>CM060908.1:1018882745-1019581495 GCA_030737815.1 Allium fistulosum | reverse complement strand
TCAGAGTATACCAGTTAGGATACTATTTGATACCGGTGCATCACATTCATTTATATCCTAGTTTTTGGTTGATAGGTTATGCTTAGGACCCACATACCTTGTTACTTCCTTAAGGGTTGTGAATCCTATAGGAGGGCATGCAACTCTGGGGATGAGATGTGACCAGTTAGAACTTGATTTGTTAGGTTATAAGTTTGCATGTAGTCTGTATGTTTTCGATTTCATAGATTTCGTAATCATTTTGGGTATGGATTGGTTGAGCAAGTATGAGGCTAGGATATTTTGCCAAGATGGGGAGATATCACTGAGACACCCAGATAGTCATAACCGAATCATATTCTCAGTGGAGAATTCTGACCGGAGTATTTGTGCTTTGTTAAGGGCTATGGAAGTGGAGAAGAGCTAAGTCAGGTTCGAGTTTCAAGAGAGTTTGTAGATGTCTTTAAGCCGGTCAAAGGACTACCACCGAAACGAGCTATTGAGTTTCAGATAGATCTTATGCTAGGAGCTGAATCTGTAAGTAGATCACCTAGCAGGATGACGCCATCTGAGATGAAGGAATTGAAGGGGCAGCTAGTGGATCTAGAAGGAATGAATTTTATTAGACCAAGCAGTTCACCTTGGGAAGCGGCCACGGTATTTGTAAAGAAATCAGATGGGTCGTTGAGGATGTGTATTGACTATCGTAATTTGAAAGAAAGGATGATCAAGACTAAGTATCCTTTACCGAGAATTGATGATCTATTTGATCAGTTGTGTGGAGCCAGAGTATTTTCCCAGTTGGATTTGGCAACAGGTTTCCATTAGTTAAGAGTGGTAGAGGACAGTATTCCTTTGACAGCATTTTTGACTAGGTATGGTTCGTATGAGTGGTCGGTAATGCCATTCGGGTTAACGAATGCACCTACTTTCCTTGTGGATTTGATGAACCGAGTTTTCTGAGTGCACTTGGACAGGTTTGTGCTGGTTTTTATAGATGACATTTTAGTATACTCTAAGGATGAAAGAGAGCATGAGGATCATCTTAGAGTTGTGCTTAAGACGCTGAGGCAGCATCAGCTGAAGGCGATGTTTTTCAAGTGTCATTTTCGGAAGATAGAGGTTAAGTTTCTTGGTCACATGGTTTCAGTGAAAGGATGTCAGTCGATCTAGATAAGATCGAAGCTGTTAATAATTGGAAGAGACCAGAGACGGTGGCTGAGATTAGAAGTTTTCTCAGACTAGCTGGCTATTACCGGAGATTAATAAAGGGTTTCTCACGGATAGCAACTCCTTTGACTAAGCTAACGAGGAAGGAGGTGAAGTTTGTCTAGTTCAAGAAATGTGAGGAAGCATTCCTTAAGTTGAAGAATTTGTTAACCAATGCACCTGTGTTAGTAGTTCCAAATGGAAACCAAGGTTTGGTGTTGTATACCGATTGATGAAGGGTAAAATGATTGCCTAAGCTTCATGTAACGACCATAATTTTTAAATTACCGTCGGAGCGAATATTTTAAATCTAAATTTAAAAATAAAATAAATATCGATGCAGTGCAAATTGCAAAGTCGTTGAATTGCGTTACATTTTATTCACTCTTCCTAGCTGTCATCTAATTCAAATAAGTATGACTTGTTCACATTCTTTTTTATGCAGAGGGTTCGAAAATGCATTACTGTAAGAAAAAGAATATAGTGTATAATTTACATTATATTGTTACGTTTGCCTTGCTAACGGTCAAGAGTTAACCAAGTGTGTAGGTGTATTGAGAGTTCTGTCACCTCAGTTTGATTTTATCAAATATATATACACATTTGCATTTCTTAAAGCAAGTGTGAAAATTGTTCTTCTTTGTCTCCATCTAGTGTTCAGCCGAGTACATTATAATTGCACGTTACATTAAATGCAATTGTACTAAAAATGCTTTTCACCACACCTCCACATTGACTTGGTCTCGGATTGAAGAAAATATTATTCACTGCAATTTTTCGGCACTCATTATACAAAGCTTTGAGAAAACATTAATGGCTACCTTCTCCATTCTTACTTCCTTACAACTTTGAAGCTAGCTGTATTTGAGACAAATTAAGGTGAGTTTATACTCACATTTCTAATTTACTCATCACTTCATTTTGTGTGCAAAGTATATTGGCCAGAGATTTGCTCTGTTTCATTACTTGCGTGTGTGGAAAATTGTTTTACATGGGTTCTTTCGTGTGTGTGTATCGAGTTACATTACCCTGGCCTTGTAATCGTACATGGGTAAATCTTCGGTCGCCCGAATACTTTAAAATAGCTTTGCATCAATTCACGTTCTCAATGCGTGAAAAATGCTTGCCTAGACACTTAAAAATGTGTGCACAGGTCATCTTGAATTGCATTATTATAGTGCAAATGTTGGACATGCACCAAAGCAAAAATAAAGTCCAGTTATTTAGTTTTTCAAATGAATGAAGCACGGAGTTAATTTTTGCCAAGTCCAAGCTTTTCATTATGTGTACATGTTCATGCATTATATTTAATTAGTGTGCATGCATAGAAAAATTTGGTCCAAACACTCTAATTTTATTCACTTGTGTGTGCGTGTTCCAAGTGATAAATGAATGCAAACTCGTCATGTACAAAGTGTAGTGTCCAGGCTATTGTGCAATGTGCGGTGCTGATCATTTTTATTGTTTCGTTCGTGGAAAAATAAATTTTAAGCCCAGGCTATTTTTAGTTATTAATTATCTCATTTTTATGTCTATACTGTAGCATTAGGATTGTTCAGGTGATGCACAATAGCAAGTCCAAGTTGCATTGCCAGGTTTTATATTTTGTCAACCTTGCATTTTGGGTCACATATACATGCATGTAATGCACGAAAATGGGCCAGGTATACATTAGTTTATTTCATTTTTGTGCAAGGGGTGGCATGCGAAAAGAAACCAGTTTCAAAGTCATCTTTGATCTTTGCATATTGATTTGGCATTTTATTTCGTGCATGTAGAAGTCATTCATTTAATTATCTATTGGTTGCCTATCTCATTTGTGCAAGTGGGCATTAAAATATTTGATGAAAGTATAGTAGTGCAGTATACTATTTAAATTTGCATTGAACCGACATTTCATTTTAAAACGTATTTTGTTGCCGTTATTTTTATAACGGAATTTCTACGCCGGTATTATATTTTTGAAGCGTGTTGTTTTGATGATATTTTTGACGAATGAAAATTACTGTTGTTTTGACTTCAGTAACCGTCAATTTTAAAGTGAATTTTCAAGCGGTTATTCCGCAACGCTGATTTGATATCCGTTTTTACGGTGTTTTGTGAAGCGCAATTTCCTCGTCGAAATTGCTACAGATGTTGCTATTTTAATCACGTATTTTAAAAATCGTTTTAAAATAAAAGTGTTTCCAAAATTTTTACACTTTGCGCTTTCAAAAGAATGAGGAAGCGGTTTAAACGCTTCAGCAAAATTGAGGACTATGAACCCTTACTTTTACTGATTCGCTTAATTCCGGACTTGTCCGTTTGAGAACGTAAAATGTATTTTTATAAAATACACAATTTTGCACTTTCAAGGAAACGATGAAGAGATTTAAACGATTTAGCAAAAGTGCGGAGTATGGAACCACACTTTTACTATTTCGGTTAAATCCGGACTCGTTAATTGAAATATTTGTTGTTTGATGATTTTGATGATTTTGTGCGCTTTCGAGCGACTATGATGGACCTTCGGGTCATATGATGGACCTTCGGGTCAAATACCAGTACTAGACCTTCGGGTCATATGTTGGACCTTCGGGTCATATGTTGGGCGCCAAAATTATGATGACAGTACTTGGTAGGCTTCGGCCATATGTTGATGCACGTGCGGCGTAGCTAAAACTCGCCATTTGTTGGGATCGATCCACTTTTATGTTGATTTTCTAGTTATCTATTTTTGATTTCTAGATTTTGTGAATTGTTGTTTTGAATTCAATTGTGAATTTGAAAGTTGATTTTGATGGAGTTTGATGTGATTTCTTCATTTAACTATGTTGATTTCTTATGTTGAATAGTCTCATTCGAGATTATTATTATTTTACTTTGATGTTATTTATGATGCACTCACATATAAGAATAAATTAGACTGATCCGTTTATTATTTCTTTTTGAATAATACTCAGGTCAGACCGAGTTATTTCAGGGTAGTCTCTATCTCTGATTCTGTAGCAGCTTCAGCTTTTGGGATATCGCATCATCTTTTGTCTAGCCTTCGAGGAGTTCTTTTGGTTATTCGACTCTCATCTTATGTATGTTGATGTATATGTATATGTACATTTGGTTCTTGTGAACCATCGACTGTTGTAGCATGTATTCCAGACTTGTCTTCCGCTTTATATCTGATATTTCTGTTTCTGATGTGATTATACTATCATTATTGTTGTTATTATGTGTTATTCTGAATTTTTCTTTAGCCACTGTAGTTTCATTTTAGATTTGGATTGAATATATATCTTTGGGAGAATTTATACAACTCCTATCGATGTAATCAATACTCGTCTAAGGCATAACTTACGGATGGTCGCTTCTCACAAGCCTTATTCTTCGCAATAGCAGACGTTATTCCTTATAATAACCTTTGTTATTGTGAGCATAGAGGTGGGGCGTCACAGCTTGGTATCAGAGCTGAAATTCAGAATAAATTGTAATAAACACAGAACAGAAAAAGAATGGAACATGTGTTACAACAATTCGGGAATTTTATTCGTGCCTTTCTAATCTATTCGTTCCACTTAACATATGGAGTACGTCTAGGAATAAATTTTATATTCCGTAGTATTCCGTTTGTTAAACTTCTTATCAATTGTGTGTTGTTTAACTAATCTTTACCTTCTCTTGTCTCTCAGCTTATGGCTGCAAGAGGTAGAGGGAAGCGTTCTTCTGCAGGCCCGTCTAGTAGTTCTCATCCGGACGGTGTCTATATGTCAGCTGATCAGTTTATGGAGCTATTTCGGGGTACTCAGCCTCCTATTGCTACTCCCGCAGCTCCTAATCACAAGTCTGCCTTCGCCCGCATGTGTAGTGACTATTCCCACCTTGGAGGTCAGCCTTTCAAGGGATCGGAAAGTGTTATGGAAGTTCAGACTTGGTTGCGCACTTGTGATCGCATATTTTCTCGGATGGATCTTTCGGATCATCATCGCGTTCTCGTGGCATCTAGTATGTTGCAAGAGCGTGCACTTGATTGGTATGAGCTCTTTATTTCGGAAGTTGATGAGTCCGCTCTCTCTTGGGTTCAGTTTAAGGAACGATTCGAACTTAAGTTCGTTCCTGAATCGGAAAAGGCTAATCTTGCTCGTAGTTTTCTTGAGTTGAAGCAAGGAAAGTCCTCTGTTTCTGATTATGTTGCATCATTCGAGGCCTTGTCCAAATATGGAGTTGAATTCATTAATACTCCACGTAAGAAGAATCTTCGTTTTGTTGATGGTTTGAAGAAGTATTTGAAGAAAGTTCTTTTGCTTCAGCTTAAGCTCTCTTTTGAGGAGCTTGTTTGTAACGACCCCGAATTTAATATAAATTTAAATTGATAATTTAAAGAATTTTTGAATAAAATTTGTAGAATTAAATGATAAGGTAATGCGAGTTTCCCCGATATCCAAGTATATTCTGTATAAATCGTTTAAATTTAAAAATATTGTATACGTGTGTATATATGAGAATATATATCTGTATTTGAACATATCCGACTAAATTTGAAATAATATAATATATTTGATTTGAATTTAAAATGTAAGTAAATGGTTTAAGAAATGAAAATATATATAAGATGTTAGAATATAAAGTTAAGATATATATCTTAATCTCGTGTTAATAAACTATGTAATGATATAAAATAACACATTGGTTAAATAAAATCCAACAACATGATAAAAATAGAAATGTATTCACTTATATTATAAAAACAAATAGAATACAAACATTAATATGTGTTCATGTTTGAACACTTGCAAAAGAAGATGCTAGTATAAATATCTATGTACAAAATCAAATTTGGGTAAGTATATTTGTACAGCCAAAATAAAGTCAGAAGACAAAGCAAAAGAAACAAATACAAACTGAATTGAGAAGAATATGACAGCAAATATCTCAAGTATAGATTAACAAAGAAGACATAAAGTACCATGGAAATAAATGCCAATATCTTTAGCCACCAAATTATAGAAACCATCAGCCGAAATGAAGATAAGTTGTACATGTCAATTTCATACCATCATCTTTAGTACACAAGATAAATCTTACCGTAGCCTACAAAACTTAGAAAATCTCTGATCAAAGATTTATAAACCAATTTCCAGTACAAAACCCATCTATGTATATTTCCTTCATTATTTCCATTCCAGTTCATTCACCTTCGAAACTGAAAAAAAAAATCTGAAGTTGAAAATCATTCAAACTTAAACAAGATTCCATTTAAGATACAACCCATACAAATCAGAGATTAAAGTAGAGACTTCAACTTGCAAACTTTCAAGAGCCTGTTTCAACATAAATTAAGCTCTGCTCTTTTTTTTTATGAAACCAAGGTGAGCAAACTTTCTACCCAGAAATTTATTTCTACGATTAATACTGTGAGTAAACCTTTGATTCTTTCAACTATTTGTTGATTTGGTGAATGCCTGAATGATGTTAAAAGCTTTGCATGTGAATGAATTGTTGTGCTTGTGTTTTTCTTTGCCTGGAATTTTATTTTCTTCTGTTCTTTCAAACTCTCTGTTTAATAGAGTAAACCATTTCAAAACCCTGCCTGAAAATTTAAAATCATTTCAACACAAAACATATTGAGTTTGGGTTGCTAAGTTTAAACTTTCAACCAAAACAAAATATCTAAAACTTATATTAAGATTTTTAGAAGCCAATTTAAACCCTGATTTGAAAATATACACTGTAACTTTGTGTTACAGGGAAGTAAGTAGAAATTTGATAAATCGATTGTTGTAAAACATTGATTCAAGATTTTATATTGAATCCATATGGCAAGTCATGAATTTTAAAACAAAATTTAAGATTTTTAGATTGGTTCGTTTCGAGCAGTTTGAATTTAAATAAAAACTGCATTTATACAAATTTCTGACACTTTTATCAATTTCGAAAGTTGAAATTTGATATGAAGATAGTATGGACACTAGCGATTTCGAGAAAAATATGAAATAATTTTTCAATTGGGTAAATTTATGAAGCAAGATCGATTTAGGGTTTTTGTTGAGCTTTTGAACTTGTCTGTAAGTATGGTGAGTTCGTCGTCATTACGCGACCGAGTCGCACTAAATTCAGGTGGAAGGTTGCTCGGTGGATTGTCGAAGCGTGACCGGAATTTCAGCGCCTCCGGTGGTTGGAGCTGCGAGCGTGGTGCATTGACAGGTTTTGGGGATGGTGGGGTTCAGTTGTTCCAGGTTTGGCTCGAACTCTCGATTTCGAGTTCGAGTAATTATTGGAGTTCTGGCGATCAGGAATCGATGCTTGGATCATCGTCGACTTGTTCAACGTTGTAGTGTCACCTGGAGTTGGTCAACGGCAGCGTGCACGTGCACGAATTCGATTGCGTGTCAGTCGATTTTAGGCTTTTGGAAGAAGATAGGTCTCGGGTTCGTGCTCGTGTAACTCGCGAGATGACTCGAAGCAAGTGGAGTTGGGATTCGCTCGGGTTTCGACTTGAGAAAAAGGGGTAGTGGCTCGGGTAGATGTTGTTACAGGCTTCAAAATCTGATGGTTTCTGAAGTTTAAACAAAATCTAGATTTATGAATTAAAGATTGAACTGAGTTTTTTTTTTAAATCAAGTTTTAAATAAGTTTAATGGAAGATAAATCAAGTTATACAAGTTATATAATGTATATATCTGGTTTTAAAACATCCTTAAAATATTTTGAAAGTATTAAATCAATTTAGGATAAAGGAAATATCTTTTGATTTGATTAAAATCTTAAGTGTTTCAAAGATCAATTATTTGATTTAAGTAATTAAGGATAATTTATTTAATGATTAAAGTTGATTAATCAAATGATTAGTGAAAGAATAATTTATTAATATGGTTAATTAATTAAAGCAATTAATTTGAAGATAATTAATTAAAGGTTGAAATGGTAATTAATTAGTTAAGAGTTAATTTATTAATTAAAGATAATTAATTAAATGGTGAATTAAATAATTAAAGGATAATTATTTAATAATTAAGGGTTAATTGATTTATTAATTAAGGTTGATTAATTAATAATTAAAGGTTAATTAATAAAAATGAAATTGTAATTAGTTAATGTTAATTAACCAGGATTAGTGACTAATCTGATCTAATTAAATCAGATAAATAAATTGACCTCACTTATAAATATTTGGATTCTATTGAATGTGAATTGTTTGATATCCCTGATATATGATGCTTTGTGATACACCCTGATTTATGCTGTGATCTGAAATTTCTATTTCTGTGATATATTACTATGTGAATATGAAAACCCTTTGCCGTAAAACGACACTTGAATTTCGATGCGACAGGGAGTCGGATTCCAGTTGGTTATCCGAAACTCACATCGAATTGTAATGATGAACCCTTGTGATTGATAAATTTATTTTATCTGTGAAATTGTAATGAAGATAAGCGTTGTGGATTATACCGCTTATCGATATTGATATATCTGTGATGATTGATGATGTTGCACTATTGTGTGAAACCCCTGGACCACACTTTTACACACACAAATATGGATTGCACGTGGAAATCGGTTAAGTCACAGACAATTTAAATTTGATGTTTTTGAAATTGAAATTTTAATTTCAATTGATTTTTGAAATTGGAAGTTTGGGTTTAAAGTGGAAAGCTTTTGAAATGGAATTTCAAAGATAAAAGTTATTTCGAATAACTTAATCGAGTTTTGGAAATTTAAATAATCTGATTTAAATTTGAATTCAAGTTTTAAATTGAATTCTATGATTTGAAACTAGGGATTAAAGATGCTGTACAAGTTATATATGGGTTAAACCATTTAAAAGTATTGATTTGGGAAATTGAATTTAATTCAAGGGTTTTAACTCGTGTAAATATAACTGGATTTTTCCGAAACGAAAACTATTCGTTTTCAAATAGTAAAAGCTTTCACAAAAGTAATGGATTTCCAAATTGTGTTGAACGGTTTCAAGTTTGAAATAGAATTGAAATGTTTTGAAAACTATGAAATGAGTCTTTGATTTCAAAGACCGGATGAGTTAATCTAACTTGAAATGGAATTGTTTTGAAAGCTATAAGTTAAATCTTGACCTAAAGATTTAACGAGTTAATTCAATTGAAATGGAAATTGTTTTGGAATCCATAAATGGATCTTTGTGAACGGGGTGAACTTTGTGAATTAAATCTTTTTGTTTAAAAGATTAAAAGTGTGGAAATTGTTTAAACCATTGAAGGTTTTTGAAATAAATCTTTTTGTTTAAAAGATTGGAAATGGTAATTTGTTTTACCATTCGAATGAAAAGTTTTAAGCTTTAAGCTGTGATTTAACTGAGACCCCAGTATCCATATGATTTTTAATTGCGCTCGTTATTCGGTTTAGCCGGGAAAGGACCTTTGTGTCATATATCCCATTCCGAATAGTGATACGACGATATGGATAGCATTTGAAGACCGGTGGTGAAGACCGGGTATTTACGAGAGCGATATGATGACCTATCGATTTTCTCTGCATCATGGCTCCGGTATAGAGATTCCCTAAGTGATGGGAAGTCCGATCGAGATTGTGAATACCAGGATTTGCAAGGGCTTCTTCGGAAGTGCCTTCGGTTCTGTTCGAACCCGGAACAGACTTGTATGGATGTGTGTCTGACATTACACTTTGAGATATAAAGCTGGTTTCTATCAAATACATTTCTGTTGGTGGCGGAGAATTTATTCTCTTAGCTTAACACCCTTCTCTGAGACGTACGAGCTCAGAGGTTATGTAGTTGATGGTTACTAGTGATACATTCCCAATTTGGTAATGTGGCATACGAAGTGCTGCTGATCATTTGTTGATCGAAGCGTGACTTTGTGAAAAAGCGTGGCTTTGTGGACGAGACTTCGTCGAGCCTCACAACCCGGTAATGGTCGAAACATGAATGTTGCGACAAAGGTTTGTAGGGGTAGCGCCCCTAGGGTATGTCATTTCCTTCTGGATAAAGGGTGGTATCATGGTATGGAGCCCAGATACTTAACTCGTGTGGACACTATACATTTATCACTTTGTAATGTTGCTTTGTTGGTTTTCGGGATCTCGGATAAAGGTCGGTAACGACCGGGGGATGACATGACTCGTGTGTTAGTTACCTTGTGACGATCCGGAATTTTTGTATATTTGAAATTAGAATATTTAATTAATTTTAAATATTCAGAGGTTAATTATTTACTTAAATTTCAAATATCGCTGTTTATTGAGTAATTTAATTATTAAATTAAATTTATTTGAAGTTGGATAAAATAGTAAATCTGGTATTCTAAGCTAATTAAAAATATTTTGAAAGCTCGTAAAATTCATATAAATGATACTGGAAATAATAGAAGTGTTGAAATCGAATTTGAAGATGATTTGTTCGGTTTTAAAAATATACTGTTTAAATTTAATTTAAAAAAAATAGCCTTCCGAGGCACAGTCTCAGAATTCGACGAAACCAGTTCCATTGGGTCCGTAATATTGACTTATTACCGGATTTCAAATTTTGTAGTGTTTGGAGTTGCCGTGTGAGCGTACGACGTATAAACGCGTTGAAATTTTAAAATGAATCCAATTTGAATTTAAATTTAAATTGGTTAATATCAGCATCCTTAAATCACGCCTGGGATTACGCCTATTATCACGCTGCTCTCTCCATCAGTTCAAATCATGTCCCCTCTCCTTTACTTAAATCGTGGCCGAGCATTCCTCTTTTATTCTCTTCAAATAGATCGAGATCTTCAGAACTAAAAAAAAAATCTCTCGCATCTGAAATAAAGCTTCATAACGAAAAGAAAATAAATTAAAGAGTCGAAGCTTTAACGAATAAGCAAATCTAAATCATTCGACTTCAAATCGAACGAAGTCTCGCTGTTCGTTCGCACCTTAGAGCATCAGATCTGGAGATTCGAGGCTTGGGCAGGGGTCCTTATCGACATCGATCGATGTCAGGTGAGTGTCGCGAGGTGGTTTGAACGATGGGGGATCGCGATGTTGGCTCGAGCTCGCGTGGGGCCGGCGTTCAAGGAGGATCGAAGGTGGCTCTTGTGGGGGAGTAGGGTTAGACTCGCGACAGGGGAAGCTGGCTCGATCGAATCGGCGAGGCTCTCGGGTTCATGTAGTCGAAGTGGTGATCGAGGTAGAGTTGATTGTCGCGATGTCAATCTCGAGCACGATGGCGTTCGCGAACAAGGCTGAGGACTCGCGGTGGGTTCACCGATGACGCAACTGAGGCTTGGATCGTTGTTCGTGTGCGAGGAGAGTTTCATCCTGTCAGGTATATCCAGTTTATTCACTTCAATTTGAAAGTGATAATACTTAGGCATGTATGTATATTATAAAAACAGTAGAAGAGATATAAGAAATATTTTTACAGTAAGATCATTCAAATCAGTTCGATTTAATTTTATTTTATTTATTTTATTTATTTACTGGAAACTATATAGGGCTGAACAGGAATTTTAAAATATTTTGATTTGAATAGTTATATGAAAATTGGACTTTTGGTTTATATAAATTACCTTTTAAAAATATGAATTAGGGTGGTTAACCTGTTTAATTAACTTGTTTAATTACTTTAGTTACTAAAATATTGTATCAAAGAAAATTAGTTTAAAATAAATTATTGGATTAAACCCAAATTAGTAGCTAAATTAAATGAATAAATAGTAATTAATTGATTGACTGATTCAAATATTAATGAATTGTACACATGTTTGTACAAGGTTTAAAACTGTGAAAAATTGTGGGGAAACAAGCCGGTTTGGATTGGATGACAAATTTAAAAGTCAAAGGTGAGTTAATCTCACTCAGTTTAATTTTATTTAAATTTAATTGGTTAAATTTAAATATGGATGAATGATTGAATTGATTGATTTGATTGATATGGTATATAGTAGTATATACCAATATATATATATTGGCATATGTATATATTGGAATTGTGGATATTCCCGCATTATATAGCGGATGAGACCCTATGCGCCGCATAATAGCGGATGATATTTTATAAAATCCATATACCGCGATATTCCACCTCGAAGTGGAATTGGTATTGTGCTAACGTCTGTGGATGCAGGGAAACAGGTTGGAGGGATCCAACTGGATTCCTCAAAATATTTAATTTTGTTTAAATATTCTATGATATGATTTTTGATATCCTGTGATGATTTATATTGGATAATCTGGTTGGATTGAATTTCCCAGTATAATGAGTTATCAAGAGCAATTGAATTGAATTTTGGAAAGAAATAAAAGAGTAAAATTGAAGTTAAATAATTCTAGTGAATTCGAATAAATTTAATAAGGAATTGTAAAAGAAATAAAGAAATTTCTTAATTCGAACAAATATGGGAAAAGAGGATTTTGAATTTAATAGTGAAATAAATCTTTAACTAAAGTGATATTATTTAAAAACATAAAAGAATTGATTTTATTGAAATTTAAAGATTTAATTTAATTAAAATATTAATTGAAGAAGTTTGGAAATCTGAAATTGGTATTTTAGTTAAAAAGGGTTTTAACTCATAATAAAGAAATAAAAGATGAAAGTTAATGTATTTGAAATAATCGAAGTAAATAGGGAAATTTATTTCAAAGTAAAGTAAAATGGAAATCAATTGGAAATTGATTTAAGTGTTTAAAAACTTGGATTTTTAAAAGAGAAATGAGATTTTGGAGAGATAAACTGGGTTTATAAAGTGAAATAAAATATCAGGGGATATTTGAGAATATAAATTCAAGGTGGGAATTTATAAAAGAATATGAATTGGTTTAAAAATAAATGTTGATTTATTTTTAAAGGATGTGAAGAGAAGTGTATTTCCTTGGATTGCCAAGTACGTTTTCCAAAGAAATTTTAAATATAAGTTAAAAGTTTTAATACTTTTTAAAAAGAGTATTTTAGAAAATTGATTATTTCTAAATGTTAATTTCCAAAGTAAGTATTTTCAAAAATCTATTATTGTAGTAATTATATAAAACTGATTTGGTATTATGTTTTAAAGAGGAAGTTAGCTTATATTTATAAAGTGGTTTTTATTTTAAATATTCTTAAAATATATATATTGATAAAGTAGTAAAGTAGTTTGATTTCAATGTTATAAAGTATATTTAAATAAAGTGTTTTAAAATTATTTTAAAATTAAAAGTATTTTGTACTTGGAGATTTAGAGGAAATAAACCTTTGGGAAATGTATTCCGTAAGCGGAAACTGTTTGAAATTGTTTTCAAAAGAGCTTTGAAAATTGGGAAATATATCTTGGAAAGATATTTGGGCAAGTAAATAATGTGGGAAATTATTTATTGTGTGATGGTTGCTTGTGGATGTTAATTGATAGTTAAATAACCGACTATCAATATTGGCCAATGCGCTGATCGTTTCGAAGAGACCGGGATCGAGTTTCCGTATACCGGGATTCTAGGTCTGGAGACTCGAATACCACTTCGATCCGGTTTGTACGTTTCGTGTAACGATTTCGGAGTCGAAGATGGAGCAGTGAAGTGCAAGGGCTAGTCGCTACTAATCCTGAGGATATTTCCAAAATGGATGTAGTAGGAATAGTGCCTTCGGTTCCATTCGAACCCGGGACAGACTTGTATGGACGAATGCTTTCGTGACATCGTCAGGTGGACGATGGGCATTCTAAGGGATATGTGCTATAAAGGTATCGTTTAGCCTCGAGCCTCATCAACCGGGAATGATTGAAAATCAGGGGTTATGCAGCAAGGCTTCGTGGGTAGCCCCCACTTGAGAGTAAGGTCATCCCTGTCTAGATGTCCCTTTTATTTCGGCTTAGTGTTGCGGTTGCTGATCCCAACCATGGGGTGATTTTATTTGGAATTATCCAGTAAGGGATGATTCCGGCCTTGTGTTGCAGGGGAGCGGGCGTACTCCTCGGTACTGTGATCTAGGCCACGTACTGTGACAGGTGGTACCCCAGTGCCTAGTCATTCGTTGGAAATCCATTCTCCCTACGTGCCTTGTACGAGTATTGTTTGTATTACCCACTTTGTGGCTAGTATGCTGGAATTTAATCATGTAACAATTTCAGCTATTTTAATAAGTATTTGTGAATAGACACTATTATAATATCAGAGGATTTTTATAAAAAGTGTTTTAGCTATCGTAAGGTAAAAACCCGACATGTTTATTTGTGGCGTGGTCTTACGAGATGCTTTTGTTTCAAAGGATTTTGAAACTTTAATAATCAATTGAGTGTGATTTTCTCACGCTGGTATTCCAGACTGACTCGGGTATTGTTTTATATGATGCTCGGGTCAGACCGAGTATTATAGGTTACAGGATGTGATGCTGTGGAGTTCAGGAGACGAGCTGGATGGCGATACGTACTTCCGTATTTGTTTATTGTTCCGCTGTGTATTTGGATGTATGTCATTGATGTGATGAACTCTGATGATGTATTCTGTAAATATATTGTATAAACAGATATATTTTTCTGTTTGAGTAAAGATCTGTTGTTTATATTATATTTTATTCCGCTGCGATGTGAGATTCTGTTGTTGATTTTCTATTTCTTCTTCTTCTACCTCTTCTTCTTTAACACAAATGGTTCGATTTTCCGGGTCTGGAAAGCCTGGGTCGTTACAGTGGTATCAGAGCTTAGGCTGGCGACAACCTTGGCTCTGGTGGGAATTTTGAGAGTATTAATAGATATGAGCGCGTATTTGTTAGTGAATATAAAATTGTTTTATATTGTGATGATTGGTTTATTGAGTAGTTTATGGATTCTAGTCGATGTGTGGGACGCCACAACATTGATAGGGATCTCTAAACACTTGTATAGAACAATTCGACACAGTATTGTTTTAAAGTAGGGTAAATGAAATAATTTTACCCAAATTATTTTTGTATAAAAAGGAAAGTTTCGTAAACTATTCTAGTTAATATATATGGTTGTTTGGATGTTAGATGTGATAATATTGGATTATTATCATTATTATATGGAAACTTAACTAGAAATTGAAATTTATAACCAAAGCAAAGAATAAAATTTTATAATAAAATAAAATTTGAGATATAGATTACAAATGTAATTTATAAAATTGAAATAAACTTCATATACAAATGAGATTTGTACTTTAAAATAGAATTCCAGAGAAATGTGGAAAATAAATCGGAATGGATTTTAAGTTTGGAATTTTGGGAAAGGTTTGAAATTCCTTGAGATTTGGAAATAGTTTTCAAAGAGTTTGAGGAAATAATAAGTGGTATTATTTCAGGAATATTTTGAGTTGAGTTTGGAATCTGGAAAGATTTGGAATTTAAAAATATTTGAAATGTTTTAAAAGTGATAAAAGCATTAAATTCTCTTTTGGTCGCTGGAAAATAATTTCGGTGATGACTGCAGCATCATCGATGTTTATTTTCTAGTCTCCAAAGAAAAATTGCTTTTAAACTATTTTAAATTGGAATTGTTTGTGAACTAAGTTTGGTTTCAAATTCCAAAGGGAAATTGAAATTGTCAAGGGTTTTGAATGCAGTTGATTTCAAAAGTGATTTTGAAATTTTGGAGAATTGTTTAAACTCTTAAATCATATTTAAAATGTTTATATGGAATAATAAATATACCAAACTAAATAAAATGTAAATCTTGTAGTAAAGTATAAAAATGTGAATGAAATTGATTGTAAATAAATAAAATATAGATATAAATAAGTTTGGGACTTATAAAATTTGGGAGTAAAATAAATAAGCCAAATAAAACTATTTGTAATGGTTTGAATTGCCAATAGAACTAAAATGAGTAGAAATAAATTGGAAATGGCCTTGTATTAATAATAAAAATATATTGGCTAAAAGGAAGTTGAATTTGTGATTTAATAAAGAAATTGGGGATGAACTTGGATTAAATAGAAATTATTAAATGTAATTCAAGTTGAAAATTAACAATTCGAATGTGGATGATATAAATAAAGCTCGACACATATATTTTAAATGCTGTTGAGCGCGATAAACAAATTGAGACAAGAGAATGGACTAAAGACAATGAATGTGTGGAAATAAATTTATTGGTTGGCAATGAATTAGAGAATTAATAAATGATTAAATGTGAAGTAAAATCTATATTGATTCAATTAATATGATAATTACGTACAGAGCTGGTAATTAACTCAAGTTAAATAAAATAGAGTTGAATTGAAAATGAGCTTGTTGGATTAAAAATAAATTGAATGAGTATATTAACTGAATCTAATTAGTAAAATAAATGAAATTTGATTTGGATTAGAATCAAATTGAAATAGAGTTGGTGTAAGGAAGGAAATGAACTTAATATTTATGACAAAATAGCTTGAAATAACTAAAGGAACGAAGGTAAATGAAATGCAAGAGAATGGATTAAAATTTGTAAATGCAATGAAAATACAAACATGGAAGTGTAAATAAATGGAAAATGGAATGGGTTGAGTATGGGTTGAAAACAATTGGAATGAGTGTCGAAGCATTTCATATGTGCTTATAGAAGTATATATCCTGCATCGTTTGTAGAATTCATGCTTTAGCAATGTAAAATTAAGTGAAATGCTATAAACTTTGTGTATTTGACACTCACATATTTATATTGAGTTAGTATAGGTTCAGGGGAGCCGCTTGGCTGATTTTGACTGCGTTAATTGCTTAAATAAATTGCCGCTTTGCTTAAAAATGCTAAAAGAAAGGTACGTCTACGCAAAGGAATTTAATAGGAGATATGAACTGTTTATATTGATATATATTTTGATTTCCGGCCTGAGGCCGATGTATATATATATTTGTGCATCCTGCGATATCGCAGAAGTCCCTCCGTACAAAGGAGACTCTGCCAAAATTTTCCGTAAATTTTGGGAGTTAGAATTTTTTTTAAAATTTTCATTAACAATAAACGATTAAATTTGTTAAGCAAAGAGAATTGAAATTGAATATTGGAATCTAATTCAAATGCGAATGTAAAGTAAAGTGAAATTGAAGGAACTAAAGAAAGTGAAGTTGCAAATAAACTGTTATTGAGATTTAAATTAATTAGTAAGTGAAACTAATCCAATATTTAAAATGGAAACCAAATTGAATTCGAATGGAATTGTAAAGGCAAAGGTGAACAGAAATGAATATACATTCCTATGGTGAAGTGAAAATAAATTTAAGAAGTGTATAAATACGTAAATTGGAATTAAGAAAAGAACAATGAATTCTCAAGTAATTGGGTACTGAGGAAAAATTTTCTAGGTGAATAATAGAATAAAGATTAAAATTGGAAATTGTGGAATGAGATAATAATGGGTAAGTGAGTGACAATCAAAAAGGAATGTGAATAAAAGAGAATTGATATAACTGATAATCAATTGGAATTTATACGTAAGATGTACGTATATTATTTTATTCGCATAGCTATTTGGTCTAGATGTCGAACACAGAATTTCGGGATAGTTTTATCGATCCGAATCAGGATTTTTCACTCGATTTTCGACGGCGAACCTGGATATGGATTGTTGATTGATTCTGGATATTCTCTATCATAGTTGGTGGCTATGCAAGGAGAATGACGGTTTCTGATCAAGAAACCAGATCTGAGTCCGCACTAGGAAGTCGGGTGGACGATACTAGTTCGGAAGTGGAATTGTGTGATCGATCGAGCGATCGAATGTGATATTGCGTACGGATGATATATGTGCATCATACAGGCTTAAGTAAAGCAAATATTGGAAATTTGTAAAGGAAAGTATAAAATGACTTTGGAATTGTGATTGAATATTATTGCTTAGTAGGATATACAGGTGTCTAAAAGCAATGGATAAATTGGGATTTTTGATTTTAGAAGATAAAATTTAATGGCCCGACAAAAGGTATGTATTTGTATTTCTATATGAAATTTGATTGGGTTTTGGATCCAGCCACTTGGCTTTTTGTTTTCTTTTTGAGATTGGGAGGCCGTAGAGCCATTTTGTAGTAGTACCGAGCTAGCCGCGCAAAGGAGACGCTGGCGAAATTTTTCGAAAATTTAGGGAGTTAGAAAAATTTTGAGAAATTTTGATAATTCAAAATTTGAATTCAAATTTAAATTTGAATGGATAAGTAGGTGATATGGGATACGACTTATGGATAGGTTTGGGAATGTTAGTAAGAGGGATAGTGTGTCTCTATTTAAAGAATTGTTATGGAAGGTTGTTAAAACTATTTGGATTGGGGAGATAGAACGGGTATCGAATCATTTCTCTTAACTAGTAATTTCAGGGACGAAATTCTTTTAAGGGGGGAGGAATGTGACGATCCGGAATTTTTGTATATTTGAAATTAGAATATTTAATTAATTTTAAATATTCAGAGGTTAATTATTTACTTAAATTTCAAATATCGCTGTTTATTGAGTAATTTAATTATTAAATTAAATTTATTTGAAGTTGGATAAAATAGTAAATCTGGTATTCTAAGCTAATTAAAAATATTTTGAAAGCTCGTAAAATTCATATAAATGATACTGGAAATAATAGAAGTGTTGAAATCGAATTTGAAGATGATTTGTTCGGTTTTAAAAATATACTGTTTAAATTTAATTTAAAAAAAATAGCCTTCCGAGGCACAGTCTCAGAATTCGACGAAACCAGTTCCATTGGGTCCGTAATATTGACTTATTACCGGATTTCAAATTTTGTAGTGTTTGGAGTTGCCGTGTGAGCGTACGACGTATAAACGCGTTGAAATTTTAAAATGAATCCAATTTGAATTTAAATTTAAATTGGTTAATATCAGCATCCTTAAATCACGCCTGGGATTACGCCTATTATCACGCTGCTCTCTCCATCAGTTCAAATCATGTCCCCTCTCCTTTACTTAAATCGTGGCCGAGCATTCCTCTTTTATTCTCTTCAAATAGATCGAGATCTTCAGAACTAAAAAAAAAATCTCTCGCATCTGAAATAAAGCTTCATAACGAAAAGAAAATAAATTAAAGAGTCGAAGCTTTAACGAATAAGCAAATCTAAATCATTCGACTTCAAATCGAACGAAGTCTCGCTGTTCGTTCGCACCTTAGAGCATCAGATTTGGAGATTCGAGGCTTGGGCAGGGGTCCTTATCGACATCGATCGATGTCAGGTGAGTGTCGCGAGGTGGTTTGAACGATGGGGGATCGCGATGTTGGCTCGAGCTCGCGTGGGGCCGGCGTTCAAGGAGGATCGAAGGTGGCTCTTGTGGGGGAGTAGGGTTAGACTCGCGACAGGGGAAGCTGGCTCGATCGAATCGGCGAGGCTCTTGGGTTCATGTAGTCGAAGTGGTGATCGAGGTAGAGTTGATTGTCGCGATGTCAATCTCGAGCACGATGGCGTTCGCGAACAAGGCTGAGGACTCGCGGTGGCTTCACCGATGACGCAACTGAGGCTTGGATCGTTGTTCGTGTGCGAGGAGAGTTTCATCCTGTCAGGTATATCCAGTTTATTCACTTCAATTTGAAAGTGATAATACTTAGGCATGTATGTATATTATAAAAACAGTAGAAGAGATATAAGAAATATTTTTACAGTAAGATCATTCAAATCAGTTCGATTTAATTTTATTTTATTTATTTTATTTATTTACTGGAAACTATATAGGGCTGAACAGGAATTTTAAAATATTTTGATTTGAATAGTTATATGAAAATTGGACTTTTGGTTTATATAAATTACCTTTTAAAAATATGAATTAGGGTGGTTAACCTGTTTAATTAACTTGTTTAATTACTTTAGTTACTAAAATATTGTATCAAAGAAAATTAGTTTAAAATAAATTATTGGATTAAACCCAAATTAGTAGCTAAATTAAATGAATAAATAGTAATTAATTGATTGACTGATTCAAATATTAATGAATTGTACACATGTTTGTACAAGGTTTAAAACTGTGAAAAATTGTGGGGAAACAAGCCGGTTTGGATTGGATGACAAATTTAAAAGTCAAAGGTGAGTTAATCTCACTCAGTTTAATTTTATTTAAATTTAATTGGTTAAATTTAAATATGGATGAATGATTGAATTGATTGATATGGTATATAGTAGTATATACTAATATATATATATTGGCATATGTATATATTGGAATTGTGGATATTCCCGCATTATATAGCGGATGAGACCCTATGCGCCGCATAATAGCGGATGATATTTTATAAAATCCATATACCGCGATATTCCACCTCGAAGTGGAATTGGTATTGTGCTAACGTCTGTGGATGCAGGGAAACAGGTTGGAGGGATCCAACTGGATTCCTCAAAATATTTAATTTTGTTTAAATATTCTGTGATATGATTTTTGATATCCTGTGATGATTTATATTGGATAATCTGGTTGGATTGAATTTCCCAGTATAATGAGTTATCAAGAGCAATTGAATTGAATTTTGGAAAGAAATAAAAGAGTAAAATTGAAGTTAAATAATTCTAGTGAATTCGAATAAATTTAATAAGGAATTGTAAAAGAAATAAAGAAATTTCTTAATTCGAACAAATATGGGAAAAGAGGATTTTGAATTTAATAGTGAAATAAATCTTTAACTAAAGTGATATTATTTAAAAACATAAAAGAATTGATTTTATTGAAATTTAAAGATTTAATTTAATTAAAATATTAATTGAAGAAGTTTGGAAATCCGAAATTGGTATTTTAGTTAAAAAGGGTTTTAACTCATAATAAAGAAATAAAAGATGAAAGTTAATGTATTTGAAATAATCGAAGTAAATAGGGAAATTTATTTCAAAGTAAAGTAAAATGGAAATCAATTGGAAATTGATTTAAGTGTTTAAAAACTTGGATTTTTAAAAGAGAAATGAGATTTTGGAGAGATAAACTGGGTTTATAAAGTGAAATAAAATATCAGGAGATATTTGAGAATATAAATTCAAGGTGGGAATTTATAAAAGAATATGAATTGGTTTAAAAATAAATGTTGATTTATTTTTAAAGGATGTGAAGAGAAGTGTATTTCCTTGGATTGCCAAGTACGTTTTCCAAAGAAATTTTAAATATAAGTTAAAAGTTTTAATACGTTTTAAAAAGAGTATTTTAGAAAATTGATTATTTCTAAATGTTAATTTCCAAAGTAAGTATTTTCAAAAATCTATTATTGTAGTAATTATATAAAAGTGATTTGGTATTATGTTTTAAAGAGGAAGTTAGCTTATATTTATAAAGTGGTTTTTATTTTAAATATTCTTAAAATATATATATTGATAAAGTAGTAAAGTAGTTTGATTTCAATGTTATAAAGTATATTTAAATAAAGTGTTTTAAAATTATTTTAAAATTAAAAGTATTTTGTACTTGGAGATTCAGAGGAAATAAACCTTTGGGAAATGTATTCCGTAAGCGGAAACTGTTTGAAATTGTTTTCAAAAGAGCTTTGAAAATTGGGAAATATATCTTGGAAAGATATTTGGGCAAGTAAATAATGTGGGAAATTATTTATTGTGTGATGGTTGCTTGTGGATGTTAATTGATAGTTAAATAACCGACTATCAATATTGGCCAATGCGCTGATCGTTTCGAAGAGACCGGGATCGAGTTTCCGTATACCGGGATTCTAGGTCTGGAGACTCGAATACCACTTCGATCCGGTTTGTACGTTTCGTGTAACAATTTCGGAGTCGAAGATGGAGCAGTGAAGTGCAAGGGCTAGTCGCTACTAATCCTGAGGATATTTCCAAAATGGATGTAGTAGGAATAGTGCCTTCGGTTCCGTTCGAACCCGGGACAGACTTGTATGGACGAATGCTTTCGTGACATCGTCAGGTGGACGATGGGCATTCTAAGGGATATGTGCTATAAAGGTATCGTTTAGCCTCGAGCCTCATCAACCGGGAATGATTGAAAATCAGGGGTTATGCAGCAAGGCTTCGTGGGTAGCCCCCACTTGAGAGTAAGGTCTTCCCTGTCTAGATGTCCCTTTTATTTCGGCTTAGTGTTGCGGTTGCTGATCCCAACCGTGGGGTGATTTTATTTGGAATTATCCAGTAAGGGATGATTCCGGCCTTGTGTTGCAGGGGAGCGGGCGTACTCCTCGGTACTGTGATCTAGGCCACGTACTGTGACAGGTGGTACCCCAGTGCCTAGTCATTCGTTGGAAATCCATTCTCCCTACGTGCCTTGTACGAGTATTGTTTGTATTACCCACTTTGTCGCTAGTATGCTGGAATTTAATCATGTAACAATTTCAGCTATTTTAATAAGTATTTGTGAATAGACACTATTATAATATCAGAGGATTTTTATAAAAAGTGTTTTAGCTATCGTAAGGTAAAAACCCGACATGTTTATTTGTGGCGTGGTCTTACGAGATGCTTTTGTTTCAAAGGATTTTGAAACTTTAATAATCAATTGAGTGTGATTTTCTCACGCTGGTATTCCAGACTGACTCGGGTATTGTTTTATATGATGATCGGGTCAGACCGAGTATTATAGGTTACAGGATGTGATGCTGTGGAGTTCAGGAGACGAGCTGGATGGCGATACGTACTTCCGTATTTGTTTATTGTTCCGCTGTGTATTTGGATGTATGTCATTGATGTGATGAACTCTGATGATGTATTCTGTAAATATATTGTATAAACAGATATATTTTTCTGTTTGAGTAAAGATCTGTTGTTTATATTATATTTTATTCCGCTGCGATGTGAGATTCTGTTGTTGATTTTCTATTTCTTCTTCTTCTACCTCTTCTTCTTTAACACAAATGGTTCGATTTTCCGGGTCTGGAAAGCCTGGGTCGTTACATACCTAGTTACAGCTGTACAGCGTGAGGTAGCGTCAGTGTGTTAGTTACCTAGTTACAGCTGTACAGCGTGAGGTAGCGTCGGCCTTTTGTTTGCAGAGATCCGGTTAGGATCCGGGGCGTCTTTCCAGAGGCGTTTCTATTTCGGTAAGGAAGTTCCTTAGCCTGATCATTTGTTGGAAATCCAAAGAAACAATACAAACCCTGTACGGTTTTTAGTTGTATTACCTGCTATGGGATGTGGCGGTAACCTACTATTGAACGTAGTAGCTATAGTAGGCATACAACAATGGTTGTATGCTGGCTAAGATTAATATTATATTTTCGAAATGGTTTTTGACACTATGCACTAATGATAATAATATCGAATGATTTTGCGTAGTAAGCATGTTTGACTATCATAAGAAGAAATCTCCTCCAAGTCTGCGATTGCATTGTGTGTGTGGCGGGAGGTCTTATGGTAGTTTCATTTTCGAAAAGCATTGCGGATTTCAATGTTTAAAAGCCTTTTTGTGTTTGTTTAAAGATAAACTGTTTTTGTTGCTCACACCAGTCCCATGACTGATCCGGAGTTTATTGTTCCTTTCCTAAACTCTGGGTGCCCACTATTTTCCACACGGGCAGTCTAGAGTTGGGTTTTCTCAGATATTCAGGTTGGGTAGATTATCTGGAGCTAGTCAGTTCTTGGAGTTCATGGATTGACGTTGCTTATCTTGGAGCACTCTATTGGAGATATTCTATCCGCTGCTGGTGTTATCTATTTTCTTTTCCGCTGCTATTTCTTGTATCATATCTCTGATGTATATTGGTATCTGTTGTATCATTCTGTTGTATCATACTGTATCGGATTTTGTATCTGTCATTGTATCAATGTTATATATATTGATATATTCTTTTTCTTCCGCTGTGTTGTTATACTTAATGTTGTTATAAGCTCCGGCGAATCGGATTTGAACGGTCGAATCTGCGGCATTCTAGTACAATGTGAAGTACGGATGTTGATTTTCGAGCGCGAAAATCCGGGTCGTTACATGTGGTATCGGAGCTAAGGTTGAACTTTAGTTCAGGAGTATAACACGTTAAGTAGCTCATTAGAGATAGAGTGAAGTAAACTCTAGAATGAGTAATCTCTAAGATATCCGTCCGAATGACTCAGTAAATTCTCTTGCTATCTACTAATAGTAAGTATGAGTGCGAGAAGAGGATGAGATAGGGGACAGGGGAATACGACTGTAAATGATCAATACTCTGTAACAACAAGAAAACAATCCTTTCTCTATCAATCTCTTTGTTTCAGTATCTCTTCTCAATTCTTCGATAATTTCTGGTAGATCCAGAAAGAAGATTCGATATATATTAATATGGGACGTAAACTCCGAATTGACCAAAACTGTTTGTTTGGATGAATTGATTGTTTTGTTTGCTATGGTTGATAGGTATAATTTGGTTTCTAAACTAAAAGCTTTGAAATCGTATCAATATATCTATCTATTCTTTGGGTTCCGATATATCCTACGAATGGTTAGTTATCCTTTCGAACTAACCGATGTCACTGTATATTTCGTAGATCTGGATAACCCGAGTATCTTATGAAGTGTTAAAACAGATTCGTTCTTGTATTTGTTATTGATATTCTGATTTGGTAAGCCAAATGCAGAATAGATGTTCAGTTGATTTGATGAAATATTTTTCATCTATCTTTGTGTCTCTTTGGTAATTTCGAGGACGAAATTCTTTTAAGGGGGGAAGTCTGTAACGACCCCGAATTTTATATAAATTTAAATTGATAATTTAAAGAATTTTTGAATAAAAGTTGTAGAATTAAATGATAAGGTAATGCGAGTTTCCCCGATATCCAAGTATATTCTGTATAAATCGTTTAAATTTAAAAATATTGTATACGTGTGTATATATGAGAATATATATCTGTATTTGAACATATCCGACTAAATTTGAAATAATATAATATGTATTTGATTTGAATTTAAAATGTAAGTAAATGGTTTAAGAAATGAAAATATATATAAGATGTTAGAATATAAAGTTAAGATATATATCTTAATCTCGTGTTAATAAACTATGTAATGATATAAAATAACACATTGGTTAAATAAAATCCAACAACATGATAAAAATAGAAATGTATTCACTTATATTATAAAAACAAATAGAATACAAACATTAATATGTGTTCATGTTTGAACACTTGCAAAAGAAGATGCTAGTATAAATATCTATGTACAAAATCAAATTTGGGTAAGTATATTTGTACAGCCAAAATAAAGTCAGAAGACAAAGCAAAAGAAACAAATACAAACTGAATTGAGAAGAATATGACAGCAAATATCTCAAGTATAGATTAACAAAGAAGACATAAAGTACCATGGCAATAAATGCCAATATCTTTAGCCACCAAATTATAGAAACCATCAGCCGAAATGAAGATAAGTTGTACATGTCAATTTCATACCATCATCTTTAGTACACAAGATAAATCTTACCGTAGCCTACAAAACTTAGAAAATCTCTGATCAAAGATTTATAAAACAATTTCCAGTACAAAACCCATCTATGTATATTTCCTTCATTATTTCCATTCCAGTTCATTCACCTTCGAAACTGAAAAAAAAAATCTGAAGTTGAAAATCATTCAAACTTAAACAAGATTCTATTTAAGATACAACCCATACAAATCAGAGATTAAAGTAGAGACTTCAACTTGCAAACTTTCAAGAGCCTGTTTCAACATAAATTAAGCTCTGCTCTTTTTTTTTATGAAACCAAGGTGAGCAAACTTTCTACCCAGAAATTTATTTCTACGATTAATACTGTGAGTAAACCTTTGATTCTTTCAACTATTTGTTGATTTGGTGAATGCCTGAATGATGTTAAAAGCTTTGCATGTGAATGAATTGTTGTGCTTGTGTTTTTCTTTGCCTGGAATTTTATTTTCTTCTGTTCTTTCAAACTCTCTGTTTAATAGAGTAAACCATTTCAAAACCCTGCCTGAAAATTTAAAATCATTTCAACACAAAACATATTGAGTTTGGGTTGCTAAGTTTAAACTTTCAACCAAAACAAAATATCTAAAACTTATATTAAGATTTTTAGAAGCCAATTTAAACCCTGATTTGAAAATATACACTGTAACTTTGTGTTACAGGGAAGTAAGTAGAAATTTGATAAATCGATTGTTGTAAAACATTGATTCAAGATTTTATATTGAATCCATATGGCAAGTCATGAATTTTAAAACAAAATTTAAGATTTTTAGATTGGTTCGTTTCGAGCAGTTTGAATTTAAATAAAAACTGCATTTATACAAATTTCTGACACTTTTATCAATTTCAAAAGTTGAAATTTGATATGAAGATAGTATGGACACCAGCGATTTCGAGAAAAATATGAAATAATTTTTCCATTGGGTAAATTTATGAAGCAAGATCGATTTAGGGTTTTTGTTGAGCTTTTGAACTTGTCTGTAAGTATGGTGAGTTCGTCGTCATTACGCGACCGAGTCGCACTAAATTCAGGTGGAAGGTTGCTCGGTGGATTGTCGAAGCGTGACCGGAATTTCAGCGCCTCCGGTGGTTGGAGCTGCGAGCGTGGTGCATTGACAGGTTTTGGGGATGGTGGGGTTCAGTTGTTCCAGGTTTGGCTCGAACTCTCGATTTCGAGTTCGAGTAATTATTGGAGTTCTGGCGATCAGGAATCGATGCTTGGATCATCGTCGACTTGTTCAACGTTGTAGTGTCACCTGGAGTTGGTCAACGGCAGCGTGCACGTGCACGAATTCGATTGCGTGTCAGTCGATTTTAGGCTTTTGGAAGAAGATAGGTCTCGGGTTCGTGCTCGTGTAACTCGCGAGATGACTCGAAGCAAGTGGAGTTGGGATTCGCTCGGGTTTCGACTTGAGAAAAAGGGGTAGTGGCTCGGGTAGATGTTGTTACAGGCTTCAAAATCTGATGGTTTCTGAAGTTTAAACAAAATCTAGATTTATGAATTAAAGATTGAACTGAGTTTTTTTTTTAAATCAAGTTTTAAATAAGTTTAATGGAAGATAAATCAAGTTATACAAGTTATATAATGTATATATCTGGTTTTAAAACATCCTTAAAATATTTTGAAAGTATTAAATCAATTTAGGATAAAGGAAATATCTTTTGATTTGATTAAAATCTTAAGTGTTTCAAAGATCAATTATTTGATTTAAGTAATTAAGGATAATTTATTTAATGATTAAAGTTGATTAATCAAATGATTAGTGAAAGAATAATTTATTAATATGGTTAATTAATTAAAGCAATTAATTTGAAGATAATTAATTAAAGGTTGAAATGGTAATTAATTAGTTAAGAGTTAATTTATTAATTAAAGATAATTAATTAAATGGTGAATTAAATAATTAAAGGATAATTATTTAATAATTAAGGGTTAATTGATTTATTAATTAAGGTTGATTAATTAATAATTAAAGGTTAATTAATAAAAATGAAATTGTAATTAGTTAATGTTAATTAACCAGGATTAGTGACTAATCTGATCTAATTAAATCAGATAAATAAATTGACCTCACTTATAAATATTTGGATTCTATTGAATGTGAATTGTTTGATATCCCTGATATATGATGCTTTGTGATACACCCTGATTTATGCTGATCTGAAATTTCTATTTCTGTGATATATTACTATGTGAATATGAAAACCCTTTGCCGTAAAACGACACTTGAATTTCGATGCGACAGGGAGTCGGATTCCAGTTGGTTATCCGAAAATCACATCGAATTGTAATGATGAACCCTTGTGATTGATAAATTTATTTTATCTGTGAAATTGTAATGAAGATAAGCGTTGTGGATTATACCGCTTATCGATATTGATATATATGTGATGATTGATGATGTTGCACTATTGTGTGAAACCCCTGGACCACACTTTTACACACACAAATATGGATTGCACGTGGAAATCGGTTAAGTCACAGACAATTTAAATTTGATGTTTTTGAAATTGAAATTTTAATTTCAATTGATTTTTGAAATTGGAAGTTTGGGTTTAAAGTGGAAAGCTTTTGAAATGGAATTTCAAAGATAAAAGTTATTTCGAATAACTTAATCGAGTTTTGGAAATTTAAATAATCTGATTTAAATTTGAATTCAAGTTTTAAATTGAATTCTATGATTTGAAACTAGGGATTAAAGATGCTGTACAAGTTATATATGGGTTAAACCATTTAAAAGTATTGATTTGGGAAATTGAATTTAATTCAAGGGTTTTAACTCGTGTAAATATAACTGGATTTTTCCGAAACGAAAACTATTCGTTTTCAAATAGTAAAAGCTTTCACAAAAGTAATGGATTTCCAAATTGTGTTGAACGGTTTCAAGTTTGAAATAGAATTGAAATGTTTTGAAAACTATGAAATGAGTCTTTGATTTCAAAGACCGGATGAGTTAATCTAACTTGAAATGGAATTGTTTTGAAAGCTATAAGTTAAATCTTGACCTAAAGATTTAACGAGTTAATTCAATTGAAATGGAAATTGTTTTGGAATCCATAAATGGATCTTTGTGAACGGGGTGAACTTTGTGAATTAAATCTTTTTGTTTAAAAGATTAAAAGTGTGGAAATTGTTTAAACCATTGAAGGTTTTTGAAATAAATCTTTTTGTTTAAAAGATTGGAAATGGTAATTTGTTTTACCATTCGAATGAAAAGTTTTAAGCTTTAAGCTGTGATTTAACTGAGACCCCAGTATCCATATGATTTTTAATTGCGCTCGTTATTCGGTTTAGCCGGGAAAGGACCTTTGTGTCATATATCCCATTTCGAATAGTGATACGACGATATGGATAGCATTTGAAGACCGGTGGTGAAGACTGGGTATTTACGAGAGCGATATGATGACCTATCGATTTTCTCTGCATCATGGCTCTGGTATAGAGATTCCCTAAGTGATGGGAAGTCCGATCGAGATTGTGAATACCAGGATTTGCAAGGGCTTCTTCGGAAGTGCCTTCGGTTCTGTTCGAACCCGGAACAGACTTGTATGGATGTGTGTCTGACATTACACTTTGAGATATAAAGCTGGTTTCTATCAAATACATTTCTGTTGGTGGCGGAGAATTTATTATCTTAGCTTAACACCCTTCTCTGAGACGTACGAGCTCAGAGGTTATGTAGTTGATGGTTACTAGTGATACATTCCCAATTTGGTAATGTGGCATACGAAGTGCTGCTGATCATTTGTTGATCGAAGCGTGACTTTGTGAAAAAGCGTGGCTTTGTGGACGAGACTTCGTCGAGCCTCACAACCCGGTAATGGTCGAAATAGGAATGTTGCGACAAAGGTTTGTAGGGGTAGCGCCCCTAGGGTATGTCATTTCCTTCTGGATAAAGGGTGGTATCATGGTATGGAGCCCAGATACTTAACTTGTGTGGACACTATACATTTATCACTTTGTGATGTTGCTTTGTTGGTTTTCGGGATCTCGGATAAAGGTCGGTAACGACCGGGGGATGACATGACTCGTGTGTTAGTTACCTAGTTACAGCTGTACAGCGTGAGGTAGCGTCAGTGTGTTAGTTACCTAGTTACAGCTGTACAGCGTGAGGTAGCGTCGGCCTTTTGTTTGCAGAGATCCGGTTAGGATCCGGGGCGTCTTTCCAGAGGCGTTTCTATTTCGGTACGGAAGTTCCTTAGCCTGATCATTTGTTGGAAATCCAAAGAAACAATACGAACCCTGTACGGTTTTTAGTTGTATTACCTGCTATGGGATGTGGCGGTAACCTGCTATTGAACGTAGTAGCTATAGTAGGCATACAACAATGGTTGTATGCTGGCTAAGATTAATATTATATTTTCGAAATGGTTTTTGACACTATGCACTAATGATAATAATATCGAATGATTTTGCGTAGTAAGCATGTTTGACTATCATAAGAAGAAATCTCCTCCAAGTCTGCGATTGCATTGTGTGTGTGGCGGGAGGTCTTATGGTAGTTTCATTTTCGAAAAGCATTGCGGATTTCAATGTTTAAAAGCCTTTTTGTGTTTGTTTAAAGATAAACTGTTTTTGTTGCTCACACCAGTCCCATGACTGATCCGGAGTTTATTGTTCCTTTCCTAAACTCTGGGTGCCCACTATTTTCCACACGGGCAGTCTAGAGTTGGGTTTTCTCAGATATTCAGGTTGGGTAGATTATCTGGAGCTAGTCAGTTCTTGGAGTTCATGGATTGACGTTGCTTATCTTGGAGCACTCTATTGGAGATATTCTATCCGCTGCTGGTGTTATCTATTTTCTTTTCCGCTGCTATTTCTTGTATCATATCTCTGATGTATATTGGTATCTGTTGTATCATTCTGTTGTATCATACTGTATCGGATTTTGTATCTGTCATTGTATCAATGTTATATATATTGATATATTCTTTTTCTTCCGCTGTGTTGTTATACTTAATGTTGTTATAAGCTCCGGCGAATCGGATTTGAACGGTCGAATCTGCGGCATTCTAGTACAATGTGAAGTACGGATGTTGATTTTCGAGCGCGAAAATCCGAGTCGTTACATTGTTGATTCGGCTCTTTGTCTTGAAGCTGTTGAAAAGGAACGTGATAGTTGTGATGATGTTGAGGTTTCTAAGAACCCCAACAAGAAGAGGTTTCCTTTCCATAGGCCTAATTCTTCTAATCAGAAGAAGAAGAAGCAAGCTACTTCTAGTTCTCAGCCTAGTAGTACACCTTCTGTTCAGAGGGCGTGCTATAATTGTGGTTCTTTGGATCATCTTCTTCATGGCTGTCCTAAGCCTCTCACTTGTCGTTATTGTAAGAAAGAAGGTCATTGGGTTTCTGATTGTCCTATTGCTCCTAAGGGTTTCAAATCTGGGAAGCTTAATGTTGCTAAAGCTCCTAGTGTTTCTTCTCAGCCCAAAGGTATTACTTCTTCTGTTTTGGAAGGTTTTATTTTATTTCATGGCCGTTCTATTAGAGTTCTTTTCGATACGGGTGCATCACATTCATTCGTGTCGAAGGAGCTTGTTGATATTATTCATTTGGATGTTATTACTCTTTGCGACCCTTTGAGGATCGTAAACCCCATTGGTGGATCTGCTACTCTTGGCTTGTTGTGTGTTGATGTTGAGATTATTCTTTGTGATTTTACCTTTCATGCGAATCTTCATGTTATGGATCATCTTGGTTTTGATATGATTTTGGGTTTGGATTGGCTCGTTCGTTATGAAGTTCAAATTCTATGTCCCGAAAGAACTTTGTATCTCAAGCATCCCGATGCTAGCGAGCAGCTATCTATTATATTGCGAGACATAGATCATGCTTCTTGTGCTCTCATTTCTTCTCTCGAGTCGAAGGATGTCATTGCTAATATTCCAGTTGTTTGTGATTTTTCTGATGTTTTCGAGCCTGTTTCTTGTTTTCCGCCGAAGAGGGCAATTGAGTTCCGTATTGATCTTATCTCCGGTGCACATCCTGTCAGTCGTCCTCCCACGAGGATGTCTGCTAAGGAAAATGAGGAACTCAAGCAACAATTATCTGAGTTGGAAGCCAAGCATTTTATTCGTTCTAGCTCGTCTCCTTGGGGCGCCGCCGTTGTCTTCGTTAAGAAGCCAGATGGTACTCTTAGGCTTTGCATTGATTATCGCAAGCTTAACGAGCTTACTATCAAAAATAGGTATCCATTGCCTAGGATCGATGACATGTTCGATCAGTTAAGTGGCGCCAAGGTCTTCTCCCAACTCGATCTTGCTACCGGATTTCATCAGTTACGAGTTGCGGAAGATAGCATTCCTCTTACCGCATGCCGTACTCGTTATGGTTCTTACGAATGGCTTGTTATGCCGTTTGGTTTGACGAACGCTCCGGCGTATTTTGTAGATCTTATGAATCGGATATTCCGGGAATATCTCGATAAGTTCGTCTTGGTTTTCATTGATGATATTCTTATTTATTCCAAATCTGAAGTCGATCATATTCAGCATTTGGAGATTGTTTTGAGCACTCTTCGTCATCATCAGCTTTATGCCAAATTCTCCAAGTGTCACTTCTGGGAGAATAAGGTGAAATTTCTCGGTCACATTGTTTCTTCCGATGGTATATCTGTCGATCCTGCCAAGATCGAATCTATTCAGGATTGGAAGAGGCCCGAGACCGTTACTGAGATCCGTAGTTTTCTTGGATTGGCGGGTTATTATCGCCGGTTTATTAAGGACTTTTCTCGTATTGCTTTACCGCTTACCACTCTCACGAGAAAAGCTGTTCCTTTTATTTGGTCGGATAAGTGTGAGACTTCTTTCCTGAAGTTAAAAGATCTCCTTACTCATGCTCCTATCTTAGTGGTTCCCGAAGGGAATCATGATCTTGTTGTTTATACCGATGCCAGTGGTTTTGGGCTCGGTGCGGTTCTTATGCAAAAAGATAGAGTAGTTGCCTATGCTTCTAGACAACTAAAGCCTAACTAGATTCGTTATGCTACCCATGATTTGGAGTTGGCCGCCATAGTCTTTGCTCTAAAGATTTGGCGACATTATTTATTGGGCGAGCGTTTTATTCTCTTCACTGATCACAAATCTCTGAAGTATTTATTTACTCAGAAAGAGCTTAATATGAGGCAACAGCGTTGGCTCGAATTTCTTGCTTCATATGATTTCGATATTCAGTATACCCCTGGTAAGGGTAATCGAGTTGCTGATGCGCTTAGTCGCAAGCAGCAAGTTGTTGTTTCCATGATGCTAGCAGAGTGGAATATTTTGGAAGCTTTATCTCTTTGTGATATTAGAGACCGTCCTTCAGTTTCTGATTCTCCCGTGCTTTTATTTAGCATGGAAGCTCGTCCTAATTTGTTAGATCGCATTGCCGATGCCCAGAAGAAAGATCCAGATCTTGCTTATCTTTTTCAGAGTTGTAAATCGGAATCCCGAAGTGATGATCTAAAGGATTTCGATATTGATATTCATGGTTGTATTCGGAAGAAGGGTAGATTGATCGTGCCTGATATTTCTAATCTTAGAAATGACATTCTTGAGGACTGTCATCGTTCTAAGTATACTATCCATCCGGGCAGTAGCAAGATGTATGCTGATATGAAACGCTTATACTATTGGGAGGGTATGAAGCGTGATGTTGCAAGTTACGTAAGTCGTTGCATGACTTGCCAACTTGTTAAAGCAGAACATCAACATCCTAGTGGTCTTTTGCAGCCTCTTGAGATTCCATTATGGAAATGGGATCAGATTTCCATGGACTTCATTGATGGTCTACCTCGTTCGAGGTCGGGCCATACTAGTATTTGGGTGATTGTTGACCGATTGACTAAATCAGCCCATTTTATTCCTATCAAGTCCAATCGGACTGCTCCTTTGTTGGCTAAGCTGTTTATTAAAGAAGTCGTTCGACTTCATGGTGTGCCTAGTTCTATTGTTAGTGACAGAGATCCGCTTTGCACTAGTGGGTTCTGGCAGAGTCTTCAGAAAGCTTTGGGCACTAAGCTCAATCTCAGTACAGCTTATCATCCACAGTCTGATGGTCAGACTGAAAGGGTGAATCAAGTTTTGGAAGATCTCCTTCGAGCTTGTATTTTAGATTTTGGTGGTAGTTGGGAAGACCACTTGTCTCTTGTTGAATTTTCTTACAACAATAGTTTTCAATCCAGTATCGGTATGGCTCCTTTCGAGGCTCTTTATGGAAGGCCGTGTCGATCACCATCTTGTTGGTTGGAATCGGGGGAAAAGTTGGTTCTCGGCCCCGATTATATTCATGATTCTTCGGAGAGGATTGATGTTATTAGACAGAGAATGAAAGAGGCTCAGAATAGGCAGAAATCTTATGCCGATCATCGTAGGAAGCCTTTGGAATTTTCTGTTGGCGACCTCGTATTCATTCGTGTTTCCCCGATGAAGGGTGTGGTGTGTTTTAGTCACTCCGGGAAATTGGCTCCTCGATATGTTGGACCGTTTCCTGTTACGGAACGCATTGGCCCAGTTGCTTATCGTGTTTTGCTACCTGCTCAGTTTTCGGGAATACATGACGTATTTCATGTGTCTCAACTTCGTCGATGCCTTCGAGATTCAGATTCTATTATTGATCCTCCTATGTTGCAAGATCTTGAGATCTCACCCGACTTGTCTATTGTGCAAAATCCTATTCGTGTGCTAACTACGGAGGTGAAACGCCTTCGGAACAAAGAAGTTCCACTCGTGAAGATTCAATGGTCCGCAAACCCCAGAGATTGCACTTGGGAAACCAGAGAATTCATTGAGCGTTCTTATCCCGGTTTTCTCTCCTCTTCGGGTGGAGGTGAGCATTCGTATCTATCCTTTCTTTTTAATCTTTGATTTGATAAATTGTTGTGTTATTGACTGCTTCTTGTATGAAAATTGCGGGGACGCAATTTTTATAAGGAGGGGAGTCTGTAACGACCGTAATTTTTAAATTACCGTCGGAGCGAATATTTTAAATCTAAATTTAAAAATAAAATAAATATCGATGCAGTGCAAATTGCAAAGTCGTTGAATTGCGTTACATTTTATTCACTCTTCCTAGCTGTCATCTAATTCAAATAAGTATGACTTGTTCACATTCTTTTTTATGCAGAGGGTTCGAAAATGCATTACTGTAAGAAAAAGAATATAGTGTATACTTTACATTATATTGTTACGTTTGCCTTGCTAACGGTCAAGAGTTAACCAAGTGTGTAGGTGTATTGAGAGTTCTGTCACCTCAGTTTGATTTTATCAAATATATATACACATTTGCATTTCTTAAAGCAAGTGTGAAAATTGTTCTTCTTTGTCTCCATCTAGTGTTCAGCCGAGTACATTATAATTGCACGTTACATTAAATGCAATTGTACTAAAAATGCTTTTCACCACACCTCCACATTGACTTGGTCTCGGATTGAAGAAAATATTATTCACTGCAATTTTTCGGCACTCATTATACAAAGCTCTGAGAAAACATTAATGGCTACCTTCTCCATTCTTACTTCCTTACAACTTTGAAGCTAGCTGTATTTGAGACAAATTAAGGTGAGTTTATACTTACATTTCTAATTTACTCATCACTTCATTTTGTGTGCAAAGTATATTGGCCAGAGATTTGCTCTGTTTCATTACTTGCGTGTGTGGAAAATTGTTTTACATGGGTTCTTTCGTGTGTGTGTATCGAGTTACATTACCCTGGCCTTGTAATCGTACATGGGTAAATCTTCGGTCGCCCGAATACTTTAAAATAGCTTTGCATCAATTCACGTTCTCAATGCGTGAAAAATGCTTGCCTAGACACTTAAAAATGTGTGCACAGGTCATCTTGAATTGCATTATTATAGTGCAAATGTTGGACGTGCACCAAAGCAAAAATAAAGTCCAGTTATTTAGTTTTTCAAATGAATGAAGCACGGAGTTAATTTTTGCCAAGTCCAAGCTTTTCATTATGTGTACATGTTCATGCATTATATTTAATTAGTGTGCATGCATAGAAAAATTTGGTCCAAACACTCTAATTTTATTCACTTGTGTGTGCGTGTTCCAAGTGATAAATGAATGCAAACTCGTCATGTACAAAGTGTAGTGTCCAGGCTATTGTGCAATGTGCGGTGCTGATCATTTTTATTGTTTCGTTCGTGGAAAAATAAATTTTAAGCCCAGGCTATTTTTAGTTATTAATTATCTCATTTTTATGTCTATACTGTAGCATTAGGATTGTTCAGGTGATGCACAATAGCAAGTCCAAGTTGCATTGCCAGGTTTTATATTTTGTCAACCTTGCATTTTGGGTCACATATACATGCATGTAATGCACGAAAATGGGCCAGGTATACATTAGTTTATTTCATTTTTGTGCAAGGGGTGGCATGCGAAAAGAAACCAGTTTCAAAGTCATCTTTGATCTTTGCATATTGATTTGGCATTTTATTTCGTGCATGTAGAATTCATTCATTTAATTATCTATTGGTTGCCTATCTCATTTGTGCAAGTGGGCATTAAAATATTTGATGAAAGTATAGTAGTGCAGTATACTATTTAAATTTGCATTGAACCGACATTTCATTTTAAAACGTATTTTGTTGCCGTTATTTTTATAACGGAATTTCTACGCCGGTATTATATTTTTGAAGCGTGTTGTTTTGATGATATTTTTGACGAATGAAAATTACTGTTGTTTTGACTTCAGTAACCGTCAATTTTAAAGTGAATTTTCAAGCGGTTATTCCGCAACGCTGATTTGATATCCGTTTTTACGGTGTTTTGTGAAGCGCAATTTCCTCGTCGAAATTGCTACAGATGTTGCTATTTTAATCACGTATTTTAAAAATCGTTTTAAAATAAAAGTGTTTCCAAAATTTTTACACTTTGCGCTTTCAAAAGAATGAGGAAGCGATTTAAACGCTTCAGCAAAATTGAGGACTATGAACCCTTACTTTTACTGATTCGCTTAATTCCAGACTTGTCCGTTTGAGAACGTAAAATGTATTTTTATAAAATACACAATTTTGCACTTTCAAGGAAACGATGAAAAGATTTAAACGATTTAGCAAAAGTGCGGAGTATGGAACCACACTTTTACTATTTCGGTTAAATCCGGACTCGTTAATTGAAATATTTGTTGTTTGATGATTTTGATGATTTTGTGCGCTTTCGAGCGACTATGATGGACCTTCGGGTCATATGATGGACCTTCGGGTCAAATACCAGTACTAGACCTTCGGGTCATATGTTGGACCTTCGGGTCATATGTTGGGCGCCAAAATTATGATGACAGTACTTGGTAGGTTTCGGCCATATGTTGATGCACGTGCGGCGTAGCTAAAACTCGCCATTTGTTGGGATCGATCCACTTTTATGTTGATTTTCTAGTTATCTATTTTTGATTTCTAGATTTTGTGAATTGTTGTTTTGAATTCAATTGTGAATTTGAAAGTTGATTTTGATGGAGTTTGATGTGATTTCTTCATTTAACTATGTTGATTTCTTATGTTGAATAGTCTCATTCGAGATTATTATTATTTTACTTTGATGTTATTTATGATGCACTCACATATAAGAATAAATTAGACTGATCCGTTTATTATTTCTTTTTGAATAATACTCGGGTCAGACCGAGTTATTTCAGGGTAGTCTCTATCTCTGATTCTGTAGCAGCTTCAGCTTTTGGGATATCGCATCATCTTTTGTCTAGCCTTCGAGGAGTTCTTTTGGTTATTCGACTCTCATCTTATGTATGTTGATGTATATGTATATGTACATTTGGTTCTTGTGAACCATCGACTGTTGTAGCATGTATTCCAGACTTGTCTTCCGCTTTATATCTGATATTTCTGTTTCTGATGTGATTATACTATCAGTATTGTTGTTATTATGAGTTATTCTGAATTTTTCATTAGCCACTGTAGTTTCGTTTTAGATTTGGATTGAATATATATCTTTGGGAGTAATTTATACAACTCCTATCGATGTAATCAATACTCGTCTAAGGCATAACTTACGGATGGTCGCTTCTCACAAGCCTTATTCTTCGCAATAGCAGACGTTATTCCTTATAATAACCTTTGTTATTGTGAGCATAGAGGTGGGGCGTCACACTTCACGACAGCTTAGACCGCATGTAGTGAGATCTCCTACTCATGATTTAGAGTTGGCTACAGTGATCTTCGCATTGAAGATTTGGAGGCATTATCTCTTAGGGGAAAGATTTAAGCCTATACACAGATCATAAGTCATTAAGGTACTTATTCTCTCAGAAGGAGCTGAATATGAGACAGCAGAGGTGACTGGAGTTTTTGGCCGCTTATGATTTCGGTATAGAGTATACCCCAGGGAAACCTAATAAGGTAGCGGATGCTCTTAGCTGAAGACATCAGAATGTGGTGTTAGTTATGTCGGCAGAATGGAAATATTTGGAAGCTTTGACTACTTGTAGTGTGCAGTTAAGGTCGACTGCTAGTTCTAGTCAGAATATTGCCATGTTGTTCTGTTTGGAAGTTTGACTAATGTTGATCAAAAGGATAGCTTCTAAGAAGAAAGAGGATCTAGTATTAGCCAAGAAGATCTGAAGGCTTGAGGTTGAAACTGAGCTCGATGATCTAAAAGATTTTAGTCTTGACCAGAAGGGATGGTTGAGAAAGAAGGGACGGTTGTGTGTTCCGAATGTTGAGGACTTAAGGAAAAAAGTTCTTGAGGAATGTCATCGATCCAAGTTTACGATTCATCCTGGAGGGACCAAGATGTATCAAGATATGAAGAGGAGCTTCTATTGGGAAGGTATGAAGGGGGATGTTATCTTGTGGGTTAGGCAGTGTGCAAACTGTCAACAAGCGAAAGCCGAACATCATAAGACTAGTGGATTGCTTCAACCATTAGAGATTCTAGTTTGGAAATCGGATTCGATAACCATGGATTTTATAGACGGGTTGCCAAGGTCAAATAGAGGAAATGAAAATATATAGGTAATAGTGGACAGGTTGACCAAGAGTGCCCATTTCATTCTAGTTAAGTCAACCAGGACGGCACCTGTTTAAGCTAAGCTGTTCATGAAGAACATAGTTAGACTACATGGGATTCCTAGTAGCATAATCAGTGACAGAGTCGCTTTGTTCACTAGTGAATTATGAAAGAGTCAACAGGATGTGTTAGGCACGAAGCTCAAGATGAGTACAACATATCATCCTTGGATGAGAGTTAATAAGGTACTCGAGGATTTACTAAGAGGTTGTGTATTGGACTTTGGTGGATCTTAGGAAAATCACCTCTATTTGGTTGAGTTTTCCTATAATAATAGTTATCAGACTAGTATAGGAATGGCGCCTTTTGATGCTTTGTATGGAAGGCCATGCCAATCACCAGCATGTTGGTTGTAGACTGGAGACAGATTAGTCTTAGGTCCAGATTTAGTTGGGAGGCGTCAGAGAAGATTGAGATGATCCGAGAAAGGATAAAGGAAGCACAATCCAGATAGAAGAGATACGCAGATAAGAGGCGTAAAAACCTAGAGTTCTTAGTTGGAGATAAGGTTTTCATTAAAGTATCACCGATGAAGGGCGTGGTACGGTTCGGGAAGTCAGGGAAGCTAGCACTGAGATATGCTGGTCCATTCCAGATTATAGAGAGGATTGGAAAGCTCGCATGTAGAGTAGAGTTGCCGAGCAGTATGACAGGTGTCCATAATGTATTTTATGTGTCTCAGCTTCGAAAGTATGTGCATGATCCAGAGACTACTATTCCTCCAACAGGATTGGAAGATTTGATAGTAAAGCCTAATTTGACTTTTGTTAGACAACCAGTTTGGGTTGTAGCGAGAGATGAGAAAAGTTTGAGGAACAAGACAGTCATGTTAGTGAAAATTCAGTAGAGCGACAATGAGAAGGACTGTACTTGGGAGACAGAGGACAAGATTCGAGACACTTATCCTGATTTGCTTTGAGGGTATGTCTATATTAGATTTTTATAGATAACTGCTAGTCAGGTAGCTGGTATGGTTGTTAGGAGTTGTTACAGAAGATTGCTATGTTTAGTATTTAGTCCTTACTGAATTTCAAGGACGAAATTATTTAAGGAGGGGAGCCTGTAACACCCCTAATTTTTTATAACAATATTCAGGAAATTTAATTAAATAGAATAATGTAAATATTAAGTGATAAAGGGATTGAGGTTTTAATAAATACTTAAAGGCCGTGGTTAATCAATTAAATGGGCTTAAGAATGGTTTGTAAGCTAATTAAATTACACAAGGGCATAATGGGAAATAGTTGCATCCTATTACCTTAACCCTTATATATTGTCGTTCCTTATGCCATTCACATTCATTTCTCATTTTCACACAAATAAAACGCAAACATAAGAAGAGGAGCCGACCATTACTAGATGGAAAAAAGAGAAAATTCAAATCAAGCAAAGGATTAAAGCAAGGGGAATAAATCTTAATCTCAATCTAATCTCCTTATTGTAATCAAAGTGAATAATAATTTATACAATCTCTATTTTGTTTTATGATCATATGTTTTCGGATTTAGGATTAAATTCATTTTTATGATGAGCTGGATGATGATATGATTGAATTATGATTCGTTTGATTTAAACAAAATTGTTTAAATAGGGGTTTATGCGGTTTTAGGACGAAACCGAGTGAATTAATGTTTAAATGCCATGGAAAATTTATGTTATGTAATACATGATTTTGGAGTTGGGTTTAATTTTAATGATTTTCCAAGCTATGAAAAGATTATTATGAATTTTCAACGGAAAATATGATCAAATTGGGTTAAAATTTTATTTCGATTATTTCAGGAAGAATTTGGGTCTGAAATTTTAATATGGTTGATAACATGATAAATATCTCAAATATTCTCAATAATTTTAATATGGTTTTAGGACGAAATATGGTTGATAACATGGTTGATAACATGATAAATATCTCAAATTTTAATATGGTTTTAGGACGAAACCGGATCAGTCTAGCTATAAATATCATATAAAATGAGATAGGATAAGAGATGACAAAAACATATGATAACAATAATGCCATACTATAACAAGTATACATCAGATAACAACAAAAATCATACAATATCTCAAATATTCTCAAACACCAAAAAGAATGTCATATTCTTTAAATTATTGACCAAAACACAAATATTGATAGAGCTTATCAATTCAAACCATGAAAATTGGTGAAACACAAATTCTAGAAATCAACAACTAGAAATCCAGAAATCACAAAAAGGGGAAGGCCTATCACAAACGGGAGCATGAAAACTTACCAACACGTTTATCACAAACGGAACGCTATTCCTTGGGTCGCTAACCCAATAAATGAACCGAACATCGACGCACCTAAAAAGATACGCCCCATGCACAGTCAAACGTCGACGCACCTTAAAAGATACGCCCCATGCATAGTCGAACATCGACGCACCTTAAAAGATACGCCCTATGCCTAGTTGAACATCGACGCACCTAAAAAGATATGCCCCATGCCTAGTCGAACATCGACGCACCTAAAGAGATAGGCCCCATGCCTAGTCGAACATCGACGCACCTCAAAAGATACGCCCACTGCACCGACTTATCGAGCCGATTGCTCCACGAACGGTCCAAAGACCATGGGTCGCTAGCCCATAAAAATGAGCCAAAGCTCTATAGAACGGGGTACAGTCCCCACGCGGACAAAGAGACATCGCACATCGCTAGTCTAAATCACCAAAGGATCATCATTAATCGATAAGTGTAAATTACACTAAGCTAGTAAATAGATGAGTTTAGCTTCATGTCCCATAACCACTGGCTTAACTTAAATATTTACGAACAGATTGTAGATTTCCACTCGAAAATTGTCACAAGAGTTCAATCGAACAAGTCCAAGAATTTACCGACGAAGTAAACGCAAGCGTTTCATACCATTTGTTTTGCTAAGCCGTTTAATTAGATTTCTCATACGAATGAGGTAAAGGTTTGTATATACTAAAAGATTTGGAAAACGGTTTTAAAAACGAGCTTTGTATTTAAAAGTAGTGTTGAAATCGTTTTTGTGAAAGAGTTTGAGTATTTACTACTAGTATAGAAACCTTTGTATTTTAAAGTGACAAACCACAGAAATGATTGTAGAAACAATCAATCACTAAAAATTCACATACGAGAATGTTAATTGAATCCATAAAAATCTATATCAAATCCATCAAATGGATATTCCCAAAAATCCAAAGAAAGAAGTCATCAAAGTCGATAATACGTGATAACAACTAACCGGATCAACAAAAATCGATTAAAATTGGAAGTTCACTAAAAAAATAGGCAAATAGGCAAAACTAAACAGTTCCATACGTCTGGTTTAGAATCCAGACGTATGGATTTGTTTTTTGGAAATTTTCAGAAAACCTCCTAGACGTCTGAAATTTCGAAGCATACCTCTAAGCCCTAATCAGACGTCTGAACCTATATTTCAGACGTCTGGAATTAGTCTCTGCCATTTTATTTTTTTCTGCCGTGTATATTTTTTCCTCCAGGTCTATAACCAGACGTCTGGACTTGGTATCCAAACGTCTGGTCACCTGGCCTGGGCAACAGTTTGCCTAGGCCAAGGTGGCCAAAACGTTTCGGGAGCGATCAGACGAGCAACGACGACTAGGGATTTATGCCAAGTGACAATCCAGCCTTATAGGCTCTTCGATACACCCCAAATTCCATGTCCAAACATCCATAGTAGGATTTTCATAAAATTGGACTTCACAAGCCAAAAATTGGAAAATTCACCAAATCAATTCAAATCAAAAGCCAATGAACATGAATAAATGTTAGGAATTCATACCTAATAACAATGAAAGTTATAGACGTAGATGTGAGTTAAAAAACTCACCTTTAAAACTTAAAGACAACGAATGAGAAGCTTTAAAACAAAGCAAGACCAATTCCTCTTCAGTATACCTCTAGAATCTTCAATCTATTATCAAAGGTGAAGCTTTTCCTAAGTTAGGTTATAGGAATTTCTGTAAATTGAAGAGAGATAGAGATGGAGAAGATGAAGAGGATGCTTACCTAAGCTTCTCCTTGATTTTGGACTTGGATTTGAGTTTCCTAATCAAAACTAGGGTTTACGAATTTCTATTTCCCATTCTATTCCCCAATTTTTACTTTAGCTTGAGTGTTAGAAAATAGAATGAGTGAATGGATGAAGAGTAGAGGAGTTAGGGTATTATGTTGGGTTAGTGGGCTGAAACCCAAACCCAAAGCCCAAATAGAAAAATAACAAAATTCTACTCAACTCTAAACATATCGATGTTTATACTCAAAAAAGTTGGAAACGCCATTTTGGACTCAATGTAAGTGGTCTCGAGTCCTAATTCGATTGTTTACAAAAAGTAACATTTCAGACTTTAATTCGATTAACGATTCTATATTTAAATAAAACATTTAAATATACAATTGTAAAATATGCGGGTTGTTACAAAATTTGATTTATAAAATGTGATTTATAAATAAAAAGGATTTAGTTGAGAATCTGAGAATATAAATTTCGGTGATTTTTAAAATTGTTCTTCAAAATTGAAAAATAATATTATTATTTAGGAGTATTTTTGAATAGAAATACGGTAAAATGGATTTTAAAAGAGATAGGAAGCATAGAACTCATTTTGGTCGTGGGAAAATAATCCTGGTGATGACTACAGTATCATTGGTGTTCATTTTCAGGTTTTTAAGTGACGGACTTCTACCATAGTGATTTGCTATAAAAGTTTTGTTTTGGTAAACAAGATTGTTTTAAATTGCAAAAGTATGATGTAACGACCCATGAATATCGAACCATTCAAATTGACAATAAACCACCCATGTCAAACTTGAATTGCTCAAAATAGCATATTGTTATTTATATTTGGCAAAACTTAGCATATAGAGTAAATAAATCAATCACAGACATAGAGTAATACAAAAATACGCAGCGGAATAGATAAACAGTAGTTCATGAAGCTACTACAGAAACATCAGAATCTAAAGCAAATACAACCTAAGTCTAAGTACAAAGAGTCTCTAATACACAAGAAATGACAAGTCTGAACATAAATAATTGGAAATAACAGAAAAGTTGAAATGATAGATCTCCAAGAAAAGCACCAAGCTCCAAAGGTGAGTCTCAAATGCTGTGACACTCAGGCTAACCCGAGAATAAAGCAAAACAAAAAATACTCGAGTCAGGATTAATATTCTTATACAAGTAAATCAACTCAAGTGAAATGTCCAAGTGAAATACAAATAACTTATAGGATGTTTGGGATTTTCATCCTTTAAGGATTCGTGGAACTATCTACATACATAATACAATATTCTACATAGATAATGTCTACAGTAAAATAAAATATTAAAATAGCGTTAAGGCGTTACCCATACTCCATTAACACATTTTTATATAAATTCCGTAGGCTATACAGTACCGTAATTCCTTTGTAAATTGGAGGTCTATCAAAGGGCAATCCATAGTGTACGACACAAACCAAACTCGTAGTGAGTTTGATAAGGCATATGACAAGGCACGCGAGGAAATTCCCAATGTAGGATACTACCGTTTTGCTGATCCAGATTGGTGGTAAAGGATAGCAGCTACTACCGCCCACCTCGGAACATACTCCCAAAATCAAATCGAAGGGTAGCCACCAAATCAATCACAGAGTAATAATATGGTATCGAAGAAATGTGTCCGATAGGAGGTGCGACCCCACTTGGCCCGACGTGGCTCCTGTTTAGTCACATGAAGCTGACCCGAGGAGGTCAGGGCTGCGATCATACCTCATACAGAATCGATCACCAAACCATCCTACTTTGTTCTGGATTCTTCACCATGTGCACAGTTGTTAAAGTGATTTTCGATATTGGTAGAGAGTATGACAATATCCGATCCCGGTCTCTTTAACTACCAAACGCTTAAATTTAAGATGGCATTTTTATGGTAACTTATCCCTGTTTCTCCACTTTAAGGTTTTTTATTACAAAACTAAAAATTAAGTCTTTTATTTAGCACTGTTTTTTTTACTAATAACCTTCAATTACTTGGTTCTAATTTTTATTTTAGTTTTACATTCCGAGTAATATAAATTTATTGAGTATTTCTTTCTTAATTTTATAGTATGGAATGATTTTTAGCTCATTTCTTTATTTTCATTTTTCATTCAGGATTGACATTGTTATTAGTAGTGAATTTATTGTAGGTTTTATATTGAATTTATACAATAAATAATTAATTTCTATCAAAATATTAACATATTTCCATGTTTTACTCAGCCTAAATTCTTCATTATCCTTAGATTAATGATTAACTTTACTTCAGCCGCTTATAAGATCTCAGTCTTCCACAAAGAATACCAACATTAATCTAACAATTATTGCTATATACATCTCTTAATTATAACTCAATTATCATTTAATCATTTCTTAAATTTTCAATTTACACTAAAATCACTTAGAATCCTTTCATATATTTAGTTCTAATTCTGATTTGATTTTTACATTTAGAATAATGTAAGTGTGTTGACATTTTCATTCTAATTTTGATTTGAATTTTAAATTCTGAATATATGTTGTTATGTGTCACTTAAAAATAAACTAGAAGAATATTATAATCTTTACGATTCACTAAATAACTTTATTTAGTATAGATATTGCTTCATAAATATTCTTGAATCTGCTACATGAACCACCATTACATTTCAAACATTTATGAATTTTGGAACTAATTTCTTACCTAGATAGCGTTACAAAAACCTTTTATTCCCTTAAGTAATTAAAAAAACCAATGCAATAATATATGTCACAATACAGTGAATCATTTACTACATTATAGTATTTACATGCCAAATGATATGTTTACACTAATTACTTCTTGAAGTTAATCATGTTATAATATCAGTGTTAGTATGATTTGGAATTTATTTTCCTTCTTTTTTTGCATGAGTTGTTAGATTTACTAATAACTGGTATTATAAAATCTTTGATTGTTTCGTAAATTCTACTACAGCATAAATGAATAATTTTTTTAATTTCAACATTTGTATCCAATGTTACTTTTATCTTATTTTTGTTTTAATTATACATTAATGAATTTTGTTTACCTATTTTATTTTGTAGAACATAAATTGTTTATTAATACATAAATACCGTAAAATCTTCAAGTTTTTTGTATTATCTATTAGAGGCAAAGCTGATCCTTTTTCCATTCTTAAACATAAGCATATATGAAAATCAAGTTGTAAAAAAATATGCGATAAAAGACTATTCAAATAATAAATTTTACAGTATTTTAGGAAAAATATAAATGTACATGTAGCTAAGTTAAATTGGCTAAAGTGGACAACTTTATTTTTTTAAATTTTAATTGCAAATAATTTCTCTATATACTTATACTTCTTATTTAAATGTTTCATATTAGTTTACTTGACATGAACTTATTTTTTTTCCAAAACAAATATTATTCATCTTAATCAATCTAAGGTTTAATATTTTGTTTACGGTGTTTTTTAATAGGCCATGAAATATTCATAAGCAACACATGACTTCCATTAAATGTATCACTGTCATTAATTTTTTGGAAACCTCATAAAACTACAAAGTAATTTTTTTCATACAAGTTCGTTTGATGTTATATTAGTTTCAATTTCTATAGTTTAAATATGTTTTTAGATAATTATGGATTAGAGATGTACTTATTTATAATTTTTATAAATAAACTAATTGTAAGGACTTGTATTTTTGCTAAATCAAAGCCCAAGTCTACCAGGGTATGGATGTTGGTGTTGGTATACTGTAAATAAGCAAAAGTATATCAAAAGTCTAACAATAAGAACTCACAATGAAATAATAAAGTATAATAAACCATACACATATACCGACCAAGGCAAAAACCACTGGTATCCAATACCCTTATCAGTTTGGAGCATCACTACGCCATAAATAGCCTTCTACAACACAAAAAAAATGTTGGGTCAGGCCCTAAAAATGTTGCCATAGGTCTACGGAAACACTTTTCGGGTGATGCAATTTTTTCCATTGCCTTAGACCTCAAAGGCAACATTTTGACTATCTAAGGCAACATAAGTAATATTGTTGCAATAGAACCCTATTTGGGTCTATAGCAACATCCATAGGTGTCTGTAGCAACATTCCAAAATGTTGCTATAGATATTAACTTTCTGAATTTGTGGGGCCCACAATGTAGAGCATATTTGATTTTTTAATAGAAATAAATATTTATTTAATAAAATGCTATTGCACAGAATTTGATATTCAAACAGTAATTTATTTAAATAAATATTTTATTTCAACATTTGAAATAGTACAAATTCCCGACTCCACTATTTTACAATTCAATGATATATAACACTGATATTCACATATATAGATATTCCTCGCTACATCACTCAGTTCACTCATTACATATGCAGTTTTAATTTATACAGACACTGACACTGACGAATATAGACATGCACTAACCCGTTCAGCAATGCTGTGAGGATCAGTTGCCTGGCCACGTCGTGCACGGACACGTGGTTTTGCAACCATTAGAAGCAATAGTATTATTAGCTTGAGCTGAATCATCCACTTGATGTTGTAGAATATTTCCTTCAATAGATCGTGGCAACTTCAACGTGAAAAAAAAACATCGATAAGATGAGGAGGTGTAGATCTTCTTAAAGATGCAAGACAGAAGTACAAAATAAGTTTTAAAGAGTCAATATAAAAATAAATGACCTTGTTTGGATCAACAAAAGAATAAGCCATGATGTCTGACCCTGCACACCTTGACAGTATCACAACACAGTGAATAATATGCTTCAGCAATTCCTTCACATCCATGAAAATAATAATTTGCTTATTGTCTAAATTTGTGTCCTTCTCTATTCTATCAATAATAATGCCCATACTTCCATTTTCCCATAGCCGTATCATTTCAACTGTGCATTTTATATTCAAATTCAACTCACTACAGGCCTTCAAGAAAACTGGAACATTAACCGAGTTCAAACCAAGAGCTGAAACGTGAACCTTCTTACCATTTAATGCAACTTCTGCACAATTAGCCTCAAAACTCAAACAAACAGGCCTGCAAATATCCCTTCCAACGAGTGCAGTAACAAACTGACCATTATTACTATTCACGCCATAAGCCCAAAGCTTTATGCAATTCCTGATAACTCTATGCATGTTTAAAGATAAAACTTGCACATTCTCCTTATCATTTGCATAAAAGAGACACACCTGATCACCATTACCTAAACAAAACATACCCTTACCATTTAAACAAACAACTAAAACTGATCCGTTGTGCTCCAATAAATCATTCAATCCCTCATGTCTACAATATGAGATAATATCCAAAACCATTCCACTATCATTCGAGATATCAGAAACTAATGACACTACAATATCATCACTCTAATTTTGAACCGTATCCAAACCAATTCGACTACTTCCACCTGCCTGCCAATAACCAGAACTTCACCGAAACCAATTCGACTACCCCTTGCCACTCTGACATCAGGCCCCAACCACGAAATTGCGACCAAATCAGCAACTCCCTGAACCATCGCAATCCCACAACCTTACCTCGAATCACCAGAATCGCCAAAAAGCTGAACAAAATCGCAAATCCACTGCCACCCAATCGACTGAAACGCCCAACTAAAGAATTTGGGTTTGTGATATTGGATTGTGAAATCGAACGCCTGAACAACCAAATCTCAATATAACTAATAGTGTACTATTGACGTGGGAAGAAAACCCGGAAGTAGTGAGGAAAACTGACGCAAGGCGAAAGAAAATAACGGAAATTGATATGGCCGACAAGGGATAAAAGCACTATCCTTTCCTGGTGGAGTATAAGTTTAGCACTCGATCCGTGTCTTGCATTTGTGTAAATGTGGGCTGCATGTCATACATCAGGGCTTCTTTCCATATAAATGGTTGCTGCTAGTCTTTGCATTGCTATATATATATATATATAGTTATATCAAATATAAATGTAACCACTTATGATTAATAAGTAGGCAAAGTGAATGTTTAGTAGTTGATTATTTATATAGAAGACCGTGTGCATATCAATGTGCGTGTGTGTTAAAAGAACTGTGCGTGTGTGTTCCTTTGCATAAATATGTAAGTCTTTTGAAACATAAGAGTTTTCGATTATCACAATTCACGCACTTCTATTTTTCTGCATGTACCAGGACCTTGCAGTAACTGACGTTGCTTGCAGCTCTTAATGGAAAAAAGATGGGTGATAAAATGCTTACTTTAGGCGTGCTCGGTACAGCCTATAACAGGGCAGGAAAATGTATTATTTCAGGCTCAACAGCAAGTGACATTGCAGGTAAACATGTTATGTTTATTTGATATTTTGTTTTTTGTTTTTCCTTTCGACACTGGCATTGGCTATGAAGTGAAACGTTTTGATATCTAAGACTGGATCTAATCTTCCAACCACTTTCGCTGTATCATTAGGTATTTGGTCAGATCCTGATCTTCCTGCCCGTACTGCATCAGCATACGTTTTTGATGGTTTGTCCTTGTGAGTTGTTATATTAAGATATCCAACTAGTCAGTTTATAAAAAATAAAAAAATAGCATCAGGCTGTCATGGCAAGGTTGACATGTGTGGGTGGGTGTGTGATGTATTAGTGTGTATGTATAGTGAATGGCAAGGCTGCAGTTTTGAAGTATTGTGTGAATGAAAGGAGTTGTGGTGGGTGTGTGATGTTTTGTTGAAGTGTAAGGGAGGACTGAGAAATTTTGAAGAGAGAAGTGTGAAGGTTGCAGTCTGAAGTGGTGGGATTTTGTGTCAGTTTGGCAATGTTGGTACTGGAAATGGCAACAGGCAGTATGGTTGAGATGGCAGGGGTAATGGTCGGAGTAGTTTTTGAAAGTGTGCAGGCAGTTTTTATGGTGAAGTGGTGGAGGACAATTCAGTAGGTAGTATGGATGATGGGGCTGTGACAGTGATACAGGGTTGGGGGTAGTGGTTTGGGTTGCTTGTTGGCTGTTGGTTGTATTGTGCACGTGCATAGTGTAGGGGTGATAGGCAGTGTTTATGTGATTGTAACTGTTCTTTTTTATGTTTTATAAAGAAATGTACAGTGCACAGTGAAAATGTAAATGAAATGCAAACACACTTGAAATGAAATGATTTTGGTTGTTTTATGATAATATTTATTACTCGTTAAATTATTCATTATTGGTATGGATGTATGCTGCTGTAATTTTTTTTAAAAATTTGCATTTATTTTGCAACGGTCAAAAACCGTTGCAATATCATGTATTACAACGGGCATTACCCGTTGTAAAAAGGTGTATTACAACGGGCATTGCCCGTTGTAAAAAGGTGTATTACAACGGGCATTGCCCGTTGTAAAAAGGTGTATTACAACGGGCATTGCCCATTGTAAAAAGATTTATTACAATGGGCATTGCCCGTTGTAAAATATGGTCAACCTATTACAACATCGCTTATTACAACGGTCGGCTGCCCGTTGTGGAACACATATTACAACGGGCATTGCCCGTTGTAAAAAGCCTGTTTTGTTGTAGTGTGATGCGTTAACCCATGGTCGATGCTAATGGTAGTAATTAACTTAGAAAGCAAATTAAATTGAAATGGTAGCTTATTTAAGTGCCACAATGATTGCTAAGTCTCCTTCTAAGTCCAAAAAGATTTAGGTTCAAATCAACTTCAGATTACATCAGTTTAAAAGTAAATGTTTTGATATATTATTATATTTCAAATGTTTTAAGGTACATTAATATTATTTTAAAGTTAACTATTATTAATTAAATTAAATATATTAATTAAAGTTAAATATCTTATTTAAAGTTAATTACTTTTATTTTAAAGTTAATAACTATTATTTAAAGTTAATTATTTTAAAAAACTAATTATTAGAAGATAATTATTGTTTAAAGTTAATTTGGTTTTAAAAGTAATTTATTTTTATAATAACATTATTTAAGATTAATTTATTATTATAATAATATGGTTTAAAGTTATATTATTATTATAAAAATATTGTTTCTAAAGTTTATTTATTCTTATAATAATATTTTTTGAAGTTAAATTATCTTTATAATGGTTCATTTAAAGTTAATAATAAACCAGTGTTATTCTAAGGATAATTTATGTTATTTAAAATTTGATTTTAAAGTATATTATTATAATATAACTTGTTCAAAAAGTTGTTATTTTATTAATAGTATTTCAAGTTAATAAGTTTATATAAAATATTTGAAGTAGTTCTAATACTTTTTCAATGATTATTCAGAATCATTTTTTGGTTAAAGAGGTTTGAAGATAAAAATATTCGAAAAATGTTTTAAAGACCATAATTACTTACTTAAAAGCATTTAAATGATTGATTTGATATCAAAGGAACTTATTTGCTTAAGTTTTATAAAATAGTTTTATAAACGATTTTGGAATATTTATAAAGGAGTTTAAAATGGTTTGGAATATTTATAAGGAAGTTTCGGAAATAAGAAATCTTCAAAAATGTTTTGTCAATATACTTATGTCAGTGAGATAAGTATATAAATTTTTTGGTAAATGTTTCAGAAAGTGATTAAATAAACGAAGTCATTTTGAGGCTTAGTGGTTGCTATCAGTAGTTAAATCTTTGAATTTGTTGTTATGTATTTGATAGTTAAATAACCAACCATCAGATCTCAGTTAGTTCGATTTAGGAAGTATGATTTTAGAGTTTTCGGGTGAGGATTTGAATACTTACTTCTAAAAAGAATCGGGAATGAGTCAACTGGGAATTATCGGCTGTTGGTTCGAAGAGACCGGGATCGGATAAATTATCCAAAAACCACTTAGATACAACATAGTTGTTCGAGTGGAAGGTATCTTGATGATGTGTTGAAGACGGAGCTCTTTGTAGTGCAAGGGCTACTGTTATTAATCTTGAGGGTAATTCCAAAATGGATGAAGTAAAGATAGTGCCTTCGGTTTCGTTCAGACCCAGAACGAACTTGTATGGATGAATGCTAGCACTGCAATGCTGCTTGGAGGGTAGTTTTAGCATTCCAACTTGGAATTTGTAACATCCCTAATTTTTGATAACATTATTCAAGAAATTTGATTAGATAAATTAAATTGAATAATGTAAATATTAAGTGATAAGGGGATTGAGATTTTAATAAATACTTAGAGGCCGCGCTTAGTTAATTAAATGGGCTTAAGAATGGTTTGTAAGCTAATTAAATTACACAAAGGCATAATGGGAAATAGGCGCATCCTATTACCATAACCCTTATATATTTTCGTTCCTTATGCCATCACGTTCATTTCTCATTTTCACTGAAATAAAACGCAAACATAAGAAGAGGAGCCAGCCCTTATTAGGAAGAAAAAGAAGAGAAAATTCAAATCAAGCTAAGGATTAAAGAAAAGGGAATAAATCTTAAACTTAATCCAATTTCTTTATCCTAATCAAGGTGAATAATAAGTCACACCATCTCTATTTTGTTTTATGATCATATGTTTTCTGATTTAAGATTAAATTCATTTTTATGATGATTTGGATGATGATATGATTGAATTATGATTTGATTGATTTAAACAAAATTGTTTAAATAGAGATTTTTTTGGTTTTAGGGCAAAAACGAATGAATTTATGTTTGAATGTCATGGAAAAAATTTATGTTATGTAAAACATGATTTTGGAGTTGGGTTTTAATTTTGATAATTTTCCAAGCTATAGAAAAATTATTATGAATTTTCGAAGGAAAATATGATCAAATTGGGTTAAAAATTTATTTCGATACTTCAGGAAGAATTTAGGTCTGAAATTTTGATGTTTGATAACATGATGAAAGTGAATTTTTGAAATTTTGGGGATTTTTCCTAAGAGATTTACTCTGGAAAATAAATTATTTTAGAAGGACTTATTTGCATTATTGATTTTGCTTAATGGAAGGGCTTATTTGCCAAATTAACCTTGATTTAGATCTGATATTAAGCGACATTTTTTTGGTAAAGAATTTGAAAAGTTGAGGCAACCAATCTTGTGTTTATAGGTGGACAGGTAGTTAAAAAGTGTTTGCTTTAATTGGCATTAAATCAGATTTACCCAGAAAAGTGGGTTCCACCTCTTTCAGAAGTGCCTTTCGACTCCAATGCTTTTGCTTTGACCCAGTCGAAACCAACCTTAGCCAAAACCAATACACATGGTATCAATGATATTGGTACGGAGTGGATTAGAGAAAAGCAGAAGGCATGGTGTCGAAAGCAGTGCTTCCGAAGGGGTCGATACCTTCGCTTTGATTTTGAATGCCAGCACCTGCCTTTGTTTTATTAAAGCTTTGGAAGGAGTTGAAACATGTTCTTTCGAAAGGGGTTTTCTAAATAGCTTTCGAAGGGGTTGCCATTTTATGTTTTAAAAAGTATAGGTTTTCGAATGGGTTCCTTTATTTATAAAATGGTGCTTTCAAAAGTAGTGTTCCGACTTAGACGAAATCCAACCGCTGTTCATTTGCATTTCGAGTGTGTTGAAGCCATCAATGCTTTCGAAGGGTTGTCTTTGTTTTAAACGTATGTTAAACCACTTCCTAAATGCTTTCAAAAGGGGGCTAATGGTTTTGAAGGTAATGGCTTCGAAAGGGGCTTTGAAGCCAATCTTCAAGTGTTTCACCCAAATGATTTAAGCTTTCGAAAGGGAGGTGCTGACGCCATCAAATTTTCCTCGGTACTTTTATATGACAAAGAATGGTTTTGAAAGAGATACTTTCGTTTATATTCACTTTGACCCAAATGATATTTTTAAATATAAACCCAATGGATTCGAAAGAGGGACTTCCAATGGTTTCGAAAAGGGTGCTTTCAAAGGTTTTGAAAGGGGTACTTTCAATGGTTTCGAAGCTATGCTTCTAAGAGTTAATAAGTAATAATTTATTACATTCAAAAGGTTTCGAAAGAGTGGTTTTAAAATGTTTCGAAAGGTGGGGGCCTAATATTTTGAAAAGAGATTTATATGCTTTCGAAGGAGGTTATCTAGTGAGGTCGAAAGCAAAGTTTTGAAGGTTTCGAAAGCCTTAGTTTTTCAAAACAAATAACCCAATCTCATTTTAAAGGAAAAAACTATGGCTAAGTAAAGGGGTGTTGAAATGATTTTAAGAAGAAACTTTCCTTGATAAAATATTAGGTTAAAGGGATTAACCATGTTTCATATGAAAGTAATTTCAAGGATATTAAACCTATAGAAGTGTTATTGTTATTATATTTGCTTCTTCAAATATATATATATATACACACACATATACATACATACATACATATATATATATACACATATTCACATTGTAATGAACCCATAACGGTAATTTAGGAAAGGGCAGAATAACCAGCTAGGTTGACCCAGTAGTGAATAGAAATTAAATTAACTAAAGATATTGGCAGGGGCCAATAGGTTCACAGTAAGCCCATGAAAACTGTGTATAGGAAAGATATTTGCAGGGTCCTATAGGTTCATAGTAAGCCCATGAAAATTATGTATAAAGGAAGATGTCAGGAAGACAGGTTCATAGTTAGCCCATGAAAACTATGATTTGATATTGGCAGGGGCCAATAGGTTTATAGTGAACCAATGAAAACTATATCCGAATTAAGATATTGGCAGATGTCACTAGATTCCTAGTTACCCTTAAAAACTTGGATAAGAAGAAAGATATTGGGGTTACTAATAGGTTCAGGGAGAACCCATGAAACAATAAAGATATTAACAGGGGCCAATAGGTTCTTAGTGATACCATGAAAACTATAAAACTAGAAAGTGAGTCCATAAACATTAAACAGGTTATTAGTTATCCCATGCAAACTAGTAAGTTAATAGTAACCATAGAAACTATAAATGAGAGAGTAAGTCAAAATGAATGGGGATGGAAATCCGAAATTGGTTTATTTATTTGCATATCATCATATTGTTTTAACCATTGTGGATGCATGAGCATAGTATATTGTTTTATAAAGGTTTTAGGATACTAGTGAGGGGAAAACCCGTTCCGCTAAGTGGCGTGGTCTCACTAGATATCTAAATGGTTTGATATGGTAGATTATTGTTCATACCAGGATTTATGTCTAACTCGAAGTTTATGTTTTCCCCTTAAACTATCGGGTACTCAATTGATTTTGAGTAGTTTGAGAGTTGAGGTTTTCAGGTACTTCTTTTGATGAATAAGCTTCCAGAGATGTGCAGGAGGCATAATAGCTATCTAGAGTTCTCTTTTATTTTTGATTCCGCTGTGTGGTTGTAAAGGCAAAGTTGTTTAATTGCCTATATACACGTTGATCATCCAAGGGGGTATCTTCATATGTCGCTCTTGGCGTATGTTGTAATAAGTATATTTTCTCTGAACGTGGTTCTCATATTGGGATTATGTAATGAATACAGAATGCTTTGAAATGGAGTGTGAAAGTTGTTTTGTGATTTTGAAATTTTTACATATCCATGTATTTCTGTGTATCAATGTATCTAACATTACCGTATTTGGTCATTAAGGATTAATAGTTATGGATGACTGCAGCATCCGTAGTCGTTAGTTTTGGGCCTCAAAGTTGGTGAAGTTACAAGTTAGTATCAGAGCATTAGTTTATGAAACTTAAAAGAAATTTAAACCTAAAAGATTTTCAAACATAATCCAATGAATCAAAAAATAAGATCGGGGTTTTGGTTATCGCTATAGTAACGTACTTGTATTTGATATATATAGATATATATAAGTACGTAATCCCCTCTCTCTTAGACTATTCTTCTATATCTTACTAAGGCTCATATGTAGATTTACGAGAGAGAAAATATGGAAGGAGGAAACGGAAGAGGAAATCTTGTTGGAGGAAGCTAATGTGGGTGCTGGAAATCCACCAGTAAATATGGGGGCGATGTATCAGTTATTCGTCAATATGATGCAAACAAGAGTTTGCTGCTGGAGTTGCTGTTAATGTTGGAGGAGCTAGTCCCGTGGCTCAAGTTGGGAATAATTATGCTAAGCTGAGCAGAGATTACACCAGTCTTAGTGGGAAGCCATTTATGGGGATGGAGAATGCCATAGAGGTAGAGAATCAACTGTTGTATTGTGAGCGTATCTTTACTGATTTGGGTTTAGATGATGAACATAAGAGAAGGTTGGTCTCTAGGCAGTTGCAAGGGTGAGCACTACATTGGTGGAACAACGTTATTGTCGGAGTTCAGGAGGATGAATTGACTTGGACTGATTTTCGAAGGAGATTTGAACAGAGGTTTATGTCTAAGGTTGCTAAATCAGCGCTGCTGAGGAAGTTTTTGGATCTAGAGCAGGGAGAGATGTCAGTTGCTGAGTATGCTGCTAAGTTTGAAGAGTTGTCCCGTTATGGATATAACACTATAGACATCATCATCGGGAGAAATGAGAGGTTCATTTGGGGATTGAGACCTGAGCTTGCAAGGGCGACCCTGACACATATCCATGATCCTAGTAATGTAGTGGTGGAGATGGCAATTCGCCATGAAGAATGCTTGCAGTTTGTGCTAGAGAGAAGCCAGTTGAAACCAAGGGTTCTCAAGGAAAGAAGAGGATGTTCTTTAAAGGGAGCCCAGAAGGGAGATGCTAGCTGCCAAGAAGGCAAAGGCTGGTTTAGTTTGCTACAAGTGTGACAAGAAGGGTCATTATGCAAATGAGTGCCGGTTAGGCAAGGGGAACAAGGCTACAGATAATAGGAGTGTGAAGTGCTTCAACTATGACCAGGTTGGGCATTATAAGAACCAGTATCTGAAACTGGTTAGGGCGGACAAGGGAAATGTTTTTGCTATTTGACCATCATCTGCTAGACCAAGCGGCTGAAAAAGGAAAGACTGTGATGGAAGGTATGTATTTGATTCTGAATATACCAGTTAGGATACTATTTGATACCGGTGCATCACATTCATTTATATCCTAGTTTTTGGTTGATAGGTTATGCTTAGGACCAACATACCTTGTTACTTCCTTAAGGGTTGTCAATCCTATAGGAGGGCATGCAACTCTGGGGATGAGATGTGACCAGTTAGAACTTGATTTGTTAGGTTATAAGTTTGCATGTAGTCTGTATGTTTTCGATTTCGTAGATTTCGTAATCATTTTGGGTATGGATTGGTTGAGCAAGTATGAGGCTAGGATATTTTGCCAAGATGGGGAGATATCACTGAGACACCCAGATAGTCATAACCGAATCATATTCTCAGTGGAGAATTCTAACCGGAGTATTTGTGCTTTGTTAAGGGCTATGGAAGTGGAGAAGAGCTAAGTCAGGTTCGAGTTGCAAGAGAGTTTGTAGATGTCTTTAAGCCGGTCAAAGGACTACCACCGAAACGAGCTATTGAGTTTCAGATAGATCTTGTGCCAGGAGCTGAATCTGTAAGTAGATCACCTAGCAGGATGACGCCATCTGAGATGAAGGAATTGAAGGGGCAGCTAGTGGATCTAGAAGGAAGGAATTTTATTAGACCAAGCAGTTCACCTTGGGAAGCGGCCACGGTATTTGTAAAGAAATCAGATGGGTCGTTGAGGATGTGTATCGACTATCGTAATTTGAAAGAAAGGATGATCAAGACTAAGTATCCTTTACTGAGAATTGATGATCTATTTGATCAGTTGTGTGGAGCCAGAGTATTTTCCCAGTTGGATTTGGCAACAGGTTTCCATTAGTTAAGAGTGGTAGAGGACAGTATTCCTTTGACAGCATTTTTGACTTGGTATGGTTCGTATGAGTGGTCGGTAATGCCATTCGGGTTAACGAATGCACCTACTTTCCTCGTGGATTTGATGAACCGAGTTTTCTGAGTGCACTTGGACAGGTTTGTGCTGGTTTTTATAGATGACATTTTAGTATAATCTAAGGATGAAAGAGAGCATGAGGATCATCTTAGAGTTGTGCTTAAGACGCCGAGGCAGCATCAGCTGAAGGCGATGTTTTTCAAGTGTCATTTTTGGAAGAAAGAGGTTAAGTTTCTTGGTCACGTGGTTTAAGTGAAAGCATGTCAGTTGATCAAGATAAGATCGAAGCTATTAATAATTGGAAGAGACCAGAGACGGTGGCTGAGATTAGAAGTTTTCTCAGACTAGTTGGCTATTACCGGAGATTAATAAAGGGTTTCTCATGGATACCAGCTCCTTTGACTAAGCTAACGAGGAAGGAGGTGAAGTTTTTCTAGTTCAAGAAATGTGAGGAAGCATTCCTTAAGTTGAAGAATTTGTTAACCAATGCACCTGTGTTAGTAGTTCCAAACGGAAACCAAGGTTTGGTGTTGTATACTGATTGATGAAGGGTAAAATGATTGCCTAAGCTTCACGACAGCTTAGACCGCATGTAGTGAGATCTCCTACTCATGATTTAGAGTTGGCTACAGTGATCTTCGCATTGAAGATTTGGAGGCATTATCTCTTAGGGGAAAGATTTAAGCCTATACACAGATCATAAGTCATTAAGGTACTTATTCTCTCAGAAGGAGCTGAATATGAGACAGCAGAGGTGGCTGGAGTATTTGGCCGCTTATGATTTCAGTATAGAGTATAACCCAGGGAAACCTAATAAGGTAGCGGATGCTCTTAGCTGAAGACATCAGAATGTGGTTTTAGTTATGTCGGCAAAATGGAAATATTTGGAAGCTTTGACTACTTGTAGTGTGCAGTTAAGATCGACTGCTAGTTCTAGTCAGAATATTGCCATGTTGTTCTATTTGGAAGTTTGACTAATGTTGATCAAAAGGATAGATTCTAAGAAGAAAGAGGATCTAGTATTAGCCAAGAAGATCTGAAGGCTTGAGGTTGAAACTGAGCTTGATGATCTAAAAGATTTTAGTCTTAACCAGAAGGGATGGTTGAAAAAGAAGGGACGGTTGTGTGTTCCGAATGTTGAGGACTTAAGGAAAAAAGTTCTTGAGGAATGTGATCGATCCAAGTTTACGATTCATCCTGGAGGGACCAAGATGTATCAAGATATAAATAGGAGCTTCTATTGGGAAGGTATGAAGGGGGATGTTGGCTTGTGGGTTAGGCAGTGTGCAAACTGTCAACAAGCGAAAGCCGAACAACATAAGACTAGTGGATTGCTTCAACCATTAGAGATTCTAGTTTGGAAATCGGATTCGATAACCATGGATTTTATAGACGGGTTGCCAAGGTCAAATAGAGGAAATGAAAATATATAGGTAATAGTGGAAAGGTTGACCAAGAGTGCCCATTTCATTTTAGTTAAGTCAACCAGGACGACACCTGTTTAAGCTAAGCTGTTCATGAAGAACATAGTTAGACTACATGGGATTCCTAGTAGCATAATCAGTGACAGAGTTGCTTTGTTCACTAGTGAATTATGAAAGAGTCTACAGGATGTGTTATGCACGAAGCTCAAGATGAGTACAACATATCATCCTTGGATGGACAGACAGAGAGAGTTAATAAGGTACTCCAGGATTTACTAAGAGGTTGTTTATTGGACTTTGGTGGATCTTAGGAAGATCACCTCTATTTGGTTGAGTTTTTCTATAATAATAGTTATCAGACCAGTATAGGAATGGCGCCTTTTGATGCTTTGTATGGAAGGCCATGCAAATCACCAGCATCTTGGTTGTAGACTAGAGACAGATTAGTCTTAGGTCCAGATTTAGTTGGGAGGCGTCAGAGAAGATTGAGATGATCCGAGAAAGGATAAAGGAAGGACAATCCAGATAGAAGAGATACGCAGATAAGAGGCGTAAAAACCTAGAGTTCTTAGTTGGAGATAAGGTTTTCATTAAAGTATCACCGATGAAGGGCGTGGTACGGTTCGGGAAGTCAGGGAAGCTGGCACTGAGATATGCTGGTCCATTCCAGATTATAGAGAGGATTGGAAAGCTCGCATGTAGAGTAGAGTTGCCGAGTAGTATGGCAGGTGTCCATAATGTATTTCATGTGTCTCAGCTTCGAAAGTATGTGCATGATCCAGAGACTACTATTCCTCCAACGGGATTGGAAGATTTGATAGTAAAACCTAATTTGACTTTTGTTCGACAACCAGTTTGGGTTGTAGCGAGAGATGAGAAAAGTTTGAGGAACAAGACAGTCAAGTTAGTGAAAATTCAGTAGAGCGACAATGAGAAGGACTGTACTTGGGAGACAGAGGACAAGATTCGAGACACTTATCCTGATTTGCTTTGAGGGTATGTCTATATTAGATTTTATAGATAACTGCTAGTCAGGTAGCTGGTATGGTTGTTAGGAGTTGTTACAGAAGATTGCTATGTTTAGTATTTAGCCCTTACTGAATTTCAAGGATGAAATTATTTAAGGAGGGGAGCCTGTAACACCCCTAATTTTTTATAACAATATTCAGGAAATTTAATTAAATAGAATAATGTAAATATTAAGTGATAAAGGGATTGAGGTTTTAATAAATACTTAAAGGCCGTGGTTAATCAATTAAATGGGCTTAAGAATGGTTTGTAAGCTAATTAAATTACCCAAGTGCATAATGGGAAATAGTAGCATCATATTACCTTAACCCTTATATATTGTCGTTCCTTATGCCATTCACATTCATTTCTCATTTTCACACAAATAAAACGCAAACATAAGAAGAGGAGCCGACCATTACTAGAAGGAAAAAAAGAGAAAATTCAAATCAAGCAAAGGATTAAAGCAAGGGGAATAAATCTTAATCTCAATCTAATCTCCTTATTGTAATCAAAGTGAATAATAATTTATACAATCTCTATTTTGTTTTATGATCATATGTTTTCGGATTTAGGATTAAATTCATTTTTATGATGAGCTGGATGATGATATGATTGAATTATGATTCGTTTGATTTAAACAAAATTGTTTAAATAGGGGTTTATGCGGTTTTAGGACGAAACCGAGTGAATTAATGTTTAAATGCCATGGAAAATTTATGTTATGTAATACATGATTTTGGAGTTGGGTTTAATTTTAATGATTTTCCAAGCTATGAAAAGATTATTATGAATTTTCAACGGAAAATATGATCAAATTGGGTTAAAATTTTATTTCGATTATTTCAGGAAGAATTTGGGTCTGAAATTTTAATATGGTTGATAACATGATGAAAGTGAATTTGTGTAATTTTAGGGGATTTTTCCTAAGAGATTTACTTTGGAAAATAAATTATTTTAGAAGAAGGACTTATTTGCATTATTGGTTTTGCTTAATGGAAGGGCTTATTTGCCAAATTAACCTTGGTTATATCTGAAATTAGGCGACAATTATTTTGGTTAAGAATTTGAAAAGTTGAGGCAACTAATCATGTGTTTACACGTGGGCAGGTTAGTTAGAAAGTGTTTGCTTTAATTGGCATTAAATCAGATTTACCTTGGAATGCGGGTTCCACCTCTTTCAGAAGTGCCTTTCAACTCCAATGCTTCTACTTCGACCCAGTAGAAACAAACCTAGGCTGAAACCAATACACATGGTATTAATGATATTGGTATGGAGTGGATTGGAGAAAAGCAGAAGGCATGGTGTCGAAAGCATTGCTTCCAATGTGGTCGATATCTTTGCTTTGATTTTAAATGCAAGCACCTACCTTTGTCTTATTAAAGCTTTCGAAGGAGTCGAAACATGTTCTTTAGAAAGGGGTTTTTTAAATAGCTTTCGAAGGGGTTTCCATTTTATGTTTTAAAAAGTATAAGATTTCGAATGGGTTCCTTTATTTATAAAATGATGCTTCCGAAAGTAGTGTTCCGACTTAGTCGAAACCAACCGCTGTTATTTTGCCTTTTGAGTGTGTTGAAGCCATCAATGCTTTCGAAGGGTTGTCTTTGATTTAAACTTATGTTATGCCACTTCCTAAATGCTTTCGAAAGGAGGCTAATGGTTTCTAAGGCAATGGCTTCGATGCCAACCTTCAAGTGTTTCACCCAAATGATTTATGCTTTCGAAAGGGTGGCGCCGATGCCATCAAGTTTTCCCCAATACTTTTATATGATAAAGAATAGTTTCGAAAGAGATACTTTCATTTGTATTCATTTTGACCCAAATTATATTTTTAAATATAAACCCAATGGTTTCGAAAGATGGACTTTCAATGGTTTCGAAAGGGATACTTTCAAAGGTTTGGAAAGGAGCACTTTCAATGGTTTCGAAGCTATGCTTCTAAGAGTTAATAAGTAATACTTTATTACATTTGAAAGGTTTCAAAAGGGAGGTTTTAAAATGTTTTGAAAGGCAGGGGCCTAATGTTTTGAAAATAGATTTATGTGCTTTCGAAGGAGGTTATCCAGTGAGGTCGAAAGCAAAGTTTTGTAGGTTTTGAAAGCCTTTGTTTTCCAAAACAAATAATCCAATCTCATTGTAAAGGAAAAAACCAAGGCTAAGTAAAGGAGTTTTGATTTTAAGAAGAAGCTTTCCTTGATAAAATATTAGGTTAAAGGGATTATCCATGTTTCATATGAAAATAATTTCAAGGATATCAATCCCACATGAGTGGTATTGTTATGTTATTTTGTTTGCTTCTTCAAATATATATATATATATATATATTCACATTGTAATGAAACCATAATGGTAATTTGGGGAAGGGTAGAATAACCAGCTTGGTTTACCCAATAGTGAATATAAATTAAATTAACTAAAGATATTGGCAGGGGCCAATAGGTTCACGGTAAGCCCATGAAAACCATGTATAGGAAAAGATATTGGTAGGGGCCAATAGGTTCATAGTAAGCCCATGAAAAATATGTATAAAGAAAGATGTTAGGAAAACAGGTTCATAGTTAGCCCATGAAAACTATGATTTGATATTGGCAGGGGCCAATAGGTTTATAGTGAACCCATGAAAACTATATCCGGATTAAGATATTGACATATGTCAGTAGGTTCCTAGTCAACCCATGAAAACTAGGATAAGAGGAAAGATATTGGGGTTACCAATAGGTTCAGGGAGAACCTATGAAACAGTAAGGATATTGGTAAGGGCCAATAGGTTCATAGTGATCCCATGAAAACTATGAAACTGGACAGCGAGTCCATAAACATTAAACAGGTTATTAGTTATCCCATGAAAACTAATAGGTTAATAGTAACCCTAGAAATTATAAATGAGATAGTTAGTCAAAATGAATGGGGATGAGAAATCCAGAATTGAATTATTTGTTTGCATATCATCATATTTTTTTGAATTGTTTTAACTGTTTGCACAAAAAATGGACAAACACCTCAAAGTCATAGGATTTAATTGATTTTACGTTGTTCTTAGTGATTTGGGTGATTTATGCAAATATATGAAAAGCAGGGACTAAACTATAAAAGACATGCATATTTATAGTGGTTCGGCCAGAATGTGCCTACGTCCACTTTATATATTATTTCTCTTTTCTTGTTTAGATTACAAGTACAAAGCTTTGATACCAGTGAAAGAAAGTTGTTTGAAAGTTCTCTCCGTGCTTGAGCTCTCAAACTTGTCCCCATTGTTGTACCCCTGCCCCTCTATTTATAGAGTGAGGTTGGGGGCAGGGGTCTTGGATGTATATAGCAGCTGGCGGGCCTGGGCTGATGTAATCTGGCCTGGTGGAGTTGGTCCGGTTTACCTTGGTTCGGTGGAAGGAGATGAGTGGACCAGTGGAGCTTTGGTTCGGTGGTAGGAGTATGGTGGACCAGTGGAGCTTTGGTTCAGTGGTAGGAGTATGGTGGACCGGTGGAGCTTTGGTTCGGTGGAAGGAGATGAGTGGACCGGTGGAGCTCGTGTACTTTGGTTCGGCAGCGAGCAAGGTCTGGTTCGATGAAAGACGGAGAAGGATGTTGGTTCGGTAGGTGTGCTTTATGGTTTGATTCGGTGATGATGAAGATGGAGTTAGTTTGGACCGGTGGTCTCCTCTTCCTGGGTCGGTGGTGTGTAGGAAATGCACCCAACAATTGCCCCCCAAAGTAGGGCATATGCCTGTATATGGCGTGCTTTGTTTTAGCGTGGTTATTCTCATCCGGTCTCTGACGCCGAGCCATCCGGTTTGCTTATAAATAGGGACCACATGCCTTCGTTATTTCTCACTAACCGAGCCAAATCTTTTGCCGAATCAAACTCTCCTTTTCGCCTAATCAAAGTGCTAGCCGAACCAGGTGAGACCTCTTTGCCGTCGAATGAATTTTTATATTGTACTACCGAATGGGCTTTAGGGTTATGAGTACCGAATGTATTGGAGAGTATGATCGCCGAATGTGCCCGAGAGTTGGAATGCCGAATGGGCTTTCATATTTGGAATGCCGAATGAGCTCTTGGTTGGACCTTACTGAATGAATTCGGGGATTCCGAGTGTTGAATGAACCCTTTACCGGATGGACTTTTATACCTGAATCACCAGCGAAACTCTAGATTACATAGTTTATGTGTCTTAACGATATACTTTCTTGTGTCTGTAGATAAATGTCTCAAAGAGTGGAAAGCCGATCAGAGAAAAAGAGATCTCAGGATAGAGAAGAGCCTTCCTCAGTGCCCCCAGCTCAGCCAGGATCTGCCCGTCATGGGCCTACCCCGAGATCATTGGTAGATGGATACGGTCCTCAGGAACTTCTTAACTTGCCTCCTGATTGCTTCCCTAGCTCACTCAAGGGCGAGCAACTTGATGTTATATCTCGCTCTTTCAGGATCAACCGAGAGCGCATGTTATTGCCGGATGCGGGAGTGATGCCGTATGATCCTCCCGAAGGATATTTTGCCTACAGCAGATACCATTGCATGTGTGGTGCAATCCCGCCTCTCAACGTCTGGGTAGTAAGCTTTCTCACATATCTAAAGGTAGCTCCATTCCAGCTTCAGCCCAACTCCTATGCCATTCTGGTGAGTCTCTTCGTCATCTTTCAGAGGAGATATGGGCATCCTCCTTCCAACCGGGAGATCCGGTATTTGTACAACTTGAGAGGCTATAAGAAGGGGTCTCCATACATCAGCTTGGAATCGGCCGTATCCTTTAAGCCTATCATGGACTTATATTCGAAGTTTAGTATGTTTAAGAAAGAATGGTTCTTTATCAGGGATGACTCTGTTTCCATCCGTCGCTTCACCTCCGGCTGTAAGTGTGAAGCTTTATTTATAATTTCCGTTATAACTGCAATGCTTCATCTTATGTGCTTTTATTTCTTGCTAGCGACAGGTGGCTTTGCGGTCGTGGAGAATGATCGCCTGGTTCACATGGCTGAGGAAATAGAAGCCATCACGGGAAGGGATAGGTCGGCCTCTTATTTGATTAGGAACGCTACACTTCTAGGGCACAACCTGATCCTACCACATCAGTCTGTGGTCAAGCAGAGAGACACAGCGGAGGAGAGGGCTGCCAAAGCCACAGGAGGGGCCCCGGCGAAGAGTGGCAAAAGGAGACCCTTCTCGACGCATCCAGTCGCCGGGAGGAAGAAGCTCAGAAAGTCCGATGGACCCGCTCCCAGCACACATCCGAATGTTAAGGAGGAGGAAAAAGTGGAGAAGGAGAAGGGCGAGGACGAAGGAGGTGAGGCGGAGACTGGAAGTGACAGAGAAGGGGACGGTGATCGTCACGGTGATGATGGTGGCGAAGGACAAAGCGGTGATGGCGCCGGTGCTTTGTCTTCTAGGCAAGTAGGTGAGATCCAAAAGTGGACAGATGAGGCTTTCCACCATGCTTTTGAGGGGTTAGGGGAAGGATCGGCCTTGGTGGAGAAGACGAAGAGAGCTGACAAGGCCGGAATTAGTGCCGATCCATCTTCTAAGGGCGTTTTAGCCAGGGCAACTCCGGCGATTCAAGGTGAATTTTTGACTCCCGCCGACTCCCTTTATGATATGTACTTAGGGATATTTCATGGCCAGTTCCCGTCTCTTTTTTACTTGATATATTTCTTGGATTATGATTCAATGTATGCTTGTAACACTTGGTTTTTATTCCAGGAGCGGGTAAGGTTGCCAAGACCTCGGACATTCGGCACCGCCTCGAACAATTCAAACTCCTCAAAGCTTCCGCTAAACCGAAGCCTCCGACCCACCGTTCCGGGGACGTAGTCGGCTACCGTCCTCTTCTCGGGGTTATTGAAGAGGATATTCAAAAGAGAAAGAGGAGTCGCTCCCTATCCGAGCCGTCACCTGGTCCTCAGCCCCCAATCCAGCCTCTTCATGATATCACGGAGGAGGATATTGAGTTCATACCCTCTCCGCACCCGTCTAAAAATCCTACCGTTACTCAGATTGATCGTCCCGGCTTGGCTCGTAATCCATTTGCGGGTCATCCTGATCTGGATCCAAGTTCTCATGATATTTCCTTCGACGAGGTTACCGGTGAGCACCTTCTCCCTCGCAATCCTATGGTAAAGGTGCTTGATGAGACCAAGTCCCTGGACCTTGATTTGCTTACTAATCAGATTGTCACTATAGGGGGCGAAGCTAAGGCAAACATCGACCGGGTTGCTGAGGAGACCAGGAAGTTGATGAGGCATCATGCCCGACTGGTCAAGGCCGGGGAGGAGATCGGGAGTGCTAACATAAGATTGCAGTTAGTGGTTTTCGACCAGGCCAAGCAACTCACCGACCAGGCCATCCAGATCTCCCAGCACGAGGCCGCCTCCAGATGACTAAAGAAAACTATGGAAGAGGCTAGCCGAGCAGAACTACGGAAAATGGAGGCTACCTGTAAGGAACGGATCGATATGGCCATTGTCACGGTGGATGAGGTTCGGAAAGCGGATCTTGAGCAGATAGAGGAGTTATTTGGGAGGCTTGAGGCCGCAGAGCTTGCTCAAGCCAAGCTGAAGGAGGAGATGGAGGTGATGCGGGAATCCCTTCAGGCTGACTGCTCGAGATACCGATTGGAGAGAGAAACTGCCGTTGAAAGGCTGTCGGCTTCCGAGGCCCGGATGAGGGAGTTTGAGGAGAACGAGGGGATGATGGACGAGATGCTTCAGGACATGTACTTCCATACTTGGAAGCAAGGCAACCTATCCTGGATGGATGATTATCCCAGGGTCATGGCTAGGATTTATCTTTGGTCTCTGGAGGAGGCTAGGGCTGATGCGGATAAAGAGGGTGGCGTGGTCTTCAGCATGGATGTGGTCACTGCCTAGTTTACCAAGGAGGAGAAGGTGGCGGTGAAGGAGGGTATGCGGTTGCTTGCTGCTGAGGAGGCAGGTGTGCAAGTAGAGGATGACGACCAGGATGGTCAAGAAGCAGGTGCTGGTAAGTCTTCCTTTCTAGTCTTTCCGTTAACTTGGTTGCTTATCATTAATGAATTCTTTCTTTGACCGGACAGGTGGGCAACAGGACGAGGATAAAACTCCAACGCAGCCGGCTCCATGATTTGACCTGGATATCTTTTTGCGAACTTGACATTGTAGTGTATGTTAGTCTCAGAATGGTAACGTAACTCTTAGGCTGTAATTATGTTACTTGTAATAAACGACATTATTCTTGACGAGTATTTTTTTAACTTAAGCTGATTCTGTCGTCTTTTGAATGTTTTTGCTATTTTGACATGTTGTGTGAGAAATATAGCTATGCATATTCTTGTAATTAAATTGTGTTTGACGTCAAGTTCTTGTTTAAAATACGACTTGCAATGTTAGCGTGAGGTGTGAATAAATTATAGTCACGTGTTTACTCATGAAAGAAGGAAATACCATCCTTTATATTTTGCTTGTAGATGGCAGCTATGAATGTCCTGTGTGACCGAGTATGGGATGCGGTCTAGTATCTTGCTGTGAGCCTCTGCTTCCATTAGCGAATGTCTCCTGTTCTGTGTCCTGTGCTTCAGGGATTGTTACAGAGGATAGGAGAAAAGTTTCTTAAATAAAATTGAAATATGCAAAATAGTAAAACTTCCAATCACAGAAGGCCTTCGATGTGCTTAAGTTCGTGGCAAACGGGCTTTGTAGTTACTTTCCCTAGCTGTGGGTCTTAGAGACATTTGTCACCCATCTTACGCCTCCGCGGGGAGTTAATTCTTTTTTGCCACTGTCGCACTTAAGACACATCGGAGCCGAGATCGCGCACAGTAACTACCCGGGTCATTATGGCTCGTAATCGTGGGTATTATTCGATTTACTATGGCCGGCTAGCGTGGGTGCCGATCGTCAACTGTGAACTGCCCCTGGCTGGCCACACCTTATGTTGGGGCTTATAGTCGGTTCACAGTTGCCGGCGAGCCGAACGCCGTAATGAGCTGCCTCGGCTATAGTCGGCCTTCTCGGTGGCTTATAATCGGCTCATTACATTTGGCTTTAAAGGCCGTCGTGAGCAATGAGTTAACCCGCAGCAGAGGGATGCCAGAGCAAAAGTGTCTCATTGACGAGGGCATAGATTTGCATAGTACCTGTTATGTCTTGTCCGGGTGAAGTTGCGCTGTGGAGTGCTTTGAATGGAAATGCTACATGCATAGGATTTTGTTCAACAGAAAAGGATAAAGTTAACAACCAGCCAAGATATAAAGGGACAAGTTAAAAAAGAGACAAGGTTTTTTTAAAGTGGTTCGGCGTGAAAATGCCTACGTCCACTGATTCTCTTTGTTAATTCACTTCATATGGGCAGTACAAGTTAAGAAAAGTATCGACGGAGGTGTTGGATGTTCCATGCCCTCTGGAACACCTCTCCGTCCACTGTTGACAAAATATAAGCTCCATTGTGGAGATCTTTATGAATTACATATGGTCCATCCCAGATTGGATCTAGTGCTCCGGGGCGAGGGAAGATTCGCTTGAGGACAAGATCTCCTTCTTGCAAGGTACGATGCTTGACTTTGGAGTTGTAGTGTGCTGCCACTTTTTGCTTGTGGGCTGCTGCTTTGAGGGCTGCGTCATTTCTTCTCTCCTCAATTAGATCCAAAGACATGTGAAGGAGTTCTTCGTTCTCTTCTGGGTTATAGTGGATTCTACGGTGGGAAGGCACGATGGTTTCAACTGGGAGCATAGCCTCCGATCCGTATGCCAAAGAGAAAGGAGTATGCCCCGTTGATGTTCTGAAAGATGTGTGATAGGCCCATAGTGCCGTAGGGAGTTCATCCACCCAAGCGCCCTTTGACTTTTCGAGTTTTTTTTATTAGAGTTTTCAGAATTTTGTTGACGGCTTCAACTTGTCCGTTTGCTTGGGGATAAGCTACGGATGAGAAGCTCTTGTGAATTCCGTGCTCTTGGCACCAGTTGGTGAACTCCTCGCTGTCAAACTGAAGTCCATTGTCCGATATAATTTTGAATGGGACTCCGTACCTGCATAGAACATTTTTGATCAAGAAGTTAATAACTTTCGCTGATGATACTTTATTTAGGGGTTCTGCTTCCACCCATTTGGTGAAATAGTCGACCGCCACTATAGCATATTTGGCCCCGCCTCGGCCCATTGGCAGCTCGCCAATCAAGTCAATTCCCCATACTACAAAGGGCCAAGGGCTGGTCATTTGAGTAATCTCGGTTTTTGGTAGCCGTGGAATCTTAGCAAACTTTTGGCATCTATCACATTTTCTGACGAAATCTAAGGTGTCCTTGCTTAAGGTGGGCCAGAAATATCCATATCGGAGTATCTTCTTGGCCAAAGTTTGCCCTCCGGTGTGATCTCCGCAGCTTCCTTGATGAATGTTGGATAAGATTTCCTTGGCTTCCCTTCCAGCGACACACCTTAATAAGGGGTTAGAGAAGTCGCGCCGATAGAGGGTGCCCTCTCGTATTGTGTAGCGGGAAGCTTTCCTCAAGATTTTCCTGATTTCGTTACGCCCGTTGGGTAGTGTGCCATTTTGTAAGTAGTCTCGGATGGGAGTCATCCAAGTTGCTTCTTCGGTTGCAGCTATCAGATTCACTTGCTCAAAACTTGGGGTCAGTTGCTTTGAGATGGCTACCGCTCCGGAAATAGTGTCGTCTCTCATGCTAGCTTGCTTTGCCAATTCGTCGGCCTCTTGGTTCTCTTCCCGAGGGATGTGTTTGACTAAGTAGTGGTCCAATCGATTGAGAAGTAACTTGGTCTTCCTTAAATATGCTATGAGTCGTTCTTCTCGAGCCTAGAATTCTCCTAGTATTTGATTAACAATAAGTTGAGAATCGCTATGAAGACACAAAGAATTGGCTCCAATTTCTAAGGCAAGTTCTAATCCAGCTATCACTGCTTCATATTATGCATCGTTGTTGGTGGCAGTGAACTCCAACCTTATAGCATAGTGCAGCTTATTTCCCCTGGGAGTGATTATTACCACACCTGCCCCCGAGCCTAGTTCGTTTGATGCACCATCCACAAAGAGATTCCACTTGATGTTTTTTGCTATTTCCAATTGCTCCTTATCTTCGTTGGTAGTGAATTCTGCAATGAAATCAGCCATGGCTTGTCCCTTGATGGCGGTGCGAGGGTAGCAGCTAAACTAACAAGTATCGTGCGCCGTTGAACTATCGCTCCTGGGTGATAGGTGATATCATACTGACTTAGTTCAATGCACCATTTAAGTAGTCGCCCAGAAGTGTCGGGACGATGGAGTACCTACCTCAGTGGTTGATCGGTCAGAACTTTGATGGAATGGGAATGGAAGTAGTGACGCAGTTTCCGTGACGTGATTAGTAAACAGTATGCTAGCTTCTCAAGTTTAGGATATCTGACTTCTGCCCCCGTAAACCTCTTACTTACGAAGTAAACTGGCCGCTGCGTGCGGTTGTCTTCCCTTACCAAGGCAGGGCTTAGGGCGTGAGATGACACGACAATGTATAGGTATAACTCTTCGCCTTCGCTTGGAGTCGAGAGTACCGGTGGTTTTTGGAGGTGTTCGATTAAGTTAAGGAAAGCGGTTAAGCATTCGTCAGTCCATTCGAACTTTCCTTTGTCTTTCTTTAGAGCTTCGAAAAAGGGGACGCACTTGTCCGTTGCTTTGGAGATGAATCGGCTTAGGGCGGCCACTTTTCCATTCAGGCTTTGCATTTCCTTTCGAGTGGAAGGTATCTTGATATCCCTTAGCGCTCGGACTTGTTCAGGGTTTGCTTCAATCCCTCTGGCATGGACGATGAATCCCAAGAATTTTCCTGATGATACTCCGAAGGAGCATTTTAGAGGATTCAACTTCATTCCATACTGGCGAAGTACTTGAAACATCTCGCCTAGGTGGCTTACATGATCGTCGGCTTTCCTTGACTTTACCAGCATGTCATCCACATATACTTCCATAGTTTGTCCTATTAGCCCTGCAAACATCTTGTTGACGAGACGTTGGTAGGTGGCTCCTGCATTTTTAAGTCCGAAAGGCATTACCTTATAGCAGTATAAACCCCGGTCAGTGATGAAACTAGTGTGGTCTTGATCGGGAGTATGCATAGGAATTTGGTTATATCCTGAGTATGCGTCCATAAAAGATAAGAGCTCGTGCCCGGCTATGCTGTCTACAAGTTGGTCGATTCGGGGAAGTGGGAAGCAATCCTTTGGGCAGGCGTCGTTTAGGTTGGAGAAGTCAATGCATGTTCGCCACTTCCCATTAGCCTTCTTTACCAGTACCGGGTTGGCGATCCATTCCGGGTAGATGGCTTCTCATATGAAGTCATTGGCAAGTAGATTCTTTACTTCTTCATCGAGGGCTGCTGATCGCTCTGCCCCCATACTTCTCTTTCTTTGTTTTACGGGCGCCTTGGTAGGATCAATGTTTAGTACGTGGCATGCTACGTCGGGGGAGATTCCGGTCATGTCAGCGTGTGACCATGCGAATACATCCAAGTTGTGGCGGAGAAAGTCGATGAGTTGCTCCTTCAACTCTGCTTTTAGTTGGGACCCAATTTTCAATAGTCTACTCGAGTCATGTTTGTCTACAGATACAAATTCCATAGCCTCTACAGGCTCGGCGGTGGCCTCCTCCTCTTTGTCCCTGGGGTCTAATTCATTGAAAGGATCGCTGGTATATCGAAGAGGAGGGGCTTTCTTTAGTTGCTATGCTTCCAAACTTTTTGTGTAGAGGGCAACCTCTACACCCTTCCCTTTATCCTTCCTGAGATTGTTGCGAAGTTCTGTTACATAGTAGTATCGAGCAACGCCCTGGTCTCCCTCTACTTCCCCTACTCCATTGTCCGTTGTTAATTTCATCTTTAGGCACCATGGGGCCAGGACAATTTGGAAGTCAGACAAGGCTGGCCTTCCTAAGAAAGCGTTGTAGGCCGAGTGGTCTTCTATTAGCACAAATGTTTGTTCCCGCACAACGGAGCGGGGATGACTTCCAATTTCAACAAAGAGGTCTAGTTGCCCGAGGGGCATCTTCGCATCTCCAGTGAAACCGTGTAGTGGTTTATTGCAGGGAGATACATCCTTCATTGATAGTTTCATTTTGTCGAATGCATGTTTGAACAGGATATTTACTGAGCTTCCAGTGTCTACTAGAATTCGGTAAACTTCGGCGGGACCGAGCCGGGCAGAGATAACCATGGGATCCATGTGAGGGTATTGCCTTCCTTCTAGGTCACGCTTACCGAATGTGATGTCATCACTTTCTTTCCGCTTCGGGTGGCGCTCTTCTATAACCGAATTGACACAGTCTTTATTGTCTCTAAGCGACTTTCCATATCTTTCCATCTCTTTCCAGCTTCTGTCTGCGATGTGCGGTCCTCCCGAGATGGTATGGACCACTATCTTCTCTTGACTAGAGCTGCTAGTGTTGCGGTTTCCTCTGCCGATCTCCGGTGAGGGTAGCCTTGAGTTCTCATTGGCAGGAACTGGAGTCCTGTCCTGACCTTTTACATAGCGTTCCAGTTTCTTCCTTCTGATGTGTTCTTCAATCAAGTCCCGGAGATGATGGCACTCATTGGTATCATGCCCATGAGATTCGTGGAAGCGGCAGAACTTTCCAGACTTCTGCGCGTTATCTGATTCCTTCTTGTATGGTGGGCGTTTATATCTAACTTCGCCTTGGGTGGCAAGGAAGATGTTTTCGACGGTTTCGTTCAAAGGAGTGTAAGTGTCGAATCTCGGTCCTGGCCGATATAGGCGCTTTTCTCCCTTCTTGCCCCCAGCATTGTCTCTGGAATCATTTCTTCGAACGTCCCTTGCCACAGCAGGCGCGTTGCTGTGAGTTGCCTTATTTTGTTGTCCTGACTGCCCCTCAACGGCAGCATCCTCAAGCCTCGTATATTTCCCGGCTTCATGGAAGAAATCGGGTAAAGTAACTGGTTTTTCTTTTGTCAACCTTCTAGCAAATTTAGTATCTGGATGCACACCACTACAGAGGGCCATTAGGATAAGCTACTCATCGACATCTTGGACTGCGGCTGCTGCGGCATTGAATCGGGTTAGGTATTGCTGCAGTTTCTCTCCAGGTTTCTGTTTGATACTGGATAAGGAATAAGCGTCCTTGGGTTGTTCCACATGAATGCGGAACTGACTGATAAACTTTTCTTTCAACATTTCCCACGAGCTGATGGATCCCTGGGGTAAATGACAGAACCAGGAGGTAGCGAGATCTGCTAAGAATGGTGGAAAGCATTTGCACAGTACTCCCTCTGTCGCTCCACTCATGAGCATATGCTGTGTGTATCTCTGTAAGTGTACAATGGGGTCGAAGGTCCATTTGTAGGGTTCCATTGTTGGCATCTTCCATTCTTTGGGGGTGATAGCAATTTCGATATTGCAGGCGAAAGGGCTGGTTACCCTAGAGCATATCCCTCTATCTCTTTGTTCCCGTTGGACGCACTCTCTGAACAAGCGAGCCATCATTTCATCAGAATTTGGAGCAGATAGGAATGAGTTCGGTTCTGCTCTGTGGGACTGATTCCGTCCGGATGACCTGTAGGAATGGTACCGTCTATCATCCCTGATATTTTCCAATGGCTGTCTTTGGTCTTCTGGGAGCATGCTAGGATTAGCTACAGCTGGCCCTTGCCTCAATCTTCCCCTGCTGGGTTCTGATCTAAGCACTTCCTCGGGTCCAACTTCGGGCTGGATTCTAGCTCGGCCCCGTTCACTGGCATTTCCGTGGTTAGGCAGTATGACAGGCTCAGCTACAGTTGACCTCCGCCTCGTACCTCCCCCGTTGGGTTCGGTTCCAAGCGTTTCCTCAGGCCTAACTTCGGGCTGTGCTCGGTCTCGGCTCCTACCATGGCCGCTTATGTTGTTAGCTCCTTCGAAGAAGGAAGATCTTTGATGTCTCCAAGACCCTCCGGACTGGGATTCTCCCCATGATTCAGTGTTGCGGTTGGATTCTTCAGCATCCCTTAAGCGTGACATGAGATGGTCCACCAAAGCTTCTTGCTGGGATGTGAAGCGGTTAGTCACTTCCGCCACAACCCTGTCTAGATCTACCATAGTGATTGCTGCCGGCTGTTCCGCGGCAGGGGTGGTCAGATTTGCCTGACCTTCATCTGGCACTGCTGCTGGAAGGGGACGATTCACCAGGTCTGTGACCACTGGATCTGGAAGACTGCTAGTTGCGATGTTTTTCCCTTTGTTAACATCTTTCTTCTGCTTGGGAGGCATTCTTTCCAAGCAATGAACGATGCTGTTAGGAAGAATGTTAACTGGAAGAAGTTGAAGCTTCGAGCTTCAACTCTCAATGAAAGCACCAAAAATGTTTGCACAAAAAATGGACAAACACCTCAAAGTCGTAGGATTTAATTGATTTTACGTTGTTCTTAGTGATTTGGGTGATTTATGCAAATATATGAAAATCATGGACTAAACTGTAAAGGACATGCAGATTTATAGTGGTTCAGCCAGAATGTGCCTACGTCCACTATATATTATTTCTCTTTTCATGTTTAGATTACAAGTACAAAGCTTTGATACCAGTGAAAGAAAGAAGTTTGAGAGCTCAAGCACGGAGAGAACTTTCAAACAACTTTCTTTCACTGGTATCAAAGCTTTGTACTTGTAATCTAAACAAGAAAAGAGAAATAATATATAAAGTGGACGTAGGCACATTCTGGCTGAACCACTATAAATCTGCGTGTCTTTTACAGTTTAGTCCCTGCTTTTCATATATTTGCATAAATCACCCAAATCACTAAGAACAACGTAAAATCAATTAAATCCTACGACTTTGAGGTGTTTGTCCATTTTTTGTGCAAACATTAACCATTGTGGATGCAGTAGCACATTATATGGTTTTATAAAGTTTTAGGATACTATTGAGGGAAACCTATTCCGCTAAGCAACATTGTCTCACTAGATATCTAAATGGTTTAAGATGGTGGATTATTATTCATACCAGGCTTTATGTCAGACTCGAAGTTTATGTTTTCCCCTAAACTCTCGGGTACTCAATTGATTTTGAGTAGTTTAAGAGTTGAGGTTTCCAGGTGCCACTTTTGACGAATAAGCTTCCGGAGATGTGCAGGAGGCATAATAGCTATCTAGAAATCTCTTTTATTTTTTATTCCTTTGTGTTGTTGTAAAGTCAAAGTTTTTTAATTGCCTATATATACTCTGATCATCCAAGGGGGCATCTTCATATGTCGCTCTTGGCGTATTTTATAACAATTATATTTTCTTAGAACATGGTTCTCGTATTGGGATTATGTAATGAATACATAATGCTTTGAAATGGAATGTGAAAGTTGTTTTGTGATTTTGAAATTTTTACATATCCATGTGTTTCTGTGTATCAATGTATCTAACATTATAGTATTTGGTCGTCGAGGATTAATAACTATGGATGACTACAGCATCCGTAGACGTTAGTTTTGGACCACCAAGTAGGCGATGTTATAGAATTGTTAGGAGGAAATGGTAAGAGCCTAGCCTCTTCAAGCCTCACACCCGGGAAATGAATAAAGCAGGGATGTGCCGTAGGGCTATGTGGGATGCTCCTATAAAGGTATGATCATCCCTGATCTAGTGTCGATATCATGTATAATTCGAGTCCCATTAAGGTTGTTTGATCTCAACCTAGAGGTGACCATCTTTGGTGCTACTCGAGCAAGGGGTAGTGTCGGTCCTGAGTAGCAGAGGTCCAACATGTTATAGCCTCCCATGCATTTTACCTAGAGGTGTACGGATTCGGTGGGTAGATATTTACCCTTTCATAGTTAGAATCCATTACTAATACGAGCTTACGGATTTAGTTGTGCAAAACTATGTTGGAATATGAGATGCATGCATTTCAGCTATATTAAATATTTATTTTACACCATAAACATTATTATATATCAGAGGAGTTTCTATAGAAATGTTTTGGTTCTTGTAAGGAAAAAACCCATCCATGTTTATGTGCAGCGTGGTCTTATGAGACACCTTTTATTTTGAAATGGTTTTTCTGAAATATAGAAATCAGTTGATCTGATAAGAGTTTTCTCATGCTGGTTTACCAAACTGATCCGGGCGTTATTCTCTTATGATGCTCGGGTCAGCCCGAGCATATTTACGGATTTCAGTTTGGATGCATTAAAGCTCTGGAGACGAGCTAGAGGCATTATGGTCGTATTAAAGTATATGTTATTTTCCGCTGCATTAGTCATTCAGAATTATCAGCATTTGTAAGGACATGCTGTTATAACTGTCTTGGCTGAAATAGGTTAGTGTTCTGATTGATGTGTGTATATATATATTGCAATTGTTTTCTTTTGTAAAGATCTATTTATATTGTATATTATTCATTCCACTGTGAGATTCTGTGTCGTTTAGTTTCTTCATATCTTCTTTCTTCTTTCTTTCCCCTAACAATCTGTCTTTCCGACACTTGGTTGTTTGGCACGTGAATACCGTAATGTATTAGTGTCAACTTCTAAGGATGAAAGGGCAGATCGCTACACTTGGTATCAGAGCTTAAGTTGAGCGAACACCTAGGCTTTGTTGGGGAATACTAATTAAAGACAGGGTCAGTAGTACCCAAGAATGAGTTTGAGTGTATATAGATATGAGCGTGTATTTGTTAGCGATATAAAAACATTCTATATTGTGTTGATTTATCTATTATGTGGCTTATGGATTCTGATCAATACGGGTAGCTGCCGTTATTGATAGGGATCCCTAAACACTTAAACAAGGCCAACCGACACAGTATTGTTCTGAAATTGGGAAATGAAATAATTTTACCTATATTATATTTTATATATAAAAGAATAAATTTTCAGAAATTATTATAGTTTTATATGGTATGCTTGGTTGTTAGGAAAATGATAATATTCATTTATTATCATTTATTATTGATTAGTCATGCTCACCCAGTTTGGAGAATCAACTATTGTTTGTTGATTGGGTAGTCATGCCTGACCAGTTTATGGGTATTGACTATTGTGCTAGGTTAGGAGCAGTTTTATCCTTTTTACAACACTGGTCGGGTAGATTAATGATTGTGGGAACATTATAAATGAACATCTTGTAGATTTGGTTTCATAATTTGACTACAAGGCATTCGAAGATATTGCGGGGCTAGAATTTGATTTTAAATAAAGTTGTTGTTATAACTTAATAAAGTAACATTTGTGAAATGATTGTATATAAGAAAGTGAAATTAAATAAATTTGTAGTGGATCTTGTATGACCACAGGTCCCAGGATCGAAACCTGGCTCTGATACCAAGCTGTAATGCCCCAGCTCTATACTCACGCTAGCCAAGGACACTACGGGGTAATGCCGTCGACTAGCACAAAGAATAAGGCTGTTGAGGAGCGACCATCTGTGTAATTGCTTTGTGCGAGTACCGATATGTCAGATAGTATGACATGCATTTCATTTCAAGAGGAAATCCGACATATCTAATACAAACTCAAAGGTACTACACTGTGACTAAGTGGCCTTCGGAAACAAATATAGAAATAAGCATAACACAAATCAGTCACAGATATCTCAAAGTAGTGGTCATACAAGATCCACTACATCACAAAAGAATAGGTAAAAGTGCTAGACAAAAGATTAAGTATACATCAAGGAGTCTCTATCTCGAATGTATAAAAGCAAAAACTACTAATATAAAGTAGTTAGCTAAAATCATATGATGGTCCCTGATAAGAAGTCAAGTGGAAGCACCTGTGATACCTCGGTCTGACCCGAGTATTATTTAAGAAGAAAAATAATAAACGGATCAGTCTAGCTATAAATATCATATAAAATGAGATAGGATAAGAGATGACAAAAACATATGATAACAATAATGCCATACTATAACATGTATACATCAGATAACAACAAAAATCATACAATATCTCAAATATTCTCAAACACCAAAAAGAATGTCATATTCTTTAAATTATTCACCAAAACACAAATATTGATAGAGCTTATCAATTCAAACCATGAAAATTGGTGAAACGAAAATTCTAGAAATCAACAACTAGAAATCCAGAAATCACAAAAAGGGGAAGGCCTATCACAAACGGGAGCATGAAAACTTACCAACACGTTTATCACAAATAGAACGCTATTCCTCGGGTCGCTAACCCAATAAATGAACCGAACATCGACGCACCTAAAAAGATACGCCCCATGCACAGTCAAACGTCGACGCACATTAAAAGATACGCCCCATGCACAGTCGAACATTGACGCACCTTAAAAGATACGCCCCATGCCTAGTCGAACATCGACGCACCTAAAAAGATACGCCCCATGCCTAGTCGAACATCGATGCACCTAAAAAGATACGCCCCATGCCTAGTCGAACATCGACGCACCTCAAAAGATACGCCCACTGCACCGACTTATCGAGCTGATTGCTCCACGAACGGTCCAAAGACCATGGGTCGCTAGCCCATAAAAATTAGCCGAAGATCTGTAGAACGGGGTACAGTCCCCCACGCGGACAAAGAGACATCGCACATCGCTAGTCTAAATCACCAAAGGATCATCATTAATCGATAAGTGTAAATTACACTAAGCTAGTAAATAGATGAGTTTAGCTTCATGTCCCATAACCACTGGCTTAACTTAAATATTTACGAACAGATTGTAGATTTCCACTCGAAAAATGTCACAAGAGTTCAATCGAACAAGTCCAAGAATTAACCGACGAAGTAAACGCAAGCGTTTCATACCATTTGTTTTGTTAAGCCGTTTAATTAGATTTCTCATACGAATGAGGTAAAGGTTTGTATATACTAAAAGATTTGGAAAACGGTTTTAAAAACGAGCTTTGTATTTAAAAGTAGTGTTGAAATCATTTTTGTGAAAGAGTTTGAGTATTTACTACTAGTATAGAAACCTTTGTATTTTAAAGTGACAAACCACAGAAATGATTGTAGAAACAATCAATCACTAAAAATTCACATACGAGAATGTTAATTGAATCCATAAAAATCTTTATCAAATCCATCAAATGGATATTCCCAAAAATCCAAAGAAAGAAGTCATCAAAGTCGATAATAAGTGATAACAACTAACCGGATCAACAAAAATCGATTAAAATTGGAAGTTCACTAAAAAAATAGGCAAATAGGCAAAACTGAACAGTTCCATACGTCTGGTTTAGAATCCAGACGTATGGATTTCTTTTCTGGAAATTTTCAGAAAACCTCCTAGACGTCTGAAATTTCGAAGCATACGTCTAAGCCCTAATCAGACGTCTGAACCTATATTTCAGACGTCTGGAATTAGTCTCTGCCATTTTATTTTTTTCTGCCGTGTATATTTTTTCCTCCAGGTCTATAACCAGACGTCTGGACTTGGTATCTAAACGTCTGGTCACCTGGCCTGGGCAACAGTTTGCCTAGGCCAAGTTGGCCAAAACATTTCGGAGCGATCAGATGAGCAACGATGACTAGGGATTTATGCCAAGCGACAACCCAGCCTTATAGGCTCTTCGATACACCCTAAATGTCATGTCCAAACATCCATAGTAGGATTTTCATAAAATTGGACTTCACAAACCAAAAATTGGAAAATTCACCAAATCAATTCAAATCAAAAGCCAATGAACATGAATAAATGTTAGGAATTCATACCTAATAACAATGAAAGTTATAGACGTAGATGTGAGTTAAAAAACTCACCTTTAAAACTTAAAGACAACGAATGAGAAGCTTTAAAACAAAGCAAGACCAATTCCTCTTCAGTATACCTCTAGAATCTTCAATCTATTATCAAAGGTGAAGCTTTTCCTAAGTTAGGTTATAGGAATTTCTGTAAATTGAAGAGAGATAGAGATGGAGAAGATGAAGAGGATGCTTACCTAAGCTTCTCCTTGATTTTGGACTTGGATTTGAGTTTCCTAATCAAAACTAGGGTTTACGATTTCTATTTCCCATTCTATTCCCTAATTTTTACTTTAGCTTGAGTGTTAGAAAATAGAATGAGTGAATGGATGAAGAGTAGAGGAGTTAGGGTATTATGTTGGGTTAGTGGGCTGAAACCCAAATCCAAAGCCCAAATAGAAAAAAAACAAAATTCTACTCAACTCCAAACATATCGATGTTTATACTCAAAAAAGTTGTAAACGCCATTTTGGACTCAATGTAAGTGGTCTCGAGTCCCAATTCGATTGTTTACAAAAAGTAACATTTCAGACTTTAATTCGATTAACGATGCTATATTTAAATAAAACATTTAAATATACAATTGTAATATATGCGGGTTGTTACAAAATTTGATTTATAAAATGTGATTTATAAATAAAAAGGATTTAGTTGAGAATCTGAGAATTTAAATTTCGGTGATTTTGAAAATTGTTCTTCAAAATTGAAAAATAATATTATTATTTAGGAGTATTTTTGAATAGAAATACGGTAAAATGGATTTTAAAAGAGATAGGAAGCACGGAACTCACTTTGGTCGTGGGAAAATAATCCTGGTGATGACTGCAGTATCATTGGTGTTCATTTTCAGGTTTTTAAGTGACGGACTGCTACCATAGTGATTTGCTATAAAAGTTTTGTTTTGGTAAACAAGGATTGTTTTAAATTGCAAAAGTATGATGTAATGACCCGCGAATATCGAACCATTCAAATTGACAATAAACCACCCATGTCAAACTTGAATTGCTTAAAATAGCATATTGTTATTTATATTTGGCAAAACTTAGCATATACAGTAAATAAATCAATCACAGACATAGAGTAATACAAAAATACGCAGCGGAATAGATAAACAGTAGTTCATAAAGCTACTACAGAAACATCAGAATCTAAAGCAAATACAACCTAAGTCTAAGTACAAAGAAGTCTCTAATACACAAGAAATGACAAGTCTGAACATAAATAATTGGAAATAACAGAAAAGCTGAATAGATAGATCTCCAAGAAAAGCACCAAGCTCCAAAGGTGAGTCTCAAATGCTGTGACACTCAGGCTAACCCGAGAATAAAGCAAAACACTAAATACTCGAGTCAGGATTAATATTGTTATGCAAGTAAATCAACTCAAGTGAAATGTCCAAGTGAAATACAAATAACTTATAGGATGTTTGGGATTTTCATCCTTTATGGATTCGTGGAACTATCTACATACATAATACAATATGCTACATAGATAATGTCTACAGTAAAGTAAAATATGAAAATAGCCTTAAGGCGTTACCCATACTCCATTAACACATTTTTATATAAATCCGTAGGCTATACAGTACCGTAATTCCTTTGTAAATTGGAGGTCTATCAAAGGGCAATCCATAGTGTACGACACAAACCAAACTCGTAGTGAGTTTGATAAGGCATATGACAAGGCACGCGAGGCAATTCCCAGTGTAGGATACTACCGTTTTCCTGATCCAGATTGGTTCTAAAGGATAGCAGCTACTACCGCCCACCTCGGAACATACTCCCAAAATCAAATCGAAGGGTGGCCACCAAATCAATCACAGAGTAATAATATGGTATCGAAGAAATGTGTCCGATAGGAGGTGCGACCCCACTTGGCCCGACGTGGCTCCTGTTTAGTCACATGAAGCTGACCCGAGGAGGTCAGGGCTGCGATCATACCTCATACAGAATCGTTCACCAAACCATCCTACTTTGTTCTGGATTCTTCACCATGTGCACAGTTGTTAAAGTGATTTTCGATATTGGTAGAGAGTATGACAATACCCGATACCGGTCTCTTTAACTACCGAATGCTTAAATTTAAGATGGCATTTTTGTGGTAACTTATCCCTATTTCTCCACTTTAAGGTTTTTTATTACAAAACTAAAAATTAAGTCTTTTATTTAGCACTGTTTTTTTACTAATAACCTTCAATTACTTGGTTCTAATTTTTATTTTAGTTTTACATTCCGAGTAATATAAATTTATTGAGTATTTCTTTCTTAATTTTATAGTATGGAATGATTTTTAGCTCATTTCTTTATTTTCATTTTTCATTCAGGATTGACATTGTTATTAGTAGTGAATTTATTATATGTTTTAGATTGAAGTTATACAATAAATATTTAATTTCTATCAAAATATTAACATATTTCCATGTTTTACTCAGCCTAAATTTTTCATTATCCTTAGATTAATGATTAACTTTACTTCAGCCGCTTATAAGATCTCAGTCTTCCACAAAGAATACCAACATTAATCTAACAATTATTGCTATATACATCTCTTAATTATAACTCAATTATCATTTAATCATTTCTTAAATTTTCAATTTACACTAAAATCACTTAGAATCCTTTCATATATTTAGTTCTAATTCTGATTTGATTTTTACATTTAGAATAATGTAAGTGTGTTGACATTTTCATTCTAATTTTGATTTGAATTTTAAATTCTGAATATATGTTGTTATGTGTCACTTAAAAATAAACTAGAAGAATATTATAATCTTTACGATTCACTAAATAACTTTATTTAGTATAGATATTGCTTCATAAATATTCTTGAATCTGCTACATGAACCACCATTACATTTCAAACATTTATGAATTTTGGAACTAATTTCTTACCTAGATAGTGTTACAAAAACCTTTTATCCCCTTAAGTAATTAAAAAAACCAATGCAATAATATATAGATATATATGTCACAATACAGTGAATCATTTACTACATTATAGTATTTACAAGCCAAATGATATGTTTACACTAATTACTTCTTGAAGTTAATCATGTTATAATATCAGTGTTAGTATGATTTGGAATTTATTTTCCTTCTTTTTTTGCATGAGTTGTTAGATTTACTAATAACTGGTATTATAAAATCTTTGATTGTTTCGTAAATTCTACTACAGCATAAATGAATAATTTTTTTAATTTCAACATTTGTATCCAATATTACTTTTATCTTATTTTTGTTTTATTTATACATTAATGAATTTTGTTTACCTATTTTATTTTGTAGAACATAAATTGTTTATTAATACATAAATACCGTACAATCTTCAAGTTTTTTGTATTATCTATTAGAGGCAAAGCTGATCCTTTTTCCATTCTTAAACATAAGTATATAAGAAAATCAAGTTGTAAAAAAATATGCGATAAAAGACTATTCAAATAATAAATTTTACAGTATTTTAGGAAAAATATAAATGTACATGTAGCTAATTTAAATTGGCTAAAGTGGACAACTTTATTTTTTTAAATTTTAATTGCAAAAAATTTCTCTATATACTTATACTTCTTATTTAAATGTTTCATATTATTTTACTTGACATGAACTTATTTTTTTTCCAAAACAAATATTATTCATCTTAATCAATCTAAGGTTTAATATTTTGTTTACGGTGTTTTTTAATAGGCCATGAAATATTCATAAGCAACACATGACTTCCATTAAATGTATCACTGTCATTAATTTTTTGGAAACCTCATAAAACTATAAAGTAATTTTTTTCATACAAGTTCGTTTGATGTTATATTAGTTTCAATTTCTATAGTTTAAATATGTTTTTAGATAATTATGGATTAGAGATGTACTTATTTATAATTTTTATAAATAAACTAATTGTAAGGGCTTGTATTTTTGCTAAATCAAAGCCCAAGTCTACCAGGGTATGGATGTTGGTGTTGGTATACTGTAAATAAGCAAAAGTATATCAAAAGGCTAACAATAAGAACTCACAATGAAATAATAAAGTATAATAAACCATACACATATACCAACCAAGGCAAAAACCTCTGGTATCCAGTACCCTTATTAGTTTGGAGCATCACTACGCCATAAATGGCCTTCTGCAACACAAAAAAAATGTTGGGTCAGGCCCAAAAAATGTTGCCATAGGTCTATGGCAACACTTTTCGGGTGATGCAATTTTTGCCGTTGCCTTAGACCTCAAAAGCAACATTTTGACTATCTAAGGCAACATAAGTAATATTGTTGCAATAGAACACTATTTGGGTCTATAGCAACATCCATAGGTGTCTGTAGCAACATTCCAAAATGTTGCTATAGATATTAACTTTCTGAATTTGTGGGGCCCACAATGTAGAGCATATTTGATTTTTTAATAGAAATAAATATTTATTTAATAAAATGCTATTGCACAGAATTTGATATTCAAACAGTAATTTATTTAAATAAATATTTTATTTCAACATTTGAAATAGTATAAATTCCCGACTCCACTATTTTACAATTCAATGATATATAACACTGATATTCACATATACAGATATTCCTCGCTACATCACTCAGTTCACTCATTACATGTGCAGTTTCAATTTATACAAACACCGACACTAACGAATATAGACATGCACTAACACGTTCAGCAATGCTGTGAGGATCAGTTGCCTGGCCACGTCGTGCACAGACACGTGGTTTTGCAGAACCATTAGAAGCAATAGTATTATTAGCTTGAGCTGAATCATCCACTTGATGCTGTAGAATATTTCCTTCAATAGATCGTGGCAACTTCAACGTGAAAAAAAACATCGATAAGATGAGGAGGTGTAGATCTTCTTAAAGATGCAAGACAGAAGTACAAAATAAATTTTAAAGAGTCAATATAAAAATAAATGACCTTGTTCGGATCAACAAAAGAATAAGCCATGATGTCTGACCCTGCACAACTTGACAGTATCACAACACAGTGAATAATATGCTTCAGCAATTCCTTCACATCAATGAAAATAATAATTTGCTTATTGTCTAAATTTGTGTCCTTCTCTATTCTATCAATAATAATGCCCATACTTCCATTTTCCTATAGCCGTATCATTTCAACTGTGCATTTTATATTCAAATTCAACTCACTACAGGCCTTCAAGAAAACTGGAACATTAGCCGAGTTCAAACCAAGAGCTGAAACGCGAACCTTCTTACCATTTAATGCAACTTCTGCACAATTAGCCTTAAAACTCAAACAAACAGGCCTGCAAATATCACTTCCAACGAGCGCAGTAACAAACTGTCCATTATTACTATTCACGCCACAAGCCCAAAGCTTTATGCAATTCCTGATAACTCTATGCATGTTTAAAGATAAAACTTGCACATTCTCCTTATCATTTACATAAAAGAGACGCACCTGATCACCATTACCTAAACAAAACATACCCTTACCATTTAAACAAACAACTGAAACTGATCCATTGTGCTCCAATAAATCATTCAATCCCTCATGTCTACAATATGAGACAATATCCAAAACCATTCCACTATCATTCGAGATATCAGAAACTGATGACACTACAATATCATCACTCTAATTTTGAACCGTATCCAAACCAATTCGACTACTTCCACCTACCTGCCAATAACCAGAACTTCACCGAAACCAATTCGACTACCCCCTGCCACTCTGACATCAGGCCCCAACCACGAAATTACGACCAAATCAGCAACTCCCTGAACCATCGCAATCCCACAACCTTACCTCGAATCACCAGAATCGCCAAAAACCTGAACAAAATCGCAAATCCACTGCCACCCAATCGACTGAAATGCCCAACTAATGAATTTGGGATATTGAATTGTGAAATCGAACGCCTGAACAACCAAATCTCAATATAACTAATAGTGTACTGTTGACATGGGAAGAAAACCCGGAAGTAGTGAGGAAAACTGACGTGAGGCGAAAGAAAATAACGGAAATTGATATGGCCGACAGGGGATAAAAGCAAAGCCAGTTATTCTCCAGATCGAAGAAACAAGGAGGAGCAGCGTCATTTTTTTTAAAGTCGGCGGAATAAAAATTATGGATTGGAAAAATGGGGGTGAGAAACGAAAGCGGGTGAGTGAAAAGTAAAGCGGGAAATGGAAATTGGTAAGGTGTGGATCGATGGTGTGAATTGACAGTTGAGATTTTGTTTTAAATGGTGGTGTGGATCGCTGAGGTGTAATTTTTTTTTAATTAGAATATATCTATGGCAACACTATATAAAAATGTTGCATCGTGTTACACTTGTTTAGCTAGAGCAACACATTTTTATGGCTAAAGTAACACCAAAAATACAACGTTGCAGTAGGACCAAAATTTTATAGCTGTCGCAACATGTTAGCTAGCAACACCTTGCAAAAATGTTGCAGAAGGTCATCTATGGCGTAGTGCATGCATAAGGAAATATATCCTTCCACTATTCCCGCATTATACCAGTACATGTCCATCTAAATCTATCCCATGGGTTTAATGAGGAGAGGGTCAGAACAATGTTCCGGAGACTGGTAAATCACATACATTATCCATAACATTAATTTATGTCAGTTATTTTTCCATTATGTGTTATGTCTACTGTTCAAAGATAAGTCATTTTGACTTCATGTACTTGTACAATATACCAAATTTCTCGAGGTATAAAATAGCTATATATGCGCGCGCACGCGTGTCTGAGTGCACATGTGGTGGTGTGTGTGTGTATAAGTATCACAGTCCCTCATGGATAAGGATACATTCCCCGTTAGTATCTGTAACTATGCATGTTACCGGGCATCTACCAACAGTGTCTAGGCCAAATTGCCCACGTACACCAAGAAACCTCTCGTTAGTGCCTAGTAACGACATTACAACTATTTAGTCATATTCTTGTTTGTCTCAAAGACTTATCTAGCTCGCTTCTTAACGACGAACAAACTAACAAACAAACTTTGAGGCAGTTGCATATTCCTTACGGAACATATACTAGTATGAGGTATAGTCTATCTTTAGGCGTAACTTAAGTCTTTCTAACTACTATAGGACCGATGGTGCTCTCAACCTAATATATACAGTCCTACTCTTCAAATGTATGGTACCAACAGTGCTAACAGAGCGCCGAACTTACACCCACTGTCCAATTTTGATTGCCTAATGCAAATCATTAGGCCCATCTGGTTACTTAGTACTCCATATTGGGATTGAAGCAGACCCTAACTGGCAATTTAAGACTTCAAATCTAAGTCAAACCCCCTTTGGTATATTCCCTACACCTATAATAAATGTATATCTCCACGGGTCTTATAGTTGGGGATGTCCAACATCAGTATAATGTATACACAATTGCTGGTAGCCCCTTACGGAGGGCAAAATTCTGTTGTGTAACATTACTGACCTCACATTCCAACCCTAACTAATGGCTACATCATTTATATTTAACTAAATATTGGCTAGATCTAATAATTAACACCCATCATAAACATATTCTTGAGGCTATATAATTTTAGCTGGAGAATTATTACGCCTTCTAAGTTCAACAATCAGTATGAATTTACTTTTACATAAACTTCTACTTCACTAATTCCATTAAATGTAATTTACCTCTTCTTTTAAATTTAATAGATTAAATACCTTTTACTGCTTCATTTTCAATTAATACAATTAGAGATAATTTAATGCTCCTTTTCAACTATAACAATTAAGTATAATTCACTGGTTCCTATCAACTAATGGCACCTTTTCTTTATTACCATAACATGTTAAATGTAACGACCCAGAATTTTAGTCATTTAAATTTGAAATACTTAATTAATTTTAAATATTCGAATATTGGGATTTAATTTGGATAAAAATGACCTAGGGAATTTATTTAAATTTTGTTTAAATAAGAATGATAATAGTGAACTTTTAAATTGGAACTAAAGTGGTTAAAATGGTTTTATAATAACTCGTTTAATTAACGTGTGAAAATATCATCATGGAACACTCTTTTGGATTTTGACGAAATCAGTGTCATTGGATCGTAATAATAAATTATTGTATGCCGTTGAGTTTCGTGACAATCAGACGTACTGTCTGGTCGTGCGGGCTAAAAACGCGTATGGATTAGTTATGAAAATTGATATAATATGATTAGGTTTGAAAAGTTAACTTCTGCATATAATCTAATTAGGTCTTGAAACTAGCTCTATTGAGTTCGAAATAATGGAACTTAGAATAGAATGCGAGGCGGCATGCCTTGATTAGAGTTCGTGATTTTTGGGTACATGGTGTTGGATATTTTATTAATTTAAGTGTACCTTAGCGTGCACAACCATACCCACTCCATCCCATCCACTATTCAAACCATGCTTCTGCCCATACGCTCATGTCTCAACCCATCACTCCTCCCTCTATTTATACACGGCAACAACAAGAATTGGGTTGGTAGGAAAAATTTTCAAATTTAAACTTAAACAACATTAGCCTCATCCAACGATCCACGTCGACTGAGAGCAATTCGTACATTATTGGGGAAAGTCTTCAACTAGGGAGTTGTAGAGCATGGTGGGTCCTATCAACGGCCGAAGTTTAGTGGTGCGGCACCGCCTGCGGCAGCAACTACAGGAGTTCGATGGTGTTAGAGTTTTTGGCGAATTCCGGTGATTTGATTTGATGATTGATGATGGGGTCTAAAGGGAACTGGAAGAGTACGTTGAGGGCTATATGTGGCAAAGTATGGCATCGATTGGCGAATGGAGGTGGTCGTAGTTGGAAGAAGAACGGAAAAGGGGGAGCTTCGTTTTTGGGTTCGTTTGCGGGCCATGTGTCGGTGGAGGGAGGAGGTTGAGGTTGGAAGGTGCGGCTGAGCTTGGGCTTACCATTGGTGGCAGCATGGTGCTGTCAGGGTCGCTGGAGACAGCGAGACGATCGATTGAAGGGGGCGGCTATATATGTTCAAGAATGAAGGGATTGGGATAGAATGGGAAGTTAGAGTGCAGCCTTAATTTAATAACGGTTGGAATTGAATGTGGTCAGTCGCCTTAGGATTTTATCAGCATTAACTACATCATGGAATTAGATTGGTGGTAATTGGAGCTAATGGAATTTTACGCTAAATTCGAACGTCGTTCGAACTCAAACACAACCGGAATTCCTAAGCGATAATTGGAATTTAGGTGAGTAAACTAACTTCCGAATGATATTGTTATACTATATAGTAGTAATAAAATTGGTTGTTGCTTGTTTGGATGATTTACTGCTTTATCAGTTGGTTTAGATTTATTCCCGCCCATGGAATGGATGACCCAAATTATATGATAATATACTGTATGTGATGCAGGGGATAGGTTGGAGGGATTCAATAGGATTCGTTACTACTATATATATATATATATATATTTCTGTGTGTTTGTGTATGCATATGCGCGCATGTATGTGTGCTGATATTTGTGAGTTGTGATTCAAGGTGGACAGGTTAATGGGATCCAACGGGATTCCTCGCCATCATTGATTTATCTTCAATAATATTCCTATTATATGAATTTTTGAATATCAAACCTGATTGGCCCGATTGAATATGACATTGTATATCTTCAACTTAAACCGTGTAGTGATAGAAATCATTAACAACATTCGTTAAGTGATGCGTTAACCCATGGTCGATGCTAATGGTAGTAATTAACTTAGAAAGCAAATTAAATTGAAATGGTAGCTTATTTAAGTGCCACAATGATTGCTAAGTCTCCTTCTAAGTCCAAAAAGATTTAGGTTCAAATCAACTTCAGTTTAGATCAGTTTAAAAGTAAATGTTTTGATATATTATTATATTTCAAATGTTTTAAGGTACATTAATATTATTTTAAATTTAACTATTATTAATTAAATTAAATATATTAATTAAAGTTAAATATCTTATTTAAAGTTAATTACTTTTATTTTAAAGTTAATAACTATTATTTAAAGTTAATTATTTTTAAAAACTAATTATTAGAAGATAATTATTGTTTAAAGTTAATTTGGTTTTAAAAGTAATTTATTTTTATAATAACATTATTTAAGATTAATTTATTATTATTATAATATGGTTTAAAGTTATATTATTATTATAAAAATATTGTTTCTAAAGTTTATTTATTCCTATAATAATATTTTTTGAAGTTAAATTATCTTTATAATGGTTCATTTAAAGTTAATAATAAACTAGTATTATTCTAAGGATAATTTATGTTATTTCAAATTTAATTTTAAAGTATATTATTATAATATAACATGTTCAAAAAGTTGTTATTTTATTAATAGTATTTCAAGTTAATAAGTTTATATAAAATATTTGAAGTAGTTCTAATACTTTTTCAATGATTATTCAGAATCATTTTTTGGTTAAAGAGGTTTGAAGATAAAAATATTCGAAAAATGGTTTAAAGACCATAATTACTTGTTTAAAAGCATTTAAATGATTGATTTGATATCAAAGGAACTTATTTGCTTAAGTTTTATAAAATAGTTTTATAAACGATTTTGGAATATTTATAAAGGAGTTTAAAATGGTTTGGAATATTTATAAGGAAGTTTCGGAAATAAGAAATCTTCAAAAATGTTTTGTGAATATACTTATGTCAGTGAGATAAGTATATAAATTTTTTGGTAAACGTTTTAGAAAGTGATTAAATAAACGAAAGTCATTTTGAGGCTTAGAGGTTGCTATCGGTAGTTAAATCTCTGAATTTGTTGGTATGTACTTGATAGTTAAATAACCAACTATCAGATCTCAGTTAGTTCGATTTAGGAAGTATGATTTTAGAGTTTTCGGGTAAGGACTTGAATACTTAATTCTAAAAAGAATCGGGAATGAGTCAACTGGGAATTATCGGGTATCTTGATGATGTGTTGAAGACGGAGCTCTTTGTAGTGCAAGGGCTACTGTTATTAATCTTGAGGGTAATTCCAAAATGGATGAAGTAAATATAGTGCCTTCGGTTTCGTTCAGACCCAGGACGAATTTGTATGGATGAATGCTAGCACTGCATTGCTGCTTGGAGGGTAGTTTTAGCATTCCAAGTGGGAATTTGTAACATCCCTAATTTTTGATAACATTATTCAAGAAATTTGATTAGATAAATTAAATTGAATAATGTAAATATTAAGTGATAAGGGGATTGAGATTTTAATAAATACTTAGAGGCCGCGCTTAGTTAATTAAATGGGCTTAAGAATGGTTTGTAAGCTAATTAAATTACACAAAGGCATAATGGGAAATAGACGCATCCTATTACCATAACCCTTATATATTTTCGTTCCTTATGCCATCACGTTCATTTCTCATTTTCACTAAAATAAAACGCAAACATAAGAAGAGGAGCCGGCCATTATTAGGAAGAAAAAGAAGAGAAAATTCAAATCAAGCTAAGGATTAAAGAAAATGGAATAAATCTTAAACTTAATCCAATTTCTTTATCCTAATCAAGGTGAATAATAATTCACACCATCTCTATTTTGTTTTATGATCATATGTTTTCTGATTTAAGATTAAATTCATTTTTATGATGATTTGGATGATGATATGATTGAATTATGATTTGATTGATTTAAACAAAATTATTTAAATAGAGATTTTTTTGGTTTTAGGGCAAAAACGAATGAATTGATGTTTGAATGTCATGGAAAATATTTATGTTATGTAAAACATGATTTTGGAGTTGGGTTTTAATTTTGATAATTTTCCAAGCTATAGAAAAATTATTATGAATTTTCGAAGGAAAATATGATCAAATTGAGTTAAAAATTTATTTCGATTATTTCAGGAAGAATTTAGGTCTGAAATTTTGATGTTTGATAACATGATGAAAGTGAATTTTTGTAATTTTTGTGTAACGACCCGATATTTTCAACCATTCGCATCCATTATAAGTGTATAGGTAGACACTCATGCCGGAGTTGAATTGCTCAAAATACCGCGTTGTAAATAAAATTTGGCAAATCTCAGAATATACAGTAAATAAATATAATCACAGATCACAGACACAGAGTAAAATAATGCAGCGGAAGTAAAAGAAATAGTAGTTCATGAAGCTACTATATAAATATATCAGAGTTACATAAGATACAACAGAAGAAATAGAGTACAACAAAAGTCTCAATAAAATAACCAAGTACAAGCTGAGTAGAACAACGGAACTGGAATAGATAGGACATGACAAGCAGATAATCTCCAGCGATTCAAATCTCCAAGAGAGTGGAAATCCAAATCTGTGAATAACTCAGGCTGACCCGAGCGTAAAGCAAAACACAAAACACTCGAGTCAGGACAATATATACTTATATAATGTAAACCAACTCAAGTGAACTGTAATAAAGGTACAAGTAACTTAGAAGATGCTTGGGACCGCCCATCCTCTAAGGATCCGTTAAAATATCTACTATGTAGTAATATTCGCTATTATAATAGTGTCTAAATAAGTAAAGTATAATCATATCGGAAAATAGCGTTAAGGGGATGGAGAACCTTAACGCGGTCGGATCTTAAAATCATAATCGTAGTAAAGCTCGATATGGTAGGTGACACGGCACAACTAGGCAATGCCAGGGTAGATATACCAATTACGCACACGGACTGATGGATACGCATAGCAGCCACTACCGTTCCACCTCGAACAACATTCCCAAATCGGAGGATGGCCATCTAATCAATCACAAGTAAGAGTATAATATCGAAGAAATGTGTCCGAGAAGAGGTGCTACCTCACTGGTCCGAGATCGCTCCTGTTTTAGCCACCTTATGCCAACTCACGGGAGTTGGGTCCACGTAACATACCTTAAGAACGTCGCCACCATCCTACTTCATTCTGGAATCTCCACCGCGTACACGGTTGTCAAAGTGGTTTTCGGTATCGACAGAGAGTATGTCCATATTCGATCCCGGTCTCTTTGCCAACCAATCGTTATTATAACCCGTGGTTATAACATTTAAAAACAATACTTTACTTCAAAATAAAATATCATTTCAAACCATATCTTTATCAAAATAAAGATTAAATCAATTCCAAACCATTTCCATATATTTAAATTTTCATATCATTTCAAAACTTCATTTCAAATCATTTTAATATAATAAAATATCCTATCAGTTCAAATCCAAATATTCAACTTTAAATACCTTTTAATTTCAAATCACCTTTAAATAGTTTATATTCCAATCAAAATAATTCATTTAAACCTTTTAAAAGTGTAATTAATATATTTTCAAATCAAGTATTCAATTTCCAAAGTTTCAAACCATTCTGAGTTCGTTTACTAAGTCAAAAACCCTAATTATTAAAATTTCAGCATTTCATAGCATTTAAAAATAACTGCTATAAGTGATATTTGAAAACATTTTTAATTCAGCAAAGACAGCACTTAAAACTGCTGTTAAAACTCAGTTTTAGTTGAATTATAGTTCAAAAACAGAAAAGACAGCATTTCAGAAGTGCTGTGGTAGTTCATATTTCAAAACAAGGGTTAAATTTGGTTTCAGCAAAGACTGCAGACCATTATAGCATTTCCAGGGAATGCTATAATATGCCTGAGTTCAATATTAGCCTATAAGTTCAATTACAGCAACTACAGCATTTCAGAAATGCTGTAGTAGCCCTTTTATTCAATTTTTAGTGTAATTCAGAACCATAGCATTTCTGAATGCTATTAAAAGTGATTTCCAGCTTTTTAGTGTATTTCCAGCAATTAAATAACTTCATTTTAAACTCTTTAAACATTTTAAAAATCATACTTTAACATTTAAAATGTTCATTTACATATCATTTAACATGTATCTTTTTCACAATAAATTTCTTATAATTAAATCCAATTTTCAACAATTTACTTAATAAATTTAAGTGTAAAAGTTTCCAATTCTTCACATTTCAACAAATAACTTAACACTTCAAATTTTAAATTACCATTTCACAAATTTAACTAAATTTCCAATTTTATTTAATTAACTTAAACCTTTAATTAAAACCAAATTTCACATTTCCAAGTCAAGTTATATTTTAAAAGATCACTTTTAAACATTCATTTATTTAACCACTTAAATTCATAGAAAAATCAATAATACTTTAATAAATCACTTAAATTAAAATTTAATCAAATTATCATATTTACCATTTCCAAATAAAATTTAATATCCATTTTATTTATATAACTTAAATATCGTTTTTAACCAAATTCTAAATTTCCAACTTAAGTTATATTTCAAAAATCCAGTTAAACCATTCATTAATTACATTTTTAACACATATAAAAATCATAATTTCTTTATTTTAAAACATTTCAAAATCTATTTAAATCAAATTTCATAAATTTATAATTTTTAAAATACTTAAAAATATCCAAAACACTTTATAAAATAACCACGGGCCTGTATAAAATTTTCTAACTTAGGTCAAGTGATACAGATATGTATCATTTCAATCCGTAGTTAAAAAAAGAAAAATCCGGGTTCTATCATTTCAAACCCGCAATCCCAAGTTAAAATAATTTAAATAAAAATCGTTCAGGCCTATCATTTCAGCCCATAACGATTTTTCCCTATTCTAAAGTCCGTTCGGGTATGTATCATTTCAACCCATAGTGATTCTAATCTACAGGGAACTTGCAGTGTGATAACAGATATAAATAACAGAATAACATTAAATAACAGTAACATATGATATAACAGATGTAATAACAGGTGTGAACATCATATGATAATAATATAAGCATATATAACATGATAATATATTTCTATAGGTGCGCAGGGTGTCAATTTACTAGTTATATAGGTACATATTGTCTGGTGAGAATAACTCACCGTTTTGTGCTGGAGACACAACGACGAATGCACGAATGAGATCCAAACAAGCACGATAACACGATTCAAATAAGAGTGGAGGAGCCAAAGTATCAAATCCCTTGAATACAAGTCAAACAAAACAATATAACAACGATGAGTTTCAAATCAGCTACGATCAAAACTACACTAGAATAGACTGCACAGAATCAAATAGAAATGCTTGCACTTGCTTTTTACCTCATATGCTTCAGCAATGGGCTGTAAAAGCACTGTAATGGAAGGGTTTTGGATCAGGTTTGGATCAGGTTTTGGGTTCAACAAGTCGTCCATACATAGGAAAAGATGATGCAAAGGTATGTGTGCATGGAACTACAACTAAAGGGCAAACAAACATGATTTCATGCAACCAAAGGCCACGACCAAGGCAACCTTAGGCATGCCCAGATCTGTAGGGGGTTAGGTACAGGTGTGGTAGTGGGTTTCAGGTCATCTATTGGTGGTGGAGGTGGGGTAGGTGGCGGCCAAAGCAAGATATGGAGGGTAGGTGATGATATGTGTGGTCTAGGCAATGTTTTAAGGAGTTTTGTGCAAGTTTTTGTGGGATTTTGGTCAAGGGAATGGTATGGCATGATCTTGGCAGAGGATTAGGAGGAGGAGCTGCTGCAAATGATGGTGGAGAGGATGGTGGTGGTGGTGGTAGAGGCTAGGCCTAGCAAAACACAAGAAGGATCAATGCAACAATCAATAGAAAAATCATAAAAACAAGAAGAAAGATGATAGAATTTACCAAATTTTTGTAAAACAAATGGCCGTGAGTTTTTTTTCTCAAGAAAGATGATAAAATTTTCGTGAGAAAGAGTGAGGAATGTGGCTGAAAGATGGAGTAAAGGTACGGCCAAAAATCAATAAAGAGGAGGTTGAGAAATGAAAGGTCGGTAGATAAAAGGACATTGGAGTTACAAGAGTTATAAAACCTTTCAAATTTCCACCATTTCTTTTTAAATTTTAAATACATGTAAAATATGTATAAATACAGATAAAACACGAAAATATAGTAAATAAACAAAAATAAATAAATAAATATTAATTAAATATAATTAAATTAAGAAAATAACAAAGAAAATGTAAATTAGGCTTGAAAATTTGAAAATAAATGAAATGAACTTTGGGAAAATTGTATGTACATGAAAAATATTTATAAATAAAGATAAAAACATAAAAAAAAATGCATACATAAAAATGAATAAATAAATTTTAATTAAATACAATTTAAATGAAGAAAATAGCAGAAAAATGGAAACTACCTTTAAAAATAGAAAATAAATTCAATGAGCTTTGGAAAAATTCAAACATCACTTTATAAATATTTAAAAGACAAAATATACATAAAATAACATATTAACACATATTAAAATAAAATATGAAAAAGAAAAATATAATTTATACAATTTAAAATAACAAAATTGCAAAATAAACAATTTATACTCAAAATTGAAATGTACATATCTTTTGCAGTTTAACTCCGTTTTCAACGAAACGAAAAGCAGTATTCATGTTATTAAATCTATTTTCATAATAAAAGATAAAATTTATAATTTCAAATATTTAAAATTTAAATTTAAAAGTCAAAGTTTGACTATTTTAACCAAAATTCACTTTTTGGAAAATTATTCTATTCAGTCATATTTGTAATTCTAATCCATATCAAAATCAAAGTTTATATTTAAAATAACAAAATTTATTCTTTTTCATAAATAAAGCTTTTGAATCTGGAAAAATCAATTTAAAAATATTTGTAAAATACAGGGTTGTTACATTTTGGGTATTTTTCGTAAGAGATTTACTCTGGAATATAAATTATTTTAGAAGGACTTATTTGCATTATTGATTTTGCTTAACGGAAGGGCTAATTTGCCAAATTAACCTTGATTTAGATCTGATATTAAGCGACAGTTATTTTGGTAAACAATTTGAAAAGTTGAGGCAACCAATCTTGTGTTTATAGGTGGACAAGTAGTTAAAAAGTGTTTGCTTTAATTGGCATTAAATCAGATTTACCCAGAAAAGTGGGTTCCACCTCTTTCAGAAGTGCCTTTCAACTCCAATGCTTTTGCTTCGACCCAGTCGAAACCAACCTTAGCCGAAACCAATACACATGGTATCAATGATATTGGTACGGAGTGGATTGGAGAAAAGCGGAAGGCATGGTGTCGAAAGCAGTGCTTCCGATGGGGTCGATACCTTCGCTTTGATTTTGAATGCCAGCACCTGCCTTTGTTTTATTAAAGCTTGGGAAGGAGTTGAAACATGTTCTTTCGAAAGGGGTTTTCTAAATAGCTTTCGAAGGGGTTGCCATTTTATGTTTTAAAAAGTATAGGTTTTCGAATGGGTTCCTTTATTTATAAAATGATGCTTTCAAAAGTAGTGTTCCGACTTAGTCGAAATCCAACCGCTGTTCATTTGCATTTCGAGTGTGTTGAAGCCATCAATGCTTTCGAAGGGTTGTGTTTGTTTTAAACGTATGTTAAGCCACTTCCTAAATGCTTTCAAAAGGGGGCTAATGGTTTTGAAGGTAATGGCTTCGAAAGGGGTTTTGAAGCCAACCTTCAAGTGTTTCACCCAAATGATTTAAGCTTTCGAAAGGGAGGTGCTGACGCCATCAAATTTTCCTCGGTACTTTTATATGACAAAGAATGGTTTTGAAAGAGATACTTTCGTTTATATTCACTTTGACCCAAATGATATTTTTAAATATAAATCCAATGGATTCGAAAGAGGGACTTCCAATGGTTTCGAAAAGGGTACTTTCAAAGGTTTAGAAAGGGGTACTTTCAATGGTTTCGAAGCTATGCTTCTAAGAGTTAATAAGTAATAATTTATTACATTCGAAAGGTTTCGAAAGAGTGGTTTTAAAATGTTTCGAAAGGTGGGGGCCTAATATTTTGAAAAGAGATTTATATGCTTTCGAAGGAGGTTATATAGTGAGGTCGAAAGCAAAGTTTTGAAGGTTTCGAAAGCCTTAGTTTTTCAAAACAAATAACCCAATCTCATTTTAAAGGAAAAAACTATGGCTAAGTAAAGGGGTTTTGAAATGATTTTAAGAAGAAACTTTCCTTGATAAAATATTAGGTTAAAGGGATTAACCATGTTTCATATGAAAGTAATTTCGAGGATATTAAACCAATAGAAGTGTTATTGTTATTATATTTGCTTCTTCAAATATATATATATATATAGACACACACACACACACATATACATACATACATACATACATACATACATATATACATATATATATATATATTCACATTGTAATGAACCCATAACGGTAATTTAGGAAAGGGCAGAATAACCAGCTAGGTTGACCCAGTAGTGAATAGAAATTAAATTAACTAAAGATATTGGCAGGGGCCAATAGGTTCACAGTAAGCCCATGAAAACTGTGTATAGGAAAGATATTGGCAGGGTCCTATAGGTTTATAGTAAGCCCATGAAAACTATGTATAAAGGAAGATGTCAGGAAGATAGGTTCATAGTTAGCCCATGAAAACTATGATTTGATATTGGCAGGGGCCAATAGGTTTATAGTGAACCAATGAAAACTATATCCGAATTAAGATATTGGCAGATGTCATTAGATTCCTAGTTACCCTTAAAAACTAGGATAAGAGGAAAGATATTGGGGTTACTAATAGATTCAGGGAGAACCCATGAAACATTAAAGATATTAACAGGGGCCAATAGGTTCTTAGTGATACCATGAAAACTATAAAACTAGAAAGTGAGTCCATAAACATTAAACAGGTTATTAGTTATCCCATGCAAACTAGTAAGTTAATAGTAACCATAGAAACTATAAATGAGAGAGTAAGTCAAAATGAATGGGGATGGAAATCCGAAATTGGTTTATTTATTTGCGTATCATCATATTGTTTTAACCATTGTGGATGCATGAGCATAGTATATTGTTTTATAAAGGTTTTAGGATACTAGTGAGGGGAAAACCCGTTCCGCTAAGTGGCGTGGTCTCACTAGATATCTAAATGGTTTGATATGGTAGATTATTGTTCATACCAGGCTTTATGTCTAACTCGAAGTTTATGTTTTCCCCTTAAACTATCGGGTACTCAATTGATTTTGAGTAGTTTGAGAGTTGAGGTTTTCAGGTACCTCTTTTGATGAATAAGCTTCCGGAGATGTGCAGGAGGCATAATAGCTATCTAGAGTTCTCTTTTATTTTTGATTCCGCTGTGTTGTTGTAAAGGCAAAGTTGTTTAATTTCCTATATACACGTTGATCATCCAAGGGGGTATCTTCATATGTCGCTCTTGGCGTATGTTGTAATAAGTATATTTTCTCTGAACGTGGTTCTCGTATTTGGATTATGTAATGAATACAGAATGCTTTGAAATGGAGTGTGAAAGTTGTTTTGTGATTTTGAAATTTTTACATATCCATGTATTTCTGTGTATCAATGTATCTAACATTACCGTATTTGGTCATCAAGGATTAATAGTTATGGATGACTGCAGCATCTGTAGTCGTTAGTTTTGGGCCTCAAAGTGGGTGAAGTTACAAGTTAGTGTCAGAGAATTAGTTTATGAAACTTAAAAGAAATTTAAACCTAAAAGATTTTCAAACATAATCCAATGAATCAAAAAATAAGATCGGGGTTTTGGTTATCGCTATAGTAACGTACTTGTATTTGATATATATAGATATATATAAGTACGTAATCCCCTCTCTCTTAGACTATTCTTCTATATCTTACTAAGGCTCATATGTAGATTTACGAGAGAGAAAATATTGAAGCAGGAAACGGAAGAGGAAATCTTGTTGGAGGAAGCACCACAACCAATGGAAATGCTCGACCTACCAAGAGGAAGCCGGTCGACAGGCTAATGCTAACCAAAATGCAGATGCTAATGTGGGTGCTGGAAATCCACCAGTAAATATGGGGGCGATGTATCAGTTATTCGTCAATATGATGCAAACATGAGTTTGCTGCTGGAGTTGCTGATAATGTTGGAGGAGCTAGTCCCGTGGCTCAAGTTGGGAATAATTATGCTAAGCTGAGCAGAGTTTACACCAGTCTTAGTGGGAAGCCATTTATGGGGATGGAGAATGCCATAGAGGTAGAGAATCAACTGTTGTATTGTGAGCGTATCTTTGCTGATTTGGGTTTAGATGATGAACATAAGAGAAGGTTGGTCTCTAGGCAGTTGCAAGGGTGAGCACTACATTGGTGGAACAGTGTTATTGCCGGAGTTCAGGAGGAGGAATTGACTTGGACTGATTTTCGAAGGAGATTTGAACAGAGGTTTATGTCTAAGGTTGCTAAATCAGTGCTGCTGAGGAAGTTTTTGGATCTAGAGCAGGGAGAGATGTTAGTTGCTGAGTATGCTGCTAAGTTTGAAGAGTTGTCCCGTTATGAATATAACACTATAGACATCATCATCGGGAGAAATGAGAGGTTCATTTGGGGATTGAGACCTGAGCTTGCAAGGGCGACCCTGACACATATCCGTAATCCTAGTAATGTAGTGGTGGAGATGGCAATTCGCCATGAAGAATGCTTGCAGTTTGTGCTAGAGAGAAGCCAGTTGAAACCAAGGGTTCTCAAGGAAAGAAGAGGATGTTCTTTAAAGGGAGCCGAGAAGGGAGATGCTAGCTGCTAAGAAGGTAAAGGCTGATTTAGTTTGCTACAAGTGTGACAAGAAGGGCCATTATGGGAATGAGTGCCGGTTAGGCAAGGGGAACAAGGCTACAGATAATAGGAGTGTGAAGTGCTTCAACTATGACCAGGTTGGGCATTATAAGAACCAGTATCTGAAACTGGTTAGGGCGGACAAGGGAAATGTTTTTGCTATTTGACCATCATCTGCTAGACCAAGTGGCTGAAAAAGGGAAGACTGTGATGGAAGGTATGTATTTGATTCAGAGTATACCAGTTAGGATACTATTTGATACCGGTGCATCACATTCATTTATATCTTAGTTTTTGGTTGATAGGTTATGCTTAGGACCCACATACCTTGTTACTTCCTTAAGGGTTGTGAATCCTATAGGAGGGCATGCAACTCTGGGGATGAGATGTGACCAGTTAGAACTTGATTTGTTAGGTTATAAGTTTGCATGTAGTCTGTATGTTTTCGATTTCGTAGATTTCGTAATCATTTTGGGTATGGATTGGTTGAGCAAGTATGAGGCTAGGATATTTTTCCAAGATGGGGAGACATCACCGAGACACCCAGATAGTCATAACCGAATCATATTCTCAGTGGAGAATTCTGACCGGAGTATTTGTGCTTTGTTAAGGGCTATGGAAGTGGAGAAGAGGTAAGTCAGGTTCGAGTTGCAAGAGAGTTTGTAGATGTCTTTAAGCCGGTCAAAGGACTACCACCGAAACGAGCTATTGAGTTTCAGATAGATCTTGTGCCAGGAGCTGAATCTGTAAGTAGATCACCTAGCAGGATGACGCCATCTGACATGAAGGAATTGAAAGGGCAGCTAGTGGATCTAGAAGGAAGGAATTTTATTAGACCAAGCAGTTTACATTGGGAAGCGGCCGCGGTATCTGTAAAGAAATCAGATGGGTCGTTGAGGATGTGTATCGACTATCGTAATTTGAAAGAAAGGATGATCAAGACTAAGTATCCTTTACCGAGAATTGATGATCTATTTGATTAGTTGTGTGGAGCCAGAGTATTTTCCCAGTTGGATTTGACAACAGGTTTCCATTAGTTAAGAGTGGTAGAGGACAGTATTCCTTTGACAACATTTTTGACTAGGTATGGTTCGTATGAGTGGTCGGTAATGCCATTCAAGTTAACGAATGCACCTACTTTCCTTGTGGATTTGATGAACCGAGTTTTCTGAGTGCACTTGGACAGGTTTGTGCTGGTTTTTATAGATGACATTTTAGTATACTCTAAGGATGAAAGAGAGCATGAGGATCATCTTAGAGTTGTGCTTAAGACGCTGAGGCAGCATCAGCTGAAGGCAATGTTTTTCAAGTGTCATTTTTGGAAGAAAGAGGTTAAGTTTCTTGGTCACGTGGTTTCAGTGAAAGGATGTCAGTCGATCTAGATAAGATCGAAGCTGTTAATAATTGGAAGAGACCAGAGACGGTGGCTGAGATTAGAAGTTTTCTCAGACTAGCTGGCTATTACCGGAGATTAATAAAGGGTTTCTCACGGATAGCAGCTCCTTTGACTAAGCTAACGAGGAAGGAGGCGAAGTTTGTCTAGTTCAAGAAATGTAAGGAAGCATTCCTTAAGTTGAAGAATTTGTTAACCAATGCACCTGTGTTAGTAGTTCCAAACGGAAACCAAGGTTTGGTGTTGTATACCGATTGATGAAGGGTAAAATGATTGCCTAAGCTTCACGACAGCTTAGACTGCATGTAGTGAGATCTCGTGCTCATGATTTAGAGTTGGCTACAGTGATCTTCGCATTGAAGATTTGGAGGCATTATCTCTTAGGGGAAAGATTTAAGCCTATACACAGATCATAAGTCATTAAGGTACTTATTCTCTCAGAAGGAGCTGAATATGAGACAGCAGAGGTGGCTGGAGTTTTTGGCCGCTTATGATTTTGGTATAGAGTATACCCCAAGAAAACCTAATGGTAGCGGATGCTCTTAGCTGAAGACATCAGAATGTGGTGTTAGTTATGTTGGCAGAATGGAAATATTTGGAAGCTTTGACTACTTGTAGTGTGCAGTTAAGATCAACGGCTAGTTCTAGTCAGAATATTGCCATGTTGTTATGTTTGGAAGTTTGACTAATGTTGATCAACAGGATAACTTCTAAGAAGAAAGAGGATCTAGTATTAGCCAAGAAGATCTGAAGGCTTGAGGTTGAAACTAAGCTCGATGATCTAAAATATTTTAGTCTTGACCAGAAGGGATGGTTGAGAAAGAAGGGACGGTTGTGTGTTCCGAATGTTGAGAACTTAAGGAAAAAAGTTCTTGAGGAATGTCATCGATCCAAGTTTATGATTCATCCTAGAGGGACCAAGATGTATCAAGATATGAAGAGGAGCTTCTATTGGGAAGGTATGAAGGGGGATGTTGGCTTGTGGGTTAGGTAGTGTGCAAACTGTCAACAAGCGAAAGCCGAACATCATAAGACTAGTGGATTGCTTCAACCATTAGAGATTCTAGTTTGGAAATCGGATTCGATAACCATGGATTTTATAGACAGGTTGCCAAGGTCAAATAGAGGAAATGAAAATATATAGGTAATAGTGGACAGGTTGACCAAGAGTGCCCATTTCATTCTAGTTAAGTCAACCAGGACGGCACCTGTTTAAGCTAAGATGTTCATGAAGAACATAGTTAGACTACATGGGATTCCTAGTAGCATAATCAGTGACAGAGTTGCTTTGTTCACTAGTGAATTATGAAAGAGTCTACAGGATGTGTTAGGAACGAAGCTCAAGATGAGTACAACATATCATCCTTGGATGGACAGACAGAGAGAGTTAATAAGGTACTCGAGGATTTACTAAGAGGTTGTGTATTGGACTTTGGTGGATCTTAGGAAGATCACCTCTATTTGGTTGAGTTTTCCTATAATAATAGTTATCAGACTAGTATAGGAATGGCGCCTTTTGATGCTTTGTATGGAAGGCCATGCAAATCACCAGCATGTTGGTTGTAGACTGGAGACAGATTAGTCTTAGGTCTAGATTTAGTTGGGAGGCGTCAGAGAAGATTGAGATGATCCGAGAAAGGATAAAGGAAGCACAATCCAGATAGAAGAGACACGTAGATAAGAGTCGTAAAAACCTAGAGTTCTTAGTTGGAGATAAGGTTTTCATTAAAGTATCACCGATGAAGGGCGTGGTACGGTTCGGGAAGTCAGGGAAGCTAGCACTAAGATATGCTGGTCCATTCCAGATTATAGAGAGGATTGGAAAGCTCGCATGTAGAGTAGAGTTGCCGAGTAGTATGGCAGGTGTCCATAATGTATTTCATGTGTCTCAGCTTCGCAAGTATGTGCATGATCCAGAGACTACTATTCCTCCAACAGGATTGGAAGATTTGATAGTAAAGCCTAATTTGACTTTTGTTAGACAACCAGTTTGGGTTGTAGCGAGAGATGAGAAAAGTTTGAGGAACAAGACAGTCAAGTTAGTGAAAATTCAGTAGAGCAACAATGAGAAGGAATGTACATGGGAGACAGAGGACAAGATTCGAGACACTTATCCTGATTTGCTTTGAGGGTATGTCTATATTAGATTTTTATAGATAACTGCTAGTCAGGTAGCTGGTATGGTTGTTAGGAGTTGTTACAGAAGATTGCTATGTTTAGTATTTAGTCCTTACTGAATTTCAAGGACGAAATTATTTAAGGAAGGGAGCCTGTAACACCCCTAATTTTTTATAACAATATTCAGGAAATTTAATTAAATAGAATAATGTAAATATTAAGTGATAAAGGGATTGAGGTTTTAATAAATACTTGAAGGCCGTGGTTAATCAATTAAATGGGCTTAAGAATGGTTTGTAAGCTAATTAAATTACACAAGGGCATAATGGGAAATAGTTGCATCCTATTACCTTAACCCTTATATATTGTCGTTCCTTATGCCATTCACATTCATTTCTCATTTTCACACAAATAAAATGCAAACATAAGAAGAGGAGCCGACCATTACTAGAAGGAAAAAAAGAGAAAATTCAAATCAAGCAAAGGATTAAAGCAAGGTGAATAAATCTTAATCTCAATCTAATCTCCTTATTGTAATCAAATTGAATAATAATTTATACAATCTCTATTTTGTTTTATGATCATATGTTTTCGGATTTAGGATTAAATTCATTTTTATGATGAGCTGGATGATGATATGATTGAATTATGATTCGTTTGATTTAAACAAAATTGTTTAGATAGGGATTTATGCGGTTTTAGGGCAAAACCGAATGAATTGATGTTTAAATGCCATGGAAAATTTATGTTATGTAATACATGATTTTGGAGTTGGGTTTAATTTTAATAATTTTCCAAGCTATGAAAAGATTATTATGAATTTTCAACGGAAAATATGATCAAATTGGGTTAAAATTTTATTTCGATTATTTCAGGAAGAATTTGGGTCTGAAATTTTGATATGGTTGATAACATGATGAAAGTGAATTTGTGTAATTTTAGGCGATTTTTCCTAAGAGATTTACTTTGGAAAATAAATTATTTTAGAAGGACTTATTTGCATTATTGGTTTTGCTTAATGAAAGGGCTTATTTGCCAAATTAACCTTGGTTTATATCTGAAATTAAGCGACAATTATTTTGGTTAAGAATTTGAAAAGTTGAGGCAACTAATCATGTGTTTACACGTGGGCAGGTTAGTTAGAAAGTGTTTGCTTTAATTGGCATTAAATCAGATTTACCTTGGAATGCGGGTTCCACCTCTTTCAGAAGTGCCTTTCAACTCCAATGCTTCTACTTCGACCTAGTAGAAACAAACCTAGGCTGAACCAATACACATGGTATTAATGATATTGGTATGGAGTGGATTGGAGAAAAGCAGAAGGCATGGTGTCGAAAGCATTGCTTCCAATGTGGTCGATATCTTTGCTTTGATTTTAAATGCAAGCACCTACCTTTGTCTTATTAAAGCTTTCGAAGGAGTCAAAACATGTTCTTTAGAAAGGGTTTTTTTAAATAGCTTTCGAAGGGGTTTCCATTTTATGTTTTAAAAAGTATAAGATTTCGAATGGGTTCCTTTATTTATAAAATGATGCTTCCGAAAGTAGTGTTCCGACTTAGTCGAAACCAACCGCTGTTATTTTTCCTTTTGAGTGTGTTGAAGCCATCAATGCTTTCGAAGGGTTTTCTTTGATTTAAACTTATGTTAAGCCACTTCCTAAATGCTTTCGAAAGGAGGCTAATGGTTTCTAAGGCAATGGCTTCGAAGCCAACCTTCAAGTGTTTCAACCAAATGATTTATGCTTTCGAAAGGGTGGCGCCGATGCCATCAAGTTTTCCCCAATACTTTTATATGATAAAGAATAGTTTCGAAAGAGATACTTTCATTTGTATTCATTTTGATCCAAATTATATTTTAAAATATAAACCCAATGGTTTCGAAAGATGGTCTTTCAATGGTTTCGAAAGGGATACTTTCAAAGGTTTCGAAAGGAGCACTTTCAATGGTTTCGAAGCTATGCTTCTAAGAGTTAATAAGTAATACTTTATTACATTTGAAAGGTTTCAAAAGGGAGGTTTTAAATTGTTTTGAAAGGCAGGGGCCTAATGTTTTGAAAATAGATTTATGTGCTTTCGAAGGAGGTTATCCAGTGAGGTCGAAAGCAAAGTTTTGTAGGTTTTGAAAGCCTTTGTTTTCCAAAACAAATAATCCAATCTCATTGTAAAGGAAAAAACCAAGGCTAAGTAAAGGAGTTTTGATTTTAAGAAGAAGCATTCCTTGATAAAATATTAGGTTAAAGGGATTATCCATGTTTCATATGAAAATAATTTCAAGGATATCAAACCCACATGAGTGGTATTGTTATGTTATTTTGTTTGCTTCTTCAAATATATATATATATATATATATATATATTCACATTGTAATGAAACCATAACGGTAATTTGGGGAAGGGCAGAATAACCAGCTTGGTTAACCAATAGTGAATATAAATTAAATTAACTAAAGATATTGGCAGGGGCCAATAGGTTCACGGTAAGCCCATGAAAACCGTGTATAGGAAAAGATATTGGTAGGGGCCAATAGGTTCATAGTAAGCCCATGAAAAATATGTATAAAGAAAGATGTCAGGAAAACAGGTTCATAGTTAGCCCATGAAAACTATGATTTGATATTGGCAGGGGCTAATAGGTTTATAGTGAACCCATGAAAACTATATCTGGATTAAGATATTAACATATGTCAGTAGGTTCCTAGTCAACCCATGAAAACTATGATAAGAGGAAAGATATTGGGGTTACCAATAGGTTCAGGGAGAACCTATGAAACAGTAAGGATATTTGTCACATACCGAAATTTTCGACTTTCGAAAATTCGACATCGATACTCACTTTATCGACTGTCGAGCAATCGAGTGCCGGAAACTCCAATAGTGAGGGTTTTAAGAACAAGAAAAGGGAGAAGAAGAAGAACAACAACAGATACAGAACAGAGACAATATCAGAATCTCACATATCGCAGCGGAATAATATACAATAGATAATTACTAGTCTTTTAAAACAAAGAACTATATCAGTTTATATATACATCAATCATCAGAGTCAATATACAACAATGGACAGTTATATAACTTGTCCTCATACAGAATACACAGTGGAATAAATACTATCAGATACAAATACTACGTCTCGCCATCCAGCTTATCTCCAAAGCTCCAGAATATCCAGACTATCCTGATAACATAACTCTAGGCTGCCCGTGTGGAAATTGGTGGGCACCCAGAGTTTAGAAGGGAAACAATAAACTCCGAGTCAGTCATGGTGACTGGTGTGAGATCGTAAAACAGTTATTCTTTATAACAACAAACTAATTTTAAAGTCAATTCGAAATGCTTTTGGAAAATGAAACTACCATAAGACCTCCCACCACACACACAATGCAAACGCAGAATTGGAGGAGATTTCTTCTTATGATAATCAAAGATGCTTACTACGCAAAATCAAATTATTTTTTTATATTATTATTAGTGCATAGTGTAGAAATCATTTTCGAAAGTATAATATTAATCTTAGCCAACATACGACCAGTATCGTATGCCTACTATAGCTACCATCCAAACAGTGGGGCGCCACCATAAGTGAATGGCAGGTTCTACAACTAATACCGTACAAGGCTCGTATTGTTTCTTTGGATTTCCAACAAATGGTCAGGCTAAGGAACTTCCTATCCACGATGGGTACGTCCCTGGAATAGACGACCCGAGAACCTAACCGGATCTCTGCCAACACAAGGCCGGGTTACCTCTGCAAAAATAGGTAACTACTGACACGCGTATGCCATCCCCCGATCGTCACCGATCTTCCCGAGGATCCCCGATTCGCAACAAACCACATAGATAATGATAATGCAGTAACTACAGAGGTTAAGTATATGGGCTCCATACCATGATACCACCTTTATCCAGAAGGAATGACATACACTAAGGGGCGCTACTCCCTAGAACCTTGCCGCATCCTTCCTGTTTCGACCATTTCCGGGGTGTGAGGCTCGACGAAGTCTCGTCCACAAAGCTACGCTTTCTCAAAAAGCCCTGCTTCGGGTCAAACAAAATGATCAACCTATGATCACAAAGATATAAGATCAAACAAATGATCATATCACAAATGATCAAACACTGATCATTTCACAGCAACACTCAGTATGCCACGTTACCAAATTGGGATATATCGCTGATAAATTTCAACTACATAGCCTCTGAGCTCGTACGTCTCAGAGAAGGGTGTTAAGCTAAGAGAATAAATTCTCCGCCACCAACAGAAATGTATTTGAAAGAAATCAGCTTTATATCTCAAATTGTAACGTCAGACACACAATCCATACAAGTCTGTTCCGGGATCGAACAGAACCGAAGGCACTTCTCACGAAGCCCTTGCATTTCCGGATAATTTTCAATCACGTCAGGATTTCCCGTCACTAAGGGTGATAAAAACCTCTAAACCGGAGATCAGCCGATGTAGAGTAACTCGACGGTAATCCTTCCGTTTTCAAAAATATCCGGTCTTCAACACCGGTCTTCAAATGCAATTCATAACGACGTATCACATATTCGGAATGGGTTATATGACCCCATGGTCCTTTCCCGGCTAACCCGAATAGTGAGCGTTTATTCAAAATAAGTGTGGCATTTAAATTCATCCAATTCACAACAAATACCATTCAAGGTAATTATTGATAGTCGGTTATCTAACTATCAATAAAGATGCGCAACATCATCAGATTCCAAATAATTTTCCAAAGTATTTCATCTTCAAAAATATCTTTACTAGATATAAAATTTCCACACTTCAAAAATAAATCAACGTTTATTTTTCTATACAGTTTCCATTTCCTTTATAAATTCCATAGTGAATTTATATCTTTCAAAATATCTACTGATATACAGTTTTCAATCGATTTCACATATTCACTTTCGATTTATCTTTAAGAAGATAAATTCTCAAAAACATTTCAATTCATTTTGGAAAAGCAATTCCATTCTTATTAATAATAAGAAATTCACAAATCTTTTATTTTCAACACATGGAAAATATTTGATATACTTAAATCAAATTAAGTATATATTTCATTCTTTAAGAAAATATTCTTTTAACACATTTATTTGGGTCAAAACGAATGTTATGTAAAACATCGTTACGACGACCCAAAATCGCTAGTATAGGGATTCGAGAATTTAGATAGATATGTAAATCCCAATACTATATAAAAACATTTCCTTTCGGAAATCATTTACTATAACAACAGTGTTATAGTCCACCATTTCCTTAAATTTCTCGAAAACGTCTATTTCAACAATGAATGTTGAAATCTATGTATTCGATACTTAACACGTTTTAAAACATCCTTTAAAACAATTAACTTCATTTTTATAATATCTCTTTCCCAAAACAAATTCATTTTACTTAACAATATATTCACTGTCCAAAATCGTGAATATACTTCACTAACCCAATTCCAATCATTTCTACACATTTTTATTTAAATAAAAATTCGCTATCCAAAATCGCGAATATATCTTCTGTAATAATCTTCTATATTTAATTTATCAAATTCAATCGATTTCGAATTTAAAAAACAACGTTTATAAATTCTATTTCTATTTTCTATTTTCTAACAACTTTGATTTATCAATCTCCTTTATAAATCAATTCGATAAATATTCCATTTAAAGGCAAAAAAAAATCCGATTTATAAGTAAACTTCTTATAAATCTTTTATTTTAAAATTTCATTCATTATATAACTTCACACTTTATAAATCTATAAACTTCATATCTTCACAATTTAAAATTCTATAAATTTTCTATCCTCACAATTTATAACTCCATAAATTTTCTATCTTCACAATTTATAAAACTCGTTTAAATTCCAATAATTTTAATTGATAAATATCAATTTTGTACATCTTCTATATACATCGTTTTAATAATTCAAAAATCCAAATTTAAACTATTTTATAAATTACTTAACTATTTATTTCAAAAATCCTCTTTTGGTTATATTTCACGAACATTATAATTTCCATAACCTTAAATTTATAACATTTATTTATTTAAGATAAATAAATTCAAAAAGTTAATAAATCGTATACTTTCCAAAAATCACTTCAAAAATCCTTTTTAAAGTAAAATCGTCATTTTTAAAACTTCACAAGTTTGAATCCAATGATGCAACGCACCAATTAGTCCATCACACATCAACATTATATATCATCATATGAGAACAGAATATATATCAATATCTGTAAATAAATAAATACAGTTGAGGAATCCAGTTGGATCCCTCCAACCTGTTTCCCTGCATCCACAGACGTTAGCACAATACCATTCCACTTCGAGGTGGAATATCGCGGTATATAGGTTTTTATAAAAATCCGCTTACTAACGGCGCAATAGGGTCTCATCCGCTATACGAGGCGGGAAATCATCAATCCAATATATACATATGCCAATATGTATATATTGCTATATATATAGATATATCCTACTATATCTAATACAAACAGCAATCATAGCAATCAAACAATAACTGTAAAAATTCCACATTTTATTCGAGTGAGAAAAATCTCACCTTAGCATTTTATTTTGCCATCCCATTTCATTTCCAGCTTGATTCTCGATTTTTAACCTTGTATAAATAATTATACAATTTAATCAATATCTGAAATAAATCGAACTATTAAATTTTTATTTATAAATTTAATTACCAAAAATTTTATTTTAAACTTTAAAAATTAAAATTTGAACTGTTTCTCCTTAAATGATCAAATTGTCTAACCATTTGACGAGTTTAAATTTTTATAACAATTCAATTTAAACAATTTAAAGCTATATCAAATTCCCAGTTTAAACTAATTTCTTACTTAATAAATTTACTTAACAAAAACAAATCTAGAACTAAATTTCCTTTAATAATTTATTTAACTAAACAATTTAAATTTAAAACTAAACTTCTTTTTAAATAAAATTCTTGAACAAATTTTCCTATAAATCAAATTATATTTTACTGTATATATGCATCTTTTCAACTGAAACTTGTTTGCTGTAAATTTTATACAAGTTATAAACATTACCTAACAGCCTCCTCAAATCGACGACAACTGCCGAAACTCGAGTTGCACCAAAACCCAATGCCAAGGCAAGCCCAAACCCAGTCTCGATCTCCTCGTTCCACGCGAGTGCGTCACCTCAACTACACGCGAGCGAAACCCTAGCTCCGTTCCAATTTGCCACCGCACCTTACTTGATCGCGACAATCGCCAAGACGCGCGCCTCCATCACCGCATCCCCCCATACTCGAACCCCTGACCTTGCCGCGACGTCGTACTCGAGCTCGACGAAACCCTAGCTCCCGACTTGCCTTCAGTCGCTCGCACCCAGAAATCGATTGCCTCCATCCTATCAACATCGCGATTTTGATCGCGAATTGGTTCGCGATGTCTTGCCTTTGAAACGAACCGCGTGGTCAAGAATTTGAACGAGATATGGTTTTTTTTTTCTTGTTTTAAGGGGAGGAGGAAAACAAATTTGAATATCGGCCATTGCTTTGAATTTGTGAACGAGCGTTCTAACTTTAAACGAAATGATTTCCTTTCGCGAATTTTAACAGAAGGAGGGAGACAGGAGAACATGGGTTGCACGATAAATTTCGTGATTCTCGGCGTGGATGAAGGGAAGCTACAGTGTTCTGAATTGACCAAATTCAAATTTTAAATTAAATTGAATTCAATTTAACTTCAACGCGTTTTGTAACCGTACGGTCACAAAATAACTCTGATAAATATGAAAATTTAAATCCGGTAAAAACAAACTATTACGGACCCAATGGAACTGGTTTCGTCGAATTCCGAGACTGTTTGAAAAATGACTATTTTTAAATATCGATTCGAACTATTAAATTTCAAACTGAACAATTTACTCCCAAATTCGATTCTGAAGCTTCTGTTATCTTCAGTAATTTCAATACGAATTTTAAAAGCTTTCGAAATATTTTTCTTCAGCTTAAAATTGAATATTCAAATTTTTATTCAACATTCAATAGATTAAATTTTAAAGTTTAATCACCAAATTCAAAGTTATATCGGGAATTCAAATTAAATCGTCGTTCAAATATTTAAAATTAATTAAATATTTTCAATTTAATCTGTTCAAAATTCTGGGTCGTTACAGACTTCCCCCCTTAAAAGAATTTCGTCCTCGAAATTACAAGTTAGGAAAAAAATGTCCTTAACTCGTCTACTATTTTTCACAATCTAATAGTTTTATCAATTTATCAAAACCAATCTTTCTAATAAAGATTCGTTATCATTTCAACTAACTTTCTAACTTCAATTATGAGTTTTAAACAACATTGTTTACTTCAAAATTCAAATTTGAGTTTAAATTCAAATTTTAAACTTTCAAAATTTCTCAAAAATTTTCTAACACTCGAAATTCTCGAAAAATTTCGCCAGCGTCTCCTTTGCGCGGCTAATACAGCACGACTACAAAACGTCCCTACGGACTCTCAGATTTCAAAAAGAAAAAGAAAAAGCCAAGCGGCTAGAGAGAAATCATCAAAAACTCATATTAAAACTCAAATACATACCTTTTTCGAGCAATTCAAATTTATCTTCGAAATCAAATCCCAATTCCTTTATACCTGTATATCCTACTAGCCATAATATCTAGTTGCATATATTCAAACCATTTTGCAAATTCTATTACAAAATTTTCAATATAAACTGCTTATACATTTTTACTTCACTGTTAAAGCTACATATTCATTTTTAAACAAAGCGAATTCAATTTTACATTCCAATTTCATTTGAATTTAATTCATAACTTCAATTCCAATTGAATTCAATTCATCTTCAATTCTGAAATATTGAATTTCATCGATTAACTTTCATTTACAACTGCTTATTTTAAATTAGTTTCAATTACTAATTCATCACAAATTTTAATTCACTTTATTCAAATTTGTCTTCAACATTCAGTTTCCATTCCAATTTTATTCACTTTTGTTCGTTCCCAAAATTTATTTACAATTCACTAACTTGGTTTGCAATCACTTATATTAAGCTGGATTTCCAGAGTATTTTCGACTTTTTCAAAACCATTTGAAAACAATTCAAATTATCCTTTTAATTTTCTAAAACAAAATCCAAATTTTCCAAACAACTTTCAATTGAAACAATCGAAAGCAATTCCTCTTTTGGAAACCCGAAAATGAACACCAACGATGCCGCGGTCATCATCGAAGTTATTTTCCAGCGACCGAAAAGAGTTTAGAGCTTTTCATTCCTTCAAAACATTTTCCAAAATCCTTTGAAATTCATTTCCAAGCCAAAGAGAATTTAAACTTTTCAAATCTCCAAAATTTTCAAATTCTTTTCAAAACATTTCTAAAAACCTCTCTGGAATTCCGTTTCGTTTATAAGTCACATTTATAATTTATATCCTCAAATTTCATTTGTATATGGATTTATTTCTTAACTTTGGAGTTACGATTTGAATTTCTTATTCAATTTCATATAATGTTAACATTTCAACATTTTCACTTTCCTAACATCCATGCAACCATATACTGTAATAATTTACAGAAAATCATTTCTTTTTTTATACAAAAATAGTTTTGGGAAAAATTATTTCATTTTCCCTATTCAAAACAATACTGTGTCGGTTTATCTTGTTTAAGAGTTTAGAAAACCCTATCGATTACAGTTAGCTAGACTGCACCGACCAGAATCCATAAACAATCAACCGATAAGTCAACACAATACAAAACAATTTTATATTCACTAACAAATACGCACTCGTATCTATTATTACACTCAACTCATTCTAGTGTACTGCTGACTCTATCTCTAATGAGTAACACCCAACAGAGCAGGGTTGTCGCTTAACCATATGCTTTGATACCACTTTGTCACATACCGAAATTTTCGACTTTCGAAAATTCGACATCGATACTCACTTTATCGACTGCCGAGCAATCGAGTGCCGGAAACTCCAATAGTGAGGGTTTTAAGAACAAGAAAAGGGAGAAGAAGAACAACAACAACAGATACAGAACAGAGACAATATCAGAATCTCACATATCGCAGCGGAATAATATACAATAGATAATTACTAGTCTTTTAAAACAAAGAACTATATCAGTTTATATATACATCAATCATCAGAGTCAATATACAACAATGGACAGTTATATAACTTGTCCTCATACAGAATACACAGTGGAATAAATACTATCAGATACAAATACTATGTCTCGCCATCCAGCTTATCTCCAAAGCTCCAGAATATCCAGACCATCCTGATAACATAACTCTAGGCTGCCCGTGTGGAAATTGGTGGGCACCCACAGTTTAGAAGGGAAACAATAAACTCTGAGTCAGTCATGGTGACTGGTGTGAGATCGTAAAACAGTTATTCTTTATAACAACAAAATAATTTTAAAGTCAATTCGAAATGCTTTTGGAAAATGAAACTACCATAAGACCTCCCACCACACACACAATGCAAACGCAGAATTGGAGGAGATTTCTTCTTATGATAGTCAAAGATGCTTACTACGCAAAATCAAATTCTTTTTTTATATTATTATTAGTGCATAGTGTAGAAATCATTTTCGAAAGTATAATATTAATCTTAGCCAACATACGACCAGTATCGTATGCCTACTATAGCTACCATCCAAACAGTGGGGCGCCACCATAAGTGAATGGCAGGTTCTACAACTAATACCGTACAAGGCTCGTATTGTTTCTTTGGATTTCCAACAAATGGTCAGGCTAAGGAACTTCCTATCCACGATGGGTACGTCCCTGGAATAGACGACCCGAGAACCTAACCGGATCTCTACCAACACAAGGCCGGGTTACCTCTGCAAAAATAGGTAACTACTGACACGTGTATGCCATCCCCCGATCGTCACCGATCTTCCCGAGGATCCCCGATTCGCAACAAACCACATAGATAATGATAATGCAGTAACCACAGAGGTTAAGTATCTGGGCTCCATACCATGATACCACCTTTATCCAGAAGGAATGACATACACTAAGGGGCGCTACTCCCTAGAACCTTGCCGCATCCTTCCTGTTTCGACCATTTCCGGGGTGTGAGGCTCGACGAAGTCTCGTCCACAAAGCTACGCTTTCTCAAAAAGCCCTGCTTCGGGTCAAACAAAATGATCAACCTATGATCACAAAGATATAAGATCAAACAAATGATCATATCACAAATGATCAAACACTGATCATTTCACAGCAACACTCAGTATGCCACGTTACCAAATTGGGATATATCGCTGATAAATTTCAACTACATAACCTCTGAGCCCGTACGTCTCAGAGAAGGGTGTTAAGCTAAGAGAATAAATTCTCCGCCACCAACAGAAATGTATTTGAAAGAAATCAGCTTTATATCTCAAATTGTAACGTCAGACACACAATCCATACAAGTCTGTTCCGGGATCGAACAGAACCGAAGGCACTTCTCATGAAGCCCTTGCATTTCCGGATAATTTTCAATCACGTCAGGATTTCCCGTCACTAAGGGTGATAAAAACCTCTAAACCGGAGATCAGCCGATGTAGAGTAACTCGACGGTAATCCTTCCGTTTTCAAAAATATCCGGTCTTCAACACCGGTCTTCAAATGCAATTCATAACGACGTATCACATATTCAGAATGGGTTATACGACCCCATGGTCCTTTCCCGGCTAACCCGAATAGTGAGCGTTTATTCAAAATAAGTGTGGCATTTAAATTCATCCAATTCACAACAAATACCATTCAAGGTAATTATTGATAGTCGGTTATCTAACTATCAATAAAGATGCGCAACATCATCAGATTCCAAATAATTTTCCAAATTATTTCATCTTCAAAAATATCTTTACTAGATATAAAATTTCCACACTTCAAAAATAAATCAACGTTTATTTTTCTATACAGTTTCCATTTCCTTTATAAATTCCATAGTGAATTTATATCTTTCAAAATATCTACTGATATACAGTTTTCAATCGATTTCACATATTCACTTTCGATTTATCTTTAAGAAGATAAATTCTCAAAAACATTTCATTTCATTTTGGAAAAGCAATTCCATTCTTATTAATAATAAGAAATTCACAAATCTTTTATTTTCAACACTTGGAAAATATTTGATATACTTAAATCAAATTAAGTATATATTTCATTCTTTAAGAAAATATTCTTTTAACACATTTATTTGGGTCAAAACAAATGTTACGTAAAACATCGTTACGACGACCCAAAATCGCTAGTATAGGGATTCGAGAATTTAGATAGATATGTAAATCCCAATACTATATAAAAACATTTCCTTTCGGAAATCATTTACTATAACAACAGTGTTATAGTCCACCATTTCCTTAAATTTCTCGAAAACGTCTATTTCAACAATGAATGTTGAAATCTATGTATTCGATACTTAACACGTTTTAAAACATCCTTTAAAACAATTAACTTCATTTTTATAATATCGCTTTCCCAAAACAAATTCATTTTACTTAACAATATATTCACTGTCCAAAATCGTGAATATACTTCACTAACCCAATTCCAATCATTTCTACACATTTTTATTTAAATAAAAATTCGCTATCCAAAATCGCGAATATATCTTCTGTAATAATCTTCTATATTTAATTTATCAAATTCAATCGATTTCGAATTTATAAAACAACGTTTATAAATTCTATTTCTATTTTCTATTTTCTAACAACTTTGATTTATCAATCTCCTTTATAAATCAATTCTATAAATATTCCATTTAAAGGCAAAAAAAATCCGATTTATAAGTAAACTTCTTATAAATCTTTTATTTTAAAATTTCATTCATTATATAACTTCACACTTTATAAATCTATAAACTTCATATCTTCACAATTTAAAATTCTATAAATTTTCTATCCTCACAATTTATAACTCCATAAATTTTCTATCTTCACAATTTATAAAACTCGTTTAAATTCCAATAATTTTAATTGATAAATATCAATTTTGTACATCTTCTATATACATCGTTTTAATAATTCAAAAATCCAAATTTAAACTATTTTATAAATTACTTAACTATTTATTTCAAAAATCCTCTTTTGGTTATATTTCACGAACATTATAATTTCCATAACCTTAAATTTATAACATTTATTTATTTAAGATAAATAAATTCAAAAAGTTAATAAATCGTATACTTTCCAAAAATCACTTCAAAAATCCTTTTTAAAGTAAAATCGTCATTTTTAAAACTTCACAAGTTTGAATCCAATGATGCAACGCACCAATTAGTCCATCACACATCAACATTATATATCATCATATGAGAACAGAATATATATCAATATCTGTAAATAAATAAATACAGTTGAGGAATCCAGTTGGATCCCTCCAACCTGTTTCCCTGCATCCACAGACGTTAGCACAATACCATTCCACTTCGAGGTGGAATATCGCGGTATATAGGTTTTTATAAAAATCCGCTTACTAACGGCGCAATAGGGTCTCATCCGCTATACGAGGCGGGAAATCATCAATCCAATATATACATATGCCAATATGTATATATTGCTATATATATAGATATATCCTACTATATCTAATACAAACAGCAATCATAGCAATCAAACAATAACTGTAAAAATTCCACATTTTATTCGAGTGAGAAAAATCTCACCTTAGCATTTTATTTTGCCATCCCATTTCATTTCCAGCTTGATTCTCGATTTTTAACCTTGTATAAATAATTATACAATTTAATCAATATCCGAAATAAATCGAACTATTAAATTTTTATTTATAAATTTAATTACCAAAAATTTTATTTTAAACTTTAAAAATTAAAATTTGAACTGTTTCTCCTTAAATGATCAAATTGTCTAACCATTTGACGAGTTTAAATTTTTATAACAATTCAATTTAAACAATTTAAAGCTATATCAAATTCCCAGTTTAAACTAATTTCTTACTTAATAAATTTACTTAACAAAAACAAATCTAGAACTAAATTTCCTTTAATAATTTATTTAACTAAACAATTTAAATTTAAAACTAAACTTCTTTTTAAATAAAATTCTTGAACAAATTTTCCTATAAATCAAATTATATTTTACTGTATATATGCATCTTTTCAACTGAAACTTGTTTGCTGTAAATTTTATACAAGTTATAAACATTACCTAACAGCCTCCTCAAATCGACGACAACTGCCGAAACTCGAGTTGCACCAAAACCCAATGCCAAGGCAAGCCCAAACCCAGTCTCGATCTCCTCGTTCCACGCGAGTGCGTCACCTCAACTACACGCGAGCGAAACCCTAGCTCCGTTCCAATTTGCCACCGCACCTTACTTGATCGCGACAATCGCCAAGACGCGCGCCTCCATCACCGCATCCCCCCATACTCGAACCCCTGACCTTGCCGCGACGTCGTACTCGAGCTCGACGAAACCCTAGCTCGCGACTTGCCTTCAGTCGCTCGCACCCAGAAATCGATTGCCTCCATCCTATCAACATCGCGATTTTGATCGCGAATTGGTTCGCGATGTCTTGCCTTTGAAACGAACCGCGTGGTCACAAATTTGAACGAGATATGGTTTTTTTTTTCTTGTTTTAAGGGGAGGAGGAAAACAAATTTGAATATCGGCCATTGCTTTGAATTTGTGAACGAGCGTTCTAACTTTAAACGAAATGATTTCCTTTCGCGAATTTTAACAGAAGGAGGGAGACAAGAGAACATGGGTTGCACAATAAATTTCGTGATTCTCGGCGTGGATGAAGGGAAGCTACAGTGTTCTGAATTGACCAAATTCAAATTTTAAATTAAATTGAATTCAATTTAACTTCAACGCGTTTTGTAACCGTACGGTCACAAAATAACTCTGATAAATATGAAAATTTAAATCCGGTAAAAACAAACTATTACGGACCCAATGGAACTGGTTTCGTCGAATTCCGAGACTGTTCGAAAAATGACTATTTTTAAATATCGATTCGAACTATTAAATTTCAAACTGAACAATTTACTCCCAAATTCGATTCTGAAGCTTCTGTTATCTTCAGTAATTTCAATACGAATTTTAAAAGCTTTCAAAATATTTTTCTTCAGCTTAAAATTGAATATTCAAATTTTTATTCAACATTCAATAGATTAAATTTTAAAGTTTAATCACCAAATTCAAAGTTATATCGGGAATTCAAATTAAATCGTCGTTCAAATATTTAAAATTAATTAAATATTTTCAATTTAATCTGTTCAAAATTCTGGGTCGTTACAATATTGGTAAGGGCCAATAGGTTCTTAGTGATCCCATGAAAACTATGAAACTGGACAACGAGTCCATAAACATTAAACAGGTTATTAGTTATCCCATGAAAACTAATAGGTTAATAGTAACCCTAGAAATTATAAATGAGATAGTTAGTCAAAATGAATGGGGATGAGAAATCCAGAATTGAATTATTTGTTTGCATATCATCATATTTTTTTGAATTGTTTTAACCATTGTGGATGCAGTAGCACAGTATATGGTTTTATAAAGTTTTAGGATACTATTGAGGGAAACCTATTCCGCTAAGCAACATTGTCTCACTAGATATCTAAATGGTTTAAAATGATGGAATATTATTCATACCAGGCTTTATGTCAGACTCGAAGTTTATGTTTTCCCCTTAAACTCTCGGGTACTCAATTGATTTTGAGTAGTTTAAGAGTTGAGGTTTTCAGGTGCCACTTTTGACGAATAAGCTTCCGGAGATGTGCAGGAGGCATAATAGCTATCTAGAAATCTCTTTTATTTTTTTATTCCTTTGTGTTGTTGTAAAGTCAAAGTTTTTTAATTGCCTATATATACTCTGATCATCCAAAGGGGCATCTTCATATGTCGCTCTTGGCGTATTTTATAACAATTATATTTTCTTAGAACGTGGTTCTCGTATTGGGATTATGTAATGAATACAGAATGCTTTGAAATGGAATGTGAAAGTTGTTTTGTGATTTTGAAATTTTTACATATCCATGTGTTTCTGTGTATCAATGTATCTAACATTATAGTATTTGGTCGTCGAGGATTAATAACCATGGATGACTGCAACATCCGTAGACGTTAGTTTTGGACCACCAAGTAGGCGATGTTATAGAATTGTTAGGAGGAAATGGTAAGAGCCTAGCCTCTTCAAGCCTCACACCCAGGAAATGAATAAAGCAGGGATGTGCCGTAGGGCTATGTGGGTCGCTCCTATAAAGGTATGATCATCCCTGATCTAGTGTCGATATCATGTATGGTTCGAGTCCCATTAAGGTTGTTTGATCTCAACCCAGAGGTGACCATCTTCGGTGCTACTCGAGCAAGGGGTAGTGTTGGTCCTGAGTAGCAGAGGTCCAACATGTTATAGCCTCCCATGCATTTTACCTAGAGGTGTACGGATTCGGTGGGTAGATATTTACCCTTTCATAGTTAGAATCCATTACTAATACGAGCTTACGGATTTAGTTGTGCAAAACTATGTTGGAATATGAGATGCATGCATTTCAGCTATATTAAATATTTATTTTAAACCATAAACATTATTATATATCAGAGGAGTTTCTATAGAAATTTTTGGTTCTTGTAAGGAAAAACCCATCCATGTTTATGTGCAGCGTGGTCTTATGTGACACCTTTTATTTTGAAATGGTTTTTCTGAAATATAGAAATCAGTTGATTTGATAAGAGTTTTCTCATGCTGGTTTACCAAACTGATCCGAACGTTATTCTCTTATGATGCTCGGGTCAGCCCGAGCATATTTACGGATTTCAGTTTGGATGCATTAAAGCTCTGGAGACGAGCTAGAGGCATTATGGTCGTATTAAAGTATATGTTATTTTCCGCTGCATTAGTCATTCATAATTATCAGCATTTGTAAGGACAGGCTGTTATAACCGTCTTGGCTGAAATAGGTTAGTGTTCTGATTGATGTGTGTATATATATATTGCAATTGTTTTCTTTTGTAAAGATCTATTTATATTGTATATTATTCATTCCACTGTGAGATTCTGTGTCGTTTAGTTTCTTCATATCTTCTTTCTTCTTTCTTCTTTCTTTCCCCTAACAATCTGTCTTTCCGACACTTGGTTGTTTGGCACGTGAATACCGTAATGTATTAGTGTCAACTTCTAAGGATGAAAGGGCGGATTGCTACACTTGGTATCAGAGCTTAAGTTGAGCGAACATCTAGGCTTTGTTGGGGAATACTAATTAAAGACAGGGTCAATAGTACCCAAGAATGAGTTTGAGTGTATATAGATATGAGCGTGTATTTGTTAGCGATATAAAAACGTTCTATATTGTGTTGATTTATCTATTATGTGGCTTATGGATTCTGATCAATACGGGTAGCTACCGTTATTGATAGGGATCCCTAAACACTTAAATAAGGCCAACTGACACAGTATTGTTCTGAAATTGGGAAATGAAATAATTTTACCTATATTATATTTTATATATAAAAGAATAAATTTTCAGAAATTATTATAGTTTTATATGGTATGCTTGGTTGTTAGGAAAATGATAATATTCATTTATTATCATTTATTATTGATTAGTTATGCTCACCCAGTTAGGAGAATCAACTATTGTTTGTTGATTGGGTAGTCATGCCTGACCAGTTTATGGGCATTGACTATTGTGCTAGGTTAGGAGCAGTTTTATCCTTTTTACAACACTGGTCGGGTAGATTAATGATTGTGGGAACATTATAAATGAACATCTTGTAGATTCGGTTTCACAATTTGACTACAAGGCATTCGAAGATATTGCGGGGCTAGAATTTGATTTTAAATAAAGTTGTTGTTATAACTTAATAAAGTAACATTTGTGAAATGATTGTATATAAGAAAGTGAAATTATATAAATTAGTAGTGGATCTTGTATGACCACAGGTCCCAGGATCGAAACCTGGCTCTGATACGAAGCTGTAACGCCCCAGCTCTATACTCACGCTAGCCAAGGACACTACGGGGTAATGCCGTCGACTAGCACAAAGAATAAGGCTGTTGAGGAGCGACCATCTATGTAATTGCTTTGTGCAAGTACCGATATGTCAGATAGTATGACATGCATTTCATTTCAAGAGGAAATCCGACATATCTAATACAAACTCAAAGGTACTACACAGTGGATAAGTAGCCTTCGGAAACAAATATAGAAATAAGCATAACACAAATCAGTCACAGATATCTCAAAGTAGTGGTCATACAAGATCCACTACATCACAAAAGAATAGGTAAAAGTGCTAGACAAAAGAATAAGTATACATCAAGGAGTCTCTATCTCGAATGTATAAAAGCAAAAACTACTAATATAAAGTAGTTAGCTAAAATCAGATGATGGTCCCTGATAAGAAGTCAAGTGGAAGCACCTGGGATATGTGACGCCCCACCTCTATACCCACGCTAGCCAAGAACACTACGGAGTAGTGCTGTCAACTAGCTCGGAGAATAAGGCTGTTGAGGAGCGACCATCTATGTAATTGCTTTGTGCGAGCACCGATATGTCAGATAATAAAACATTGCATTTCATCTTTAGAGGAAATCCGACATACCGATACAGACTCAAAGCTACTACACAGTGGCTATAATAGTTTAGAACAATAGATATAAAAATAACACAGATAACATAAATGCGGAATAAAGATGGAACGAAAAGTCTCATATATACAATAACTGATATCAGTTACAATACATTTGACACAATACAAATGATATAACTACAATTGTCGACTCAAAAAGTTATATATACAAGTACATTATCGACTAATATACATGAATACATTATCATCTTAAAACAAACACACTGACTACTACAACAAGACGAAGACCACATCAAATGATATAAATAGTCTTCATAGCTCTAGCAGCAACCCAAAGCTAAAAATCTACAACCTGTAAATACTCGGTCTGACCCGAGTATTACATTCAAAAGAAAATAATACCCGGATCAGTCTAATTCAAACCAGTTTATTAGTGCACATAAGCAGTAATAATCAATCTCAATATAGATGACAGTCACAGAAATCTCGTATATCCAACTCTCGATACGAGAATTGGATAACGGTAGATATAACACTAAACAGTGTTAATCCACAAAACAGAAATCCAAAGCAGTTTAAGCAATTGAAATGTCAATTTAAAAATATCAATGCTAATTGGCTGCAGTACACGCTAACGTGTACTGCCTCGCCAATACAGCCTACGAATTACGCAACAGATCGATGAATTAAGAACAAAAGAGATATCGATTAAAATCTGTCAATTCGGTGTGGCTGCAGTGCACGCACGCGTGCACTGCCTCGCCACAACAGAGTATAAAGTCACCACAAGGGACAAGGGTAAAACTGCTACGAAAATGCAGCAGGTCAGCAAGTGCTCAGGGATGAACAGATGCAAGCGAAAATGACACATGGATAAGCAGTGTATACCCTAGTACAACCAAAATTGAAATAAGTCAAGCATATATAGATATGCAGTGCCAAAGTGAACCAAGTCACAATGTCACAGCGAGATCAAGTGACAGTGGCAATCACAGGACAGACAAGTCAAAGCAGTGAAACCAGGGTGGGCAATAATGAATGCAGAGGAATGCATGCAACTGATGACAACTAAAACCAGATCACAAGCAACTACAAAAGCTCACCACCACAACATCGATGAAGAACATGGATGCAGATTCAAGGCTGTCACAAACGAGTATGGACAGTGACACAGTGAAGTGCAAACATCATAAACAAGTGCTACCGTACTAGTATGCATGTGCACTGCGGTTCGTATGTACAACATATAAAATGAAGAAGATTCAAAGACTCAAACAAGTGAATAGCTAAATGCAACTGAAGTGAAGATACCAACTACATAAAAGTTCAAGTGAATCAAGTTCAGGTCAAACATTTCAAGCAGACCAGAGAACTGCAGCAGTGAACTACAAAAGTGCTTCATAGTACCACAACCTTATCGGACCAAAATGCTCAAATACAAAATGGACTAATGAACACTACAGGGCAGTAGTGAACCCAGACAAAAGACAGCGAGTGCAGACAACTGAAGTGCTAAACAACATCACCAAAATCAAGTCAATAGCTTCAAGAGCAAAAAGAATGTAACTGTATGAAATCAGCCTCAAAAACATAAATGTACAGGTCAGAAGTGAAGACAGAGCTCGAGGCTAAGATTAAAAGGCATCAGGACTTCGATCAACACGAAATAGTTTACGTAAGTTACATCAAGTGATACAAAACCAGAGTGTCACTAATATATGAACAATGAAGTGCAACATGCAACAGGACAAGTGCTTAATGATCGAATCATGGAAATGCAACTCAGTGATGTTCAATTGACAAAACTCAAGCCCAGGTCAAGAAAGCAAAATTATCACTACATGCAAGAAGTATATACCAATGATCAAATGTGTGTGAACTCAAAACTTGGGTGTAATCAATCTGCAATGGTCCCAAAGGCACAAGTGAGCAACGTGAAGTCTGTGTGCCTCAAAGGTCAGAGGCAATGTAAAATGCAGACGGCACATAAATAAAGTCCACACGAGCTCAATGCATCAGTGAAACAAATTCAAGAGGGGTGGCAACAAGTTCGAACCAAGCCAAAGTCACCAATAATATGCAGTACTAGTCTCGAGCCCAAGGTAGTGCAAACCAAAAGAATGCAAATACAAATTACATGGGGAGTATCAAAGAAAAATGAACTAGAGTGCGACTAAGAAATGAATATGGCAAGCCAATCATCAACTAAGTTCAAATGGTTGAGACAGTTACAACTCAAAGTGAAACTGCTCATATATTCGAAGCACAGTGCAAATGCTATTAAACAACAACCGTGATGAAGATGCAGTGGTGGAACAAAAAGGCCAAGACCAATATCAAACAAGTCAGTGCCGAAGTGTTAACCAGGTCAAAAATCAAGTGTGTCATGATCGAACAAAGCATATGAAAAGGTCAGAGAAAAAATCCCAAAACCAAGTCCAGAGTCAAAGTCGTGGAGAACAAGTATCAAATATATGAATATATACGATTTTGAACAAGTCGTAAATCATCTCATTCATCAATACGAAAATCAATGGCCATAATAATTTGATTGACGAATTCAAACAATATATACGAACAAAATGGAGGGGATTGAACTCAGATAAACGAAATCCAGACTTTCGTATGAATTAGATGTGAGTGATGAACACTCACCTTATTCGAAGTGAAGAGCACGCTTGATCGGAGAAGCAAGCAACAAGGATCATCTCGAAATCGATCGAACCAATCACGCGCTTCGACTTTCAAAGCCCACAAACCAGAGCGCAAGAGGAACGAAAGCCCTAGCAAGCATCGAAAGAACGAACGAGGCCAAGCCCTAGTCTGATCGAGAAAACGAAGAGGAGATCGTCGCCATTATTACTCCTCTTTCGTTTGAGTGTTTGATTTAGGGTTTTTAAAGAGTGAAGAATGGGGGAAACGGGTTTTCTTTTTAACTGAACAAATAGGGAAAGAGGTTGTAACCTTCAACGTTCATGACACTTAACAGATTGTTAAAGCTCGTTCATATACAAGTGCAAAAATTCCAAACAACGATTAACCAGGAAAAGAAATCGTCAAAAGATGATAGTTAAATCGGTACAAAATACCGGGTTGTTACAGACTCCCCTCCTTAAAGAAATTGCGTCCTCGCAATCCTAAGGGATAAGTGGGAAAGAGGTAACAACCATAAGAACATAACATTGTCGAATGCATAAGCAAAGCAAAGATCAACAAGGAAGTATAGGAATTATGGAAGTATCAGACATAGAATCAAAAAGGTTCGACTGCTTCAAGTCAAAAGGATCAACATCGTGGGGATCAAGGAATCAAAATCAGACGACTATCAAAAAGCAAGAATCAATCGAGTTCCAGCAATTGAAAGAAAGGAATCAGAGCAGAAATCACGTACTGCACAAAATTGAATGTGAGCAAATCAAATTACTCACCTGAATCGTCAAAGAAAAAGACGAAGCTCAAATCTCAAAATCGCAAATATTCAATCATCAAAAACGATAATTGAATTTTCAAAAATATCTGATTATCAAAAACGATGATCAGAAATCACAAAGATTCGATTATCAAATCGAAAAATATTTTATTATCTCAAACGATAATCAAATTTCACAAATATCTGATTATCAAAAACGATAACCAGAAACACAAAGATTCGATTATCAAATCGAAAAATATTTAATTATCTCAAACGATAATCAAATTTCACAAATATCTGATTATCAAAAACGATAATCAGAAACACAAAGATTCGATTATCAAATCGAAAAATATTTAATTATCTCAAACGATAATCAAATTTCACAAATATCTGATTATCAAAAACGATAATCAGAAGCACAAACATCTAATTATCAAAAACGATAATCAAAAGTCATAAATATTCAATTAACGAGTCCGGAATTAACCGAAGTAGTAAAAGTATGGTTCCATACTCCTTACTTTTGCTAAATCGTTTAAATCTCTTTATCGTTTTCTTGAAAGTGCAGAATTGTGTGTCTTAAAAATAACATTTCACATTCTCAAACGGACAAGTCCGGAATTAAGCGAATCAGTAAAAGAAAGGGGTCATAGTCCTCGATTTTTCTGAAAGGTTTAAATCGCTTCCTCGTTCTTTTGAAAATGTAAGCTGTAAAAATTTTGAAAACAATTTTAATTTATATTTTTGAAACAACTTTTAAAAATAAAGAATTTTGAAAACACGTGATTAAATTAGCAATATTAGTATTGCGGGAGAACCGCTTGTAAATCCATTTCAAAATTGACGAGTATTGAAGTTAACACGTCAAAATCTCATCAAAATAACTGGCATCAAAATATAATGCCAAATGAATTTTCATTCATCAAAAATGTCACAAGAATCTTCTCAAAGATAGAAAGGGATATCATACCCTAAACTTGTATTCATAACAAGTCAATAACACCTGAATTCACCAATACACAAAAATTGACAAAACCTGTCAATAGAAATCACGAAAATTGGTGAAGCACAAATTCTAGAAATCATCACAAGAAATCCAGAAATCATAAAAAGGGGGGGAAAAAGCCTATCAGAAAACGGGAGTATGAAAACTCCAAAACACCGGTTTCATAAGACGAGACGCTATCTCATGGTGGCTAACCATTAAAGTTTCACACAGGAATGGTCCGAAGACCGTGGGTCGCTATCCCACGCGTGTGAGTCGGAATCACACAGATTGAGGTCTAGGCTAACCTCGCAGAGAAAGAGACATCGCACATTTGCTAGTCTAAACCATAAAAAGGAAAAGGGAAATGTCTATCACAAAATGGGAGCATGAAAACTCCAAAACACCGGTATCACAAGATGAGACGCTATCTCATGGAAGCCATCCATTAAAGTTTCACACAGGAATGGTCCGAAGACCGTGGGTCGCTATCCCACGCGTGTGAGTCGGAATCACACAGATTGAGGTCTAGGCTAACCTCGCAGAGAAAAAAGACATGGGTGAGTGGAATCACACAAATTAAGGTCCAGACTAACCAAAAAGCAAAAAGGTATGTGTGAATGGAATCACACAAGTGGTGTCTAGTCTAACCTTGCAAACAAAAAGATATGTGTGAGTCGGAATCACACTAATTAAGGTCCAGACTAACCAAAAAGAAAAAAGGTATGTGTGAATGGAATCACACAAGTGGTGTCTAGTCTAACCTCGCAAACAAAAAGATATGTGTGAGTCGGAATCACACTACTGCGGTCTAGACTAACCTTGCGAACAAAGAGATATGTGTGAGTCGGAATCACACTACTGCGGTCTAGTCTAACCTTAAAATGATCGTCATGATCAATGAGAAGTGTCAATTACACTAGAAAATTGTCACAAAAGGTTCAATCGAACAAGTCCAGGAGTTAACCGACGAAGTAAACGCAAGCGTTTCATACCACTTGTTTTACTAAGCCGTTTAATTCAATTTCTCATACGAGTGAAATAAAGGCTTGTATATACTAATAGATTGGAAAACGGTTTAAGAAAAAGGGCTTTGTAGTAAAATAGTTTTGAAATCGTTTGGAAAAAGGATTTTAATATTTACTACTAGTATAGAAAACCTTTATATTTTTAAAGCGACAAATCACAAAAATGATTGTAGAAACAATCAATCACAAGAATTCACATACGAAGATGTGAATGGAATCCAAAGAAATCGATACTGAATCCATCAGAAAGTATGTTCACAAAAATCCCGAAGAGAATGTCATCAAAGTTGCTAATAAATGATAGCAACAAATCGGGGAAATGATCAAGAATCGATTAAGTTGGGAAACCAAGTCAGTTCACTAAAATTTCACATTCGAAGACGTGAATAAAATCCAAAGAATTCGATTCCAAATTCATCAAAGTAGGAATACCCAAAAATTCTAGAAATAGAAGTTATCAAAATCGACAAAGGTGATAACAACTAATTAGAAAAGAAGAATCGATCATCAACTGGAAAAACAAAGCAAATCGAGCGGAAATGCATAAATGACTTCAACAAAAGTAAGAATCAAGTTAATGTCGAAGCCAACAATTAATAGCCGCAGTCGAGTACAAAATGAATCAATCATCATTATCAAAGAAACCAACGGCAAACAAAATCAGAGTCTTGAAAATCAAGAAATTAGCAATTTCTCAAAAACAAAGTGACCGAAGTCGAATGGAATTCAAGATGAGGAAAACACAAAATATCAAGTTCAAAATCGCTGGGATTCAAACTAGATGTGAATGAGAAATCAAAATTACTCAATTTTGCAACTGGTCCAGCTATTTTTTTTTTTTCATCACAGTGTAACAGGTACACAATGACACTCATAGCATAGAACAAAAGTGGAACAAAGTCCAAAAGTCAAAATGGCTTTAATTTGCCAAATTAAAACAAAATCAACATCGGCTAAATCAATTCAAAGCCGAAAACACATGAATAAGCGTTAGGAATTCATACCTAACAGTCAAAAATAATCATATGTAAAGATGAGAGATAAAACATCGACAAATAGTTGTAACACATGCTCCATCTAAGTTATGTTTTATAATTGTCCTAAACTCCAGGCTCTGATACCAAGCTGTGACGCCCCACCTCTATACCCACGCTAGCCAAGAACACTACGGTGTAGTGCTGTCAACTAGCTCGGATAATAAGGCTGTTGAGGAGCGACCATCTATGTAATTGCTTTGTGCGAGCACCGATATGTCAGATAATAAAACATTGCATTTCATCTTTAGAGGAAATCCGACATACCGATACAAACTCAAAGCTACTACACAGTGGCTATAATAGTTTAGAACAATAGATATAAAAATAACACAGATAACATAAATGCGGAATAAAGATGGAACGAAAAGTCTCATATATACAATAACTGATATCAGTTACAATACATTTGACACAATACAAATGATACAACTACAATTGTCGACTCAAAAAGTTATATATACAAGTACATTATCGACTAATATACATGAATACATTATCATCTTAAAACAAACACACTGACTACTACAACAAGACGAAGACCACATCAAATGATATAAATAGTCTTCATAGCTCTAGCAGCAACCCAAAGCTAAAAATCTACAACCTGTAAATACTCGGTCTGACCCGAGTATTACATTCAAAAGAAAATAATACCCGGATCAGTCTAATTCAAACCAGTTTATTAGTGCACATAAGCAGTAATAATCAATCTCAATATAGATGACAGTCACAGAAATCTCGTATATCCAACTCTCGATACGAGAATTGGATAACGGCAGATATAACACTAAACAGTGTTAATCCACAAAACAGAAATCCAAAGCAGTTTAAGCAATTGAAATGTCAATTTAAAAATATCAATGCTAATTGGCTGCAGTACACGCTAACGTGTACTGCCTCGCCAATACAGCCTACGAATTACGCAACAGATCGATGAATTAAGAACAAAAGAGATATCGATTAAAATCTGTCAATTCGGTGTGGCTGCAGTGCACGCACGCATGCACTGCCTCGCCACAACAGAGTATAAAGTCACCACAAGGGACAAGGGTAAAACTGCTACGAAAATGCAGCAGGTCAGCAAGTGCTCAGGGATGAACAGATGCAAGCGAAAATGACACATGGATAAGCAGTGTATACCCTAGTACAACCAAAATTGAAATAAGTCAAGCATATATAGATATGCAGTGCCAAAGTGAACCAAGTCACAATGTCACAGCGAGATCAAGTGACAGTGGCAATCACAGGACAGACAAGTCAAAGCAGTGAAACCAGGGTGGTCAATAATGAATGCAGAGGAATGCATGCAACTGATGACAACTAAAACCAGATCACAAGCAACTACAAAAGCTCACCACCACAACGTCGATGAAGAACATGGATGCAGATTCAAGGCTGTCACAAACGAGTATGGACAGTGACACAGTGAAGTGCAAACATCATAAACAAGTGCTACCGTACTAGTATGCATATGCACTGCGGTTCGTATGTACAACATATACAATGAAGAAGATTCAAAGACTCAAACAAGTGAATAGCTAAATGCAACTGAAGTGAAGATACCAACTACATAAAAGTTCAAGTGAATCAAGTTCAGGTCAAACATTTCAAGCAGACCAGAGAACTGCAGCAGTGAACTACAAAAGTGCTTCATAGTACCACAACCTTATCGGACCAAAATGCTCAAATACAAAATGGACTAATGAACACTACAGGGCAGTAGTGAACCCAGACAAAAGACAGCGAGTGCAGACAACTGAAGTGCTAAACAACATCACCAAAATCAAGTCAATAGCTTCAAGAGCAAAAAGAATGTAACTGTATGAAATCAGCCTCAAAAACATAAATGTACAGGTCAGAAGTGAAGACAGAGCTCGAGGCTGAGATTAAAAGGCATCAGGACTTCGATCAACACGAAATAGTTTACGTAAGTTACATCAAGTGATACAAAACCAGAGTGTCACTAATATATGAACAATGAAGTGCAACATGCAACAGGACAAGTGCTTAATGATCGAATCATGGAAATGCAACTCAGTGATGTTCAATTGACAAAACTCAAGCCCAGGTCAAGAAAGCAAAATTATCACTACAGGCAAGAAGTATATACCAATGATCAAATGTGTGTGAACTCAAAACTTGGGTGTAATCAATCTGCAATGGTCCCAAAGGCACAAGTGAGCAACGTGAAGTCTATGTGCCTCAAAGGTCAGAGGCAATGTAAAATGCAGACGGCACATAAATAAAGTCCACACGAGCTCAATGCATCAGTGAAACAAATTCAAGAGGGGTGGCAACAAGTTCGAACCAAGCCAAAGTCACCAATAATATGCAGTACTAGTCTCGAGCCCAAGGTAGTGCAAACCAAAAGAATGCAAATACAAATTACATGGGGAGTATCAAAGAAAAATGAACTAGAGTGCGACTAAGAAATGAATAAGGCAAGCCAATCATCAACTAAGTTCAAATGGTTGAGACAGTTACAACTCAAAGTGAAACTGCTCATATATTCGAAGCACAGTGCAAATGCTATTAAACAACAACTGTGATGAAGATGCAGTGGTGGAACAAAAAGGCCAAGACCAATATCAAACAAGTCAGTGCCGAAGTGTTAACCAGGTCAAAAATCAAGTGTGTCATGATCGAACAAAGCATATGAAAAGGTCAGAGAAAAAATCCCAAAACCAAGTCCAGATTCAAAGTCGTGGAGAACAAGTATCAAATATACGAATATATACGATTTTGAACAAGTCGTAAATCATCTCATTCATCAATACGAAAATCAATGGCCATAATAATTTGATTGACGAATTCAAACAATATATACGAACAAAATGGAGGGGATTGAACTCAGATAAACGAAATCCAGACTTTCGTATGAATTAGATGTGAGTGATGAACACTCACCTTGTTCGAAGTGAAGAGCACGCTTGATCGGAGAAGCAAGCAACAAGGATCATCTCGAAATCGATCGAACCAATCACGCGCTTCGACTTTCAAAGCCCACAAACCAGAGCGCAAGAGGAACGAAAGCCCTAGCAAGCATCGAAAGAACGAACGAGGCCAAGCCCTAGTCTGATCGAGAAAACGAAGAGGAGATCGTCGCCATTATTACTCCTCTTTCGTTTGAGTGTTTGATTTAGGGTTTTTAAAGAGTGAAGAATGGGGGAAACGGGTTTTCTTTTTAACTGAACAAATAGGGAAAGAGGTTGTAACCTTCAACGTTCATGACACTTAACAGATTGTTAAAGCTCGTTCATATACAAGTGCAAAAATTCCAAACAACGATTAACCAGGAAAAGAAATCGTCAAAAGATGATAGTTAAATCGATACAAAATACCGGGTTGTTACAGGATACCTCGGTCTGACCCGAGTATTATTTAAGAAGAAAAATAATAAACGAATCAGTCAAGCTATAAATATCGTATAAAATTAGATAGGATAAGAGATGACAAAAACATATGATAACAATAATGCCATACTGTAACAAGTATACATCAGATAACAACAAAAATCATACAATATCTCAAATATTCTCAAACACCAAAAGAATGTCATATTCTTTAAATTATTCACCAAAACACAAATATTGATAGAGCTTATCAATTCAAACCATGAAAATTGGTGAAACGCAAATTCTAGAAATAAACAATTAGAAATCCAGAAAACACAAATAGGGGAAGGCCTATCACAAACGGGAGCATGAAAACTTACCAACACGTTTATCACAAACGGAACGCTATTCCTCGGGTCGCTAACCCAATAAATGAACCGAACATCGATGCACCTAAAAAGATACGCCCCATGCACAGTCAAACGTCGACGCACCTTAAAAGATACGCCCCATGCACAGTCGAACATCGACGCACCTTAAAAGATACGCCCCATGCCTAGTCGAACATCGACGCACCTAAAAAGATACGCCCCATGCCTAGTCGAACATCGACGCACCTCAAAAGATACGCCCACTGCACCGACTTATCGAGCTGATTGCTCCACGAACGGTCCAAAGACCATGGGTCGCTAGCCCATAAAAATGAGCCGAAGCTCTGTAGAACGGGGTACAGTCCCCCACGCGGACAAAGAGACATCGCACATCGCTAGTCTAAATCACCAAAGGATCATCATTAATCGATAAGTGTAAATTACACTAAGCTAGTAAATAGATGAGTTTAGCTTCGTGTCCCATAACCACTGGCTTAACTTAAATATTTACGAACAGATTGTAGATTTCCACTCGAAAATTGTCACAAGAGTTCAATCGAACAAGTCCAAGAATTAACCGACGAAGTAAACGCAAGCGTTTCATACCATTTTTTTTGCTAAGCCGTTTAATTAGATTTCTCATACGAATGAGGTAAAGGTTTGTATATACTAAAAGATTTGGAAAACGGTTTTCAAAACGAGCTTTGTATTTAAAAGTAGTGTTGAAATCGTTTTTGTGAAAGAGTTTGAGTATTTACTACTAGTATAGAAACCTTTGTATTTTAAAGTGACAAACCACATAAATGATTGTAGAAACAATCAATCACTAAAAATTCACATACGAGAATGTTAATTGAATCCATAAAAATCGATATCAAATCCATCAAATGGATATTCCCAAAAATCCAAAGAAAGAAGTCATCAAAGTCGATAATAAGTGATAACAACTAATCGGATCAACAAAAATTGATTAAAATTGGAAGTTCACTAAAAAAATAGGCAAATAGGCAAAACTGAACAGTTCCATACGTCTGGTTTAGAATCCAGACGTATGGATTTGTTTTCTGGAAATTTTCAGAAAACCTCCTAGACGTTTGAAATTTCGAAGCATACGTCTAACCCTAATCAAACGTCTGAACCTATATTTCAGACGTCTGGAATTAGTCTCTGCCATTTTATTTTTTTCTGCCGTGTATATTTTTTCTTCTAGGTCTATAACCAGACGTCTGGACTTGGTATCCAAACGTCTGGTCACCTGGCCTGGGCAACAGTTTGCCTAGGCCAAGATGGCCAAAACGTTTCAGGAGCGATCAGACGAGCAACGACGACTAGGGATTTATGCCAAGCGACAACCCAGCCTTATAGGCTCTTTGATACACCCCAAATGTCATGTCCAAACATCCATAGTAGGATTTTCATAAAATTGGACTTCACAAGCCAAAAATTGGAAATTCACCAAATCAATTAAAATCAAAAGCCAATGAACATGAATAAATGTTAGGAATCCATACCTAATAACAATGAAAGTTATAGACGTAGATGTGAGTTAAAAAACTCACCTTTAAAACTTAAAGACAACGAATGAGAAGCTTTAAAACAAAGCAAGACCAATTCCTCTTCAGTATACCTCTAGAATCTTCAATCTATTATCAAAGGTGAAGCTTTTCCTAAGTTAGGTTATAGGAATTTCTGTAAATTGAAGAGAGATAGAGATGGAGAAGATGAAGAGGATGCTTACCTAAGCTTCTCCTTGATTTTGGACTTTGATTTGAGTTTCCTAATCAAAACTAGGGTTTACGAATTTCTATTTCCCATTCTATTCCCCAATTTTTACTTTAGCTTGAGTGTTAGAAAATAGAATGAGTGAATGGATGAATAGTATAGGAGTTAGGGTATTATGTTGGGTTAGTGGGCTGAAACCCAAACCGAAAGCCCAAATAGAAAAATAACAAAATTCTACTCAACTCCAAACATATCGATGTTTATACTCAAAAAAGTTGTAAACGCCATTTTGGACTCAATGTAAGTGGTCTCGAGTCCCAATTCGATTGTTTACAAAAAGTAACATTTCAGACTTTAATCCGATTAACGATGCTATATTTAAATAAAACATTTAAATATACAATTGTAAAATATGCGGGTTGTTACAAAATTTGATTTATAAAATGTGATTTATAAATAAAAAGGATTTAGTTGAGAATCTGAGAATTTAAATTTCGGTGATTTTGAAAATTGTTCTTCAAAATTGAAAAAAATATATTATTATTTAGGAGTATTTTTGAATAGAAATACGATAAAATGGATTTTAAAAGAGATAGGAAGCACGGAACTCACTTTGGTCGTGGGAAAATAATCCTGGTGATGACTGCAGTATCATTGGTGTTCATTTTCAGGTTTTTAAGTGACGGACTGCTACCATAGTGATTTTCTATAAAAGTTTTGTTTTGGTAAACAAGGATTGTTTTAAATTGCAAAAGTATGATGTAACGACCCGCGAATATCGAACCATTCAAATTGACAATAAACCACCCATGTCAAACTTGAATTGCTCAAAATAGCGTATTGTCATTTATATTTGGCAAAACTTAGCATATACAGTAAATAAATCAATCACAGACATAGAGTAATACAAAAATACGCAGCGGAATAGATAAACAGTAGTTCATGAAGCTACTACAGAAACAACAGAATCTAAAGCAAATACAACCTAAGTCCAAGTACAAAGAAGTCTCTAATACACAAGAAATGACAAGTCTGAACATAAATAATTGGAAATAACAGAAAAGCTAAATAGATAGATCTCCATGAAAAGGACCAAGCTCCAAAGGTGAGTCTCAAATGCTGTGACACTCAGGCTAACCTGAGAATAAAGCAAAACACAAAATACTCGAGTTAGGATTAATATTCTTATGCAAGTAAATCAACTCAAGTGAAATGTCCAAGTGAAATACAAATAACTTATAGGATGTTTGGGATTTTCATCCTTTAAGGATTCGTGGAACTATCTACATACATAATACAATATGCTACATAGATAATGTCTACAGTAAAGTAAAATATTAAAATAGCGTTAAGGCGTTACCCATACTCCATTAACACATTTTTATATAAATTCCATAGGCTATATAGTATCGTAATTCCTTTGTTAATTGGAGGTCTATCAAAGGGCAATCCATAGTGTACGACACAAACCAAACTCGTAGTGAGTTTGATAAGGCATATGACAAGGCATGCGAGGCAATTCCCAGTGTAGGATACTACCGTTTTGCTGATCTAGATTGGTGGTAAAGGATAGCAGCTACCTCGGAACATACTCCCAAAATCAAATCGAATGGTGGCCACCAAATCAATCACAGAGTAATAATATGGTATCGAAGAAATGTGTCCGATAGGAGGTGCGACCCCACTTGGACCGACGTGGCTCCTGTTTAGTCACATGAAGCTGACCCGAGGAGGTCAGGGCTGCGATCATACCTCATACAAAATGTTCACCAAACCATCCTACTTTGTTTTGGATTCTTCACCATGTGCACAGTTGTTAAAGTGATTTTCGATATTGGTAGAGAGTATGACAATATCCGATCCCGGTCTCTTTAACTACCAAACGCTTATTTCACACCGGTTCGTTCTTTTACATTTCAAACAATTCATACTTCATATCAAAATATCATATTTATTTCAAAATCATATCACTTTCGAAATCATATTCACTTTTGAAATCACATCACTTTCGAAATCACATTCACTTCAAATCATATTCGTATCCAAAATCATAATCACAAAATAGGTTAAACCATCATATCAAAGTATTCGCATTTAAATCCATTAAATCTAAATCATAATAGTTCCAACTTAAACAGTTTGAATATTGAAAGTAGTTTATATATTGGAATAATTATATATTAAAAATAGTTTATAGATTAAAATTGTTTGTATATTGAAAATAGTTATATATTAAAAAGAGTTTATATCGGAAATAGTTTCAAATTATAATTATTTCTTCAAATTTCACAAATCAATTCAAATCAACCTTAGTTCCAAAATTCAATTTAAATCAATCTGAGTTCAACAATTTCAATTTAAAAGGTTAAAGGTTCAATTCAAATTCTCATTAAAACTATTTTTAATTTATATCAATTTCAAATCCAAGTTAGAAGTACAATTTAAACAGCTTCCAATTCAATAGGTTTCAAAGTTTAAATATTCAAACAATTTACAATAACTCAATTTGATAAATTTCATTTATATTTCAAAATTCAACTTTAATTTTATTTAAATTTGAAAATATTCACTTAATCATTTTTAATAACATTTAAATAAAATCACAAATTACAAATTTAAATTAATATTTAAAATTAAATTTCAATTTAATTTAAATTTTAAAATATTCATTTAATTTGCCTTTAATTAAATCAATTTATAAAATCATACTTTTCAAAATCCCAAAATCAATAAGTTTACAATCAATTCTTATTTATATTCAATTCTCAAACAAATTAAATTACAAATTAACTTAATTTATCTTTCCAACCTTTATATTATTAAAGTTATTACAAAATCTATTTTCAAAATATTAATATAGTTTAAATAAATACTCAAACATATTACAAATGTATTAATTAAATTAAATTTTATTATATAAAATAATTTATTATTAAATTAAATCATATTTTATATATATTTAAAAATAGTAAAATTATAAGTAAAATCTTAAAATTTACATTTTTTTCAAAACTTAACTTATAAATTTAAAATTTCCAAACATATAATTTTTAAAAATCTAAATTTACAGACAAATCAATATTTATTAAAACACATATATTTTCCTTTTCAAAAATTTGGAAATCATAAAAAAACAGACCAACGGTGTCCGTATATAGTTTTCTAACCTATGGTCAAGTGATATGGATATTTATCATTTCAATCCGCAATAATTTAATATTTACGGGTATATATCATTTCAACCCGCAATCCTAAAATTCAAAATCAATAAAATTGCTTGGGTTTATCATTTCAACCCATAACGATTTTCCCTAATCTATAAGACCATTCGGGTATGTATCATGTCAAACCACAAGATATTAACATCATGAGACATATATCCTATGCATATCATCACATCCTCTTTGTTTTGTGAACATCATATTATCTGTAACCATATCATGTCAAAATCATAAGTGAACATAAGTGAACATATATCATGTCAAAATCATATACAAACTATGAAAAATCCTAACTATCACAACATTCCATATGACATATCAATTGATGTTTATTCACTTAACATAAGATTATCAATCGTGAGTGAATGGCTCACCTTTTGAGGTTATGAAAAATTGACAACACGTAGCTACGAATTTAAATCACAATTCCAAAGCAAAGCACAAACTAAAATCGATGGATCACAAAATAATATAACTATATAACTTTTGTTTAGTTTTTATATAAAATAGAGATAGAGAGGGGCTAAGGGTGTTCGGCCTTGGGAGGAAAGGGGGCACAGCCGTGGATGGTGGTGGAGAGGGTGATAAGAGGAGAGAGGGTGGAAGGGTTTTGAAGGAGGAAGGGATGAAGTTTGATTTCTGAATTTTTAAGTTTTGAGTTCTCTGTAGATTTGGGGAAGAAGAAGGAAGAGTACGCAGAAAGTTTCTCAAATGAGAAACTTCTGTACGTACTTTGGTTTTAGTCAGATAAGGGAAAATAGAAGATCAAATGGGTGGGAAAAGGAAGGGTATAAAGTCTCTTAGGGTTCCTAGGGTCTCTTATTTACTAAGGAGCCCAACGACACTTAGCCAAATTTACACAACTAAACAATGCAAATTTATGTCAATTTTTCACTGTATTTTAAATTTTTAGAGCAATAGGAATTGGATTTTGATAAAATGAAGAATGGAATCGTTCTTAAAATTTTGTGTAGATTCTTTTCATGCGATAAAATTTATATTTCAAAACTTTTCAAATTTTAACTTAAATTTGAATTCTGACCAAGTTTGACCAGAAATTTAGTTTTCTCAAAAATTTTCATTTTATTGAATTTGGTCAAATATAACACTCAACATCACAAATTCAGTTTTTAAATTTCAAATTTTATTTTTACTTAAATTCAAAATACTTCATTTTAAAGTTGTTAACAGTTACGGATCGTTACACTATATTTTAATTAAAAGATTCAATATCAATTAATGTAATATAAATTTGTTTCCTCTTTATCTTATTAAAGATTCCATGTCAATTAATTCAATATATATATTTCAAATTAAATGTGGTTATAAATTTCCACTTTTATTGTTACTAACATATTTGTAACTTCTATTGTCGTTATTAAACGTTGTAATATTATATTTATATTGAATTGAAATGAAATGTTCATTGCACTAACGAAAGATATTCATCTCTTACCAATTAATGGTTTACCTCATTTCCGTTATTTGAAATCAACTTGGTATGTTACCATTTAAATTACGCATTTATTCTTCTTTAATAAACATGCATTTTATCGTTGCTTAAAATTCCTTTATTATTCAATTCATGCTATTAACTACGCATCCAATTTTCATCCAATTACATTCAAATCTATGTATCATCTTTATATAACTTATAAGAATTTGTTATTTAATAATTTGTTCTAGTTCGTATCAACAACTCACATAAATAAAACATCAATTTTTTTTCCTAACTTCTATTCAACAATTATAATTTATATTTCTTTAAAAAAAATTCGAGTTTACGAATCGTTAAACTCTCCCCCACTCAAAACTTTTCGTCCTCGAAAAGGAACGAAGATAGGATAATAGAAGCAACAGAAGAGGAAAGATAGATTCGAAATACATAGTACTAGATATAACAACTAATTTAAAACCACATAAATTTCATTTTCGAGTGTTAACATTATACCTTTTCATTACTTATGAACATCAATTTATTATTATCATTATAATTAACTCACTTTCAATTAATTTGAATTCATATCCAATTTATTTGCATTCACCTTATTTACTTCTTAATTGATTAACATTCATTTATTATTATTCATCTCGTTAATCATATAATGAATTTATATTCAATTCATTCGATTTTAATTGATTTACAGTCAACCAATTTGGTTTCAATCCATTTTTATTCAATCAATCAATATTCATTGCATTCACATTTGATTAATTCCAATTTAATGTATTTACATTCAATTTATTTTTTTAAATTATTTACATTTGTTTCATCCACATTTAATTGGTTTACATTCACTTGATTTACTTTCAATTTATTAACATTCATTACAATTTTTTTTCCATGCTTACTTATTCATATTCAATGAATTCTCATTCCATTAATTTCCGTTCTATTATGTCCAATTAACTTACAATCAATTATTAACGTTCATTATGTTCACCCTATTTATTTACAATCATATATGTTATTCTCTTTCACATTCAAATTTATTTATGATCATTTATTTTATTTCATTCACATAGTATATTTCCTTTAATGTCAATATCATTTAATTAACCATTCTACAAATTTACTTAAGTTTAATATCAATATTCCAAATTTTCTTTTGCCTATCCAAAATATTTAACCACATTCTTATTTTGGTTTTTACTTCCTATTTTCTCAAGTTTCAAGTTATATAACTTATATATTCCAAATTTCTTACATCTCTACTTAATTAACTTTCATTCATAATTTATGTACATTCACCTTTTCTTTATAACTTAAGTTCATTTTATTCAACTAACTTACTTAATCCATTTGACTTCCTTAAGTTAATTCCACTTCATAAATTCAATTTCAACTATTCTTTGAAATTTACATTTGTATCAGAAACAGTTTACAAAGATATGAATTTATTTTTTACTTGTTTAGTTTCTTAAGTTCATATTCATTTACTTAAATAACATTCAATTTTTATTATTCGATTTATTTCACTTAACATTTCTTATAACATAGATTAAGTGTATAAACATTCATTATAACAATTCAATTTTTATTTATAACTTTCCTTAACAAATTTCATTTTGGACATCTTATTACGTACATTTTATATTGCATACTATTCATTTACGTGTTCTCATTAACATTCAAACTTTTTCCTGGTAAGTTTTTATTAATGTTTCAGAATGTAATTGAGCACTATACAATTTACCTCTTATTTACAATAATTTTATTAAGCAAAAATTTAGTTTGAACATTTTTATTACTTAAGTTTCCTCTTGTATACCCTTTAATTACATATTCATGTTAACATTCTAACTTTTAAAATATTTCAGGTAAGTTATATATGTTTTAGAATGCAATTGAGTATTATACAAATTAAATTTATCCTAGTTCAACTGTTTCAATTTCATTTCTCATTTTTAGACACTCCAATTATTTAGAAATTTTACTTCATTTCAATAATTGAAAACCATTACTTAACATAAACTTAAGAGTTTAATTTTCGGTTTCACTTTAAACAATTTTAAAATAAATATATGCATATATATTTTTGTATATCAAATCATACTTAAGAAATTCAAATCAAAATCCATTTCTAAACAATAGTGTAGCAAAGCTACTAAGTGGTCTTACCAATTTGAGACTCGAAAATGAATGTCGTTGATGCTGCAGTCATCACTGAAATTATTTTCTAGTGACATAAGAGGAGAGTACTGACTTACTTCTTTAAAATTCTTTGGAAACAATTTCTATATGAAAATACTTTCAAATAATATTAATAACATTTTTTTTCAAAACTTTGAAAACCAAATTTTGAAAAGCACCGAAAATTAAATTCTCAAATCCACAATTTAATTTTATTTCATTTGCAAATCAAATTTATAAACCATGTTTATAAAATTTCATCTCTTTATAACATACAACAATAGTTAATGGTTTAGGAATGTTGACAAAACAATAAATGATAGTCTAGTATTATCATTTCTAACAACCAATTCAATTAACTATATAATTTCAAAAAATTATACTTTTATATATAAAACATAATCATACCTAAAATTATTTCATTTACCAATTTCGAAAACAATATTGTGTTAGTTTGCTCTGTTCAAGTGTTTTGGAATTCCTATCGATAGCGTTAGCTAGACGAATCGATCAAAACCCAAAATTCAAACTTAACAACTCAAACAACACAATATAAATATTTTAATATCAATTACAAATATGCTATCTCATAGGATGATTCAAGAATGGATTTTAGAACAAGGATAGAGATTCAAATTTATAGGAACCCTAATTAGAGAGAATTCTAACTAAGAAGATTGGCTCAAAAGGAAGGATGATTCCATAATTGATTCTTCTCATTATAGGATATTACTACCCTATCTCTAATGAGTTTTTATTCCATAAGCTAAGTTTTTCCTAAAACATAGCTCTAATACCAACTGTAATGACCGACCAATTTTGATCCATTCAAATCGACAATAAACCACCCATGTCAAACTTGAATTGCTCAAAATAACAGATTGTTATTTATATTTGGCAAAACTTAGCATATACAGTAAATAAATCAATCACAGAATCACAGACATAGAGTAATACAACAATACATAGCGGAATAGATAAATAGTATTTCATGAAGCTACTACAGAAACATCAAAATCTAAAGAAAATACAACCTAAGTCCAAATACAAAGAAGTCTCTAATACATAAGAAAATGACAAGTCTGAACATAAATAACTGGAAATAACAGAAAAGCTGAATAGATAAAGATAGATCTCCAAGCAAAGCTTCAAGCTCTAAAGGTGAGTCTCAAATGATGTGACACTCAAGCTGATCGAAGCATAAAGCAAAACACAAAATACTCGAGTCAGGATTAACATTCTTATGCAAGTAAATCAACTCAAGTGAAATGTCCAAGTGAAATACAAATAACTTAAAGGATGTTTGGGATTCTGTCCTTTAAAGATCCGTGGAACTATCTACATACATAATACAATATGCTGTTAGGAACTGAGATGTTGGTTTTGATGAAAACAACCTTTTTAACTTGTCTTATTATAAAATATGTACTAACACTATTGTCTAGATAGATATGTATATGCAGGAACTATGCAGGATATATATATATATGCAGGTATTGATTATTGAAGACTGATCAGTATAAAGACTCAAGACCCAAGATTCAGAATGGAGATATCAAGATTGAAGACTCTAGAGTATCAAGATCAAGATTTCAAGATAAGTGTCTAGTTTTTGTTAAAACTTCATAATAGCACGGAAATCTTCATTCCAAATTTCATTTGGGATGGAACCCATTTCTATCTTCTTAGTGGCTTACAAACCCACGACAAGTAGCTTACAAACATACGACAAGTGGCTTACAAACCCACAAACGTCCTGGTTTTGTACAAGTTCTCGAGTCCCGATGTGATGAGATATTCTGCAGGAAGAAGCTTGCAAAACTACTTCAAAATGGTTTTTCAAAATGATTTTCAAAACTGCTTTTCAAAATGTTTTAGCCTTAAAAATTATCTTTTCAAATGATTTTCAAAATGATGTTTTAGCCTTAAAATATTCTTTGTTTTTGTTTTTAAATGAACTCTTGTTTTAAACTTCGTTTGTTTTTAAAACTATCTTCCGATTATTAAATATTCTTTTATAATATATATATATATATATATACACTTGAGATTTAAAATCAAATTTATATATACATTCTAAAAATATATTTTCTACTCTTCTTTATTTTAAAACATAGGAAAATTAGTTTATTTTACTCCAGAATCATTTCATCTTGTTTTACTTTCAATACCATTTTCAAAACAAATTTTACATTGTTTTTAACTAAGGGATATCGACATCATGGGATACCCCATGTCAACATGGTGGCCGTTAAATTTAAAAGTTTCAATTTTCAAAAGAAGTGTATATTCGTTTAAATCTCTTCACGAATGGTTATGACCGTTACTGGTCTATAAATAGCCTTCACAAATGAATTTTTTAACTAACTGTTTTCTTATTTTCTTCACTCCTTCTCCACAAATCCATATTCTAAAATTTTCATATTTTTAAGATCGTGCTGAAATTCTGCCGAATTCTCAAGTGAATCAAATTAGAATCTCATTCTTGTTTGATTCACTGCCCTCTCTCGAAGATCAAAATGCTATTCAGAGATAGGATCAATTTGTAATCAAAATTTTATCGAGTCTCTCTATAAGGTGTGGTTGTGCCTGGAAATCAATTGGGTGATCTTGTGTCCCATAAATAAAGAGAGTTTGCCCCGGACTCGAAGATAGGAGGGTACCTCAAGGCCTTTAGAAATTGAGGATTGTAATCTCGACATTGGTATAATAAAAATCTGTACGAGGTGTTTGCCTTGGTGCAGGACTGGACGTTGGGTAACTCCGAACCAGTATAAAATTCGGTGTGTTCTTTCCTTTTATTGCTTTTTATTTACTTTCTGTATCTGTGTTTGATTCTGTGATTGTTCTATGATTAAGTTCTGCATTTGTTTGTGTATAGTCCATTAAGTCTTAGAATCCATTAAACACTATTCACCCCCCCTCTAGTGTTAAATTAGCTTTAAGATCCTTAATCCGCACTCCCTTTCAATTGGTATCAAAGCATTGGTTTTCATAGTTTTCATAATCTGAAACTTGAAAATTGTTTTAATGGCTACCAACACTGGTAATGTCAACTCTAGCACTAGTTCTGTTAACACTAACACTAGTTCATTTGTAGAAGGTCAGTCTACTGTCAGACCACCATTTTTCAATGGCAGTAATTATGCATATTGGGCTTGTTGAATGAAAATTTATTTACAACCAGTAGGATTAGACACTTGGAATATCACACAAACTGAGTATGTTGAACCAACTACCAATTTTGCCCAGTGGACTGCTGAGCAAAAGTGTGTTGCACAAAATAACTCAAAGGCCATGAATATATTATTTTGTTCACTAGATAGGAATGAGTTTAATAGAGTGTCTATTTGTAAGTCTGAATTTGAAATTTGGAAAACTTTGCAAGTTACTCGTGAAGGAACAAGCAAAGTTAAACAGACTAAAATTTCCATATTAACTAATTAGTTTCAATTGTTTAAAATGCATGCAAATGAGTCCATTTCCGACATGTATTGTTGATTTCAAGATATTGTTCATTCACTAATTGCACTGGGAAAAAGCTTTTCGGAGGAAGACCAAGTCAGAAAATTTCTAAATTCACTCACTCCAGAATGGGATCAAAAGACACTTGCAATCGAAGAAGCAAATGATATCATTCTAATGAAAATAGAAAAATTGATTGGGAATCTGATGTCTTATGAAGTTCAACTACAAGGAAGAAGAGAAAACAAGGCTACAGAAAAGAAGTCATTAGCATTCAATGCAACAACTGAAGATTCGGAACCAAACAGTGCTGAGGAGATTGCTTTCATGACAAGAAACTTCCGGAAATTCCTTAAATATAGAAAAATGAATAATTACAAAAGAAATGATCAAAGGAATTCCAGAAATAATACGGAAAACGTCAACAATGATAGATGCTACAATTGCAATAAAGTCGGGCATCATAGGAAAGATTGTTTGTATCCAGATAAACAGTTGTTCCCTCTAAACAATGATTCGTCAAGGAAAATAAAGAAAGCATACACAGCAAATCTTGATGACTCAGACTCATGATCCAGTGACGATGAAAAGAAGACGGATAATTCAAATCTGTGTTTCACCGCTATTCATGAATCAGACGATAATGGGAGTATGGATCTAAAAATAGGTACGCATTTACATTATTTTTAATTTTTCTTGTTTTAATAGATGCTTGTTTGTTTTCTTGATTTTTTTTTAAATTCCTTGAATTTTAAATTCAAATTTATCCCTTGAAATTTGAATTTTAAATTCAAAAATAATATTATTTTAATAATAATTTAAATATTAAATTATTAATATTTAAGTATTATTATATTTAATGTTATCACAGGAATTATATAAGTAGAATATAGGATATAATATATACATTTATTAGAAATTAGGAATAGACACTTGTCCTTTGATTCAATAGGCACATGTCGGCATACCTGGATACCCCATGTCGACATGCCCCTCAGAAATTTGACTTCAAAATTTGAATTCAAACTTTTGAATTTCCCTCCACCTTTTCACCAACTTCAATGCTCTGGAAAGATGCCTCTTGACCAGAGAACATGTCTTTAGAATCTCTATTTAATTCACACTCCTTATCATCACTTTTCACTTTTATTTCAAATTTCAAATTTATCTTCATTATCTTCAACTCCTCTCAAACTTCTTCAATGGCCTCTTCAAGCACTGCTAACACCATTAGGCTTCCAAAAGCTATCAAAAACATTCTTTTTAATGACCCGGAAGCTATCGAAGCTTACATCAATTATGTAAACTTTGGTAAAATTCATACGGGGAAATTTGCTATTTTTGAAGATTTTCCTTCTTATGAAATTGAAAATATTTTTCAACAATGTTCTATTCTTAGTGTAGTAGATAACAAACAAAATGATTTTGTATGTTATCCAAATCTTGTTAAGATGTTTTATGCGAATTTGAATCGTGGTTTTTATGATGGGTAAGATGGACAAATTTGGAGTAGTGTTAAAGGAACACAAATAGTTTTGGATTGTGAAATTTTAGGAAATATTTTGGGATGTAAGTATACCGGAATGAATCTCTCGGAATTTCAAATAAATGAAAATGATCGAGAGACATTTCATCACATCTTTGAAGGGGATGACAAATTTGAATTCAAAAATCATTATTTTCGTCCAAAGGCAAGAATTGTTAACCTTCTTATTCAACACACCCTTATACTAAGATCGGGAAACTACAACAACCCAACTTTGAATGTTTGCAAATCTATTTTTGCAATTTTTGGAAATTATGATATCAATTAGGCTCAAGTTATTTTGGAAGAGCTAAGGACCAAGAATTTTACTATAGGTGAAAACACATTATATCATGGAGTTTATCTCACTCGGATTTTTAATTACTTTGTAGTTGATTTCTAAAGGGAAGAATTTATAACTAGAAAAGTGTTCAACCATGGAAACATTTCCCTTATGCAAATTCCATTAGTGTTTCAACCATATGAAACACTTACGGAAAAGGAAGAAAGGCTTGCTCACGAAGAGATGGATGGAAATTGAAGAGGAGGAAGAGGAAGATCAAGAAACTTCCTTAGAAAGTATTGAATATCCTACTAATCCCGCTAATCCATCCAATAAGACCATTCTCAATAATCAAAGAATTATAGTGGAAAATCAAAAGACAGTCAAAAGATCAATGAGTAAGAAAATGGATAAGATTTCCACTAAAATCAACAAGTTCTTCGGGAAAGTTAGTTGAAAGCTTGGACTATCATCTTCTTCATCTTCATCTAATTAGTTTTAGTTCATGTTATCTTGTTTGCTTCAAGTTCTATCCATGTATTTTTCTTTATTTTAGTTATTATTATATTATTTTATGTAATGTTGATGAGAATCATTAATGAAATCTTTTATTTCCTATTATTCAACTTCACTTGTCTCTTTAATTGCTTGTTTTTATACTATACAAATTTTAGTTGCATAGATTTGTTCATAATATTCAAAACAAAGCAAATTGTCACATTAGGCAGAGGCATGTCGACATCCCCCATCCCTCTATGTCGACATGCGACGGGCAGAAAGTAGTTACACTTTCAAATTTTAATTTCATGTAGCTAACTTGTATCTATTCATTTTAAACGACTTTCTACCCCTATTTATACATGTTTCTTCCAGAATAAATTATCAAACTTCATTTCTAATCACTCCCTTTCATATTTCTTCCTATTTCTTGAATTATGGCTTCTCTGATTAAGAATCTAAGTGATAATCTTGAGGAAACTCTCACTTCCTTCAGGAATATCCTTACACTCATACTTTGTAATCAGCGCCACTTAGAATTGAGTCAAATGAATATGATCAAGGAGTAAGAGAGACATTTCGACGCCCTTCATTGGATGATCTCAGCCCTTAACAAGGACGATCTCGAAGGAAATCCACCAGTCACTCTCGACAAAGATAAAGAAGAATGGGATGCCATCAAAGCAGACCCTATCTTTGGAGAAGATGGATGGGTGGAAGTACCATAGAATGTCTAGTCATTCTGTATGTTATTTGTTTGATTTGATTGGTGTGTTTTAAACTTGATCGACTTGACTTATTTAAAACATTTGGTGTGGTTTGTGTATATGATTGGATTGAATAATTACTGTAAATATGATTGGATGATGATTGATTGACTTTTGGATTACACTTATGATCACACTCATGATCACATTTATGATCACATTTCATACTTATGATCACACTTAGCACTTATTACACTTATATATGGATTACTCTATTGTATTATGGTTGATTACCTTATATCAAGTTCAAGGAATTTATTAGTAAGAAGTTTTTGTTGATGACAAAGGGTGAGAAGTTATAAAATAGTAGTTGTCTTGGAGTAAGGGGGAGTTATGATTGGAGTAAGTGGGAGTCATGGAGTAAGGGGGAGTTATGATAAGTGTTATGGTATGGTAAGTATATTTTATAAATACAGGTTGTCATCATCAAAAAGGGAGAGATCGTTAGGAACTGAGATGTTGGTTTTGATGACAACAACCTTTTTAACTTATCTTATTATAAAATATGTACTAGCACTATTGTCTAGATAGATATGTATATGCAAGAATTATGCAAGATATATATATATATATATATATATGCAGGTATTGATTACTGAAGACTGATCAGTATAAAGACTCAAGACTCAAGATTCAGAATGGAGATATCAAGATCGAGATTTCAAGATAAGTGTCTAGTTTTTGTTAAAACTTCATAATAGCATGGAAATCTTCATTCCAAATTTCATTTGGGATGGAACCCATTTCAATCTTCTTAGTGGCTTACAATCCCACGACAAGTAGCTTACAATCCTACGACAAGTGGCTTACAAACCCACGAACATCCTGGTTTTGTACATGTTCTCGAGTCCTGATGTGATGAGATATTCTGTAGGAAGAAGCTTGCAAAATAACTTCAACATGGTTTTTCAAAATGATTTTCAAAACCGCTTTTCAAAATGTTTTAGCTTTAAAAATTATCTTTTCAAATGATTTTCAAAAAGATGTTTTAGCCTTAAAATATTCTTTGTTTTTGTTTTTAAATAAACTCTTGTTTTAAACTTCATTTGTTTTTAAAACTATCTTCTAATTTTTAAATATTCTTTTATAATATATATATATATACTTGAGATTTAAAGTCAAATTTATATATACATTCTAAAAATATATTTTTCTACTCTTCTTTATTTTAAAACATAGAAAAATTAGTTTATTTTACTCCAGAATCATTTCATCTTGTTTTCCTTTCAATATAATTTTCAAAACAAATTTTACATTGTTTTTAACTAAGGGATGTCGACATCATGGGATACCCCATGTCGACATGGTGGCCATTAAATTCAAAAGTTTCAATTTTCAAAAGAAGTGTCTATTCGTTTAAATCTCTTCACGAATGGTTATGACCATTACTGTTCTATAAATAGCCTTTACAAACGAATTTTTTAAATAACTATTTTCTTATTTTCTTCACTCCTTCTCCACAAATCCATATTCTAAAATTTTCATATTTTTATGATCGTGCCAAAATTCTACCGTATTCTCAAGTGAATCAAATTAGAATCTCATTCTTGTTTGATTCACTACCCTCTCTCGAAGATCAAAGTGCTATTCAGAGTTATAGGATCAATTTGTAATCAAAAGTTTATCGAGTCTCTCTATAAGGTGTGGTTGTGCCTGGAAATAAATTGGGTGATCTTGTGTCTCGTAAATCAATAGAGTTTGCCCCGGACTCGAAGATAGGAGGGTACCTCAAGGCCTTTAGAAATTGAGGATTGTAATCTCGACATTGGTATAATAAAAATCTGTACGAGGTGTTTTCCTTAGTGCAGGACTGGATGTAGGGTATCTCCGAACCAGTATAAAATCCGGTGTGATCTTTCCTTTTACTGCTTTTTATTTACTTTCTGCATTGGTATTTGATTCTGTGATTGTTCTTTGATTAAGTTCTGCATTTTTTGTGTCATAATTTTAATTTAGTCCATATAAGTCTTAGAATCCATTAAACACTATTCACCCCCTCTAGTGTTAAATTAGCCTTAAGATCCTTAATCCGCACTCCCTTTCATACGCTACATTAATAATGTCTACGGTAAAGTAAAATATTAAAATAGCGTTAAGGCGTTATCCATATCCCCCTTAACATATTTTTATATAAATGTCGTAGTCTATACAGTATCGTAATTCCTCCGTAAACAGGAGGGCTATCATAGGGCACTCCATAGTGTACGACACAAACCAAACTCATAGTGAGCTCGATAAGGCATATGACAAGGCACGCGAGGCAATGCCCAAGGTAGGATACTATAGTATTGCAGATCTGGACTGGTGGTAACGGATAGCAGCTACTACCACCCACCTCAGAACACACTCCCAAAATCAAATCGAAGGGTGGCCACCAAATCAATCACAGAGTAATAATATGTTATCAAAGAAATGTGTCCAATTGGGGGTGCGACCCCACTTGGCCTGGCGTGGCTCCTGTTTTAGTCATATCAAGCTGACCCAAGGGGTTGAGGGCTGCGTTCATACCTTATACAGAATCGTTCGCCAAACCATCCTACTTCATTCTCGATTCTCCACCATGTGCACAGTTGTTAAAGTGGTTTTCAGTATTGGCAGATAGTATGACAATATCTGATCCCGGTCTCTTTGACAACCAAATGCTTATTTCACACTGGTTTGTTCTTTTACATTTTAAATATTTTATAATTCATATCAAAACATCATATTTATTTCAAAATCATATCACTTTCAAAACCATATTCACTTCAAATCATATTCATGTCCAAAATCATAACCACAAAATAGGTTAAACCATCATATCAAAGTATTTGCATTTAAATCCATTAAATCTAAATCATAACAGTTCCAACTTAAACAGTTTGAATATTGAAAGTAGTTTATATATTGGAATAGTTATACATTAAAAATAGTTTATATTCAAAAGTAGTTTATAAATTAAAATAGTTTATATATTAAAAATACTTTATATATTAAAAAGAGTTTATATCGGAAATAGTTTCAAATTATAATTATTTCTTCAAATTCCACAAATCAATTCAAATCAACCTTAGTACCAAAATTCAATTTAAATCAATCTCGGTTCAATAATTTCAATTTAAAAGGTTAAAGGTTCAGTTCAAATTCTCATTAAAACCATTTTTAATTTATATCGATTTCAAATCCACGTTAGAACTATAGTTTAAACCACTTCTGTGACGCCCCACCTCTATACCCACGCTAGCCAAGAACACTATGGAGTAATACCGTCAACTAGCACAGAGAATAAGGCTGTTGAGGAGCGACCATCCATGTAATTGCTTTGTGCGAGTACCGATATGCCAGATAAAAATATAACTTTTCATCTCAAGAGGAAATCCAACATACCGATACAAACTCAAAGCTACTTCACGGTGGCTATGTATATATACTTCGGAAACAAATATAGAAATAAACATAACACAAATCAGTCACAAACAATTCATATCACAAAAGAAAAAATACAAGTGCTAGACAACAGAATATGTATACATAAATGAGTCAATATATCGAATGTAAACAACCAAAAACTACAATGCTAAAGTAGTTAGCCAAAAGTCAGATGATAGTCCCAGATAAGAAGTCATGAGGAAGCACCTGTAAAATCTCAATCTAACCCGAGTATTATTTAAGAAGAAAATAATAAACGGATCAGTCTAGCTATAAATATCAGATAAAGTGATATAGAATAAGAGATATGACAAAAACGTATGATAACCATAAAGCCATACCGTGATAGGTATCTAATCGAAAATTAATTCAGAGATTAATCAATATCACAAGAATCTCCTCAAAGATTAAAAAGAATGTCATATTATTAATTTAATTCACCAAGCCACAAATAACGACATACATTTCAATGCCAATTTGTAAAAGTTGGTGAAGCATAAATTCCAGAAATCAACCATTAGAAATCCAGAAATCAAAACACAATAAACCGGATCAATGACGTCGTACAACGTAACGTCCGATGAACCAAAACACAATAAAGCGGATCAACGACGTCGTACAACGTAACGTCCGATGAACTAAAACACAATAAACCGGATCAACGATGTCGTACAACGTAACGTCCGATGAACCAAAACACAATAAACCGGATCAACGACGTCGTACAACGTAACGTCCGATGAACCAAAACACAATAAACCGGAACAACGACATCGTACAACGTAACGTCCGATGAACCAAAACACAATAAACCGGATCAACGACGACGTACAACGTAACATCCGATGAATCAAAACACAATAAACCGGAACAACGGCGTCGTACAACGTAACGTTCGATGAACCAAAACACAATAAACCGGATCAACGACGTCGTACAACGTAACGTCCGATGAACCAAAACACAATAAACCGGAACAACGACGTCGTACAACGTAACGTCCGATGAACCAAAACACAATAAACCGGATCAACGACGACGTACAACGTAACGTCCGATGAACCAAAACACAATAAACCGGAACAACGGCGTCGTACAACGTAACGTTCGATGAACCAAAACACAATAAACCGGATCAACGACGTCGTACAACGTAACGTCCGATGAACCATATCACAATAAACCGGATCAACGATGTCGTACAACATAACGTCCGATGAACCAGAAGCACAAATAATTCGGAACATCGACGTCGTACAACGAAACGTCCGATGAACCAAAACAAAGAGACATCGCGCATTGCTAGTCTAAACCATAAAATGATCATCATCGATCATCAAGAAGTGTCGATCACACTAAGCTAGTAAATATAAGAGTTTAGCTTCATGTCCCATAACCACTTGCTTAACTCAAATATTTACGAACAGATTGTAGATTTCCACTCGAAAATTGTCATAAGAGTTTCAATCGAACAAGTCCATAAATTAACCGACGAAGTAAACGCAAGCGTTTCATACCACTTATTTTGCTAAGCCGTTTAATTAGATTTTCTCATACGAATGAGGTAAAGGTTTGTATATACTAATAGATTAGAAAACGGTTTTGTAAACAAGCTTTGTATTTAAAAGTAGTGTTGAAATCGTTTTTATGAAAGAGTTTGAGTATTTACTACTAGTATAGAAAACCTTTATATTTTAAAGTGACAAATTATAGAAGTGATTGTAGAAACAATCAATCATAAAAAAATTCTCATTCGAAGACGTGAATAAAATCCAAAGAAATCGATAATGAACCCATCGAAATGGATATTCAAAACTCCCGAAAAAGGAGTCATCAAAGTCATAATAAATGATAAGAACAAATAGGACCATCATGAATCGATTCAAATTGGAAATTCAATCCCAAAAGGCAAAGTGGGCTGAAACAACAAATTCAGTTGACTGAACAAAGATTTCAGTTTACTGAATCATGCCTAGAAACTTTCTGTTTCCAGGTTCAGTCGACTGAACAAAGATTTCAGTCGACTGAAACATGCCTGGAAACTTTCTGTTTCCAGGTTCAGTCGACTGAACAGAGATTTCAGTCGACTGAATCATGCCTGGAAACTTTTGGGTTCCAGGTTCAGTCGACTGAACAGAGATTTCAGTCGACTGAACTGGGATTTCCAGTATTTTCAGCCTAAAAATGAAGATGCAATCTCTTTGCAAATGCATCTGGACGAGCAATGGGCGCTAAGGGTTTATGCCAATAGACGACCCGGCCCTATAAGCTCTTTGATACATCACCAAAAACATGATCAAACATCCATAAAAGGACTTTCACACAAATTTGACTTCATAAACCAAAAATTGGAATATTCACAAAACCAATCCAAATCAAGGGCAAATGCACATGAAAAAGTGTTAGGAATTCATACCCAACAACCAAAGATAATTATAGTCATAGATGTGAGATAAAAATCTCACCTTTAAACCCAAAACAAATGAAGAAGAAGCTAAAGAGCAATGGCAAGGACAATCACTCTCCAATTCCAACTCAACAAGCTTGAATCTAAGCTTAAAAGAGTAACATTTCCTAAGTTAGGTTTAGGAATTTCTGAAATTGAAAGGAGAATGAGTTGGGGAAGAAGAAGAGGAGGCTTACTAAAGCTTCTTCTTGAATTTGGAGCTAGAACTTGGATTTGCAATGGAACTAGGGCTTAGGAATTTCCTAATTCTTTTTCTCTTCCTCCATTTTTGATGAAGCTTGAGTGTTAGGAAATGAAAGTGAAGTAATGAAGAGGAGAGGGGGTGGAATAATGATATAACCAGATTTGGGCAAGTGGGCTGAACCCAAACCCAAACCCAAAGCCCTAAGTGAAAAATGTCAAAATTCCACTCAGCTCCAAACATATCGAAGTTTATACTCAAAAAGGTCGCAAATGGCATTTTGAACTCAATGGAAGTGGTCTCGAGTCCTAATTCGACTGTTTGCAAAAAGTAGCTTTTCGGACTTCTATCCGATTAACGATTCTATACTTAAATAAAATATTTAAATATTCAATCTTAAAATATGTGGGTTGTTATAGACTCACCTCCTTAAAGAAAATGCGTCCTCGCAATCTTAAGAAATAACTAAAAAGTAACAACCATAAAAGCATATCATCACAAAAGAAAGTTTGAAATAAGAAGTTCACCATAAAGAGCACGAAAGAGTAAGTCTGAACGTGTTTTCACGATGAATTCTCTGGATTCCCAAGAGAAATCCCTATGATTCGAGAACCATTGAACTCTCACAAGAAGAACATCTTTATTTCGAAGGCGCTCATCCTCCGAAGCAATGATGCGAATAGGATGTTGCTCATAAGTCAAATCTAGTGAAACTTCAATTCTCCCAATAACACCAGACTCAAGAATAAAAGTGGAATCCCTAAGGCATTTCCGTAAATAAGAAACGTGGAAAACGTCATGAATAATAGAAAAATTGAGCCGGTGCAACGGCGTAGTACAATAACGGTACGCCAGATGAACCAAAGCTCAAATAATTCAGAACACCGACATAGTACAAAAACGGTATATCCAATGAACCGAACACCATAAAAGAACATCGGACGCGAGTCCATATAAGAAATGAGACGAAGCTCAATAAAACAAAGTACATCGAAACGACCGATGAACTTGGTAAAAAGATTATTCCTTTTGGACATCATCAAAGAAACAACCACTTGTTGCTTGCAACTAAGGATATTGGCAACACGATTTCCCCTTTCGGGAGTATAAAGAATATCAAGATCATAAGATGTAAGGAACCCGAACCAACTTTAAGTTCCTTATGAGAAAATAAACATTTCAAAGATCTATGATCGGAGTGGATAACGAATTTCTCCCCCAAAATAATGATGCCAAACTCTAAAAGTGAAAACAATAGCCGCGAGCACTAGATCATGAGTGGCATATCTAGTCTCGATAGGCTTTAATGATTTAGAAGCACAAGTGATAGCACGTTCTCTTTTGCAAGAGAACGGCATCCAAACCAATACGATTAGCATTGGTACAAAAGATAAAGTCTTGGTTCCCTTCGGGAATCACAAGAATAAGAGTATCGAAAAGAAAGAATTTCTTTTAAATAATCTTCTTTCCCGAAAAGCTAAAACTTTCAAAATTACATTTATCTTTATGTAATAATCTTTTCAGAAAAATTTACATTTTACAAGTCAATATATTGTGTCTGACTGTCTCATCAAAGCGTTTAGGAGATTCTTATCGATAACGTTGATCAAGCGCATCGACCAGAATTCTTAAAGCACTCAATAGGCAATACAATCACAAAATCATCTTCTATATGATAAACATGTTTCTTAAAAACCTTTAAGAATATTCTTTGCTCGTTTAAGAGCAAAATCAAATTGTACTTATAAATAAATCTTATGAAAAAGATTTGCAAAATTTTAAATTGCTGTTTTCATCCAAAATCAATAAATACACGAATGGTCTCATCGAAATATTCCTAGAATACTCAATTTATAAAATGGATGAAATAAGCTGGACAAACTGAATGACATAATAAGTCATTCATAAGTTTCATAACGAGTGCGGAATGCGGTAAATGGAATGCTAACTCCCGCAACTCGTAGCAAATGAAAATCGGTGGCAAGGTCGAGCTAAAAAGACCTTCACACCGCTCAAAAGATTGCTTAGGTGATAATCCTAAGACAAACTCAAAAATACCGGAAAATTCTCAAACTACATGAATGAGAGAAATAACACTTTCCTCATCATGTGAGCTTAAAGAATAAAATGATGCCATCAAATTGGAATCAAAATCACAAAGGAAAAATAGAAATCTGCTTAACAGATTGAAAATGTCGAAGATGAATAGTCCATACGGGACAAAGGATATGGCTTCATAATAATTAAGCCAATCCTTACAAAATTCAATTCCGAAGCATAAGTAATCGGCTTGGAAAGAAAATTCACATAAAATAATCTCGACATTTTCATAAAGTAAATTGAGTGTTGCGGATCCATCAATCGAATTCGCAATTCTCAATGAAATCATCAAGTCCATAAATATTAAAAAGAGAAAGAATCATCAAGTTCTTTTGATAATAATGAAATGCACCCAAATAAAAAAGAACTCGAATAAGATAATCACAAACAAATATCGTCAAGGATAGAAAATACCTTGACCAAGAAAAGTGCTAGTAGAGGCTTGCACAACCTTTAGCTTTCCCTCCTTCTTGCTTGAAGTATGGGACACACAGATATATGATGACTCAAACTTTTGCAATAGCGACAATAGAGGGGTTGCAGACACATATTCGCATAGTGTTCCTTAGAGTTATAATTGTAGCATCCTACACGATTAGGGATTGGAGTCTTTGCTACAAATGTAGTTTGCTTCACTCTCTTATTGGGATTAAGGCTCTTGAACTTAATATGCCTCTTCTTGGAAGTCCCAATATCACAAACACTTCCTTTACCAACCTCTTCATGTCAAAGAGTGATATCCACAAGCTGATTGAAAGGAACTTCAAGTTTCAAAGGTAAAATATTTTCGGGGTTCTTACCCAAAGCACAGATAAACCTTTGATTCTTTACAAGATCCAAAAGTTGTTGGGCCGACATGAATACGCCATCCAGAGAAGGACTACTGGATTGACCAGCGCTAGGACTGCCAGAACCAACCATTTCTTTTCTTTAAGAAAGAAAGAAAAGAAGAAGAAAAGGTTATTCCTAGAATGAATATCAAACAATTATGATTGATAAAACAAGGAATCATAAAAGAAAATAGGATAGAACGGGTCCAATTGACTCGAAAAAAATCCTAAGGCACGACTCCTAAGAGAGGCTTAGGACAATGATCCTTGCTAGATTATTTTACATTGTTCCGAAGTTTGGCTTTGATACCATGCTGTGACGCCCCACCTCTATACCCATGCTAGCCAAGAACACTACGGAGTAATGCCGTCAACTAGCATGGAGAATAAGGCTGTTGAGGAGCGACCATCCATGTAATTGCTTTGTGCGAGTACCGATATGCCAGATAAAAATATAACTTTTCATCTCAAGAGGAAATCTAACATACCGATACAAACTCAAAGCTACTACACGGTGGCTATGTATATATACTTCGGAAACAAATATAGAAATAAACAAAACACAAATCAGTCACAGACAATTCATATCACAAAAGAAAAGATACAAGTGCTAGACAAAAGAATATGTCTACATCAATGAGTCAATATATCGAATGTATACAACCAAAAACTACAATGCTAAAGTAGTTAGCCAAAAGTCAGATGATAGTCCCAGATAAGAAGTCATGAGGAAGCACCTGTAAAATCTCAGTCTGACCCGAGTATTATTTAAGAAGAAAATAATAAACAGATCAGTCTAGCTATAAATATCAGATAAAGTGATATAGAATAAGTGATATGACCAAAACGTATGATAACTATAAAGCCATACCGTGATAGGTATCTAATCGAAAATCAATCCAGAGATTAATCAATATCACAAGAATCTTCTCAAAGATTAAAAAGAATGTCATATTCTTAATTTAATTCAACAAGCCACAAATAACGACATACATTTCAATGCCAATTTGTAAAAGTTGGTGAAGCATAAATTCCAGAAATCAACCATTAGAAATCCAGAAATCAAATAATTCGAAGCAATGATGTCGTACAGCGAAACGTCCGGTGCTCCAGAATCACATTAAATCGGAACAACGACGTCGTACAGCGTAACGTCCGATGAATCAAAACACAATAAACCGGATCAACGACGTCGTACAACGTAACGTCCGATGAACCAAAACGCAATAAACCAGATCAACGACATCGTATAACGTAACGTCCGATGAACCAAAACACAATAAACCGGAACAACGACGTCGTACAACGTAACGTCCGATGAACCAAAACACAATAAACCGGATCAACGACGTCGTACAACGTAACGTCCGATGAACCAAAACACAATAAACCGGAACAACGACGTCGTACAACGTAACGTCCGATGAACCAAAACACAATAAACTGGAACAACGACGTTGTACAACGTAACGTCCGATGAACCATATCACAATAAACCGGATCAACGACGTCGTACAACGTAATGTCCGATGAACCAGAAGCACAAATAATTCGGAACATCGACGTCGTACGGCAAAACGTCCGATGAACCAAAACAAAAAGACATCGCGCATTGCTAGTCTAAACCATAAAATGATCATCATCGATCATCAAGAAGTGTCAATCACACTAAGCTAGTAAATATAAGAGTTTAGATTCATGTCCCATAACCACTTGCTTAACTCAAATATTTACAAACAGATTGTAGATTTCCACTCGAAAATTAACACAAGAGTTTCAATCGAACAAGTCCATAAATTAACCGACGAAGTAAATGCAAGCATTTCATACCACTTGTTTTGCTAAGCCGTTTAATTAGATTTTCTCATACGAATGAGGTAAAGGTTTGTATATACTAATAGATTAGAAAACGGTTTTATAAACAAGCTTTGTATTTAAAAGTAGTGTTGAAATCGTTTTGATGAAAGAGTTTGAGTATTTACTACTAGTATAGAAAACCTTTATTTTAAAGTGACATATCATAGAAGTGATTGTAGAAACAATCAATCATAAAAAAATTCACATTCGAAGACGTGAATAAAATCCAAAGAAATCGATAAAGAATCCATCGAAATGGATATTCAAAAATTCCGAAAATGGAGTCATCAAAGTCATAATAAATGATAACAACAAATAGGATCATCACGAATCGATTCAAATTGGAAATTCAATCCCAAAAGGCAAAGTGGGCTGAAACAACTAATTCAGTTGACTGAACAGAGATTTCAGTTGACTGAATCATGCCTGGAAACTTTCTGTTTCCAGGTTCAGTCGACTGAACAGAGATTTCAGTCGACTGAAACATGCCTGGAAACTTTCTGTTTCCAGGTTCAGTCGACTGAACAGAGATTTCAGTCGACTGAATCATGCCTGGAAACTTTCGGGTTCCAGGTTCAGTCGACTGAACAGAGATTTCAGTCGACTGAACTGGGATTTCCAGTATTTTCAGCCTAAAAATGAAGATGCGATCTCTTTGCAAATGCAACCGGACGAGCAATGGGCGCTAAGGGTTTATGCCAATAGACGACCCGGCCCTATAAGCTCTTTGATGCATCACCAAAAACATGATCAAACATCCATAAAAGGATTTTCACACAAATTTGACTTCAAAAACCAAAAATTGGAATATTCACAAAACCAATCCCAATCAAGGGCAAATGCACATGAAGAAGTGTTAGGAATTCATACCCAACAACCAAAGATAATTATAGTCATAGATGTGAGATAAAAATCTCACCTTTAAACCCAAAACAAATGAAGAAGAAGCTATAGAGCAATGGCAAGGACAATCACTCTCCAATTCCAACTCAACAAGATTGAATCTAAGCTTAAAAGATTAACATTTCCTAAGTTAGGTTTAGGGATTTTTGAAATTGAAAGGAGAACGAGTTGGGGAAGAAGAAGAGGAGGCTTACCAAAGCTTCTTCTTGAATTTGGAGCTAGAACTTGGATTTGCAATGGAACTAGGGTTTAGGAATTTCCTAATTCTTTTTCTCTTCCTCCATTTTTGATGAAGCTTGAGTGTTAGGAAATGAAAGTGAAGTAATGAAGAGGAGAGGGGGTGGAATAATGATATAACTAGATTTGGGCAAGTGGGCTTAACCCAAACCCAAACCTAAAGCCCTAAGTCAAAAATGTCAAAATTCCACTCAGCTCCAAACATATCAAATTTTATACTCAAAAAGGTCGCAAACGGCATTTTGAACTCAATAGAAGTGGTCTCGAGTCCTAATTCGACTATTAGCAAAAAGTAGCTTTTCGGACTTCAATCCGATTAACGATTCTATATTTAAATAAAATATTTAAATATTCAATCGTAAAATATGCGGGTTGTTACAACTTCCAATTCAATAGGTTTCAAAGTTAAAATATTCAAACAATTTACAATAACTCAATTTGATAAATTTCATTTATATTTCTAAATTCAACTTTAATTTCATTTAAATTTGAAAATATCCACTTAATCATTTTTAATGACATTTAAATAAAATATCAAATTACAAATTTAAATCAATATTAAATATTAAATTTAAATTTTAAAATATTCATTTAATTTGCCTTTAATTAAATCAAGTTATAAAATCATACCTTTCAAAATCTCAAAATCAATAAGTTTCCAATCAATTTGTTTGCGCCAAAAATGATCACAAACCCCAAGTGTAGTGAAAGCACCAGCGTGTGAATACAAATCAACAGTATTCACACACAAATCTCAGATCTAAGCAAGTAACAAACAGCAATTCAGAAATAATGAACAGTGACACACGATTTATAGTGGTTCGGCTATCTCCGGCCTACGTCCACTTCAAGGTTTTTATGATTTTATTGCTCTATATTTGAAGATTACAATTTCGTGTGTTGTATTACAACTAATTTTCTGAGCTAAGTTTGAATCTAAGGCAGCAATGGTGATCTGGAGTAAATCTGGCAGAGTCCGGGTGCTCTTTAGCTCTCAAAATTGTCCGACCTCTTTTCTGAATGACCAGGGGCTCTATTTATAGGTGTAGGAGGCTGATATTTTGCCTAAACAGAAGGGAGACCAGTTCTGGCACGTGAGGGGGCCCACATGCCCGCTTTTTGGAAATCCGGGCCCACTTTGGGATCGATTCGAAGCTACGTTCGAATCGATCAAGAAATTGTCCAATCGAGCTGAAATTTGGTGTGAACACTCTTTAACATGTGATCAAGCTACTGTGAAAATTTCATAGCATTTGGACTTGTAGATCTTGAGTTATGATCGATTCAAGATTGCATTTCCGGTTGAATCCCTTCGTTCGAATCGATCTCATCGAATCGATAGGGTCGACTCGATGGTTGATGCGTGCAAACGGTGATGTGGCGCGCGCACTTCTCGGGTTGATCCATCTTTTCCTCCGGGTTTTACTGGGTCGACTCCATCATTTTCGCTGCCTGGACTTAGCGGATTCGAAGACAGTTTCCAAATGGAGTCGAAGCTTCTACAACTATATGGATTCGAAGGATCTCTCCTCGATGGACTCGAAGTAATTACTGGCTTCGATGGATTCAAAATGTGATCTGTTCTGATCGATTCGAGGCAGAGGCTTGTGTTAGATGGATACGAACCGTGGCCTCGTCATGATGGATTCGAAGCGAGGCACAGGATCGATTCGAAGTATAGTGACACCTATGGATTCGGACTAAAGCTTGTTCCATAGGGTCCGCTCTGATGGGTACGAAGTAGATGGAGTCGAACTTGTTGGAGTCGAGCGTGATGGATTCGAAGCTGGTGGTGCGAAGTCCATGGATTCGAACTGAGGTGTGGGTATGGAAATGATGGATTCGAACAGTACATTATTCCTTCCTTGTATCGACCGTATCTTCTCTGTACAAACTCCGATTAACCTGAAACTTGAAACGTAGCCCCTCCTAGTCCTCATCATCATCTCCAATCGATTTCGTCCTGATCGGAGCCCGGTCAAATTCTGATGACATCGATCACAACCTTGTCTCTAATCGACTTCCAATCCTGATACCCATCCTTTCTTGTCGATTTGTTTGATATTCCGGCTTTGACCAAAAAGCGCAACTCATACCATATGACCGTGGTCCAGTGTCCCTGGACGTTGAGCTAACCTCTCCGGGTTCTTGCCAAGCGCAATCCACACCTGACGACCGTGGTCCAGTGTCCCTGGACGTTGACCTAACCTCTCCGGGTTCTTGCCAAGCGCAATCCACACCTGACGACCGTGGTCCAGTGTCCCTGGACGTAAGTAATGACATGGCTTAAGTCCTAAGCCGAATCCTGGTCGCTCCGGACCCTTGTTGAGCATAGTCCATACTCAACGACCTAAAACAATAATCGATAATAGGGGGCCTAAGTCCTAGGCCGAATCCTGGTCACTCCGGACCCTTGCCGAGCATAGTCCATACTCGACGACCTGAATGAGTCAATTTACCACGTTCGGGCAAAAAGACTCACCCCTTGCCAAGCGTAATCCACACCTGACGACCGTTTATCGAAAAACCAAAAAGAATCCAATCAAAATCCAATCCAAAATCCAATCCAAAAATAAAATCCGAAAACCAGAAATCCAAACCAACATCCAAAACAGAAAACCATCCAAACAAAAATCCAAACCAGAAAGCAAACAAAACCAGGAGTTCAAACCAAACTCCAAAACCAAACCAGAAAAACGAGTGTCCAATCCAAAAACAAAAGAAAACAGATTTCGCAAACCATGGCTTCACGGTGTATCATCATTCAGAGCATGCCTAAGGGCTATCTCCGTCCCCGTACATGTGTAAATGACTTTGTTGCTCGCCAACGGTTTGTTACTTATTTCATATTATCCGGGTCAATGGATAACCAATCGACCATCATTCCTGGGCCTCATGCCATCATGGCTTGAGGTGGGCGGTGGTTGCTCCTGCTCCACCACTGCATTCCGAGCCCCAACATACTGCGTCAATTGTCCATTCCTCACATGCTCCTCAATTATGTCCTTTACGTGCCTGCAGCTGTTGGTATCGTGTCCATCCAAATCATGGAAGAGACAGTGCCTTCCTGATGCCCTTTCCCGCTCGGATGGCTCTCTCCTAGCCGACCTCCGGTAAGGAAGGCGATTCCGGGTTTCTATGTATATCCGCTCTTGTGTCTCGTTTAATCCTGTGTATGTGGAAAACTTTGGATCCTTCCATCGCTTCCCGGCTTTTCCTGAATCGTCGTCTAGCTTCCTTTTTCCTTTGTCTTTATCCGGGTTTCCGTTGGATGGTCCTCCACCCTCAGTCGTATTCACCTCCTTTAACTTTAAATCAGTACATGCGTCTTCTTGCCGAAGGAACCTTTCAGCTTCATGGAAGAATTCCCCAAGATCCAGTGGTGGGTCTCGTACTAAAGATACCTTAAAATCTGAATCCTCTCTGACTCCTGACACTGCCGCCATCAAAACCATCGATGGATCCGGCCGATCCACCGAAGCAACCGCCTCATTAAATCGAGTTAAAAATGCTCTAAGCGATTCATCCGTTCTTTGCTTTACCGATGTTAACGTCATCACGTTCTTAGGTCTTTTGATATGAACCCGGAACTGCCCCAAAAACCTATCCACCAATTCCCTCCAAGTCCTGATAGATCCTTCTCCCAGCTGCCTAAACCACATTGCAGCTAGGTCTGTCAAGTACAACGGGAAACATCTGGTCATCACTTCCTCCGATGCCCCCAGCACTTCCATGTGTCTAGTGTATCTCATTAAGTGATCAGTCGGGTCAGCCTTGCCATTATACGCTTCCACGCTAGGTAACTTGAACTTAGGTGGATTCTGAGCTATCCTGATTTCCCGAGCGAACAGACTCCTGTTCACTCCTTCCAAATCTCTATTGGTCAAACCTCCACGCATAGTCTTCCTAATGATTTCCATTAATCCAGCGTTGCCTGTTAGGGGTTGCCCCCCATGCTCCCGAGGGAACTCCGGCACATATTCTTCATGTGGCTCATTAGCCGCAACGTTGGCCCTAGCCTGCTGAACTCCTTCCAAAGGTCCTTCTGCGTTGGATCCTGCGGGCCTGCCCCCAAGCCCTTGTTGATTGCCTTCCGGTTCTGTATTCTGTTCTATGTTGGGTTCCGCAACCCTTGTTCCTTGTTCCACATTAACAACCGCCGTTGCTGGTCCTAAGTTCTGCATCCCTGCCGCTTTCATCTGTTCAAAGAAGGTCTGCATCATATCCTGTTGACTCTTCAACAATCTCTCTTGCAATGAATTTGTCATAGCTTCCATTTCATCTCTAGTAATGTAAATCGAAGCTTGTCCTTCTCCAGCTCCGGAGGATGCCTCTTGACTTCCTCCTTGTTGGCTTCTCTCAGCTCTTTGCCTTCTACTTGTTTGTCAAGTCATTGTCTTTCAAATCTAAACTCTTCACTCCGATGTAGCGGGCGCTAGTCCTTCTCAGTGAAAGCACCAAAGTGTTTGTGCCAAAAATGGTCACAAACCCCAAGTTTAGTGAAAGCACCAGCGTGTGAATAAAAATCAACAGTATTCACACACAAATCTCAGATTTAAGCAAGTAACAAACATCAATTCAGAAATAATGAACAGTGACACACGATTTATAGTGGTTCGGCTATCTCCGTCCTACGTCCACTTCAAGGTTTTTATGATTTTATTGCTCGATATTTGAAGATTACAATTTCGTGTGTTGTATTACAACTAATTTTCTGAGCTAAGTTTGAATCTAAGGCAGCAATGGTGATCTGGAGTAAATCTGGCAGAGTCCGGGTGCTCTTTAGCTCTCAAAATTGTCCGACCTCTTTTCTGAATGACCAGGGGCTCTATTTATAGGTGTAGGAGGCTGATATTTCGCCTAAACAGAAGGGAGAACAGTTCTGGCACGTGAGAGGGCCCACATGCCCGCTTTCTGGAAATCCGGGCCCACTTTGGGATCGATTCGAAGCTACGTTCGAATCGATCAAGAAATTGTCCAATCGAGCTGAAATTTGGTGTGAACATTCTTTAACATGTGCTCAAGCTACTGTGAAAATTTCATAGCATTTGGACTTGTAGATCTTGAGTTATGATCGATTCAAGATTGCATTTCCGGTTGAATCCCTTCGTTCGAATCGATCCCATCGAATCGATAGGGTCGACTCGATGGTTGATGCGTGCAAACGGTGATGTGACGCGCGCACTTCTCGGGTTGATCCATCTTTTCCTCCGGGTTTTACTGGGTCGACTCCATCATTTTCGCTGCCTGGACTTAGCGGATTCGAAGACAGTTTCCAAATGGAGTCGAAGCTTCTACAACTATATGGATTCGAAGGATCTCTCCTCGATGGACTCGAAGTAAGTACTGGCTTCGATGGATTCAAAGTGTGATCCGTTCTGATCGATTCGAGGAAGAGGCTTGCGTTAGATGGATACAAACCGTGGCCTCGTCCTGATGGATTCGAAGCGAGGCACAGGATCGATTCGAAGTATAGTGACACCTATGGATTCGGACTAAAACTTGTTCCATAGGGTCCGCTCTGATGGGTACGAAGTAGATGGAGTCGAACTTGTTGGAGTCGAGCGTGATGGATTCGAAGCTGGTGGTGCGAAGTCCATGGATTCGAACTGAGGTGTGGGTATGGAAATGATGGATTCGAACAGTACATTATTCCTTCCTTGTATCGACCGTATCTTCTCCGTACAAACTCCGATTAACCTGAAACTTGAAACGTAGCCCCTCCTAGTCCTCATCATCATCTCCAATCGATTTCGTCCTGATCGGAGCCCGGTCAAATTCTGATGACATCGATCACAACCTTGTCTCTAATCGACTTCCAATCCTGATACCCATCCTTTCTTGTCGATTTGTTTGATATTCCGGCTTTGACCAAAAAGCGGGATAACACAATTCTTATTTATATTCAATTCTCAAACAAATTAAATTACAAATTAACTTAATTTATCTTTCCAACCTTTATTTTATTAAAGTTATTACAAAATCTATTTTCAAAATATTCATACAGTTTAAATATATACTCCAACATATTACAAATGTATTAATTAAATTAAATTTTACTAAATTAAATTTTTTTATATAATTTTTTTATTAAATTAAACTTATATTATATATATTTAAAAATAGTCAAATTATAAGTAAAATCTTAAAATTTAAATTTTTTTCAAATCTTAACTAAATTTAAAATTTCCAAACATATAATTTTTAAAAATTTAAATTTACACACAAATCAATATTTATTAAAACACATATTTTTTCCTTTTCAAAAATTTGGAAATCATAAAAAATTGACCAACGGTGTCCGTATATAGTTTTCTAACCTATGGTCAAGTGATATGGATATTTATCATTTCAATTCCCAATAATTTAATATTTACGGGTATATATCATTTCAACCCGCAATCCCAAAATTCAAAATCAATAAAATAGCTTGGGTTTATCATTTCAACTCATAACGATTTTTCCTAATCTATAAGATCATTCGGGTATGCATCATTTCAACTCACAGTGATTTCCTAAAGCTAAGGGAACTTGCAGCATGATTTGCATAAAATAAAATAAAATAAAAACATAACACATAACTTGCATAACATATTACATAACATAGCATATAACTTACATATCAAATTACATCACATAATACATAACTTACATAATAAATTACATACCATAGCATATATTACATTTTAACTTAGCATGTGACATAAGCTTTTCTTATCATAACTTAATATAATATGTAAACATTTCTTTTTTTCTTCTTCTTCTTTTCTTTTTCTTAACACGTTATATTTTCTTTTCACATTATTTTTCACATATAATTTTAGTGACATATTTTATTTTTATAATAACATATGTGACAACTTTTGTAACAACCCTAGTTTGGAGATTGCCTTTCAATATTGAATTATAATGATAATTATAATTTAATATTGTGAATTTAATTAAATTTGGAGAAATTAAATTGTTTATTTATTATAAACAATGAATTTGGGAAATAATTATTGAAAATAAAGCATAAAGCTTTATTTTAATGGTTTGGGTGATAATAAATGTGAGAATAATTTTATTTGAGTGAAAATACAATAATTTTGTTAATTATTGCTTTGTGGCTTCTTTTAATAATTTTTAAAAGAAGTAAGCTCTTTTTAATATGTGTTTAATGAAATAAAAAGGAGAAAATGTTATTAAAAATAAGTTTTGAGTGTAAATAATATTTGTTTTAACAATAAAAATGTTTAAAAAGAGTAAATTATCATTTTAAATGATAGAAAATGTTTTATTTTATATGTATACAAGTTTTTACATTTTTCTTGTGTGAAACTTGAGAGAAATGTTGTTTTTATGTGTATATGTAATATGTACACATTAATTTGTTTAAGTGTTGATTTTATTCCTTAGGCTAAAATTAATTCTCTTTAATACTTGGGTCCAAAGCCCATTAGCCAACCTAAACCAGAAATAAGAAATGAGAAAACTTCACTGTACGTACATAACTTATCTCACATTTTTCCTCAACAGCCTGAAATAAGAAATTCACCATTTTTCTTCAATACAAAGCTTTCAAACTTCAATCTCTTCAAACAATTTGCTATTTTTCTCAATCTAAAGTGAAATTCAAAGGTAATCTAATCCAAAACCTTAATAATTTCATCAAAATCCAAGTTTGAGAAATGGGTTTTCTGATTACAGTAAATTCTTTTGTTGCATGCATCTATTTCTTACCGTACAGGTTCCTGAAGGTCTAATTCAAGCAAAAGCTCGAAGCTTCTACATTAATTCGAGTTTTTGCATTTCTATAGTAAGGTGAGACTAAAATCTCACATCTACTGGCCAAAAATATTGAATTAGTAGCTAAATTCGTTGGTTTTATAATTTTTGTTCATCGCTGTTCTTGTTTTCGTTTCTGGCCTCAAGTGCCAACTTTGGCTGTCCATAACTTTCATCTCCGGCAACGAAATGCTGCCGGATCTTTTTCTGAGTCAATTTTATATGTTGAAATTTGTTTCTGAAAAATTTGGTCGAAAAATATTGCCATTTGACTGTCCAAACCGTTGCTTCAAAATCAACAAAACACAGTTTTTCTGCCTGTAAAAACTGTGTTCTCTGAGTTGCTGCAAACATGGCCTGAGTCCATGTTTGAGATGACATAACTCTTTCATTTCTTACTGAAATTGCGTGAGTTTTTTTTGTTTGAAAGATAAAGTTTTGTACTATAAGCATATCAAATTTCAGGTCATTTCGACATATTGAGCTTATAGAAATATGCTGCCGAACTTTGATACGGAGCATATTTTTGCCCAGATTTTTACAGTGAAAACACTGTCTAGGTTCAATTTTGAGACATCATAACTTTCTCATACTTTATTCAAATTGCATGATTCTTTTTTTTGTTTGAAAGCTTAAATTTTCTATTATAAGCATAACAATTTTCAGCTCAATCTGAGGTAATTTGATTCTCTATTTCATGCCTAGAAGTTGAACCCAAGATGGTTTTCAGGCGTGGGCATATTTGTTTTTGAACTGTTGCAAACATGGCCTGAGTCCAAGTTTGAGACAGTGTAACTTTTTCATTTCTAGCCGGAATCCATTGATTCTTTTTTTGTTTGAAAGATAAAGTTTTCACTATATGCCTACCAATTTTGAGCTCAATGCGATACATTTTGGTGCTATGTTTTATGCCTGGAAGTCGAACGCAGAGAAGATTTCAGACCTAGGTATTATTTTGTCCAAGTGTTTTTATGTTCATTTTTCATCCGATTTTTGACTTTTACTTCATGTTTTATGATATTTCAGAAATGTTTTGAGGGCCATGATGCCTATCAATAGGCTAACTAAGTTTTGATGAATTTGAAATTCAAATTTGAATTGAATTTGAATGACAGTTTTGAGTGATTTCTTTGATTTCGAGCACAGATTTTTCCAAACAATTTTGAAATAATTTTTAAAATAAATTAGCATTTAAAATAATTATTATGTAATATTTTAAGCTATAAAATCTATTTATTCTCTATAATAAGGGAATTTTCAAATATCATCTTCAAAATTGATTTCGAAAAATGGTTTTAAAAGCTTGTTTTCTCAAATAAATTATTTTATATATAAAATACACATTTTTGCACTATTCGAGTGAATGAGAAGGAGAATTAAATGGTTTGATAAAACACGTGGTATAGGACACGTGCGTTTATCTTATCGGTTAATTCCTGACTTGTCCGTTTGATCGTTTTGACCTTCGGGTCGAGTTTACCGATGAGATGAGGTAAACTTTTCACTGCTTTGAGTGTGAAATTTACTGGTGATTAGTAAAATGTTTAGTGCGAACGTGTGGTATGGGACACACGTTAACACTATTCGGGTTACTATTCGAGAGTTTGTGACACATTTGCCATTGCGGCGTGCCAGTACTGGACCTTCAGGTCATTGCCATAGCGGCGTATTTTGCCATTGTGGCGTATTTGTCTTCATGAGTTTGCCATTGCGGCGTATTTGCCATTGCGGAGTATTTGCCATTGCAGCGTATTTGTCATTGTGACGTTTTGCCTTCGGGCGAGGTACCTATTCGAGTTAACAGTACTTGGCAAGGCTTCGGCCACATGCACGTGTAAACACTTTTGAGATGGTTTATTTGACTATTTTCCCTAGTGTATCGCCCCTTTCCAGAATTGGTCCTTTGAACCATTCAATATATATTTGTGGCGATTACCTTTTGGGAATTCGAACTCTTGGAAGTTCTATTTTTGAGGTTTGAATTGCTTACACTGGCATTATATGAGATTTGCCTTTTGGCGTTTACTTAAGAATTTATTCTCCTCTTTGGAGATATATTTGCCTTATGGAGTGTTTGAGATGAGATCTCTTTATGCATGTTTTTGGGTTTGCCAAGATGGTGGGTTTAGGTTTTCCCCTAAACCATATTTGATGTTTTATGAATGCCGATGTTGGGTACGTTTCTACCATCATCGAGCCAACACGAGGAAGCAAGGGACGAGCCACCAGAACCACCGAATCAAAGCTCCATCGGTCCACCATACACCAGAACCACCGAATCAAAGCTCCACCGGTCCACCATACTCCTACCACCGAATCAAAGCTCCACTGGTCCACTCACCTACCACCGGACCAAAGCTCCACCGGTCCACTCACCTACCACCGGACCAAAGCTCCACCGGTCCACTCACCTACCACCGAACCAAAGCTCCACCAGTCCACTCACCTACCACCGAACCAAATATATACCGGACCAAACTACTCCCTACCACCGAATCAAGGTGCACAATCTATACCGGACCAACCTACTCCCCATGCCGAATCAAGGAGCCAAAGCGATGCCGAACCAACGCTACCAGGCCTTACCACACCAACCCAGGCCCACCAACAGCTATATACATCCAAGACCCCTGCCTCCAGCCTCACTCTATAAATAGAGGGGCAGGGGTACAGCAATAGGGACAAGTTTGAGAGCTCAAGCACGGAGAGAACTTTCAAACAACTTTCTTTTACGTGTATCAAAGCTTTGTACTTGTAATCTAAACCAGAAAAGAGAAATAACATATAAAGTGGATGTAGGCACATTCTGGCTGAACCACTATAAATCTGCGTGTCTTTTACAGTTTAGCCCCTTCTTTTCATATATTTGCATAAATCACCCAAATCACTAAGAACAACATAAAATCTATTGAATCATACGACTTTGAGGTGTTTGTCCATTTTTTGTGCAAACATTTTTGGTGCTTTCACTGAGAGATAGAAGCTCGAAGCTTCAGCTTCATCCACTTAACATTTTTCCTAACAGCGTCGTTCGTCGCTTGGAAAACATGCCTCCCAAGTAGAAAAAAGATGTTAACAAAGGAAAAAACATCGCATCCAGCAGTCTTCCAGATCCAGCTGTCACGGATCAAGTAAATCGTCCTCCTCTAGCAGCAGTACCAAATGAAGGACAGGCTAATCCGACCACTCCTGCCACAGAACAGCCCGCAGCAATTACTATGGCAGATTTAGATAGGGTTGTGGTTGAAGTAACTAACCGCTTCACGTCCCAGCAGGAAGCCTTGGTGGACCATCTCATGTCACGCTTAAGGGATGCTGAAGAGTCCAACCGCAACACTGAATCATGGGGCGAGTCCCAGTTTGGAGGATCTTAGAGACAACAAAGATCTTCCTTCTTCGAAGGAGCTAATGGCAGAAGCGGCCATGGTAGGAGCCGAGATCGAGCACAGCCCGAAGTTAGGCCTGAGGAAACGTTTGGAACCGAACCCAACGGGGGAGGTACCGGGCGGAGGTCAACTGTGGCTAAGCCTGTCATACTACCTAACCACGGAAACGCCAACGAACGGGGCCGAGCTAGAGTCCAGCCCGAAGTTGGACCCGAGGTGCTTAGATCAGAACCCAACAGGGGAAGATCAAGGCAAGGGCCAACTGTAGCTGAACCTAGCATGCTCCCAGAAGACCAAAGGCAGCCACTAGAAAATATGAGGAATGATAGACGATACCATCCCTACAGGTCATCTGGACGGAATCAATCCCAAAGAACAGAACCAAACTCGTTTCTATCTGCTCCAAATTCTGATGAAAGGATGGCACGCTTATTCAGAAAATGCATCCAATGGGAGCAAAGAGATCGAGGGATAGGCGCTAGGGTAACCAGCCCTTTCGCCCGCAATATCGAAATTGCTATCACCCCCCGAGAATGGAAGATGCCAACAATGGAACCTTACAAAGGAACCTCCGACCCCGTTGTACACTTACAGAGATACACACAACATATGCTCATGAGTGGAGCGACAGAGGGAGTACTGTGCAAATGCTTTCTACTATTCTTAGCAGATCTCGCTACCTCCTGGTTCTGTCATCTACCCAAGGGATCCATCAGCTCGTGGGAAATGTTGAAAGAAAAGTTTATCAGTCAGTTTCGCATTCATGTGGAACAACCTAAGGACGCTTATTCCTTATCTAGCGTCAAACAGAAACCTGGAGAGAAACTGCAGCAATACCTAACCCGATTCAATGCCGCAGCAGCCGTAGTCCAAAATGCCGATGAGAAGCTTATCCTAATGGCCCTCTGTAGTGGTGATCATCCGGACACTAAATTTGCTAGAAGGTTGACAAAAGAAAAACCAGCTACTTTACCCGATTTCTTCCATAAAGCCGGGAAATATATGAGGCTTGAGGATGCTGCCGTTAAGGGGCAGTCAGGACAACAAAATAAGGCAACTCACAGCAACGCACCTGCTGTGGCAAGGGACGTTCGAAGAAATGATTCCAGAGACAATGCTAGGGGCAAGAAGGGAGAAAAGCGCCTATATCGGCCAGGACCGAGGTTCGACACTTACACTCCTTTGAACGAGACCGTCGAAAACATCTTCCTTGCCACCCAAGGCAAAGTCAGATACAAACGCCCACCATACAAGAAGGAATCAGATAACGCGCCGAAGTTTGGAAAATTCTGCCGCTTCCACGAATCTCATGGGCATGATACCAATGAGTGCCATCATCTCCGGGACTTGATCGAAGAACACATCAGAAGGAAGAAACTGGAGCGCTATGTAAAAGGTCAGGACAGGACTCCAGCTCCTGCCAACGAGAACCCAAGGCTACCCTCACCGGAGATCGGCAGAGGAAACCGCAACACTAGCGGCTCTAGTCAAGAGAAGATAGTGGTCCATACCATCTCGGGAGGACCGCACATCGCAGACAGAAGCTGGAAAGAGATGGAAAGATATGGAAAGTCGCTTAGAGACAATAAAGACTGTGTCAATTCGGTTATAGAAGAGCGCCACGCGAAGCAGAAAGAAAGTGATGATATCACATTCGGTAAGCGCGACCTAGAAGGAAGGCGATACCCTCACATGGATCCCATGGTTATCTCTGCCCGGCTTGGTCCCGCCGAAGTTTACCGAATTCTAGTGACACTGGAAGCTCAGTGAATATCCTGTTTAAACATGCATTCGACAAAATGAAACTATCAATGAAGGATGTATCTCCCTGCAATAAACCACTACACGGTTTCACTGGAGATGCGAAGATGCCTCTCGGGCAACTGGACCTCTTTGTTGAAATTGGAAGCCATCCCCGCTCTGTTGTACGCAAACAGACGTTTGTGCTAATAGAAAACCACTCGGCCTACAACGCCTTCTTAGGAAGGCCAGCCTTGTCTGACTTTCAAATTGTCCTAGCCCATGGTGCCTAAAGATGAAATTTCCAATGGACAATGGAGTAGGGGAAGTATAAGGAGACCAAGACGTTGCTCGAGACTGCTATGTGACTGAACTTCGCAACAACCTCAGGAAGTATAAAGGGAAGGGTGTAGAGGTTGCCCTCTGCACGAAAAGTCTAGAAGCGTAGCAACTAAAGAAAGCCCCTCCTCTTCGATATACCAGCGACCCTTTCAATGAATTAGACCCCAGGGACAAAGAGGAGGAGGCCACCGTCGAGCCTGCAGAGGCTATGGAGTTTGTATCTGTTGACAAGCACGACTCGAGTAGACTATTGAAAATTGGGTCCCAACTAAAAGTAGAGTTGAAGGAGAAACTCATCGACTTTCTCCGCCACAACTTGGATGTATTCGCATGGTCACACGTTGACATGACCGGAATCTCCCCCGACATAGCATGCAGCGTGCTAAACATTGATCCTACCAAGGCGCCAGTAAAACAAAGAAAGAGAAGTATGGGGGCAGAGCGATCAGCATCCCTCGATGAAGAAGTAAAGAATCTACTCGCCAATGACTTCATACGAGAAGCCATCTACCCGGAATGGATCGCTAACCCGGTGCTGGTAAAGAAGGCTAACGAGAAGTGGCGAACATGCATTGACTTCTCCAACCTAAACGACGCCTGCCCAAAGGATTGCTTCCCACTTCCCCGAATCGACCAACTTGTAGACAGCACAACCGGGCACGAGCTCTTATCTTTTATGGACGCATACTCAGGATATAACCAAATTCCTATGCATGCTCCCGATCAAGACCACACTAGTTTCATCACTGACCGGAGTTTATACTGCTATAAGGTAATGCCTTTCGGACTTAAAAATGCAGGAGCCACCTACCAGCGCCTCGTCAACAAGATGTTTGCACGGCTAATAGGGCAAACTATGGAAGTATACGTGGATGACATGCTGGTAAAGTCAAGGAAAGCCGACGATCACATAAGCCACCTAGGCGAAATGTTTCAAGTACTTCGCCAGTATGGAATGAAGTTGAATCCTCTAAAATGCTCATTCGGAGTATCATCAGGAAAGTTCTTAGGATTCATCGTCCATGCCAGAGGGATTGAAGCAAACCCTGAACAAGTACGAGTGCTAAGGGATATCAAGTTACCTTCCACTCGAAAGGAAATGCAAAGCCTGAATGGAAAAGTGGCCGCCCTAAGCCGATTCATCTCCAAAGCAACAGACAACTGCGTCCCCTTTTTCGAAGCTCTAAAGAAAGACAAAGGAAAGTTCGAATGGACTGACGAATGCTTAACCGCTTTCCTTAACTTAATCGAACACCTCCAGAAACCACCGGTACTCTCGACTCCAAGCGAAGGAGAAGAGTTATACCTATACCTTGCTGTGTCATCTCACGCCATAAGCGCTGCCTTGGTAAGGGAAGACAACCGCACGTAGCGGCCAGTTTACTTCGTAAGTAAGAGGTTTACAGGGGCAGAAGTCAGATATCCTAAACTTGAGAAGCTAGCATACTGTTTACTAATCACATCACGGAAACTGCATCACTACTTCCAGTCCCATTCCATCAAAGTTCTGACCGATCAACCACTGAGGCAGGTACTCCATCGTCCCGACACTTCTGGGCGACTACTCAAATGGTGCATTGAACTAAGTCAATATGATATCACCTATCACCCTTGCACCGCCATCAAGGGACAAGTCATGGCTGATTTCATTGCAGAATTCACTACCAACGAAGATAGGGAGCAATTGGAAACAGCAGAAGATATCAAATGGAATCTCTTTGTGGATGGTGCATCAAATGAACAAGGCTCGGGGGCAGGTATGGTAATAATCACTCCCAGGGGAAATAAGTTGCACTATGCTATAAGGTTGGAGTTCGCTGCCACCAACAACGATGCAGAATATGAAGCAGTGATAGCTGGATTAGAACTTGCCCTAGAAATCGGAGCCAATTCTTTGTGTCTTCATAGCGATTCTCAACTTATTGTTAATCAAATACTAGGAGAATTCCAAGCTCGAGAAGAACGACTCATAGCATATTTAAAGAAGACCAAGTTACTTCTCAGCCGATTGGACCACTACTTAGTCAAACACATCCCTCGGGAAGAGAACCAAGAGGCCGACGAATTGGCAAAGCAAGCAAGTGTGAGAGACAACGCCATCTTCGGAGCAGTAACCATCTCAAAGCAACTGACCCCAAGTTTTGAGCAAGTGAATCTGATAGCTGCAACCGAATAAGCAACTTGGATGACTCCCATCCGAGACTACCTACAAAGCGGCACATTACCCAACGGGCGTAACGAAGTCAAGAAAATCTTGAGGAAAGCTTCCCGCTACACAATACAAGAAGACATCCTCTATCGGCGCGGATTCTCTAACCCGTTATTAAGGTGTGTCGCTAGGAGGGAAGCCAAGGAAATCTTATCCAACATTCATCAGGTAAGCTGCGGAGATCACACTAGAGGGCAAACATTATCAAAAAAGATACTCCGATATGGATATTTCTGGCCCACCTTAAGCAAGGACGCCTTAGATTTTGTCAAAAAGTGTGACAGATGCCAGAAGTTTGCTAAGATTCCGCGGCTACCAACAACTGAGATTACTCAAATGACCAGCCCTTGGCCCTTCGCAATATGGGGAATTGACTTAATCGGCGAGCTACCAATGGGCCGAGGCGGGGCCAAATATGCTATAGTGGCAGTCGACTATTTCACCAAATGGGTGGAAGCAGAACCTCTGAATAAAGTATCTTCGGCAAAAGTTATTAACTACTTGATCAAAAATGTTCTGTGCAGGTACGGAGTCCCATTCAAAATCATATCAGACAATGGACTTCAGTTTGACAGCGAGGAATTCGCCAACTAGTGCCGAGAGCACGGAATTCACAAAAGCTTCTCATCCGTAGCGTATCCCCAGGCAAACGGACAAGTCGAAGCCGTCAACAAAATTCTGAAAACTCTAATAAAAAAGAAACTCGAAAAGTCAAAGGGCGCTTGGGTGGATGAACTCCCTACGGCACTGTGGGCCTATCGCACATCTTTCAGAACACCAACGGGGCATACTCCTTTCTCTTTGGCATACGGATTGGAGGCTATGCTCCCAGTTGAAACCATTGTGCCTTCCCACCGTAGGATCCACTATAACCCAGAAGAGAACGAAGAACTCCTTCACATGTCTTTGGATCTAGTTGAGGAGAGAGGAAATGATGCAGTCCTTAAAGCAGCAGCCCACAAGCAAAAAGTGGCAGCACAATACAACTCCAAAGTCAAGCATCGTACCTTACAAGAAGGGGATCTTGTCCTCAAGCGAATCTTCCCTCGCCCCGGAGCACTAGATCCAATCTGGGATGGACCATATGTAATTCATAAAGATCTCCACAATGGAGCTTATATTTTGTCAACAGTGGACGGAGAGGTGTTCCAGAGGGCATGGAACATCCAACACCTCCGTCGATACTTTTCTTAACTTGTACTGCCCATATGAAGTGAATTAACAAAGAGAATAAGTGGACGTAGGCATTTTCGTGCCGAACCACTTTAAAAAACCTTGTCTCTTTTTTAACTTGTTCCTTTATATCTTGGCTGCATATTAACTTTATCCTTTTCTGTTGAACAAAATCCTATGCATATAGCATTTCCATTCAAAGCACTCCACAACGCAACTTCACCTGGACAGGACCTAACAGGTACTATGCAAATCTATGCCCTCGCCAATGAGACACTTTTGCTCCAGCATCCCTCTGCTACGGGTTAACTCATTGCTCGCGACGGCCCTTAAAGCCAACTGTAATGAGCCGATTATAAGCCACCGAAAAGGCCGACTATAGCCGAGGCAGCTCATTGCGGTGTTCGGCTCGCCGGCAACTGTGAACCGACTATAAGCCCCAACATAAGGTGTGGCCAGCCAGGGGCAGTTTACGGTTGACGATCGGCACCCACGCTAGCCGGCCATAGTAAATCGAATAATACCCACGATTACGGGCCATAATGGCCCGGGTAGTTACTGTGCGCGATCTCGGCTCCGATGTGTCTTAAGTGCGGTTGTGGTAAAAAAGAATTAACTCCCCGCGAAGGCGTAAGATGGGTGACAAATGTCTCCAAGACCCACAGCTATGGAAAGTGACTACAAAGCCCGTTTGCCACGAACTTAAGCACATCGAAGGCCTTCCGTGATTGGAAGTTTTACTTTTTCACATATTTCAATTTTACTTAAGCAACTTTTCTCCTATCCTCTGTAACAATCCCTGAAGTACAGGACACAGAACATGAGACATTTACTAATGGAAGCAGATGCTCATGACAAGATACTGGACCGCATCCCATACTCGGTCACACAGGATATTCAAAGCTGCTATCTACAAGCAAAATATAAAGGGCGGTATTTCCTTCTTTCATGTGTAAACACGTGAATATGATTTATTAACACCTCACGCTAACATTGCAAGTCATGAAATTATGTTTTAAACAAGAACCTGACATCAAACACAATTTAATTACAAGAATATGCATGGCTATATGTCTCATACAACATGTCAAAATAGCAAAAACATTCAAAAGACAATAGAATCAGCTTAAGTTAAAGAATTACACTTCAAGAATAGAGCTATTTATTACAAGTAGCAAAAAATTACAACCTAAGAGTTACTTTACTGTTTTAATACTAACATATACAACCATGTCAAGCCCACAAAAAAAAAAGAAAAAAAAACTTTCCAGGTCGAATCAAGGAGCCGGCTGCGTCGGAATCTTATCCTTGTCCTGTTGCCCACCTGTCCGGTCAGAGAAAGAATTCATTAGTGATATGCAACCAAGTTAACGGAAAGACGAGAAAGGAAGACTTACCAACATCTGCTCCTTGATCAACTTGATCATCATCCTCCACTTGCAGACCTGCCTCCTTAGCTGCAAGCAACCGCATGCCCTCCTTCACCGCCACCTTCTCCTCCTTGGTAAACTGGGCGGTAACCGCATCCATCCTAAAGGCCACACCACCCTCCTTATCTGCCTCAGCCTGGGCCTCCTCTAGAGCCCTGAGATAGATCCTAGCCATAACCCGGGGGTAATCATCCATCCAGGACAAGTTACCCTGCCTCCAAGTACGGAAATACATATCCTGGAGCATCCCCTCCATCAGCCCCTCGTTCTCTTCAAACTCCCTCATCCGGGGCTCGGAATCCGACCACCTTACGACGGCAGCATCTCTCTCCAATTGGTATCTCGAGCAGTCAGCCTGAAGGGATTTCCGCATCGCCTCCATCTCCTCCCTCAACTTGGCTTTAGCAAGCTCTACAGCCTCAAGCTTTCCAGATAACTCCTCTATCTGCTCAAGATCCGCTTTCCGAACCTCGTCCACCGTGGTAATGGCCATATCGATCCGTTCCTTGCAAGCAGCCTCCATTTTCGGCAGTTCGGCCCGTCTGGCCTCTTCCATAGTTTTCTTTAGACGTCCGGAGGCGGCCTCGTGCTGAGAGATCTGGATGGCCTGATCAGCGAGTTGCTTGGCCTGGTCGGAAACCACTAACCGCAGTCTTATGTTGGCACTCCCAATTTCCTCCCCAGCCTTGACCAGTCGGGCATGATGCCCCATCAACTTCCTGGTCTCCTCAGCAACCCGGTCGATATTTGCTTTAGCTTCGTTCCCCATAGCGACAACCCGAGTAGTAAGCAAATCAAGGTCCAGGGACTTGGCCTCATCAAGCACCCTTACCATAGGATTACGAGGAAGAAGGTGCTCGCCAGTAACCTCATCAAAAGAGATGTCATGAGATGCCGGGTCTAGGTCCGGATGACCCGCAAACGGATTGCGTGCTAAGCCAGGATGATCTATCGGGATGACGGTTGGGTTCTTAGACGGATGGGGAGAGGGCATAAGCTCGGTACCCTCCTCTATAATGTCGTAGATAGGCTGGAGTGGGGCCGGGGGTTCAAGAAGAGGTTCAGACGAAGATCGACTCCTCTTCCTCTTCTGTATATCTTCTTTGATAACTCCGAGAAGAGGACGATAGCCGACTATGTCTCCCGGGCGGTTAGTAGAATGTTTCGGCTTGGCAGAAACTTTGGAGAGCTTGTATTGTTCAAGCCTGTGCCGAAGATCTGAGGTCTTGGCCATTTTACTCACTCCTGATATGAAAACCAAGTGTCACCAATATGTATTAAGTCATCATTCAAGAATTAAAAGAGTAAAGAGAAATTCACCTTGAACCGCCGAAGTTGCTTCAGTAGAGGCGCTTCTGGAAGATAAATCAACGTCGGTCCCAACTTTATCGGCTCTCTTGGACTTCTCCGTCCCCTCCAAACCTTCGAAGGCTTGGCGGAAAGCGTCATCCGTCCACTCTTGCATCTCGCCTACTTGCCCAGAAGACAAAGCCCCGACACCGTCGCCACCTCCAGCGCCTTCTCCTCCATCTTCGCCTTGCTCCTCCTCCACCTCTCCCTCCTCCGGGATATCTGGACATGTGCTGGGGAAGGGACCGTCAGACTTTCTGAGCTTCTTCCCCCCGGAAACCGGGTGTTTCGAAAAGGGCCTCCTTTTACTGCTCTTCGACTCGACCCCTTCTTTAGCTTGGGCAACCTTCTCTTCAGCCGTGTCCCTCTGCTTGACCACGGACTGCTGTGGAAGGATCAAGTTGTACTCCAAGAGTGTAGCGTTCCTGATCAGGTAGGCAGCCGACCTATCTCTCCCAGTAATAGCTTCTATTTCTGCTGCCGTCTGAACCAGGCGATCATTCTCCACGACCGCAAAACCACCAGTAGCTAGCAAAAAATAAAAACACATAAGAAAGAGTGTTGCAACCAGAACGAGAATTAAAAATAAAGCTTTGACTTACATCCGGAGGTGAAGCGCCGAATAGAAACGGAATCATCCCTGACAAAAAACCATTCCTTCTTGAACATGTTGTACTTGGAGTATAAATCCAGGACCGGCTTAAAGGAGACGGCCGATTCCAAGCTGATGTAGGGAGACCCCTTCTTGTAGCCTCTCAAGTTGTACAAATACCGGATCTCCCGGTTGGAAGGAGGACGCCCATATCTCCTCTGGAAGATGACGAAGAGACTCACCAGAATGGCATAAGAGTTGGACTGAAGCTGGAATGGAGCTACCTTTAGATATGTGAGAAAGCTGACTACCCAGGCGTTGAGAGGCGGGATGGAACCACACATGCAATGGTATCTGCTGTAGGCAAAATATCCTTCGGGAGGATCATACGGCATCACTCCCGCATCCGGCAATAACATGCGTGCTCGGTTGATCCCGAAAGAGCGAGATATAACATCAAGTTGCTCGCCCTTGAGTAAGCTAGGGAAGCAATCAGGAGGCAAGTTAAGAAGTTCCTGAGGACCGTATCCATCCACCAATGATCTCGGGGTGGGCCCATGACGGGCAGGTCCTGGTTGAGCCGGGGGCACTGAGGAAGGCTCTTCTCTATCCTGAGATCTTTTCTTCTCTGATCGGGTTTCCACTCTTTGAGACATTTATCTGCAGACACAAGAAAGTACATAATTAAAACATACGAACAGTATAGTTTGAAAGCTCATTCGGCATTCCAAACATGAAAGCCCATTCGACATTCCAAATATGAAGGCTCATTCGGCAATTCTAGCCCAAGTCTCATTCGGCGATTCAAAACATAGATATCGTTCGGCCTTTTACTTCCAAACTCATTCGGTATTAAAAATCCTCGGGACATTCGGTGTCGAACCCGTTCAGTAAAATGAAGAACATTAAGGAGTCATTCGGCAGAAGTAAACTAACCTGGTCCGGCAGATGAGAGTGGCTCGGCACGTGTTGATTCGACAGTTCGAAAGATGGTTTAGCTATCTCGTTCGGTAGGAAAAAACGAAGGCCTGTGTCTCCTACTTATAGGGGAAGGTTGGATAACCAGACCAGCCGGTTGGATTCTCAGGCCAGATATGGATGTCAAACCAAAACAAAGCACGACATATGTTAAACATATGCCCTTCTTTGGGGGGTAAATGTTGGGTACGTTTCTACCATCATCGAGCTAACACAAGGAAGCAAGGGACGAGCCACCAGAACCACCGAATCAAAGCTCCACCAGTCCACCATACACCAGAACCACCGAATCAAAGCTCCACCGGTCCACCATACTCCTACCACCGAATCAAAGCTCCACCGGTCCACTCACCTACCACCGAACCAACGCTCCATCGGTCCACTCACCTACCACCGAACCAAAGCTCCACCGGTCCACTCACCTACCACCGAACCAAAGCTCCACCGGTCCACTCACCTACCACCGAACCAAAGCTCCACCGGTCCATTAACCTACCACCGAACCAAATATATACCGGACCAACCTACTCCCTACCACCGAATCAAGGTGCACAATCTATACCGGACCAACCTACTCCCCATGCCGAATCAAGGAGCCAAAGCGATGCCGAACCAACGCTACCAGGCCTGACCACACCAGCCCAGGCCCACCAGCAGCTATATACATCCAAGACCCCTGCCTCCAGCCTCACTCTATAAATAAGGGGCAGGGTTACAGCAATAGGGACAAGTTTGAGAGCTCAAGCACGGAGAGAACTTTCAAACAACTTTCTTTTACGTGTATCAAAGCTTTGTACTTGTAATCTAAACCAGAAAAGAGAAATAACATATAAAGTGGACGTAGGCACATTCTGGCTGAACCACTATAAATCTACGTGTCTTTTACAGTTCAGCCCCTGCTTTTCATATATTTGCATAAATCACCCAAATCACTAAGAACAACATAAAATCTATTGAAGCATACGACTTTAAGGTGTTTGTCCATTTTTTGTGCAAACAGCCGATGATATGAGGCTCGCTACTTTTAGCGTTTTATGGGTTATTTTATCTGTTTTGAGATTATATGTTTGTGTAGTGATACCATACTATCACTCGATGTAATCATACACTTTAGTTGTCCCTTCTCACTCGAGAATATTATCACATTATCCTTATGCTAATATTATGGCTTATCCTTGTAAACTGATTTGTTTAGCTAGACTGACCCGCGTATTTTATACTCGGGTCAGACCGAGGTGTTTCAGGTTAGGTACATTTGGACTTAGCCTATTCTGCTTCTGCATGGACTGTTTTGCTAGCTTCTTTTGTTATAGCTTTTTGTGTAGTCCTTTTTGGTTGTAACTCTGATATGTATATTCTTTTGACTCGCTTGTATATTGTGGTTGCTATACCACTTGACATGTATTATTTTGTATACTCTGTGATGTATCAGTATATGTGTATATGTATGTGATGATTTACTGTTCTGTGATGTGTTTTGCATTCTGTTGTTGTATTTTGTTCTGATAGATCCTATGCCACCTATGGCTTTGTATTAAGTATTTATTGGATATGTCGATCCAGTTGAGATAGAAAAAAAATATATGGCATTTGTCGACGTATTAAATAGATATTTAAGACAAGGCTATAGAAGGCCGCTCCTATCCAGCCCTATTCTCTACATTAGCAGTCAGTATTACCCAGTAATACTCTTTGTTAATGTAGGTCTCGGGGTGGGGCGTCACAACTTTTAAATCAACATAACATTTTTCTCAACATAGAAATTTCATATTAACATCATGAGACATATATCCTACGCATATCATCACATCCTCTTTTTTTTGTGAACATCATATTATCAATAACCATATCATGTCAAAATCATAAGTGAACGTAAGTGAATATATATCATGTCAAAATCATATACAAACTATGAAAAATCCTAACTATCACAACATTCCATATGACATATTAATTGATGATTATTCACTTAACATAAGATTATCAATCGAGTGAATGGCTCACCTTTTGAGGCTAGGAAAAATTGACAACAAAAAGCAACGAATTTGAATCACAATTCCAAAGCAAAGGACGAACTAGAATCGATGGATAACAAAATATAAATAAATAACTTTTATTTGTTTTTTTTATAAAATAGAGGAAGAGAGGGTCTAAGCGGGTTCAGCCTTGGGAGGAAAGGGGGCACGACCGTGGATGGTGGTGGAGAGGACAGCAAGAGGAGAAGGGTGGAAGGGGTTTGAAGGAGGAAGGGATGGAGTTTGATTTGTGAATTTTTGAGTTTGGAGTTCTCTGTAGATTTAGGGAAGAAGAAGGAAGAGTAGGCAGAAAGTTTCTCAAACGAGAAACTTCTGTACGTACTTTGGTTTTAGTCAGATAAGGGAAAACAGAAGATCAAATGGGTGGGAAAAGGAAGGGTCCAAAGTCTCTTAGGGTTCCTAGAGTCTCTTGGTTTACTAAGGAGCCCATAAACACTTAGTCAAATTTACACAACTAAACACTATAAATTTATGTCAATGTTTCACTGTATTTTAAATTTTGAGAGCAATAGGAATTGGATTTTGATAAAATGAAGAATGGAATCATTCTTAAAATTTTGTATAGATTTTTTTCATGCAATAAAATTTAAATTTCAAAACGTTTCAAATTTTAACTTAAATTTGAATTTTGACCAAGTTTCACCAGAAATTCAGTTTTCTCAAAAAATTTCATTTTATTGAATTTGGTCAAATATAACACTCAACATCACAAATTCAAAATTTTAAATTTTAAATTTTAATTTTAATTTTTGTTTAAATTTGAAATACTGCCATTTTAAAGTTGTTAAATTTTATGGATCGTTACACTTTATTTTAATTAAAAGATTCAATATCAATTAATGTAATATAAATTTGTTTCCCCTTTTATCTTATTAAAAATTCCATGTCAATTAATTCAGTATATATATTTCAAATTAAATGTTGGTTATAAATTTCCACTTTTATTGTTACTAACATATTTGTAACTTCTATTGTCGTTATTAAATAGTTGTAATATTATATTTATATTGAATTGAAACATTCATTGCATTAATAAAAGATATTCCTCTCTTACCAATTAATGGTTTACCTCATTTCCGTTATTTGAAATCAACTTGGTATGTTACCATTTAATTTACGTATTTATTCTTCTTTAATAAACATGCATTTTATCGTTGTTTACAATTTCCTTTACTATTTAATTCATGCTATTAACTACGCATCCAATTTTCATCCAATTACATTCAATTCTATGTTATCATCTTTATATAACTTATCGGAATTTTTTATTTAATAATTTTTCCTGGTTCTTATCAACAAATCACATAAATAAAACATCAAATTTTTTTTCCTAACCAAATTCTATTCAAAAATTATAATTTATATTTCTTTAAAAATTGTTCGAATTTACGTGTCGTTACATATAATTTGATCTACAAAGGGGTTATGTATATATATTATTCCAAATAATTTGAAAATTTAAATCCTGGTGTATAATTCTGAAATTCTCAACTAAGTATTATATGGATGCATGCATTAGAGTGGATTGCGTTTGTACCTCATTTAATATTGGTAGTTTTTCATTTATCAAAATGAAATGGAATTTCCGACGATTTTGGACAGTCGAGAATTCTAAATTGAATATAGAAATTGAGTTAACTGATTTTGGAAAAACATAAGAAAATAAGTTTTTGTAACTTATAAATTCGAAGAGACGAAGTCGCTAGTTTTTGAAATGGGTATATACTTGAGTTTTATAATGGGTACAAACTTGTTTTAAAGTAGTAAATAAACATAATTGGTGTTTAAGAGAGTGTTTATGAACTTAAGTAAGGAACTATGAAATGATTCATAGGTGATATTAGTATTTAAAGGAAAATATACTAAAGGTGGAAATGAATGTGAATAAAAGGATTTGGTATAGTTAGAAACCAATCGAAATATATGTGAGTTGTACCTAGATCATTTTATTCGCCTAACTGTTTGATCCAGATTCAAGTGTAGGATTTCGAGGTGATTTATACCGGTCCGAACAGGGATTTCTAACTTCATTCTTAATAGTGCACAATGGATACAGATTTTTGATTGATTATGGAGTTCTCTATCATAGTATATGGCTCTGCAAGGAGAATGGTGGTTTTTAAGCAAGGAACCAAATCGAAGTCTGCACCAAAGAAGTCGATTGGACGATACAAGTTCGGAAGTGAAATTGTGTGATCGAACCAGTGATCAGATTTGATATTACTTATGGATAGTATATTTACATCTTACAGGCTTTATCATAATTAAACATTGAAATTGGAAAATACAAGATGTATAGTTGGATATTATTCTAAGTAAGATGCAGGTATATAGAAGCAAGACCTAGTTTGATGCCTTTGATTTCAAAAGAAGATTTAGTTGCCTGTCAAATAGGTACATGTCTATATTGTTGTTTTTTTGATGGTTTTGTGATTGAGCCGCTTGGATTTTGTTTTCTTTTGGTTGGTTTGGGTCCGTAATGATGATTTATAGTTGTTTCGATCTAGCTATGCAAAGGAGATGCTTTTGAAATTTTTCCATAATTTAAAGACTTTGAAAATTTGATAACAAGTTGCAACCAATTGTTTTGAAAAGTTAATGGGTAAGGGACATTTTTCTTACCTCGGAAATTTCGGGAATGAAATTCTTTTAAGGGGGAAAGAATGCACTGACCCAGAATTTTAGTCATTTGAATTTGAAATGCTTAATTAATTTTAAATATTGAAATATTAGTTTCATAAGCCAAATAGCTTAAATTTCAAATATAGGGATTTAATTTGGATAAAAATGATCATGGGAATTTATTTGAATTCTGTTTAAATGAGAATGATGGTAGTAAACTTTTAAATTGGAATAAAAATGATTAAACAAGTTTTATAATAACTCGCTATAATTAATGTGTGAAAATACCATATTGGAACACTATCTCGGTTTTTAACAAAATTAGTACCATTGGATCCGTAATAATAAATTACTACATTCCATCGAGTTTCGTGACAATCAGACGTACTGTGTGTTCGTGCAGGCTAAAAACGCGTAGGGATTAATTATAGAAATTAATATAATATGATTGGGTTTGCAAAGTTAACCTCCGCATATGATTGAATTAGGTCTTGAAATTAGTTCCACTGAGTTTGGAATAGGAGTACTTAGTATAGAATGCCAGGCGGCACGCCTCGATTTGAGTTCGAGATTTTTATGTACACAGTACCGGATATTTTATTAGTTTAAGTGTACCCTAGAATGTTCACACCCATACCCACTCCATCCCATCCACTATTCAAACCATGCTTCTGCCCATACCCCCATGTCTCAACCCATCACTCCTCCCTTTATTTGTACACGGCAGCAATAAGAATTGATTTGGCAAAATTTTCAAATTTAAACTTAAACAACATTAGCCTCATCCGACGATCCACATCGAACAGAACCAATTCGTGGATTATTAGGGAAATTCTTCAACTGGGAAGTTATAGAGCATAGTGGGGCTTATCCATGGTCGGAGTTTAGTGGTGCGGCGTTGCCTGTGGCAGCGGCTAGAGGAGTTCGATGGTGTTAGAGTTTTTGGCGAATTTCGGTGGCTTGAGTCGACAATTGGCGATGGCGGAAGAGGATGTCGAGGGTTATATGCCAGCAAATTTTGGCGTGGATTGGTGAACGGTGGTGGTCGCTATTGGAAGATGAACGAAAAAGGGAGAGCTTCATTTTTGTGCTCGTTTATGGGCCACGTATTGGTGGAGGAGGCAAGACCGAGATCGGAAGGTACAGTAGAGCATGGGCTTGCCGTTGGTGGTGACGCGGCGGTGTCAGGGTGGTTGGAGGCGGCGCAACGATCGATTGAAGGGGGCGGCTGTGGGTGTTCAAGAACGAAGAGAGAGGGATAGAGCAGGAAATTAAAGCCCGACCTTAATTTTATAACTTTCGTAATTGAACGCAGTCAATTGTGTTAGGATCGTATCGACATTATCTATGTCATGGAATTGGATTGGTGACAACTGGAGCTAGTGGAACTTTACGCTAAATTCGAAAGTAGTTTGAATTCAAATGCAACCAGAATGCCTCGACAATAACTGGAATTTAGGTGAGTAAACTCACCTCCGAATGATACTATTATACTATATAGAAATTATAAAATTAGTTGTCACTTGTTTGGATGATTTACTGCTTTATCAGTTGGTTTGGATTTATTCCCGCCCATGGAACGGATGAACCATATTATATGATAATATACTGTATGTGATGCAAGGGAATAGGTTGGAGGGATTCAATAGGATTCCTCACTATATATATATATATATTCCGATATATATGAGTTGTGATGCAGTAGGGACATGTTAAAGGGATCCAACGGGATTCCTCACTATCATCGATTTATTTTTAATATATTCTTGTTATATGAATTTTTGAATATCAAACCTGATTGTTTGTCCCGATCGAATATGACATTGTATATGCCTAACTTAAACCCCGTAGTGATAGAAATCATTAACAACGTTCGTTAAGTGATGTGTTAACCCATTGTCGATGTTAATGGTAGTAATTAACTGATACCTAATTAAATTGAAATGGTAGCTTATTTAAGTGCCATAGTGATTGCTAAGTCTCCTTCTAAATCCAAAAAGATTTAAATTCAAATCAACTTCAGTTTACATCAGTTTAAAAGTAAATGTTTTGATATATTATTATATTTAAAATGTTTAAAGGTACATTAACATTATTTTAAAGTTAACTATTATTAATTAATCTAATCGTTTTAATTAAAGTTAAATATCTTATATAAAGGTTAATTACTTTAATTTAAAGTTAATAATTATTATTTAAAGTTAATTATTGTTTAAAACTAATTATTGGATGTAATTATTGTTTAAAGTTAATTTGGTTTTAAAAGTAATTTATTTTTATAATAATATTGTTTAAGATTAATTTATTATTATAATAATTGATTTAAAGTTATATTATTATTATTATTATATTATTTCTTAAGTTTATTTATTATTATAACGAGTATATATGCACGTGCTCTACACATGAGCATAAACACCGTGCATGCCAAACTAAGTTGCCATCAATCCTGATGCGTTCCTATCAGGTGGGAATAATCTATTCCCAAAGTTATAAAGATGTGCCCGACCAATAAAAGTTTAGTAAATTTTACACGAAGAACTTTACAGTGCTTGAAAACATTTCTTGAGATTTTATTGGCTGGACACAGAAATATGAAACCGTGTGATTTCAACTCTTTTTATCTTTCTGTATGGAGTAGAGTCCTTTTATTGTGTTGCCTTAAAGCAAAAAAAAAACGTATGTCGTCTTAATAACATTGCTAGAAGAAAATGGTGACTTCTTGATAAGAGAAATAATGCTATTTTTGATTAACTTACAGTTGTGTCTACGTTTTGCAACAACGAATTCAGTAATCTGAAAATTTTATTATACATTATGTACTGTTGTTCCCTAACATTATAATGTTTCTGTCTTTCATTTTCCATTGTAAGTTTTGCACAATATCTAACTATGTATAGGGCTTCGTATTTACAGGTATAAGTATCGCAAGCTCCTAATTAAAGTGTTATAACTGAAATACTGTTTGAGTGATTATCATTAAGTTGTACATTAATTTATGTTCATGTAAAACACAGCAGTCAATGTTGATTACGTTTGACTATTGTTATGTAAATCAACCATTGCATTCAAATACCAATTCAAATATACGTGAAGTTAGTAGTAAATAGTGAACAAAAATTGATTTTGTAATGGGTAAGAATTTGGTAATATACCAATTCAAATATAGTGTTAAATAGCAGCGAATAAACATAAACGGAACATGTAAGTGAGTATTGAAATTGATATCTTTGTTAACTTGGTAGAGTCCACAACCAATTGCTAAAATGATAAGAGAATTAAACTTGATTAAAATTAACGAAGTGCAAAGAAGAAAAGTACATTCTGTAGATCAGTAAATTATAAAAGGCTTATCACTTATGACAGATATTTTATAGCCAATTGCAAATGGAAAAAATAAAGTAAAAATGGAAAATGAACCTATGTTTTAGTAACGTAGAGCAAGATCAGTCGTGCGAATGCCCCGCAAGAAAATGCTCGACGGCTCAATCGTACTCTTCAATCTGTAGGAGAAGAAAAAGGTTTTGGAAACTATAAGATGCATATATCTATCTATTTATATATGTATTCAAGCATATATGTATGTACGTATAGCATACCACTTCGGGAGTGAAAAAACCATCCCAATTACTATGTACAGGACAGTGTGCAAAGTATTGATGTTCATTAGCATGTTGTCTTTGCACTGGAAAGGCAGACGGTTCTAACAATTTGATGTTGTTTTGCACATTATTCGGCTTTGTTAGATACGAAGAAAGATGAACTAAGTGGTTCGTGTTGCTAACATTCTCTGACTCATACTGCGGAGCGGTGGGCGGCGAAACGACTTCTGAAGCATCAATTTTTTTTATAGGAAGTGATCGAAACTGCTTTTGTAACGACCCGTAATTTTACCACTGTGGAAATTGGATATTTAATTGATTTTAAATATTCCAATATAGAATTTTTAAAATTAAATAACCATATTTCACGTGATAAATAAGAATGGTAAACTTTTTTTTTGAATTGAATAAAGATTTTTGACTTTTACCAAAACATTGACAAAATTGACAAAAGCCAGTTTTGGATAAAATTGGATATATAATAATTGTTTTAAAGGATAAATAATTGCTTTTGAAATCATTATATAATGATAAAAAAAATTGGTTGATAAAAGTTTGATAACCGTATATATACTTATGTTATAGAGATTGACAAATTTCGTCGTGCATTGACAAAATCAATGTCGTGTATTTGCAAATTAATTTTGATATTGTTTTATATTATTTTATAAGTCGAATACACTTGGTTTAATTAATTAAATATGATAATAAACTTATTTTCAAGTTTGGTGTACATAAATAAATAGTGTAACAAAAACGTCAAAATATGACCCTAAAATATTTTGTCGAAAATCAATGTTTTGATCGATATAAGTTGTGTAAACATTTTGCAACTTGAATAGTTGCAATATAAATATATTAACATATATACATGTAATTAGCATTAATAAAAAAATCAATTAAGCACTAAAATACAAAATTGGTTTACTTTTGTAAAATAAAGTTAGTAAATCCTTTGATTTGATGGGTAATTAAGTAAGATTCTCTTTAAAAACATCATTATTACTAAAGTACTAATGCAACTTCAAATCTCATAAATGCTAAGTGGTTAGGTGTCACGTCATTGCATGGAAAAGGAGCATTTTGAATATAATAAAATGAAAAAAAAATCATTACATTATGTACAAAACTCAAAACATATGTCATCTCCACCTTAATACACTTCTTTTCCCACATCTTATCTACATTAATTCAATGTCCTTAAGAGGAAAAAAATTTGATTTGATATGAAGGGCATTATAGTCTTTTGGTTTAAGGTTTGTAAGGTAATATTGGTTGTAAACTTCAACTATAAATGACAACGCCTTCTTTCCATTCTTTCATGCTTCATTCCTTACTTTCTTCTTCACTTTCTTCATCTTCTTTACCTTCATTTACATGGCTTCCTATCTCTCCATTTTCTAGAAAAAAATTAGAAAAAAAAGTAAAGGAAAAATAAAGTATTCCACCTCAAAACTAGTGCAAACCACCTCCTTTCCATCCCTTAAAGCCACGGCCCAACCTCCTACCTCCCTAGGTTGTGAGCCCCTAAGCCCTCCCAAGTCCAAGCCGAGCCGAAAAGGAAGAAAGGAGCAAGTTCGGGAACTCCGAAGCAAGAGAAAGAGATGGAAGTGTCATCGATTTCATTCAAAGGAGCTATGAGCAAATTCAAGGTTCTACCGAAGCTCTACCGGATTTTCGGGAGTTTAGAAGAAGAGGTCGATAGCATAAAGCAAAAGGAATGGAGTAGAAGTTGATTAGTTGAAGTTTAATTGAAGTGTTGTTAGTAAGAATGTTGGTAGGAAGTTAATCGATTTAGTTAAAGGTGAGTACTCAAATCTTAGTTTTATTTTAATAAAATTTAATTTGATAATATACATGTTAAATTAGAAATTAATATGTTGAATATTGGTTGATATTGGATGATAACTTGGTTGATATTATAGTTGATTATATGGTTGTGAAATGGTTGATAACTTGGTCTGATAAATAATAAGATAAATGGTTAGTAATTAACCAAATTAAATTTAATGGAAATTAAATCCATAATAATATGTGTATGAAGTGATTTAGCCTTTAAATGATTTTAAAAAGGTCGAAAATGATATTATAATAATATAATATTATGGTATGAAATGAAATGGAAAATGAGTTTGAAATATGAAAGTATTGTTTGAAATGATTTATAAATGTTTTATAAACATTGAAAAAGTGTTTCAATGAAATTTGGAAAGAAATTGAAAAAAAACAAGCCAAAACTAGGCGCGTCGCGTAACGGTAGTTCGCGATTTCACGTCGAAAAAGTTAAATAAGTGTACAAAGTGGAATATAGCTCAGAATTCTTCAAGATAAGAATTTTCCGAACTATTATATCCATATCTTTCCAACAAAGAAAGAAAATCAATATTTTATCTTGTAGATTTTAAAATATGTCCAAAACAATTTTACAAAAAATCATGCTTTTGTAGTAATGTGACCATAGTTTTAAATTGATATTTTAAATGTTTTATAAATACGAAATAAACTTTAAAAATCTTTAAAATATTTTAAAAGTAATTTAAGTTGAAAGGATGGATTTCTAAATGATATAAAAGTCGTTTTGAGGAATATAGCTTTTTGCAACGCTTTTGCAATACTTTTTAATAACTTATAAATTATGGATTTAAACTCAACAATCCTTTTTTCAAATCTTTTATAGATATTTTTAAAATATTAATTAAGTGTTTTTAATAATGATTTGGAAGTTTAATGAATAATTTCTAAAAAAAAGATTAATAACTGAGTATGCGGAAATGACTAGTTCATTTGTCCCGCTTGTGAGATCTAAATGGTAAAACAAGGTGTGTAACTAAGGTTAGGGATGGAGCAACCAGTGCCCTGATCTTAATTGGCCTTCATTTTATCTTTTAGACGAGGGGTGAAACAGATCGAAAGGAAAGCCCGGATGCTCTAAAAGATCATATTAAGATTTTCCTAAAGTAAAAAGTAAAGAGTTTTCCAAAAGTTAAACAAGGATTTAAATAAAAGGGTTTTGGGTTTTTTATAATGATGTTTTACATAACATCATTTTTAACCCATTCAAATGAGGATTTGGAAATAGAAAATCATTATTAAAGGTTTAAATAAGATTTAGATAAGATGACTTGGTATTTCCTAAGACTGAAGAGGACATGTTAAATGAAAGATTTAAAACCCTTGAAACTAATTTTTTTTTAAATAAAACATATTGAAGACAAAAGGTCTTCATGATGTAGGGCTACTTGCCACTAGTCCCTCGATGTGAAGTTTACCATATCTAGGTTGGTAGCAGTGCTCTGTTATGAAAATCTTCAATTTGTACGAATATGATTTGAAGTTAAGAAAGCAATCTTTGATTACGATTTAATGAATAATTTGGAAATGTTTTCCTAAGAAAAAGATGAAATGATTTGGAATTATTCCAAGATAAAAAGTGAGGTCTAAATCAACCAAATAATTTGCTAAATGAGGCTTAATGATTCCATATACTCTTGGAACGAAAATGGGATAAATTGAAAAGAATACATCTAAGGAAGATATTTGATTTAAATAAAAGATGAAGTAATTGATTGATGATTGATAATCACATATGAACTCAACACATTTTTATCAATGATTGGCTTCGAAGGAACCAAGGTTGAATTTTGGTGATCACTATCCGAAAACCACTTCGAACCAATGTAAACGTTCGAAAGTGAAGACATGTTGAAGATGACGATTATTGAAGACAAAAGATCTTCATAGCCGGAGGACTACTTTCTCAAGGTAGCTCCCAGTATAGAGACATTTATTATAGCAGTGGTCCTGTCATGTTTGAAATCTTTAGATTGTAAGGGCTTCTCGCTTAGTAATGGCTGAGGAAAGTGCATTTGGTTTCGTTCAGTCTCAGAATGAACTTGTATGGACAAATGTATGACATTGCATTGCTAAGATCACAAACGTTGACTTTTACCAACATACTTCAGTGGTGGCAGAGAAGGCAACTTCTCTTAGCTTAACACCCTTCTCAGAGGCATACGAACTTAGAGGTTGTATGTTCGTAATAGTCAAATGGTGATCAAAGGAATGGCAATGTGCCATTCTATATGGATTGTGCTTTATGAAATTTAAAGCATGACTTTGGGAAAAGAAAAGCGTGGCTTTGTGGAAAGTATGAGCGTAGCCTCATGATGCAGCAGCGGATAACTGAAAATGAATGTGACGATGAAAGTAGGAATCGGTGGATTGAAGAATACCAAAGGCCCAAATCCGTTGATCCAAAGATGTCGGATTCTAGCTATCTCAAACACGTTGATCGCGCACGATACCGTGTTTAAAGATCTACAATTCTTCAGACATTGATCAAGCCCACTTGATACCGTGATTTGGCTTCTACGATCGTTGATCCTAGCGCACTCGAATGCCGAAAGAGGAGAGAGGAGATTACACTCAACTACCAATTTAAGAAGAGGCACAAAGCTCTCAAACAAAAGTTTATTCAAAGTCAACTAGCGTTACAAATGAAACCACCCGCCTATTTATAGGCTTACAACTCAACACTTACAACACAACACTTAGGTCGTTGCCGACCTAACAAACACAATACGCGACCAACACATATACAACACAACTCAAACCAACACGACTCAACTTAGGTCGCGACGCGACTTACGACCTAAACGCAATCAGTACAAAACAAGTTAAAACAATACAACATGATTTACGACCTATCTTTATGCGACCTAACTTGAAACGGCATAAGCGACCTATCCACAAGCTTCAGTAGCGACTCAAGACTTCAAGGCGGCTTGAAATTCATCTACTTCATTTTGGGTTGTTGGTTAGGTCGTTCGTGACCTACTCTCGAGCGACCTAAGGCCTCGCGACCTAAGGACACACTTTCTTCACGCGACCTAACTAGGTCGTTGAAGTTTGGTCGGAGCGACCTAACGACTCGTTTCTACTGCAACCGCATAGCCTTGGTACCTCGCTAGGTCGTTCCATATAGGTCGTTCGCGACCTAAAATGCTGCGACTTACTGAACAATGCAATAAGTATCTGTTGCATCCCATCCTCCTTCTCGTTAGGTCGCTTGCGACCTAAGACTACGTTAGTTTGTACTTGCAAGCGGCCTTCACTAGGTCGGAACTCCTTACCTTGTGGCTCGTTAGGTCGCCCTTGACTCAAGAGCTCATTAGGTCGCTCGCGACCTAACACTTCATCAATCTGGGCTGCATCATCCTCCCCCTGTTGGAAGTAATTCATCCTCGAATTTAACAGCTCTTCGTCTTCGATACTCTTATCCTCATGAAATGGAACCAAGTGTTTGATATTGTCAATATTAGCAATAGGACGATGATCTGGCAAGCTCATCTTACAATCATTCTCACAAATTGTCTTCATAATTTCCAAACGACTCATTCCTCCGGCATCTAGTTTGTTGTACGTACCAACAAGAAATCGTTCAACCATCAAGTAGATAGATTCGCTGTCACTTTGTGTCTTCATCAAATCCAATATAGAGTCCATATTTACGCTCACCCATGATCTAGTATGTATAGGTAATGACATACATAATTCTGACTTCGTCGCAGTCTCTTTTGAAATTTGATAACTCTGACTCTTATGAACAAACATTTTAACCCCCTTTCTTATTGACGGTCCCAAACAAAACGTTGTAACCAACTGCATGGTATGATCACGGTCCATGTGTCTTTCTACACGCACGTCTTTGATAACTTTTATTTGCCAACTGCGATCAGGAGTATACAACCGCCTTCCTTTGAATAGTAACCTATCAGCCAATCTTCTCAACTCTACCTGCTCTGTCGGACACATATGATTACGTGGCATATACGGTACAATAGCACTTGACACTTGATTAACATGATGTACGTTCCTCAGTGGCAGTAATTCTTTGAACATCTCTGCAGGAACTACATATTCACATTCTTTCACCATTGGTTTAACCTCTTTGATAGTTTCAACACTTTTGCTGGTTTCATTTTCATTCAACAGGAGTACTTCTGCACTACCCTCCACTTCTTTAACAAGCTCTTTTGTAGATTGTAGACTAGTCGAATCCACCTCCTTCATCAACAAATTATCCTCTTAATCTCCTGACTTACTTTCTTTACCCTCATCCAACTTTGCTGACTGTGAATTTTCAATCTTATGTTCATCAGATTTCGTTGGTTGAAACTCATCAACTTCATCTTCCACATCAACAAATTCCTTTAAAGACAACAAAGTCTTTAGCTCCTCGATTTCCTCCAATTTGTTTTCACTCTGTTGACGCTTTTTAGGAACCAAAATGATTCGTGTATCATCGAACATAAAACTGTAGTTGTTGGTGCGACCATCATGTTGCACAGCTCTATCGTATTGCCATGGCCTCCCCAACAACAGATGGCATACATCCATGTCAACCACATCACACCAAATTTCGTCTTTGTATTTCTTCCCAATGGAAAAATTAACACAAGCTCTTCGATTAACCTTCACCTCCCCTCCTTTCCTCAACCAAGCTAATTTGTAGGGGTTTGGATGCTTCTCTGTTTTCAACGACAATTTCTTTACAGCTTCTGAAGAAATAATATTACCACAACTTCCTGCGTCAATCGCAAATTTACAAACCTTCCCTAGAATAGTGCATGTTGACAGGAAAATATTGCTCCTCAACCAACTAGAATCACCTTCTTGCTTTGGTGTTAAACAAGATCTCCTCAACAACAAACTACAACCCTCATCTCCAGACAATAATTCTTCTTCTTCAACTGGTATAGAATTGACACACTCTACCTCTGCATTTTCATTCTCAATCTCCGCAATCATTGCTCGCTTCTTGGGCTTTGTACATTCATTGCTTTTATGGCCCAACTCTTGACAATTAAAGCATTTGAAATGACTATTGACCTTTGCTTTGTTGACTTCATTCATAATTGACTTACTGACGACTTTGGAAACATCCGCACTGTTACTAACATCCTTGTTCTGATTGTTGGAATTCGTAAACACTCCACCACCTTTCCTTCCCTGCTTTTCCCACGCCAACGCTTTCTGATGTGCTTCAGCAACAGATCTGGGATCAAACATATTCACCATGTCTTGAATCTGCGTTCGCAATCCTCCAACATACATGTCTGTTAGCTGTTCCTCCGTTTCCATAATATCATTCCTCACAATCAATTGGTAAAAATCATCTGCATACTCATTCACTGATCTCGCCCCTTGTCTTAGGTTCTGCAAACGTTGATACATAAGAGATCGATAATTGTGCGGCAGGAATGTACCTTTCATCAACTTTCTCATCTTATCCCATGTAACAATCCTTGACTTCCCCATTCTCTCCCGTGTAAGTTTAGTCTGTTGCCACCACGCCATAGCTCTCCCTCTTAATCTCGTAGCAACCAACTTCACTCTTCGATCCGCGGGACCTCCTTTGAAGTCAAAAATTTCCTCAACATTTGAAACACAATCCAAAAATTCCTCCGTTACCATTCCTCCCTTGAATTCTGGAATTTCAATTTTCATCCCCAACTCCAATCGGCGATCATCTTCTACAACCCGATATGCACTTCATACATAGTCTCGATCTCGCGAATGCATACTACATCTACCACCATCTTCATTAAAAACAGATGTACTTCGATACCGATCTCGACCACCCACATCTCTATGATCCCGCATATCTCTTCTACTTTGTCTGTCATCATCACGGTATGGTTCATGTTCAAACTCACGTGGAGTTCTTCTCTCTTCATCTCTATACTCATGATGTTCTCTTCTCACTGAAACTGAAGATTCTCTTCTTCCTCGATAAGGTTGTGGCGACACCCTCCTCGCTTCCGCAACCGATGGCGAAACTCTGTTTCCTCCATGGTTCGAGATTGGCGACCTCCTTCTTTGTCCTTGATTCATATCATTCATCAGTTTTTCTAACTTCCCAATGCCTTCATCAAACTTTTCATTGATGCGTTGTTCCATTTGCTCGGCTTCTTCTCTTCTATACAACGCTTCAACATTCTGATGGCGATTAGCTCTTCTCGGCGGCATTATCAAACTTCAATTCTCGACCTTGATTCTTAAAATGATGCACGGCTTCACTCTATTGGCTCGGCTTCACTAACTCCTCAAATTCTTCAATAAGAATTGGCTCCAAGACTCGGCTTAGCTATGATTAGCTAAGTTTAGCTCTGATACCAAATGATGCAGCAGCGGATAACTGAAAATGAATGTGACGATGAAAGTAGGAATCGGTGGATTGAAGAATACCAAAGGCCCAAATCCATTGATCCAAAGATGCCGGATTCTAGCTATCTCAAACACGTTGATCACGCATGATACCGTGTTTAAAGATCTACAATTCTTCAGACGTTGATCAAGCGCACTTGATACCGTGAATTGGCTTCTACGATCGTTGATCCGAGCGCACTCAAATGCCGAAAGAGGAGATAGGAGATTACACTCAACTACCAATTTAAGAAGAGGCACAAAGCTCTCAAACAAAAGTTTATTCAAAATCAACTAGCGTTACAAATGAAACCACCCGCCTATTTATAGGCTTACAACTCAACACTTACAACACAACACTTAGGTCGTTGCCGACCTAACAAACACAATACGCGACCTACACATATACAACACAACTCAAACCAACATGACTCAACTTAGGTCGCGACGCGACTTACGACCTAAACGCAATCAGTACAAAACAAGTTAAAACAATACAACATGATTTACGACCTATCTTTATGCGACCTAACTTGAAACGGTATAAGCGACCTATCCACAAGCTTCAGCAGCGACTCAAGACTTCAAGGCGGCTTGAAATTCATCTGCTTCATTTTGAGTTGTTGGTTAGGTCGTTCGCGACCTACTCTTGAGCGACCTAAGGCCTCGCGACCTAAGGACACACTTTCTTCACGCGACCTAACTAGGTCGTAGGTCGTTGAAGTTTGGTCAGAGCGACCTAACGACTAGTTTCTACTTCAACCGCATAGCCTTGGTACCTCGCTAGGTCGTTCCATATAGGTCGTTCGCGACCTTAAATGTTGCGACTTACTGAACAATGCAATAAGTATCTGTTGCATCCCATCCTCCTTCTTGTTAGGTCGCTCGCGACATAAGACTACGTTAGTTTGTACTTGCAAGCGGCCTTCACTAGGTCGGAACTCCTTACCTTGTGGCTCGTTAGGTCGCCCTTGACTCAAGAGCTCGTTAGGTCGCTCGCGACCTAACACTTCATCAATCTGGGCTGCATCACCTCACTAGCCTCACATCCCGATGATGATATGGGATACTTTGTTGTCCGATGGACACAAATTTAGGATAAGTAAGTATGTATGGTTCCAATAAGTTGGGCCCATTGGAAAGAAGTGACCTTCAAGGCATTTATTGCGCCATTTATTGTGATGAAGTGGTTTGCTTGATAAAAGTAGGGAACTATCGGTTATCAGTAATAATATAGCAACTATTGTTCCAGGTAGCTTGCTTGAGAAAAGCGTAACGGGTACCGGAAACTATGGTTGTTATGCGTGGATCGGAGAAAAGGCCACTAGTTCCCTATCATGATGGAAATCCAACTCCAATACGAACTTTACGGTTTTGATTTTAGTCCCAAAATAGCTGTAATGACCTACAAACATTTTAGCTGTAACATATATTTCGTTCGGTATATTATGTTGACCCAGTCCGGATATATTTCCATAAACTTAGTCTGGGTATTGATACCTTATTTGAATAAGTTTATTTGAAAGATGTTTTCCAAAAAGAATGTCATTGAAGATAATATCAAATTATTTTGGTAATAAAAGTATTTTGGTTATCATAAGGTGAAAACCTGTCCGTATTTTTGTGTAGGCGTGGTCTTATGAGATACCATTCTTTTCAAAGGTTTTGATAACATCTGTAACGACCCATAATTTTCGATAATTAAAAAAATAGTTAATTTAATAAGGTTTTGTGATTTAATAGCGATATTATATTGTTTTTCCCATGGTTTGGGATATTTTATTTTGTAAAATATGATATATATTGTTATTATTATTTCTCCCAGACCTCTCCGTACAAAGGAGACTTTGCTGAAATTTTCCGTGAATTTTGAACTTAGAAGAATTTTATGAGATGTTTTTCAGACTTTTATTAACTTAAATGTAAAAGGATTTAATTGTTTATAAATTGATATATTCTATTTAAATTATTTAATTATTTAAATTGGTTGTTTATAAATTTAATATTTTGAATAAGATATATTAATTTCTTAATTTCTTCTTTTCCCTTCTTTCCTTTTCAAGGACGAAAAGTTTTGAGTGGGGGAGAGTGTAACGACCCGTAATTTTCGATAATTAAAAAAATAGTTAATTTAATAAGGTTTTGTGATTTAATGTTGGAAGAAATAAAAAATTTTGATTAAATAATAAGAATATAACAGGAACGAAATGTAATAGTATTAATTTAAGGTAATTGATAACTGCTCTAAATGTAATTCTTATTAATTGAAATGATTTAAAAGTTATAATTGGTTATAGATTGTAATTTAATTGTAATAATGTGTGTGTTAATTTATAATTGGATTTAAAGAGTAATTGACAATTTAAATGTTGATTAATTTATGAAATAATGTGTAATAAATTGTAATTGGATAGAATTAGTATAGTGTAAGTTGTTATAACATTTGTTTGTAAATAATAAACTTTCAAATGTTATTAAATGTAGAAATGGTGACAATTATTATTTGTTACCAATTTAATTAATCAATTACAAATAAATGTAAATAAATGTTATATTAATGTGAGTTAATACAATAACTGCAAATTGGGAATGTAATAAAATGTACAGAAATGTCAATTACACTCATAAGGCAATAAATTGATTTAATAATAAAAATGAAACCAAGATAAATGAAGTTGTGAGATTTTAAATTATAATTAATGTCAAAATCAAGAAAGGTTCAATATTATTGGAATACTATACCTGATATGGTAAAAGATGATAATTGTAGAATATTAATGGAATATTAGTGTAATAAGATATAAGAAAATGTTAACTATGTCTATAGAGCAATAATTGATTGAATAAAAAGATTTATCTCGAATTAAATCAATTTATTGCAATTAAATATATACTTAATTGGATTTATTACAGTTGAAATTGAACACTGTAATTAGTGTAATATTTAATACTAAATTGAAATGTAAAATTGTTTTAAATTGTTGTAAATGTCTAAGTAATCAGAAATGATGAAAATTGTTGGTTATTAAATAGTGAATTAAAAAGTGATTAATTAATTTAATATCAAATTATTAAATTAGTGTGAAAATAGCCATTTTGGCCACTGTCTCAAATTTCGACAAAACCAGTTTCATCAGATCCGTAATGGTGAATTATTGTAAGGTTTCAAGTTTCCTAGTGATCGGACTTGTCATTTGATCGTACAAACTCGAAATGCGTAGAAATAAATTTAATAAAAGTCAATTGAAATCAATTTGAAATAAGCTGATTTTAAGCTAACTTCTTCGTACGATGGAATTAGGACCTGAAACCTGTTCCATTGAGTTTAAAAATATCAAAAACGTCTATTTTGATATATGGGATGACCCACTTTTGTTTCGGAGGCAGAATGGGCTTTTGGGTCGCTATTTGTCGTCCGTACCAGTTTGATTCGCATTCGTTCTTTCTTATGGTGCTTCGTTAATATAAATAGTCTTGTTCCCAAACCCAAGCAGTCATTTTCTTATTCTGTACATACAACTCCATCTGTCTGCTCCTTCTTCTCAATGGCAGAAACAAAATCAAATTTGCAAACCCTCAATTCAATTTCAAAACAGAATCCAAAAAATCGAACTCCTCCAAACCATATCAAGTTATATACCGTTTCAAAGCTCTCGACGAGCGTAATCCACCGATGCAATTCGTTTTTGCAATCAAATCACCATTTGTCCAGAATTGAAGATGAACCTCGACCGTCCATTCTAGGTTTTGGACGATCCAACGGTGGATCGTTGCCCGATCGACGATCGGGAGGTGGCGATGGGAAGCTGACGTCGAGCAGCACCCATCGGTACCATTCATTTGTGCTGGAAAGTCCTCTATTCATCAGAAAGTGATGACAAAGCGGCGGCGGGGCAAACGGAGGAGGCGGAGGTGGCCGCGTCTGAGGTGGAGAGGCGCATGGACGAGGGCGGCTCAGTGGTTCAACCTGATCGAGGCGTAGCTGCGTGTAGGAGGTGTGGTCATCAATCAAAGGCAGTGGCTGCAACTTGAGATGGTCTCGATCGAGAAGCGGCTAGGGTTTGGCCGCGTGAAATCAGGTGACGTGGCTTTGTTTTTTTTTGTTTTTTTTATTTTAAATATAAATCGTATAAACTTCTAACTGTTATAACTTTCACATATGAGGTCAATTTCACGCGCAGTTTGTTTCGTTAGGATCGTATCGAAATTCCGGACATTTTGACACTGGTTTGGATGAATTCTGAGACTGTTCAAATTTGGAGTTTATTTTGGATTTCAAATCAATTTGAATCCAAAGGTTAGTGTTTTAACCCACTCAGAATTACTAAATTATCTTATGTTAGTTAAATTAAAATTTTGATGTGTTTTAAAATCTATTGATTGATGTTTGGTATGTTCAAATTGTCATTCTAGTTAAATTTGACTTTTATTGCATTTAATCATCGTTTAATTTAATATTGAATTTAAATTGTCAATTTAATACATGTTATTGATTATCAGTTATCTATTGATGTTTATTGATTGATTTGGATGATGATTGTGAGGGATGTTTGATTATTGATATTGGATGGCTGGATGTTGTATTTTATATTGTTATAACACTGCAAGTTCCTTATGGGTTGAAATGATACATACCCAAACGATCTATAGAGTAGGGAAAAATCGTTATGGGTTGAAATGATAGACTCGAGCGATTTTATGGATTTTATTTAAGTGAATATTAGGCTCAGGTCCCTAATAAGTTTCAAAATACACAAAACCACAGTAAAAACGTATGTAAATTAGGTCCCAAGAATTAAGTTACTAGGTAATTGCATATAGTTATGCAATTATTCACTGAATAATTGCAGACATTTATGCAATTATTTCCAAAGTTGCATAAATTTATGCAATTTTTTCGGTGAATAATTGCGGAAATTTCCGCAATTTGTTGGTAAATAATTGCAGAATTTTACGCAATTTTTCAGTGAATAATTGTGAAAATGTCTGCAATTTTTTGATATAATTGCATAAATATCTGCAATTATTCACTGAATAATTGCATAAGTATATGTCATTATTCGGTAACTTAATTCTAGAGACCTAATTTACAAAAAATTTTTACTGTGGTTTTTGTGTATTTTGAAACTTATTAGGGACCTAATTTACAAACTTTTTTTTACTGGGGTTTTTGTGTATTTTGTGCCAAACTGTCCCTTTATTTAATTCGGGATTGTGGTTTGAAATGATATATAACTGTAAAATTTTAAATTGCGGATTAAAATGATAAATATCTGTATCACTTGACCATAGGGTAGAAAATTATATACGGACACCGGATTGGTTAAATTAAATGATTTTTTTATTCTTTAAATTTTGAATTCAATTAACTGGCATTCTGAAATAGAAATTGATTTATATATATTGAATTATTTTCGATAATACAAGCGTAAATGTTGAAATTGGAATTGATTTAATGAATTGTTCAAAGGATTCAAATTGTAATTTCAAGTTAAAGTGTCAAATGTAGATGAATTATCGAAATTGAGTTATTGAAAATGTTTGGATATAACTTTGAAATCTATTTTAAACTGATTTAAACTATATTAATCGATTTAAACTATTTTTAATTTATTTTAATCTATTTTATCTCTTTAATCCAAATTAATCTAATTTATCTATTTAATCTATCTTAAATCTATTTTAAATCTATTTTAATTTATTTAATCTATTTAAAATCTATTTAAGATAATTTAAATCCATTTAATCTACTTTAGATCTATATAAATCATTTTAAATCTAATTAAATCAAATTTAAATCTAATTTAAACTATTTCTACTATTTAACCTATTCTAATCTATTTAAACTATATTTAAAACTATTAAAACTATTTATGTCTATCTAAACTATTTTCTAAAATTTCAGACGGTGTAAAGAGAAAGTATTTACATTTAAATCCTTGATGATAATACAACCTAAGTTGGGTTTTGAAATTGATACCTTTTTGTGAAATGACATATTTTAGTAAATATGATGATTTTGGAACGAGGATTTAATTAACCTATCTTATCGATAATTTCATAAGTGAATATGATTTTTGAAAGTGAATATGATTTTGAAGTGAATATGGTGTTGGAAGTGAATATGATTTCGAAAGTGATATGGTTTGAAAATCGAATATGATATTTTGATATTAATTATGAATTGACTTTTGCAATGTAAAAGAACCCTCCGGTGTGAAATAAGCGGTTGGTTGTTAAAGAGATCGGGACTAGATATTGTCATACTCTCTACCAATACCGAAAACCACTTTAACAACTGTGTACGTGGTGGAGATTCCAGAAATAAAGTAGGATGATTTGGCGAATGATTCTGAATGAGGTATTTACGTGACCCTGACTCCGGTGAGTCAGCTTGATGTGGCTATAGCAGGAGCCATACTGGGCCAAGTGAGGTCATTCCTCCTATCGGGCACATTTCTTCGATACAATTCTATTACTTTGTGATTGATTTGGTGGCCACCGCTTGATTTAATTTGGGAGTGTGTTCCGAGGTGGGCGGTAGTAGCTGCTATGCGTTACCTCCAGTCCGGATCCGCAATTGGTATATCTACCCTGACATTGCCTCGAGTGCTATGTTTACATGCCCTATCGCGCCTTTTATGAGTTTGTTTTGTACCATACCTATGGAGTGCCCTCTGTGTTAAGGGGGATATGTGTAATGCATTAACGCTATTTTAATACTTTAGTTTACTGTAAACACTATTATAATAGCGTATTGTACTACATAGTAGATAGTTTAACGGATCCTTAGGAGATGGTAATCCCGAACATCTCTTAAGTTATTGCACTTATGTTAGACACTGGATAGGAGTTGTCAAACCCCGTAAACATCTCTGACGCCGTCACACTCATATTTATTTACTGTTGATTTAACTTACATAAGATCTTTTAGTTCTGATTCGAGTGTTTTGTCTTTCTAATTCGCTTGGGTCAGTCTGAGCTTTTCAGCTTATTGAAGACGGCTTTCTGGAGGATGAAGACGAAGATTTTGTACTAGTATTATTTATTATATTTATTTCACTGCATCATGTTGTTCCGCTGCATTTATTTATTATTTATTCTTGCTATATGTAACTCTAATATGTATTATAAAAGTATAATCAATGTATTTGTAAACAGCTTCATGAACTGTTTATTTGATTATTATATTTTTTCATTCCGCTGTGAGATTCTGTAATTGTTTTTTTCTTTCTCTGCTTTTTCTTATTTACCCCATAACAATCTTCCCTTTTGAATGGTTTGAGTCTGACGTGTGTGTCTGCTTAAAACGTCCAAAAAGGAGGGTCGTTACAACATCATTATGATCTATACATTTAAAATTTCAAGTATCTCACACTGGTTTATTAAGCCTGATTCGGGTATTTTTAATACTCGAGTCAGATCCGAGTAGTTTCAGGTTTAGTTGAAGACGGATGGTGTTTCCAGAGGAGAGCTGGAGATATTCATCAATGTATGGACATATTTTTTTATCCGTTGTATATTCTATTTTTGTTTGTTGTTTGTCAGCATTTGTAAGGACAGATGTTTATAACAGTCTAGGCTGAATCTAGGTTAGACTCTGATATATATTTTTTAAAATTTTATGTTGTAAAGATTATTGTTTAATAATATTATGTTATTCCATTCGTGTGAGATTCTATTTTCTATTCCGTTCTATCTTTATTTTCCTTTCTACCCTAAATGATTCGTCTTTTCGTGCAATTTGAGTTAAACATGTGTTGTTTATTGTCAATTCAAAGGGTATGAAAAAGCGGACCGTTACAACTTTGACGCACGGGTGCATTTACATTTTATTTTCTCCGTGGAAAGGCTTACTAGAGTCTCTGGATCGGTTGGTGAACATTTGCTCTGCATGATCAAAGACAGTGAGTGAATGTGAAGGAAATGAAATATCATGTTTTAGGAAAAAGGAGTAGGTGGTAACAGTTGTTAACATAAAGTAAATGACAGTGTACGTGCTTACAGGTGAGGAGAAGGAAAAAAAGGAACTTAAGATGTAATGTACGAAAGGAAGAAAATCTACATTGTTACAGTATAGCTGAGCGGAAAATGTTAAATGTTTGGAAGGAGGAGAGTGAAAAAGTACCTTTTTCATTTTAGACTAAGAATTTGTATGAAGGATGGAGTACATTTTGAGGATGAGGAAGAATTTATAGTTGTGTGGAGATGTGCATTGGAAAATGTGGGAATAAAGCAATGTGTAGGGTGAGGATGTCATGTAAGAATGAGTCTTATGCATGTTTAATAATATGTGCAGTAAAAAGATGTGTTGACCTTTTATGTAGGAAAGTTCATAGGAGCAGTAGTAGGAACGTGGTAGAGAAGTGATGGTAGAGATAGGTATGTATTTCTGTAGTACAGTTTTATAGATCCCAGTGTATTAAAATGTTGCTGTAAAGCAGTGTACGGACTGTAAAACATTCTAATAGAGTATAACACGTCAGAAATATGTTGCAGTAAATTAGAGAATGAAATTGAACAAAAGGAAATAAAACAAAAACATGCTTTCCTGACGTCTTTGTCACTTCGACTGGCAGTGAAGTACATGTGTGTATAGTGTTTACTTTTTCTCATAAATGTACGAACGTGGAAAAGAGGTAAATAGAGCAAAACATGTCAAAAGTGCAGTAAAATAAATTACAAAATCAAATTCAACAAAATGAAATAAAAAATAATAATGCTTTGGTGACATATTAGTCAGTTTACCTATTAGTACATTACATCTATAAAATTCCAACTATATTCAAGCTAGCTTAGTCCCTCTTGCTAAAATAATCAACGTAAGAAGAAGGTAACTGTCACTAACATTTAACACTTTGAAATTGTGTAGACTACAAATTAACATGAGCAAACTTTTTTATACCGCAATTTAGTATGTCAACTAGTACTTTGCAAAATGAATGCAAAATTAATTGAAACTTTCTAGTTGTTATTGTGTTAAAATGTTCTACTTTTCAGGTCTGTAAATTTTTTTTGTTGTAAATGTGTTGTTGTGAAATTAAACACCACTTAGTGTCAAAATTGAACTATATTTTTGTAACAACCCACCTTTTTGGACGGTTCAAATCGACAATAAACCACACATGTCAGACTCAAACCATTCAAAAGGTAGGATTTTTAATGGGGTAAATAAGAAAAAAAAAGAAAAAAAGGAAAATAAAACACAAAATCTCGCAGCGGAACGACAAAATATAATAATCAAATAAACAGTTCATGAAACTATTTTACAAATAACATTTAATTACACTTTTACAATATAAATCAGAGTTATACATACATCGGAAATAAAATATAATGCAGCAGAACACAGAATGCAGTGGAATAATAAATAGCAATAAAATACTGAATCTTCATCATTGTCCTCCAGAAAATAGTTTCCAATACACTGAAAAGCTCAGACTGACCCGTGCGTAATGAAAAGACAAAACACTCGAGTCAAAACTAAAAGATCTTATGTAAGTCAGATCAAAATAAGTAATATAGAAATATTAATGCAATGGTTTCATAGATGTTATGGGATTTCATTTCCTATCAAGTGTACAACGTGAATATAATTATTTAAAGGGTTTCAAATAATTCAAAATATCAATCTTAATCATCTAATTAAAAAAAATCCAAAGTTCGAATTAACTTAAACCCTTCAAATAATTAAATTCCAAATAAAAATCCAAATTCAAGAAATTATATGGGTATATGTCATTTCAACCAGTATCAAAAAACAACATTTCCAAATAAATGAAAACCGCTCGGGTTTATCATTTCAACACATAACGATTTTCCCCTAATCTATAAGATTGTTCGGGTATGTATCATTTCAAGCCATAGGGATAACAAAGACATAGACATAAATAACATCCAATCATCCAAAATGTTAACCAATATCATCCATCGTAAATTCAACATCCAAATATCAACAATTGAACATACAACACAATCATCATTGAAATCAACCAATAACTACCAACAATTTACTGGTTATCATTAACAGGTATTTAACTGGCAATTTAAATTTCGATATTAAATTAAATTCAATAAAAGTCAGATTTAACTGGAATGACAATTTAAAATATACTAAACAACAAACAATCAACTTCTAATCACATCATAAATTCAATTTAACTAACATAAGAAAATCTAGTAGTTGTGAGTGTTTGCTCATTTTTCGTGGCTACGAAGGTGATGATAAAAATGGAGCAATATGGAGATTCCCAACAAATATTCAATTGCAAAGCAAATCCAACAAAGCTTAACACAAACACGAATCTTTAAACAAGTTTCAACTACTTCCAACTTTCGAACAACCCAAGATCCAAACCGTGGACAAAGCTAAAACTAGGTCACCTTTAAGAAAATATTCGGACAAATATATTACTGAATCTGTAAAAATGACTAACTAGATAGTTGTTACAAATTCATTTCTCTCCACTTTCAAAAAAGGAATCACTCAAAAAGCTTTTGTCTTGAGGAAGTTATGGTCAAAACAAACAGAGGTGTTTTCTGAGTTGAAAATCTGAGTTCAAAAATACTTCGAAAAGATTTGAGTTTTTGGCATAGCAAATTAAGGAATTTGAAGAACTGTTCTGAAATAAAGTTGAATTTACTAGAAAATAAATGGTTTGAAAAAAAGAATCACATAATTTGGTTCATTCCTGAAGGAGATATGATTGATACAATATGGGGTATTTTCGGTCAAAACTGGACCCGAGAAAGGACTTGAAAAATGGAGTTTTTGATATAGAAATATTCGGAATGGGAAGAAGTCTTCAACAACAAAGTTGTTTCCATTGAAATTATACACAGTTTCAAAAAAATAAATATTTGATTTGGAGTCGTTTAGTGGAATATAAAAGCCATGGAAATAAGGAGTAGTTTTCACAAAAATTTTATTCTATTAAATTTGGTCAAATAAAACACTCAACATCACAAATTCAAAATTTTTATTATTTAATTTTTATTAAAATTCAAAATATTGCCATTGAAAGTTATTAAAAATTACGGATCGTTACACTTTATCTTAGTTAAAAGATGTAATATCAATTAATGCAATATTAATTTGTCTCCCCTTATCATATTTAAAAGGTGAAATGCCATTAACTACGCATCCAATTCTCATCCAATTACATTCAAACCTATGTTATCATCCTCATTATTCAATCAACAATACCCTATGAATTATATTAACATAAATTTACATTTTATTACATTCATTATTTTACCGTTAACATCTTTTACCATATTAACTGCAATAATTAATTACATAAATTTTCATTGATTTCCAAATTAATTCCAAACATATTAAATAATGAGATGATAAATGAACAATGTTAAGTAATTTAATCATATTTATAAGTTTATTATCTACAAAAAATGTTATGACTACTTACACATCACTGATTATATTCAATTTCAATTAACATCATATAATTCCAACATTCAATTGCCTTATTTACATTAATTACCCATTTAATATTCAGATGGACAAATTAATGAGAAGATAATTACAACCATCGTTTATAATAATAGTTCATATCTATTATCTTATCATTTACAACCAAGGGTTATAACAAAATGATATTATATTCTATATTAACCTATTCCAATCAATTACATACAATCTCATCATTAAATGCATTATTTAATTTACAATTATAACCAAATAACCTTACAATTATCCATTGATTGAAATTGGATTAAAATGGTTATCAATTACATGAAATTAACATTACTATATTACATTCTATTTGTTTTATCATTACAAATCATAAATTTTAATTTCTTACAATATTTATATTTCAAAAACTTATTAAAATTTAATATTTTAATTACCCTAAAATACGGGTCGTTACACTCTCCCCCACTTAAAACTTTTCATCCTCAAAAAGGGAAAAGGAGGAATTAAGGGATTAATATATTTTATTCAAAGTATTCGATTTATAAACAATTAATTTACATAATTAAGTATTTTAAATAAAATATACAATTTATAACCAATTAAATCCAATATAATCAAGTAAATAAAAGTTTAAAAATATCTTACTGTCATAAAAAATTTCTAAGTCAATATCTTACTTTCACAAAAAATTTCTAAGCCAAAAATTCATGTAAAAATTTCGGTAGAGTCTCTTTTATACGGAGAGGTCCGAAAAATGATAATATCAATAATAACCATATATATATATATCATATTTCAAAATAAAATATCCCAAACCACGGGAAAATAATATAATATCGCTAGAAAACCGTAATCCGAAAACGTACCTATTTGTCGGGCAAACAACGTTTATTTATGAAACCAAAAGCAATGGCTATCGCTTCCATAAACTTGTATTTCACTTATATAATCCAAAATAGTGAGAATTATGTATAAGAGAGATATTTAAGTTGTTTCAATTTGCAATAAAAGCAAATCAATATAAAACATAATTAAACAAACAATACAACCATTTATGCAACCAAAGAATCCATCATACATCCATAGCAACCAAAACCAATGGTTTGTTTAGTTCAGAAACTTTTAATCATGCAAGGTGATAAATAAACTATCAAGTGTATCTTACGCTCAACAGCCTTGGATAATTTCTAAATAGACTATCCATACAACCTTAAACGACTAGAAGTATCCTTTTCCAAACATCCCATAAGCCAAAACAACCAAGAATTTCAACACATTATTTAAGTTTATTCAATTGGTTTCTTTTCACATCATTATTTACATTTTATTTATTTCCATTCATTCATACAATGTCATTTTACTTTTTCGTTCATGTACTTACACAAATATTTCACATTTATTATCTAAAATAATTAATGAATTCATTGTTTAAGTATTACATACATTTTATTGCAGTTTATTTCACGTTATTCTTACGTTTATACCATTTCTTATACATCAAAATACTTATTTGTAGAAATAATTCCATTGAACACTTCCATTACTTAAGTTTTACTTGTAAAATATTCTATTATATTCATATTTAACATTTCAACTATTTAAACATTTCAGGTAAGTTATATATATGCTTAGAGAATGTAATGGAATGTTAGAAAAGTTTATCTTATTCATTTTAGTTAACAAAATGTTCAATATTTCATATCTTCCGATTTACAAGTTACAAATTTCCAATTTCTTATATATTTCATCAATCACTTAGCATATAATTTTCTTATTTCTCATTTTAGAAGTTTCCAATTATTAACATAGTCAAGATTTCATTCATTACCATAATTGAATTCTATAATTTATAGAAACTTAAGAACTAAATGCCGGGTTTATTTCAAATCATATGATATAATATATATATACTCATAGCTTTATATATCCAATCACATTTTTAAATTAAAATTAAGATTTGTTTATCAAAACAAAGGTGTAGTAAAACTACTACAGTGGTCTTCCCACTTCGAAACTCGAAAATGAACGTCGATGATGCGTGCACTCATCACCGAAATTATTTTCTAGTGACAAAAGAGGGAAATACATAACTTATTTCCTTTTACAAATTCTATAAAACATTTTTTTTCCAAATCGCATTTGAGAACATTTATCCAAAATACTTCCAAGTAATACTAGTATTATATTCTAATAATCACTTGAAAACAAATTTCAACCCCAGAACTTAAGTTCTCAAATTTCCAATTAATTTCATTTTATTTCATTTTATTTATAAATCTTATTTTGAAATCAATTATTTGTAAAATTTCACTTCTATCAAACAAATATATCACATACAACTATTAGTACTTTGAAATCAAGTAAATGTTGCAAACAATACTTCAAAAATAGCAATTCCAATTTATTTTCAAGCATATTACCAAATAAATTTCCCAAAGCATTTAATTTCTTATTTATACAGTCCATTTATATAATATCTTTAAAATTATACATACAAAGAAACTTATATAAATTTTACTTGAAATATTCCTTTGAAAACTTCATTTGCAAATCTATCCTCTTTAATACTTTAACACTTTACAAAAAAAATTCATCCATAAAATTCCTTGCTTCATTTGGAAGTACCATTTTAAAATCTTAAATAACACCTCTATAAATATATGTAACTATTTGAAAATAATTATTTACATCATTACTTAAATTTAAAAAGGAGTTATTGAAAACCTTAAATCTATTATTTATAAATTTATTAGTTTTAAATCTTAAAATATTTTCAAAACATCTTTAATAAATCAATAATCATTAACTTTAAATATGTTTTATTGAATTAATAACTCCTCACAATATTTACAATATTGATAATTACTATTAAACCAAGTTGTACATAAATAAACAGTATTTTAAACCTTTTAAAGTATTTAGAAAGAAACAAATGATCTTTTATATTTATATAATAGTTTATCAAAATACTTTTATAACTCGATGTTTCACAAGTTTATCCTTGTTCTTGCAGACTCTAGCTATGCGTTGATCAGGCGCAAGGCTAGTCTTCTCCAAGTATTTAGTGGACCTGTTTCAACACCCAGTGAAAATACTTAAAAACAGGTATGAAAAGTACCACTCAAAATCTGATGTCAAATGATGATGTTACGATAGCAGTGGCCAGTTGTTGATCCAGTGTTTACGCAATGGACACGAAACTTTCCAAAAGATCCTTCCACCTTCCGGATTTTAGAAAAATATTGTAGACATTTCTTAAACAAGGGACCATCGACCCCTGCTGCAGTGGTAACTGCTGATTCAATGAATTACGCAATGGATGCACTTCCTTCCCGAAAGATCCATAAACAACAGATCCCAGGATCGAAAACGCCTCCATTGGGCAAACTAAAGAACCATCTACCCTACAAAAAAATCGAGGAACTCATGAGTTTAAGTCCAGACAACAATATCGGTTCGAATCCATTTTTGAATTCACCCAAGTATATTAGGGTTTATCGGTCGATTCCATTCCTAGAATATTCCCCAAGTCCATCTGGGTCGAAGCATATCATACTATACTTCTTTGCGGAGGGTACTTCCCCATACTTTTTATGTGATGCCCTACCTCTATACTCACACTAGCCAAGGACACTACTGGCTAATGTCATCGACTAGCACGAAGAATAAGGCTATTGAAGAGCGACCATCTATGTAATTGCTTTGTGCGAGTACCGATATGTCAGATAGTATGTCATGAATTTCATTTCAAGAGGAAATCTGACATATCAAATACAAACTCAAAGCTACAACACAGTGGTTATGTGTCCTTCGGAAATAAATATAAAATAAGCATAACACAAAATCAATCATAGATATTCATATCACTAAGGCGGAAACAGATATGAATATAACATATAGAAGGGAACATCATAGTAGTGGTCATACAAGATCCACTATAAGCCAAAAGAATAAGTACATGTACTACACAAAAGAATAAGTATACATCAAAGAGTCTCTATCTCGTATACATGAAAGACAAAAACTACTAAGCTAAAGTAGTTAGCCAAAAGTCAGAAGCTATTCCCTGTTAAGCAGTCATGTAACAACCCGTAAAATTTTATTGGTTTTTAATATTATATTTAAACTGAAATTTTGTGAATTTTTAAATAATTGAATTTCGAAATAAAAATTTAATATTTGGAATACGTCCATTATAACATAGAAAATGGTAAATTTTCATCAGATAATATGGAAGTTTATTTTATTGTGTAATTTTTATTTCAATTTAAATCAGTTAATATTAGATGATAATAAAATGTTTTCCAAACCAGAATATTTTTATATAATTAATTTGTAAATCCTCCTCTAAGTGAGACGTCATATTTCGTTTCGCCAAATTTGAGGTGTCATTGCTCCGTCTATCTTAATTCTGACATTTTGGCAGCATTTTCGGTACCGATTATCGACTTTTGATAGGATGATCATACCACTGATATCTGTATACCGTTTTGATCGTCTCGTCGTGCTGATCTCTGCGGTATATTCAATCTTGTGTTTGGAAGACCGATACGCCGGCGAAACCGCGAAACAATTTGCCGTATCGGTTTCGTATTCGAGTTTTGGGTCCATTGTCTTTTAAATTGCCAACTGGTATAATTCGAATAGCCATTAGCATTTATGATTTCTGCAAATACAACTGTTGGCTTTGCTTTTCCCAGATTTATTTATTTCTGGCTTTCCATCTCTATTGGTTTTATAGCTATACCGTTTATTTTCGTTTGGCTGCTCTTCATTTCTAAACAATATACAGAGCTATTCACCTTCTCTCATACTTGCTTCCTCCATTTTTCATGCAACCTCTCCACCATTCCTTCCTTCGTACCCCTGTAGCAGCCGATCATCGCTAATCATGAAACCCGAGCCCCAGCATTCCCCTCTTCCACCACTGACCACTCGACTACCGTGCTCGCAATCCATCTCCACCTACGTATGCTTCCCACCATCTCACCACTCCATTGCCGAGACAAAGCCGTAGCCTGTCACCTCTTTTATATATAAGGTATTTTATATATGTATATATATTATGTATTATATTAGATTTTTTATATATACTAGGCCGAGAGTCTTGTATGGTTATAAAGTTATATATGTTGTTATATATGAGATGTCAGTTAGTATATATATGTCTACATATTTTGTTTATGGGTCACAGTTGTAAATATGAGTTATAAAGGTTTTAGTTTGAATATTTCAAAGTTTAACTTGTTATAATTTAAGTGCAGTTAGTGTTTACAGACAATTGGTTTAAAACATATAAGTAAAAGTGTAATGACCCGGGGTTTAGTGAAAATTTATTAATCATCATTAAACTATTAATGGTGATTACTAATGGTTATTTGGAGCTTTTGATCGGGTTGAGATTCTTTGAAAAATCGGTTAAGCGATTATGTGGGTTTTAAAAATTTTTGTAGCCCACGTTTGTTTTGGTTTGTGTTGCCTATCTAGGTTGATGCCATTCCCCTCTTTATTCCGTTCGACCCGGTTTCCCCACTTATTCATTTCTCGATCGCGTCTCAAAAGCAAATAAACGAAAAAAAATGGCGGCCCTCTTGTTTATCCCCTTTTTCAAATTAAGGTTTTCAGAAATCGAAGATGCCGTCTTGGTTGTTCGATCGAGAAGATGACTCTCGTTCCTTTGCTTCGACGATCGTTCGTCTCTTGAGGGCCACGGCTTCGACTCTCCATCCATTCGAACACATTGTTCCAATTCGCGCCACGCAAAGGTGAGTGGTTTCACTCACATCCTAATTCTAACTTCAGTGCATTACTTCGGTCATTTGATTTCATTGGGATGTCGTTGGTTTCTCTGATTTTTATTCAGGCGGTTTTGAACTGAGACTTGACTCGACTCCTTGATTAGTTGGGTTTATGGCACTGTTTGGTTTTCGTGGATTTTATGTTGAATACGGTCGAACTTGTTTCAACTGTTAAATGCTTTGCAACTTCCTTTGTTTTGTTCGAAACTGATATTAGACTTTATTGGTATCAATTGGTTGTTAACTTCGATTATGATGTTGTTTTGATGCTTGAGATTATTGCGACTAATTCTTATGCGCGTATTCTCGTATATTTTGGCTTGTTTTCCACGGCTTTGAATCTCTTACTCGATAATACTGCTTTGATTTGAATTTGACTTGTTCCACATTGACTTCGGCCTGGACTTGGTTTTTAAAATTCTCGGCTTCGACTTTGATTCTTCACTGTCCTATGTTGTAACCATCTGGTAATTGATTTTTGTGAGAACCTTTTTCACCACTTCACTGACTTGTCCCATGATTTCGGCTATACTGTGAATCCTGTTCTTTGTCAAACTACTTGAGAAATCGACTTCGGTATGCAGTTTACTTTCTTAGCTGGTCTGGCCATCTGTTTTTGGTTGGTTTGTAAGCTGAACTCCACTTGGTTGTAGCTACATTGAACTCGACTTGGTTAACGTTGATCACTTATCTCGTCTCTGACCATCTGATTTTGGCTTTGACAAAACTTTAAATTGAAAGAATTGCTTGACAGTGGTGACTTCATATATGTGCATACATACCATTGTGGGTGTATGCATATATCGTGGAATCCACACTTGAGATTACATCTCTCTTGTAAATTGTTGTAGTGCTACTGTCTCACTGTTTTTATCCCTAGTTCTTTGTTTTTAATTACTTCGAGTAAACTTTGGTTGTCTTGACAATTTGATGTCGAGGCTGCTGCTGTTTCAATTTTTTTTGTTACAATTGGAGTTTGTTTTATTGGCTCTCAGGTGCACTAAGCTTGAGTTATTTTTGTTTGTGGCCATTTGTTTGTGCGATCTTCTACCTTTCTGTTGCATACATGTATGAACTGTATCTTCTTGAAGCAGATAACTTTACTTGGGCATTTGAACTTTGTACTTGTACCATTCACTGTTTCCATTTTGGTTGCACTGTCACTTGTTCATTTGAGTTACATTCTAACCTAACCTTGACATGCTCTTGTTATTGTTCGTCACTTGAATCTGACTTTGATCTTTACTTGAAACTGTTAGATATCTGTGTTCACTTGATCATGGTTGCAGTTGTATTCCATTTGAACTAATTCTTGTAGACAGTTGTTTTTGGAGCCTTCATTCCAGTAGTGGTGTTGCCATATTGGTTTCACTGCGTCTTCATGTACCTGAATACATGTTGTCCCTATGCTTTTGTAGTTCAATTGTGCTATACTACTGCCTTGTTCTCGAAATTGAATTTGCACTGCCTAGTTCACTGTCGCATCCATGTATTGTCTCTCCTGTCTACTGCTTGTCTTAGTGGCCTTTCACTTCGGCTGGCACTAGAGTGTGCAGCCTGGGTGCTTGCTGATTGATCTTCTATGTGACTGTAATTTTAATGCATTCTTGCCTAGTATTCACGCGATGCCATCTTGAAGTCTGCACCTTGCTATGTTGAATTCCTATCCATGCTTGAACTAGACCGGATATTGAATTTTTATTGTGATCCGAGCTGTTGCAGTCCCTGTTTTCTGTCGATTGAGTAGAACTTGGGTTGAGGCTTGATTTTTATGTCTTGACCATTTCCGTTAAATTTGTACATTGAGTTGAATCCAGCTTAATGCTCGGATTTGACCGTGTGTTTGCGTTGTGATTTTAATTAAATCTCACTTGTGTTGAACCTGATTTTAGGTTTGACCTTGTACTCGTTTATGAACTTTCATTGAGCTTTTGTGTATTTCATCACTGTATTGGCGAGGCAGTGCACGCGTGCGTGCACTGCAGCCAATTCAGAATTTGACATTTCAATTGTTTGAATTGATTTGGATTGCTGATTTGTTGTTTAACACTGTTTAGTGTTGTATCTGCCGTTATCCGATTCTTTTATTGAGGAGTCGGATATACGAGATTTCTGTGACTGTCGTCTATTTGATATTTGACTATTATTGCTTCTATGCACTAATAACTGAGTTTGAATTAGACTGACCCGTGTATTATCTTCTTTTGAATGTAATACTCGGGTCAGACCCGAGTTATTTCAGGTTGTAGATTTCCTTCTTTGAGTTGCTGTTCAGGATATGAAGACTTTTCACATCTTCTGAAGTTGTCAGTGTCATTTTGTAGTAGTTGTGTCATTGTATAGAACGATATGTATTCATGTATATTAGTCGATAATGTACTTGTATATATAACTTCTAGAGTCGGCAGTTGTAGTTGTATCATATGTATCGTGTCAACTATATTGTAACTGACATCGGTTATATATATATGAGATTTTTGTTAATCTGTGTTCCGCATTTATATTATCTGTGTTATTGTTATATCTAATGTCCTAAACTATTACGAACTATCGTAGTTTGTTTTATACTGATAATTGGATATGTCGATGGGAGTAAATAAATAATAAATGAAAAATAAAAAGTGTATACCACTCCTATCGAGATAACCAATATTAGTGTAAGGCCAACTACGGATGGTCGCTCCTATCCAGCCTTATTCTTCATAATAATAGATAGTATTTCCTTTAATACTCTTTGTTATTATGAGCATAGAGGTGGGGCGTTACAGTTGGTATCAGAGCTTGGGGTTTAGGGACATAATATAAAACATAACTTGGATGGAACATATGTTACAACTATTGGTCGATGTTTTATCTGCGATTTGAGTCAAAACTAAAGTTTTGAAATTTTGATGCAAGTTTTTAAATATCATTATTTAAAAATAAAAAGTGAAACTGTGTTTTGTTGATTTGATTGAATTGTGTTCTGTTTATCAGAGTGCGCAGCGGAAATAGTGAAACTGTCTTCGCTGAGTACAACTGACAATCTTTTTGATTAAAAAAAAAATCAAAATACGAAATTGATATGAATTTCATTTGTTGTCTACATAGCTGTAATTATTTTGTTTCTTTGAGAATTTCGAATCCGAATTGTGGATTCGAAGAAATTACACTTATGTGATTTTTGTTGAAATTTCCGCTGGCTTTCTTTTGTACTAATCATATATTGATCAGATTTTTGCTGTTTTGAATTGTCTTCATTGAAGATACCTTCGAATAGTTTCTTTGTTCATTTTGTAGTACGTGCACAATTTGAATTGCACGTTACTGCATTTATTTTACGTTGAACCGATGCTAGGTTATGAAACGTATTTTGTTGCCGTTATTTTTGTAACGGGATTTTTACACCAATGCTAAATTCTTGAAGCACGGTGTTTTATGGCATTTTGATGAATGAAAATTCTCTAATATTACATTTTGATGTAAATTGTTTTGATGTGATTTTGACGTTTTAAAATTATTGTCGCTTTGGCTTCAGTAACCGTCAAATTTTAAAAGTGGATTTTCAAGCGGTTATTCCGCAATGCTGTTTTGTGACCGTTTTTACGGTATTTTGAGAAGTACGATTTCCTTACCGAAATTGTTACTGATTTACTGTTCTAATCACGTGATTGGAAAATCGTTTTAAAATGAAAATTGTTTTATAAAATTTTAGCAGTTTGCGTTTTCAAAAGAATGAGAAAGCGACTTAAACGATTCAACAAAATCGAGGATTATGACCCCTTTCTTTTACTGTTTCGCTTAACTCCGGACTTGTTCAGTTGAGAATGCGAATTGTTATTTTTACAAAATAAATAAAATTGTTTTCAAAAATTTTACAGTTTGCGATTTCAAAAGAATGAGGAAGCGATTTAAACGTTTCAGCAAAATGGAGGACTATGACCCCTTTCTTTTACTGATTCGCTTAATTCCGGACTTGTCCGTTTGAGAATGTGAAATGTATTTTTACAAAATACACAATTTTGCACTTTCAAGGAAACGATGAAGAGAATCAAACGATTTAGTAAAACACGTGGTATGGGACATGTGCGTTTGCTATTTCGGTTAATTCCGGACTCGTTAATTGAAATATTTGATGATTTTGTGTGCTTTCGAGCCACTATGAGGACCTTCGGGTCATTTGTTGGATCTTCGGGTCATTTGTTGGGCTTTCGGGCCACTCTGCGGACCTTCGGGTCAAATACCAGTACTAGACCTTCGGGTCACTCTGCGGACCTTCGGGTCAATCTGATGGGCGCCAAAATTATGTTGAGTACTTGGTAGGCTTCGGCCACTCTGAGATGCACGTGCGGCGAATTAAAAACTCGCCATCTGATGGGATCGATCCAAGCTTTTACGTTGATTTTCTAGTCTTCTTAATTGATTTCTAGATATTTGTTGCTTCCAATTATCTGCAGGTAATTGGATATTTGTTGATATGAGTTCTGATTATCGTTTTTGATAATCAGATATTTGTTGTTTCTAATTATCGCTTGTGATAATTAGATATTTGTTGATATGAGTTCTGATTATCGTTTTTGATAATCAGATATTTGTTGTTTCTAATTATCGCTTGTGATAATTAGATATTTGTTGATATGAGTTCTGATTATCGTTTTTGATAATCAGATATTTGTTGTTTCTAATTATCGCTTGTGATAATTAGATATTTGTTGATATGAGTTCTGATTATCGTTTTTGATAATCAGATATTTGTTGTTTCTAATTATCGCTTGTGATAATTAGATATTTGTTGATATGAGTTCTGATTATCGTTTTTGATAATCAGATATTTGTTGTTTCTAATTATCGCTTGTGATAATTAGATATTTGTTAATATGAGTTCTGATTATCGTTTTTGATAATCAGATATTTGTTGTTTCTAATTATCGCTTGTGATAATTAGATATTTGTTGATATGAGTTCTGATTATCGTTTTTGATAATCAGATATTTGTTGTTTCTAATTATCGCTTGTGATAATTAGATATTTGTTGATATGAGTTCTGATTATCGTTTTTGATAATCAGATATTTGTTGTTTCTAATTATCGCTTGTGATAATTAGATATTTGTTGATATGAGTTCTGATTATCGTTTTTGATAATCAGATATTTGTTGTTTCTAATTATCGCTTGTGATAATTAGATATTTGTTGATATTAGTTCTGATTATCGTTTTTGATAATCAGATATTTGTTGTTTCTAATTATCGCTTGTGATAATTAGATATTTGTTGATATGAGTTCTGATTATCGTTTTTGATAATCAGATATTTGTTGTTTCTAATTATCGCTTGTGATAATTAGATATTTGTTGATATGAGTTCTGATTATTGTTTTTGATAATCAGATATTTGTTGTTTCTAATTATCGCTTGTGATAATTAGATATTTGTTGATATGAGTTCTGATTATCGTTTTTGATAATCGGATATTTGTTGCTTTTAATTATCGCTTGAGATAATTAAATAATTGTTGATTTGAGATTTAATTATCACTTTAGATAATTAAATATTTGTTGATTTGAGATTTAATTATCGCTGTTTGATAATTAAACATTTGTTGATTTGAGATTTAATTATTGCTTGAGATAATTAAATATTTGTTGATTTGAGATTTAATTATCGCTTGAGATAATTAAATATTTGTTGAATTTGGAAATTTGATTATCGCTTGAGATAATCGAATATTTGTTGAATTTGAAATTTGATTATCATTCTTGATAATTGAATATTTGTTGATTTAAAATTTTAAATTACCGGTTGTGGTAATTAGATATGTGCTGATTTGTCTTCTGATTATCGTTGAGATAATTAGATAATTGAGGTTTGCTGATTTTATTTGAATCGTTGTTTTCTATCTATCTCTATCTCTGTTAATATTTTGAATTTGTTGACTATGAAGTTCGTATTTTCTAGTTGTTTGTTGAATAACTGGATATTTGCGATTTTGCGATTTGTGTTTTGTGTTTTCTAATTATCTTTGTTGATGATTAGATTTGCTATTTTCTAATTATCGTATCGATAATTAGATATTGCTGTTTTGTGATTTCTGAATTCTAATTTTCTAATTGATAATTGAGTATTACTTATGAGTACATTTATTCAACTTTGTTGTTTTCTGATTATCTATCTGATAGTTAGATTTTGTTGATAAATTGTGAATCTTTTTTTTTATTGAAATTAAAAGATTTCTTTGGTATTTGTGTTCTCGATTCTCATTTGCTTGCGTAACTAGTTTAGGGTAGAAAAATAATTGTTATGGACGACTTTAAATTATGAAAATTGCGGGGACGCAATTTTTATAAGAAGGGGAGTCTGTAATGACCCGGGGTTTAGTGAAAATTTATTAATCATCATTAAACTATTAATGGTGATTACTATTGGTTATTTGGAGCTTTTGATCGGGTTGAGATTCTTTGAAAAATCGGTTAAGCGATTATGTGGGTTTTAAAATTTTTTGTAGCCCATGTTTGTTTTGGTTTGTGTTGCCTATCTAGGCTGATGCCATTCCCCTCTTTATTCCGTTCGACCCGGCTTCCCCACTTATTCATTTCTCGATCGCGTCTCAAAAGCAAATAAACGAAAAAAAATGGCGGCCCTCTTGTTTATCCCCTTTTTCAAATTAGGGTTTTCAGAAATCGAAGATGCCGTCTTGGTTGTTCGATCGAGAAGATGACTCTCGTTCCTTTACTTCGACGATCGTTCGTCTCTTGAGGGCCACGGCTTCGACTCTCCATCCATTCGAACACATTGTTCCAATTCGCGCCACGCAAAGGTGAGTGGTTTCACTCACATCCTAATTCTAACTTCAGTGCATTACTTCGGTCATTTGATTTCATTGGGATGTCGTTGGTTTCTCTGATTTTTATTCAGGCGGTTTTGAACTGAGACTTGACTCGACTCCTTGATTAGTTGGGTTTTATGGCACTGTTTGGTTTTCGTGGATTTTATGTTGAATACGGTCGAACTTGTTTCAACTGTTAAATGCTTTGCAACTTCCTTTGTTTTGTTCGAAACTGATATTAGACTTTATTGGTATCAATTGGTTGTTAACTTCGATTATGATGTTGTTTTGATGCTTGAGATTATTGCGACTAATTCTTATGCGCGTATTCTCGTATATTTTGGCTTGTTTTCCACGGCTTTGAATCTCTTACTCGATAATACTGCTTTGATTTGAATTTGACTTGTTCCACATTGACTTCGGCCTGGACTTGGTTTTTAAAATTCTCGGCTTCGACTTTGATTCTTCACGGTCCTATGTTGTAACCATCTGGTAATTGATTTTTGTGAGAACCTTTTTCACCACTTCACTGACTTGTCCCATGATTTCGGCTATACTGTGAATCCTGTTCTTTGTCAAACTACTTGAGAAATCGACTTCGGTATGTAGTTTACTTTCTTAGCTGGTCTGGCCATCTGTTTTTGGTTGGTTTGTAAGCTGAACTCCACTTGGTTGTAGCTACATTGAACTCGACTTGGTTAACGTTGATCACTTATCTCATCTCTGACCATCTGATTTTGGCTTTGACAAAACTTTAAATTGAAAGAATTGCTTGACAGTGGTGACTTCATATATGTGCATACATACCATTGTGGGTGTATGCATATATCGTGGAATCCACACTTGAGATTACATCTCTCTTGTAAATTGTTGTAGTGCTACTGTCTCACTGTTTTTATCCCTAGTTCTTTGTTTTTAATTACTTCGAGTAAACTTTGGTTGTCTTGACAATTTGATGTCGAGGCTGCTGCTGTTTCAATTTTTTTTGTTACAATTGGAGTTTGTTTTATTGGCTCTCAGGTGCACTGAGCTTGAGTTATTTTTGTTTGTGGCCATTTGTTTGTGCGATCTTCTACCTTTTTGTTGCATACATGTATGAACTGTATCTTCTTGAAGCAGATAACTTTACTTGGGCATTTGAACTTTGTACTTGTACCATTCAGTGTTTCCATTTTGGTTGCACTGTCACTTGTTCATTTGAGTTACATTCTAACCTAACCTTGACATGCTCTGGTTATTGTTCGTCACTTGAATCTGACTTTGATCTTTACTTGACACTGTTAGATATCTGTGTTCACTTGATCATGGTTGCAGTTGTATTCCATTTGAACTAATTCTTGTAGACAGTTGTTTTTGGAGCCTTCATTCCAGTAGTGGTGTTGCCATATTGGTTTCACTGCGTCTTCATGTACCTGAATACATGTTGTCCCTATGCTTTTGTAGTTCAATTGTGCTATACTACTGCCTTGTTCTCGAAATTGAATTTGCACTGCCTAGTTCACTGTCGCATCCATGTATTGTCTCTCCTGTCTACTGCTTGTCTTAGTGGCCTTTCACTTCGGCTGACACTAGAGTGTGCAGCCTGGGTGCTTGCTGATTGATCTTCTATGTGACTGTAATTTTAATGCATTCTTGCCTGGTATTCACGCGATGCCATCTTGAAGTCTGCACCTTGCTATGTTGAATTCCTATCCATGCTTGAACTAGACCGGATATTGAATTTTTATTGTGATCCGAGCTGTTGCAGTCCCTGTTTTCTGTCGATTGAGTAGAACTTGGGTCAAGGCTTGATTTTTATGTCTTGACCATTTCCGTTAAATTTGTACATTGAGTTGAATCCAGCTTAATGCTCGGATTTGACCGTGTGTTTGCGTTGTAATTTTAATTGAATCTCACTTGTGTTGAACCTGATTTTAGGTTTGACCTTGTACTTGTTTATGAACTTTCATTGAGCTTTTGTGTATTTCATCACTGTATTGGCGAGGCAGTGCACGCGTGCGTGCACTGCAGCCAATTCAGAATTTGACATTTCAATTGTTTGAATTGATTTGGATTGCTGATTTGTTGTTTAACACTGTTTAGTGTTGTATCTGCGGTTATCCGATTCTTTTATTGAGGAGTCGGATATACGAGATTTCTGTGACTGTCGTCTATTTGATATTTGACTATTATTGCTTCTATGCACTAATAACTGAGTTTGAATTAGACTGACCCGTGTATTATCTTCTTTTGAATGTAATACTCGGGTCAGACCCGAGTTATTTCAGGTTGTAGATTTCCTTCTTTGAGTTGCTGTTCAGGATATGAAGACTTTTCACATCTTCTGAAGTTGTCAGTGTCATTTTGTAGTAGTTGTGTCATTGTATAGAACGATATGTATTCATGTATATTAGTCGATAATGTACTTGTATATATAACTTCTAGAGTCGGCAGTTGTAGTTGTATCATATGTATCGTGTCAACTATATTGTAACTGACATCGGTTATATATATATGAGATTTTTGTTAATCTGTGTTCCGCATTTATATTATCTATGTTATTGTTATATCTAATGTCCTAAACTATTACGAACTATCGTAGTTTGTTTTATACTGATAATTGGATATGTCGATGGGAGTAAATAAATAATAAATGAAAAATAAAAAGTATATACCACTCCTATCGAGATAACCAATATTAGTGTAAGGCCAACTACGGATGGTCGCTCCTATCCAGCCTTATTCTTCGTAATAATAGACAGTATTTCCTTTAATACTCTTTGTTATTATGAGCATAGAGGTGGGGCGTTACAAAAAGAGTTAGTTTTGTATATGTATATTTAAAAGTATTAACATTATGTAGTTATATTACATTATATAATCAGTTAGTATGTGTATACAAACTCTGAAGGGAAGGTTGATTTTTACATTTATTTTGCTGTATATATATATATAAATATATATATGTAAAGTGGTTTCGGTTGTGTATGTGTTTGTTGAAAAGCTTATATATATACATTCATTTATATATATATATATAACCTGTGTATAGTGTCTAGTTGTATAATATATTAGTTCACATGTGATGTTATAATATAAGTTTACTACAGTTACAAGGCTACATTAGTTATATGAGATTTGTTTGAATTTATGTATATAGTTTATGCCTTATATCTGATTTGTTTACACTAAGTTATATATTGATATATGTGTTATGTAAGTGTTTTTTTATGTTGAATATATGAGGTTATAAAAAGTCGTAGTATGTGCATTTATAGATTGCATTCCTGTGTGAAGTTATGGCCTATAAAGGCTGCAGGATGTAGCACTCCTAGTCTAGTGTATATAAGTATAATATTTGTTAATGTATATTTATATGTATGTACAGGTTTGTACAATTTTATATAAGTGTTTACTTTATATTTTATACATATAAATGTTGTCTCAGGCTAATATTCATATGGTTTGTCTATAAGCATAGCCTGCATACATACGTTCAGTTGTATATATGTATACTTGTAATATATATATAAGTTAGGAAAATACTTTTAAATATATATAAGTGTTTGTATATATATATATATATATACATTTGGTTGTAATATTGTGTATATACAGAGTTTAACTATTAACGTGTATGCATTAGTTAGTTTTCAAATTTATACATATAGAGACTTAGTTTTATGTGTTTGAAATTAAATATTAATTTTGAGATATGTTTGAATTGATTATTGTGTGTATATATAGATATTCTCAAATTAAATGCATTATATATGTAAGTATTTTTTTATTTTATTAGGTATATATATATACATTAGTATTTATTTCAAATTTTATTATATATATAGAATTGAATTTTAATTTATATGTGTTTAGTTTAAAACAATGATTTTTGAAATACGTGTATATTTAATTTAATATGTGTTTAAATTTAGAATATGACTTTATATATATAGTTATATATAGTCATATATGTGTGCACTTATACCATCTATCTGCATCAATCCAGTTCTGATTTGACTTCGTCAATTCCTATTTATCAGCTTTTCCGACGAACCCGTGTCCATCGTGCTTTGCTTCCAAATTTGTGTCTGGATTCGTAACCCATTTCATTGTCAAATTTCTCTAGCATCGAAAGGTGAGCAATGCTCACAATTAATGTTCTTATATTTATTAAATTTGATTTCAATTGAATGACAATTGAAATATGCTGATGTTAGTTATTTTACATTGCTATATATATGCTGTTATCTGTATCTGCTCACCTATGACATCTGACACCACTATTTGTTATTTATATTGATGATATATGCCTGTTATATTATTATCATATATGTTATCACTCTGCAAGTTTCCGGTTAATATAGAATTCTCTATGGGTTGAAATGATACATACCCGAACGATCTGTAGAATAGGAGAAAATCGTTATGGGTTGAAATGATAAACCCAAGCGATTTTCATTGCATTGAATTTGGGATTGCGGGTTGAAATGATATATACCCGTATATATTTAAATTACGGATTGAAACGATAAATATCTGTATCACTTGACCATAGGATAGAAAATTATATACAGACACCGTGGGTCTATCTATAAATATTTTGAAATTGATTTCTATGGTTTTGGAAAGAAATATATCTATATTATATTATTATTAGTGAGTTGAATTTGAAGCTCACACAGGCCCCCTTGAAATTTGGCAACTGAACAGTCGCATTTTTAATTTCTTTATATTCCAAACTTTAAAATGTGATAATTTTTTCTACATTGATTGGATTTAAGAATCGTTTTCACTATTAAATCTCAAATTTAATTTGCTTTCCAATGATATCCATTGTTGATAGCTAAAAATAATTTTTTTTAAATCATAATTTTATATAGCATCTTTAATTACACAATTATTTTGTGTCACCGCTGTGTACCGCGTTTCTGTAACAACATTATTATGATGATCATAAATATTACATAGTAGTTTTACCTAGATTATTATAATGTATTTATTATCTTTTAACATATTTGAAAGGAATATTTTTTTTGAATTATACAATTATGGTTGCCTTTGAATATTGTAACTACATTATGTAATAAAGTAATAATCTTGATTGTGTTTGATAGTATTCAAACTTAGTGCAGTTATAATTTAACCCCATCAAAAAATGGTGTAATAATTTATAGGCATTTTTTGAATTAATTTAACTACGTTAGCATTTTTTTTATTGCATTTACTATTGACGATTTTGACTATATTTGATAATTTTATTCAATTTTAAAACAGTTATAAATTAATGAAATTAAGAAAATGGAATTATAATTTACCAACAAGTTTTGGGTAAATTTAACTATATTTGAAGATTTTTAACCACATTTATGTGATGAAGTAATAAATTTGGCTACATTTCAGGAATTTATTCAATCTTAATACAATTAAAATTTAACTACATTAATAAAATGCAGTTATAATTTAATGACAATTTTGAATTATGCATGGTAGAAATTGAATATTTCAGCTATATTTATGTGATGCATTAATAATTTTTGTTGTACACGATGATTTATTCGAGCTTACTGTAGTTAAAATTTAAATGCATTAAGCAAAATCAGTTATTATTTTGCAGTATTTTTGGAATTAAGCAATTATTGTTTTTGAATATTTTAACTGCATTTGTGTGATGCAATACTAATTTAGTTGTAGTAATAATTTTGTTTGATGTTAACGATAGTTATTTAACCGCATTATGAAAATATAATTGAAAAATGAATTTTGATTTTTGATAGCTTGAGATGCTTAAATAATGACTTCACATAATTAATGCTTGATTCAACCGTGCAGCTCAGCGTTTAATACATTGCTTCCTGGTTTGATGACATAATTTGGCTAAGTTTACTAAATTTCGTTTACAATTACGATGATCAATAATACAATAAGCATATAAGTTGTTGTATTCGGGCTTAAGGTAGATACACAGTTTAAGTGCTGGGTCAAAACATGTGTTGTAGTGAGAATAATGTTGATAACCACCTAAAAGAGTTTATTTTTTATTTTTTGCAGTAAATTCTAAAATCACTTGCACCACCACCGTCGGAAAACTTCTAGAAAACAATTGATGAATGTATCTTTGTATAGATGATTATGTAGTCATAGTTTGATTATTAGATATAGTTAATAGGTCAGACGAGCAATGAGAGAATTTAGTAATAATACCGCATCAATGACACTTTTGCCTTTTTTGGCTGCAGGTACAAATACCTTCAATGGTTAAAATAATTGACTGATGTAATGCATCTATTAAGGCCAAGAAAACATCACCTATTTGCGCTCAAGCCAATATCATACACGCGTTGCTAGCAGTTATTTCTGAGGCTAAAAAATGAATGGACTTCTCACAATTGTTCTCTTCTGTATGTTTTGGATATTTTCAAATATTGGTTACTGCGACCAGCTGTATGCCGTGTTTTGTACCTTGCATCGACATAGATCAGATTCGGTGAACAATAGTAATTTATATTGGAACCCATGTTATTTTCTTATTGCATCATCATTTCTATTTCAATTGAATCTTCTGTTTTACTACTTTTCCCCTGTACTACATCTGTTGCTTTTTTCTTTTTTCTTTTGCTCCCTTTTTTTAGTTGTTGACAAATACTTTTCCTGACTGTTTACAAATTTCATCTTATTACTATATTTCTCCCCATTGCAAAAAACTTTTGTTACTCTTATTTAATAGAATCGAACTGCACCGTGTCTTTGTGTCTGCAGTTCACAGTGAATACTTCAACTATATCTATGCACATTGAAGTAGCTATGTAATTGCAAAAGCAACAACATTGGCATTATATGCCACAGTGAATATATCTATGCATTAGCGGATAAATTTTTAACACATTATCCTCTAAATAGTCTGTGAACTTTAACATATTCATTGTAATTGTTTTGTTCGATTTTAATTGTGATTATCATAACCAAATATATCTATGTATTCTTTATCCTACCAAATTGTTATTCATGATGTAACACTATCGTTCAACAATGTTTTTTCATTACCACCGTATTAAATTTCTTATACATTTGGATATGACCTATGCAACAACAATATTTTTTCAACATCCGTGTGCGAAGCACGGGTTCGCACTAGTGGTTTAATAAATATTGAGTTTTAAGATATTATATAAATGTATTCTATAAAGTTTAAATTCTTGACTTTAAAATTTTATGTTTCGAAATGTTTAAAACTATAAGTTGGTTTTGTAATTAAAATTTTAAGAATTTACTTATCATTTTACTATTTTAAAATATGTATAAATTGGTTTTAATATAAAATAAGTTTGATAATAAGATTTTATTTAATAAAGTTGATTTAATTAATACATAATATGTTTTAGTATTTATTTAAAATTATATCTTAAAATAGATTGTTATAATGATCTTTATAAGTTAAGATTGGGAAGATAAATTTGAATTTATTTGAAATTGTATTTAATTAAGAATTTTATTGAATTAAATCGATTTGGCACTTATTGAATTTGAGATTTTTAAAGGATATGATTTTATAACTTGATTTTGGTTTAAGGTGATTTAAATGAATAATTCAAGTTTAAATAAATTGAAGGAAATATTTAGTAATTTATAATTTGGGGTTTTATTTAAATGATATAGGATTTATTAAGTGAATGTTTCAAAACTAAGTAATAATGAAGTTAAATTAAGATAAATATGAAATTATCAAATTTAGTTTTGAAATTGTGGAATACATATAAAGCTTTGAAATATATTGAAATTTAAATGGTTCATTTTATGGTTCAAATATGTATTTGAAATCGATATAATTTGAATGGTTTATTTAGAAACTGAATTGAATTGAAATTGATGAATTAAGATTGAATTAAATTTGAATTTTGGAATTCGAGTTGATTTGAATCGATTTGTGAAATCCGAGGAAACTATTTTATTGTATAAAGTATTTTTAAATTATATTTAAAACTATTTTTATATTTTACTTCATAAATTATTTTATATGAACTATTTTAATCATTTTTAATATAAACTATTTTAATATGCTAATTATTTTAATATAAACTATTTTAAATTATAACTATTTTTATATAAACTATTTTATTTTATAAACTATTTTATTATATATACTATTATTAATATCTAAACGGTTTAAAGGAAGTGCTATGATTTCAAAGTGTTATGATTTCGATATGTTATGATTTCCAAAGTGTTATGATTTTCAAAATGTTATGGTTTCCAAAGTATTATGATTTCAAAGTGTTTGGTTTCGAAAGTGTTATAACTTTGAAAGTACTATGATTTTGGAAGTGAATATGTTTGGAGTGAAAATGATATCGTATTGATATGGTTTTGAAATGGAAATGATATTTTGGTTTTGAAGTATAAACTATTTTGAAATGACCGCGGTGTTATAATAACGTTTGGTTTTTAAAGAGACCGGGATCAGATATGGGCATATTCTCTGTCGATACCGAAAACCACTTTAACAACTGCGTACGCGGTGGAGATTCCAAAATGAAGTAGGATGGTGGTGACGATCCTATATGAGGTATATACGTGGACCCGACTCCCGTGAGTTGGCATAAGTTGGCTAAAACAGGAGAAATCGATGGGCCAATGAGGTAGCTCCTCTGATCAAACACACTCCATCGTATGCCATTCTATTACTTTGTGATTGATTTGGTGCGCACCTTTGATTTGGGAGTGTGGCTCGAGTTGGGAGATTGCTGCGGCTTTGCGTTACCAACAGCCCGAAAGTGTAATTGGTATATCTACCCTGGCATTGCCTAGTTGTGCCGTGTCACCTACCCTAGCGCGCCTTTTACGAGTTTGATTTGTGTCGTACCTATGGAGTATCCTCTGGTAGCTCCAGTTTATGGGGTATTACGGTATTGTATAGACTATTGGCACTATAAATGTGTTAAGGTGGAAAATGTAAAGCCTTAACGCTATTTTAATAGTTTACTTTACTGTAGACATTATTATAATAGCGTATATTACTACATAGTATATAGTTTAACGGATCCTTAGAGGATGGCTATCCCAAACATCCTTTAAGTTACTTGTACTTCAGTTGATATTTCACTTGAGTTGGATTTATTGATATAAGAATGTTAATCCTTACTCGAGTGTTTTGTGTTTTGCTTTACGCTCGGGTCAGACTGAGTGATACAGCATTTGAGACTCACCTTTCGAGTTGGAGCTTCGCTTGGAGATCCATCTATTTATTCAGCTTGCAGTTATTCAGTAGATTCCAGTGATGTATTCAGATTTTGTTATTCTACTATTGTATTGAAACTTCTATGTATTCGAGACTTCTGTTGTATCTTGTTTTAACTCTATTATATATATAGTTCATGAACTACTATTCATTTTTTCCGCTGCTTATTGTTATATTACTCTGTATCTGTGATTCTGTGATTATTTAGTTACTGTATATGCAGAGATTTGCCAAATTTAAATTAACAATCGGATATTTTGAGCAATTCAAGTTCGACATGTGTGTCTGCCTATGAACTTGGCGGGTGCAGCATGATAGGAGGTTCTCGCATTTGGTTTGGTAGCGAGCGGTAGACTCTTACTCCTACATGTCCCTGCAGAGTTGGTGCAGTCGAGAGGTTGGCCATAAAGGCAGAACATAGGTACCAATGTATGCTACGGTGAGCATTACCCCACTTGCATATGGGATGTTACATATGGTATCAGAGCTCTGGTTTTAGGCAAAACTTAGCATATATAGTAAATTTAATTACAGAATCACTTTCGTTCGAGCTTGAATCTCATCCTCTTTGATTAGGTTTTCTTTGAATTTTGGAACTCTCTACTTCGTTTTGGAATTCATTCTTGTCTCTCCATATTCGTATTTTCTTGATTCAAGAGTATCCCATAGCTCTAGTGTATGATTTGTAAAGGGGTGAAACTCCTTTACAATAGGCATTGATTCACCAGAGATTTATATATCCTCGGTTTAGATGCTGCAATCTCTTGCTATGTTCGAATTCTATCACTTGCGATAGAATGTTGATTTGCCTCAGAATTCTGCATCGATCTTATTTTTGAATCACGGTTGACCCGGTTAAGGTCGCCCGTGATTAATATCAGTATATCCATCTCCCTGTTTGAAGTTTAATTATTTATCTCCCATTCAAGCCTATCTTCCTAGCTAGAATTCTTTTGATTAGGGTATCTCTAATTTGAATCCTTATCTTTGTTTTGAAATCCATTTTGAATCATCGAGTGAGGGAGTGTATTTGTAATTTATATAAATCATTTATATGTTGTGTTGTTTGAGTTGTTATGTTGATTTGGATTTTCGATCGATTCGTCTGATCAACGCTATCGATAGGATTTCCAAAACACTTGAACGGAGCAAACTAACACGATATTTTTTTCAAATTTGGTTAATGAAATAAATTTTGTATGATTATACTATACATATTAGTATAAAATTTTCTGGAATTAAAGTTAATTGAATTGATTTTGGCTTTCATTTATTATTTTGTAAACCATTGACTATTGCCACATGATATAAATAAATGAAAATATAAAACATGGCTTATAGATTGATTTGGAATCTAAATGAATTTAAGTCAAGAATTTAAGAATTTAATTTCCGGTGATTTCAAACTTTGGTTTTAAAGTTTTAAAATGTATATTATTTAAAGTATTTTCGAATAGAAATCGTTTCCAAAGAATTTTTAAAAGTTTAAATCAGTACTCTCTTCGTTTGTCGCTAGAAAATAATTTCAGTGATGACTGCAGCATCATCGACATTCATTTTCGAGTTTTAGAGTGGAGAGACCAATCCGTAGCTTTGCTACACTTTTGTATTGAAAAAATTATAAAATAATAAATTGATTTAAATTTCTTAAGTATGACTTGGTTTATTATATATGTTAGCACCAAAATTGGTCACTAACCTCGTAGAGAAAGATTATGTAGAGAAATAAGTGATGAAGGTAAATTAAACAGAGAAGACAATGCTAATCTAAATGCAGAAAGTAAGAACACCAAATTTATAGTGGTTCAGCGTAATTGCCTACGTCCACTTTGAGGTTAAACTTTATTGATCTTCTTAATGATTGATTACAAATACAATTCGTGGATCAAATGCTTGAATGAAGTTGTTAAGTAAAGAAGATGAGTCTGAAAAATGGCAGAGTCTCCCCAGTGTTCTCCCCCAAAAAAGGTCCTTTTCACTGTGACCCTGCCCCTCTATTTATAGACAAAGATGGGCTGGACTTCCCAGATGGGCTTGGTAGCCGAACACCCTAGCCCAAGTATAGTGGTCGCTGCATGCCGAACCAGGTAGGCCGAACACAATGATGCCGAACCACCCTTCCTATGCCGAACGGTATGTTTGATGTGTGGGAAGTGCAGAATAGTTGTCAGTCGAAGCCGAACGTGCCTCTGTCTGAAGCGCTTGACCAAACAATGCACTCTGGCCGAACGATGCATTCTGGCCGAACAATACCTTTGGCCGAACGATCCTCCTTGGCCTAACGTGCCTTCTGGCCGAACGATGCTTTTAAGCTGAACGATCCCTTTGGCCGAACGATGCTTTTTAGCCGAACGATCCCTTTGGCCGAACGATACTGCCATGTCGAGTAATCATATACGCCGAACGCCTTCTAATGTCGAGTACTCTTGGATGCCGAGTACTACGCCGAGTACTCCTCGATGCCGAGTGCTACTGGATGTCGAGTACTACGCCGAGTACTCCTAGATGCCGAGTGCTTCTGGACGCCGAGTGCCATTGGATGTCGAGTACTCCTGTTGCCGAGTTCCACTGGATGCCAAGTGCTACCTGATGCCGAGCACTAGTTGCCTGGTCAAATCCCCAGGAAACACTTGCCCCCCAAAGTGTATCGCGTGGCCGAACTTGGTACGCTTTGAATCATGTAACCTTTTCGTCTCGTCTTAAACTCTTGACTAACCTCGAACGGAGATGTCTTTTTTAGAATTCCAGTGGTTTAGGTGTGTGTCGAACGTTTCCCAGATGTCGAACGAGGCATTCGTATCCGCCCGTGCCTCTGTCCGAACGAACCTTTAGTGCCGGATACTCTTATATGCCGATGCCGAACGTCATAACCTTGACCGGTTCCACCGGATGTTGCCTTTTCGACTTCTTCTGTTTCCCTATAAAAGCCAGCACCTCTATTCTTCTTTTCCTTCTCACACTTCCCTTGCCTCTGCCGAACCTATCAGCATACAACTCGCCGATTCTTCCCAAGTTTCTTCCTTACCAACTAGGTACCGATCCTTTCATCTCAATACAGCCTTTATGCTCGAACTCCCTTAAATGGGATAAATCGAGCCTTGGACTAAATGTCGAGTCACGCGACGAGTGATGGTAGGGAGTGTAAATAGAGATGAGTTTTTTCCAGAAATCAATGATAGACACACTGTGGTTCGGCATAGGTTTTTTATGCCGGACCAGATTGGTGGAAGTAGAAACATGGAGTAAGTAGGAGATGACTAGGGGCATCGAGCGGTCTGGTTTGGTACGACTTGCCGAATGATTCGCCCTCGTGGTTCGGTGTGGATGGAGGAAGAGACGTGGCCAACGTTGAAGACAACGTGCCGATGGTCATTTCAGCCGAACAGTCACAAACACCGTACCATACTCAGGCTAAAACACGCCGAACAAAACAAGGCCGAACGATCCCTTTAGCCGAACAATGCTTTAGCCGAACAATGACTTTAGCCGAACAGTTACTTTAGCCGGACCAGGATTTAGCCGAACAATGACTTTAGCCGAACAGTTACTTTAATTTAGTCGAACACTCATTAACTATATCTACCGTAAAGCAAAACAAGAAACAGGGCCCAAGCATTCTAGCATACGTGAAGCCGGCCCGGATTGCTAACTTCTTAGCTTTAGTAAACGTAAATCTGAACTTAGATTATCATACGTTTTCTGGATCTGGAATTGCAATCGCCAAAAGGCAGGCTTCTGGGGACGGTCAGCGATGACGGTCTCCGAGGGCGATGACTTGATGCTCAGTTTTATAGCAACAACTTTGCGACCTTCAAACTTTCAACGCTTTTACATGATTGCTTGCACTAGATCACACACCACACGGGAGGGATATTCGTGTTGTTAACCCTAACGTTCAACGTTTTTTCAAGTATAGTTTTCGCAGGCACTTAAACAGATTCATTATTTATTGGGGATGTCTATGAAGTCTAGCTCCGCCACCATATCTGACAGGCCTGGGCCATCATCAAGGCAAGAAGCCGCCGATACTTCAAATCCGTCGACTTCCCCTGCCCATAACTTAGCACCCGATGCCCTGGAGGCAACAATTCTTTTAGACAACCCGATCGATTCACAAGCTTCGAAGATCAATGAAGCCGCACTTCGACGGATATGCTCCATTCTTGGGATTCCTTTCGCCGATGTGTTAGTGCCTTCGCGACACGATCATCCTCACCTGCCCCCAGTCGGATATACCACATGCAACAAGTTCATGTGTTGGATGGGCAGCGTGCCTCAGTTTAATTTATTCCTCCGGGACGTGTTGCAGTACATCGACATTGCTCCGTCGCAACTGCATCCGAACGGTCACGCGTTTCTATATGGGACCTATCTACTCTTTATGGCCGTCTTCTCTAGACCCCCAACTTCTGGCGACATCAGATACATCTATATGATCAAGAAGTGGAAAGACAGCCCTTCCTTCATGTTCCTCGAGCCGTACCACAAATGCCAAATCTTTATAGGGGCATGTAGTAAATTTGCCCTGTACGAACAAGAATGGTTCTACATGCGTTGCCCTCCTGGTTTTGCGAGGAGATGGGTTGAAGGCAGTAAGTCTCTTCGCTGAGTCATCATTCGCGATTAATCGGAGTCATGCTTTTTCTAACTCCTCGTTTTATCTTTTTTAGGTATCAATCCGCGTCCGGAGGGCCGAGGATATTCTGAGGCCGTTGAGGCCATTAGAGCTCTTCCTGCCGAAGAACGAGACATTCGGACCATTATTTCAAACGAGTCATTGTCGAGGTTCGGCTTGCTAGCCCCTGGTCGCCGGATTAGCCTTCCGGAGGGCGTCTCTATTCCCCAGCCAGCATCCGGTAAAGGGAAAAAATGGACCGGATCGTCATCACGCCGCACTCCTGATACGCACGAAGAAGGTGAGCGGAAAGAGGACGAAGCTCCTGAGACCTAAGGCGAGAATGTGGGTCCCGCTTGGAATCCAGCGGTCGAAGTTCATGACATTGAAACGTCATCCTCCCCTTCGAAGGGAAAGAAGAGGTTAAAATACAATATTCTGAAGGAGAAAGTTGGCGGCACTTCAAAAGATATGCCTATCCCGCCAGAGAAAGAGGCTTCCTCACAGCACCTGGAGAGTTCTCTAAGGGGTTTGTTGAATCTTTCTATCCCCGACGACATACTTAATTACGGGTTTGACGATCCTGAAGCCCTCAAGTTTTCTTCGCCCGCTAGAGGCAATGCGGGAGTTCGACTCCCAGTCCAGGGAGACAATACTCCGATTAGTAAAGACAAAAGAACTGGTCCGTCGGGGGGAACACTAGGACACACACGCACATACGCATTCCATCATACACTTCATGTTTTTTCTTGTTTCTCGGATCTTTCTTAACTCGTTGTTATCTCTATTCTTTGTAGGTGACATGGGGCGCTCTCACGGATTCGATCGCCTTCATGGTTCTTCGATATTTCATCATCCCGGACGGGATTCAGGTTCAGGCAGACGCTGGGACAGAGAAGATTATGAAGATAGAGACAACCGTCCCCGCGATTCGTCTTATCGTAAGAAGGCATACTCCCAATCTTCACAGTCCCATGATCCTCTTCCTCCATCTGAGCCGGATAGAGAGAAGTCTTCATAGAAGGGGTACCAACCCGATGCTCCTCGAGAACAACACTCTGGTTCGTCGAGCACAAGGCAAATTCGGGAGCAACGAAAAAGAGCATAACTTCCAAAGCCTCCTCCCCCTACTCCCGCGGTTGACCCGACTGTAGCGGAAAAGATGGTCGATCTTAAGGCCAAATTTCCAAAAATTTGTTTCGATGGTCTGAAATTCCTCCCGGCTATTCACCATATCCCTGGGCACGTGAAGCAGAGTGTCATTGCCTGTAATAGCGACGTCTATGTTCAACATGACGCGTTTGTTCACTTGGTTGAAAAGATCTCGTAGGTGTCTGTTGAGCGACAATATGAGATTGATCGTCTAAAATTGGAGGCTGGTTGTGACAAGAACATCATCAAGCACCAAGACGAGGAGCTCGCTTCGTACAAGTCGAAGCTGGAAGCCGCTGAGCAAAGCGCAAAAGATACTACTGAGTCAGTCACTCGTTTAGAGGTGGCTCACAAGAAGGAACTTGATGAAGCAGTCCAGCGTAGCGGTGCCCTTGCGCTAGAAAAAGATTCCATTCAAAAAGAAAGGGACACGCTCGCTTTACAAGTCAAAGAGTTGAAGGAATTACTTTCCAAGGAGAAAGAGGACAAAGTAGCTGCTCAAGAAGAGTCACAACGATACTGTGATGAAATCGTTGCTACTCGGCTCTTGAAAACGAAGCTCGATGATGAACTTGCTGGGGTTGAAAAAATGAAGGACGAAGCCCTTGAGGGGGGCAAAAGAAAAGCGGAGGAGGAGATTGATTCTCGCCTCGAGGCAGCCGCAGAAGCCGGCAGGGAAGAGGTCAAATGCATGTTTGACCCGTTGATCGCTGAGTATGGAGCCCGCGTCCTTATGCATCGTGACTTAACATTCTTGGGCGAGGGCTATCTCGAATCCCTAGCTAATGCCTGGGAAACTTTAGTGAAGATTAGGAAAATCGAGTCGGGCTCTGAAGAGGTCGATGAGGATGCCTTAGTGAAGGAGTTTCTTAGGGGGAATGAGCCAGCGGATTTATCCGCAGCTTTGGCGCTTTATAACAAAGGCTCTCCCCTTCCAAAAGAGGAAAGTGATGAAGCTGGCCCGTCTGGGGCTGAGACTGCGGCTCCTCATATTGCTGCTCCTCCCGCTGCTCAGCCGGCCGGTCGGCTGACACTTGACCCGTTCGAGCAGCATGCCGGCTATGATCCTGAAGATCCCGGGCTTGGCGTTCACGTGCTATCTCCTATTCTGGAGGGTGAAACCCCACGCGCAACCGATAGCCAACCAGAACCCGGTAGGAAACTCTTCTTTTCTAGAAGTTGAAAGATCTTGCTATTCTCCAGCATTGGTTATTCATTCTAATGTTCATTCTTTATGTTTTCATGCAGGCTGCTCTGATCCCGAGCCAACTCCGAGGAGCGATGACGCCAAGGGGGAGGCAGAGAAAACAAGCGATGTTGTTCACGTGGGAGTAACTCCTGGCCCTGACGCTCAAGTGATTGGGGCGCTAGATGATGACAAGCTTGACACTTCATCTCCTACCGAAGGGAGTGACGAAATCGAGATCACTGGCGCCTCTGAGCATACCTCAAAGATGAGCATGAAGGAACGCCTCGCCGAAGAGGTGAAGAAAAAGGTCGAGGTCAAAGTCGAACCTGAAATACTCGAACTTACCGACCCGCGGAACAGACCTCTGAAAATCATTCTCCCGGGCAGGTTTAAACCACTGGATGTTCCGTCCCCTACTCCTGACTCCGCTTCTTTAGTGAGCAAGAAATCCAAGAAAAAGCGCGAGGGAGAGGAGTCGTCGGAAAAAACAAAGGAAGACAAGAAGAAGAAATCGAAGAAATGATCGATACACTCGTTCAACGAGCTTCTTGCTTAAGTCTTGTAGTTGCTTTTATCTTTTGTAGCTTGTAGTTTGTATAGATAGGTTCTTAACTCTGAGTTTTGTAGGAGTAACCGTGTAACCCCATTTTGAAATATTGAATGAAGTTTAGTTTCTTTTTCGTTTGAATGATTCTCTTTCTTTTCTTTGGTTCGCTGACTAACTGTAGTCATAACTCAAGTTTTTAGGAGTAGCATTATTTCCCAGTCCATTCTCGTGTTGTTCGAACATTTCTAGATGTGGCATACTTCTTGTCCCACATTTCTTGAGTACTTGGACTTTTTTCTAAATTCATGCTCCAGGGATTCAGAGATTTGAAATCGTTTATACTCTAGTTCGCGCTCTGGGGACTTAGAGTACTCCGATCCATGCTCTGGGGATTCGGAGATTTGAAATCGTTTATACTCTAGTCCGCGCTCTGGGGACTTAGAGTACTCCGATCCGCGCTCTGGGGATTCGGAGATTTGAAATCGTTTATACTCTAGTCCGCGCTCTGGGGACTTAGAGTACTCCGGTCCACACTCTGGGGATTCGGAGATTTGAAATCGTTTATACTCTAGTCCGCGCTCTGGGGACTTAGAGTACTCCGATCCGTGCTCTGGGGATTCTGAGATTTGAAATCGTTTATACTCTAGTCCGCGCTCTGGGGACTTAGAGTACTCTGATCCGCGCTCTGGGGATTCGGAGATTTGAAATCGTTTATACTCTAGTCCGGGCTCTGGGGACTTAGAGTACTCCGATCCGCGCTCTGGGGATTTGGAGATTTGAAATCGTTTATACTCTAGTCCGCGCTCTGGGGACTTAGAGTACTCCGATCCGCGCTCTGGGGATTCGGAGATTTGAAATCGTTTATACTCTAGTCCGCGCTCTGGGGACTTAGAGTACTCCGATCCGCGCTCTGGGGATTCGAAGATTTGAAATCGTTTATACTCTAGTCCGCAATCTGGGGACTTAGAGTACTCCGATCCGCGCTCTAGGGATTCAGAGATTTGAAATCGTTTATACTCTAGCCCGCGCTCTAGGGACTTAGAGTACTCCGATCCGTGCTCTGGGGATTCGGTGATTTGAAATCGTTTATACTCTAGTCCGCGCTCTGGGGACTTAGAGTACTCCGATCCGCGCTCTGGGGATTCGGAGATTTGAAATCGTTTATACTCTAGTCCGCGCTCTGGGGACTTAGAGTACTCCGATCCGCGCTATGGGGATTTGGAGATTTGAAATCGTTTATACTCTAGTCCGCGCTTTGGGGACTTAGAGTACTCCGATCCGCGCTCTGGGGATTCGGAGATTTGAAATCGTTTATACTCTAGTCCGCGCTCTGGGGACTTAGAGTACTCCGATCCGCGCTCTGAGGATTCGGAGATTTGAAATCGTTTATACTCTAGTCCGCGCTCTGGGGACTCAGAGTACTCCGGTCCGCGCTCTGTGGATTCGGAGATTTGAAATCGTTTATACTCTAGTCCACGCTTTAGGGACTTAGAGTACTCCCATCCGCGCTCTGGGGATTCGGAGATTTGAAATCGTTTATACTCTAGTCTGCGCTCTGGGGACTTAGAGTACTCCGATCCGCGCTCTGGGGATTCGGAGATTTGAAATCGTTTATACTCTAGTCCGCGCTCTGGGGACTTAGAGTACTCCAATCCGCGCTCTGGGGATTCGGATATTTGAAATTGTTTATACTCTAGTCCGCGCTCTGGGGACTCAGAGTACTCCGATCCGCGCTCTGGGGATTCGGAGATTTGAAATCAATTATACTCTAGTCCGCGCTTTGGGGACTTAGAGTACTCCGATCTGCGCTCTGGGGATTTGGAGATTTGAAATCGTTTATACTCTAGTTCGCGCTCTGGGGACTTAGAGTACTCTGATCCGCGCTCTGGGGATTCGGAGATTTGAAATCGTTTATACTCTAGTCCGCGCTCTGGGGACTTAGAGTACTCCGATCCGCGCTCTGGGGATTCAGAGATTTGAAATCGTTTATACGAGTTCGTGCACCGTACAGGATAATGTAGTCCTAGTAATTCATCACCCGACTATGAAATATAGAAACATTAGTAATTCGTGGAAAATACGGCTTCAAGCCTTTATTAATGAAAAACAACTAAACTGCTTGATTACATAGTTAAAAAGAAACTAAGTTGCGACTGAACGAAAACATATAGGAAATAACAGTGCCTAAAACAAGAAAGAAAACATGCTAAATGTAATAATGCCGCAAATGTTCACTGTTCCACGCTCGGGGGAGTGTCGTGCCATCAATGGTCGCTAGCTTGAACATTCCCTCTCCAAGCTTCCGTTTAATGACGTACGGACCTTCCCAGCTGGGATTCATACGTGATGGTACCGAGAAAACTCGTTTCAGAACGAGATCACCCACATCAAAAGTCCTTGGGTGGACTCTGCCGTCGTAGTAACGCTTGACTCGGTGTCTATGCGCTGCCGCCCTTAATTCGGCCTCTTCTCGTTTTTCATCGATGCAGTCCAGTGATTCCAACAAGAGGTCCTTATTCGTCTTGGGATCGTAATATGTCAGTCGATGCGATGGAACTTCAAGTTCCACGGGTATAACGGCTTCCGAGCCGTATGCCAATGCGAATGGAGTGTGGCCGGTCGCGGACTTGTGGGTAGTTCTATAAGCCCACAATGCTGTCGGGAGCTCATCTACCCACTTGCCTCCGACTTTCTCCAAAAGCTTCTTCAGTATTGACTTGATTATTTTGTTAACGGCCTCGACTTGTCCGTTAGCTTTTGGGTGTGCAACGGCGGCGAACTTCTTCTCGATGCCATACTTTAAACAGAACTCTTTGAACTCTCCGCTTTCAAATTGCGTCCCGTTGTTCGTAATGATGGTGCGAGGAAGGCCAAAGCGGCATATGATGTTTCGTACAACGAAGTTAATGACCTTCTTAGAGGTGATGGTGGCCAAGGGTTCTACCTCAGCCCATTTTGTGAAATAGTCGACTGCAACTATCGCGTATTTCGCACCACCTTTGGATATAGGCAAAGAGCCGATTATGTCGATTCCCCAGATTGCAAATGGCCAGGGACTAACCATTTGTGTGAGTTCCGTTGATGGAGTTCTCGGGATTTTCACATATCTTTGACACTTATCACATTTCCTTGCATAGTCTGCAGCGTCCCGATTCATGGTCGGCCAATTGTATCCATAGCGAAGAATCTTTTTTGCTAGCGTTTGCCCCTTGGTATGGTCGCCACATTCCCCTTCGTGAACCTCTCTTAAGACCCGCTCTGTATCGTTATGAGCGATGCACCGTAATAAGGGGACTGAGAACCCTTTTCGATACATTATTCCATCCTGCATCACGTATCGCGCGGCCTTTCGAAGGACCTGTCGCCTTTCGCTCCTTTTTTCTGGTAAAGCCCCAGTTGTCAGGTACAGTCTGAACGGGGTCATCCACGACTCCTTTTCGGTTTTTGTTTCCAACACATGGTCAACTTTCATCTCGTCTATGCTCGGGGCATGCAAGGCCTCAACGGGATACAATCCCATTTGCTGCGCGTCGCCTGTGCTTGCAAACTTAGCCAACAAGTCAGCTTCTTTATTCTGTTCGCACGGGACATGTGAAATGTCATAACGCTCAAGATTTGACAGTAGTTCTTGGACCTGAATAAGGTACGGAGCCAGCTTCTGTCCCTTTGCTTGGTAATCTCCACGCACTTGGTAAACCACCAACTGTGAGTCACCAGTGATTTCAACTGATTTGATCCCGAGTTCTCCGATGAGCTTCAAGCCAGCGATCAGTGCTTCATATTCTGCTTCGTTATTTGTAGCTGGGAAATCAAGCTTCAAAGCATAACAGATTGATCGATTTTCCGAAGTTATAAGAACTACACCCGCGCTGGAGCAACGGTCGTTTGATGCCCCATCAGTGTATAATTTCCAACCAACGGGGGGAATGACGTCATGATTATCTGGTTCTATGGGTATGGTAAACTCAGCGATGAAATCTGCTACTGCTTAACCTTGTATGGCCCTCCGTGGCAAGTAGGCGATATCGAACTGGCTCAACTCGATGTTCCATTTTAGCAATCTTCCGGAAGTTTCTGGTCGTTGGAGTACCTGCCGTAGGGGTTGATCAGTATAAACACTGATTGAGTGTGCTTGAAAATATGGGCGTAGCTTACGTGATGCAATCACCAAGCAATAGGCCAATTTCTCGATTTTGGGGTAATTTCTTTCTGCCCCCGTTAAACGCTTGCTAACGTAGTACACCAGCTTTTGGATTCGGTCCTCTTCGCGAACCAGAGCCGCACTTATCGCATGTGGGGATACAACCAAGTATATGTACAACATCTCATGGTCTACTGGTTTTGATAGCACTGGTGGACTCTCCAGATGCCTCACCAGATCCCGGAAGGCTTCCTCACAACTAGACGTCCATTCGAAGTTCCTCTTCCCTTTCTTTATTACATCAAAGAAAGGGATGCACTTGTCAGTCGCCCTGGATATGAATCGACTTAGCGCAGGTACTTTTCCATTCAAGCTCTGTACCTGCTTTATAGTCCTGGGTACTTGCACATCTCGAATAGCTTGGATCTTTTCAGGGTTAGCTTCAATTCCCCTAGCATTGATGATGAATCCCAAAAACTTCCCCGACGCAACGCCGAAGGAACACTTCAGAGGGTTGATCTTCATCCCGTAATACCTGAGTATGTCGAACATTTCAGCCAAGTCTCGAATGTGGTCGTTTGACTGTCGTGACTTCACGAGCATGTCATCCACATAGACTTCTATCGTCCTACCAAAAACATTCGATTCACCAAACGTTGATAAGTCGCTCCTGCGTTCTTCAGTCCGAAGGGCATTACTACATAGCAGTATAGCCCGACATCCGTAACGAAGCTGGTGTGTTCCTGGTCCGGGATATGCATCGGGATTTGGTTGTATCCCGAGTATGCATCCATGAATGATAACAGCTCATGTCCTGCGGTGGAGTCGACCAACTGATCGATCCTTGGTAACGGGAAACTGTCCTTGGGGCATGCTTTGTTCAAATCGGAATAGTCTACGCAAGTTCTCCATTTCCCGTTTGCCTTTTTCACCAGTACAGGGTTCGATACCCATTCAGGATAGAGGGCGTCACGGAAGAACCCATTGGCTTTGAGTTTGTCCACCTCTTCTCTGAGAGCAGCGGACCTCTCCAGGTCCATTCCTCTCCTCTTTTGTTTAACCGGGACGTATTTCGGGTCTATGTTCAACATATGACTCGTGATGGCGGGAGAAATCCCACACATATCAGAATGCGTCCAGGCAAAAACATCAAGATTCGCCCGGAGGAAGTCACTAAGGTCTTCGGTCATTGCGGGGCCAAGCTATGATCCGATCTTCAGTATCCGCGAAGGGTCGTTTCAGCTAACTGAAATGTCAACCGTTAGTTCAGCCGGCGCTGCCTTTTCTTCCCTGGGTTTCTCATCGTCGTCTCTCGGATCTATGTCTCTGAAGATCCGAGAATTATGCCCGAGCCAGGGCTCGGGTACTACTTGTCAATTATCCGTGTTAAGGATGCAGACGGGATTGTCCGCAGCCTTTCCTTTCTCCCTCCGATGGGCCTCCCGGAGCTCAGCCACATAACAGGAACGACCAGCTGCTTGGTCGCCATGAACAATACCTACCCCTTTGTCAGTTGGGAACTTCAAAGTTAAGCACCACGGGGCTAATGCTGCCCTAAACTCAGCCAGGGCCGGTCGGCCCAAGAAAACATTATACGGAGAATCCACATCCAAAACTACGAAGGGTAGGATTCGCACCCTCCGACGTTCGCCTTGTCCCAGTTCAACTGGTAACTCAATATAGCCCACTGCATCGGTCGTTGCGCCATTAAAGCCGTGTATGCGAGCTTTGGACGGTTTCAAGTCCTTTGTTTCCATTTTCATCTGGTCATAAGCCTTCTTGAAGATGATGTTGACGGAACTTCCACAATCAATCAAAATTCTTTTCACATATGCTGGTCCGATTGTTGCAGATATGACCATCGGGTCGATGGTTGGAGCCTCCACTTGGTCAGCATCTCTGTTTCTGAAGACTATATCGCCTGTCATTACGCGCTGTTGCTCAGCAGGGGTCCCATCCTCCATGTTCGAACAGCATTCGAAATCTGCATGCTTCAGGGCACTATCATACCGCTCCATCTCCTGCCAATTTTTATCCGCGGGGTGAGGCCCGCCGATGATCGTGTTTATGACTAACCTACCCATAGTTCGGGCAGGCTCCTCGGGATGACGCGGAGCCGGTGCACGACCTGGGTTGGACGTTCCCTGTCCTCCTTCCTGTGGATCCTTCACAAATTCTTGCAACTTCTTTTGCCTAATCAACTTCTCGATAGCGTCGTGCAGGTGTCTGCATTCTTCCGTATTGTGCCCATAAGTCTCGTGGAAGCGGCAATATTTCCCGGTCTGTTTCTGTTCCTCGGTCGATTCTTTTGGACGTGGCTTTCTGTATTGAAAGGCATTGCAGGTTGATAGGTAAATTTTCTCAAGAGACGCATTCAGCGGGGTATACTCGTTGTAGCTTGGAATTCTCGATTTCCACTTCCCCGCTTCTCTCTTCTTCCCTTGATTTCTTCCTCCGGACTCCTTAGGCTTCCCGGACTTATTCTGGACATTGACTTGGACCTATCCCGAGTTGTCCCTGGACTGTTTCACAGCAACGTTGCTTTTCATGGACTCTTGGACATGCCCTGGTGTCTTATCTCGACTTACCCACCTAGCTTCCTCTCTCCTTATGAACTGGTGTGCCTTTGAGTAGAAACGCTCTAGCGTAGTCGGAGGTTTTCCTGCCAACGAGTCTCCAAACTCAGAATCCGGATCCACACCTCTCATCACAGCCATTAGGATTGCATGATCGTTGGGATTACTGACTTCAGTTGCCACAACATGGAACCTTTGTAAATATTCCTTCAATGATTTCCCGGGACTTTGGATTACACTTGACAGAGACATCACGTCCTTTGGACGAGTAGTGTGTATCCTGAACTGCTCAATAAACTTCTTTGCCAACTCCTCGAAATTGGATACAGACCGCGGAGGAAGTCGGGTAAACCATATAGTAGCGATCCCAGATAGAGTAATTGGAAAGCATCTACACTTGGTGGCATCATTTGCTCTAGCTGAATCCATCATCCATTCGTACCTCATGACATGCTGTCTGGGTTCAGTCTTTCCCTCTTACGTAGAGATAGTTGGCATACTAAACTTTCTGGGGTACGCCGCCTGTAACACAACATCTGTGAACGGAGTGTGACTCCTTGATACTCCCCAATCGTCATTTGACAAGCCCTGATTTCCTTTCATCAATTGCCTGACCATGGCTGTCAGGTCTGGTATCTGTATGGAAGGTGGAAGGTTAGAGTCCGTTCTACGTGACTATCCATGTTGATGCCTCCTCTCCTGGTGATCTGCCAATCGTGCGTCTTGAGGTTCGACATCATTAGCGTTTTGATGGTCTGGGCCTCCAGCCTCCATCTGTACTCCAGTTCCTAAGTTTCCAGCTCCGACTTGGTCATGGTTTCCAGCTGTTTGAGCAGCAGCACCCGTCCGCGCAGCTTCAGTCTTACAGCGTCTGCGCCTGGGAGGTTCATCAAAAGAAGTTGAGCTGTCAGATGAGGAATAGGGAGCGGGATTGCCCCCAGCATTCTGTTGCTGCTGTTGAGTGAGTTGTGCCATCGGGTTGGCGTTAGCTTGCATCTGCTCTCCTAGTTGTCTCCTGCTTTCCCTGAGTTCTCTCATCAAGTCGTTGAACTCTATTCTGGTGACAATTGGAGTTTGGTCCTGGGTGGCAATTCCTACACCCGGAATCGCTGGTTGATTGCTAGGTCCTGCTTGTTGCACGCTAGCAGTCTCATGGGCATCCGCATTATGAGAAGCTGACCTGGTACGTGGTCTTGCCATTGTAGAGTTATTGGTAGGAACTCTGAGTAGAATCAACGGATGTCTTATCAATGAGTCGGATCTTCTTTGGGGGATTTGCTCAATCCAGTAGCTTCAAAGCAGATCCTTGAGGTCTGAGAATTCAATTCTCAGTGAAAGCACCAAAGTGTTAGCATCAAAATTGGTCACTAACCTCGTAGAGAAAGATTATGTAGAGAAATAAGTGATGAAGGTAAATTAAACAGAGAAGACAATGTTAATCTAAATGCAAAAAGTAAGAACACCAAATTTATAGTGGTTCAGCGTAATTGCCTACGTCCACTTTGAGGTTAAACCTTATTGATCTTCTTAATGATTGATTACAAATACAATTCGTGGATCAAATCTTGAATGAAGTTGTTAAGTAAAGAAGATGAGTCTGAAAAATGGCAGAGTCTCCCCAGTGTTCTCCCCCAAAAAAGGTCCTTTTCACTGTGACCCTGCCCCTATATTTATAGACAAAGATGGGCTGGACTTCCCAGATGGGCTTGGTAGCCGAACACCCTAGCCCAAGTATAGTGGTCGCTGCATGCTGAACCAGGTAGGCCGAACACAATGATGCCGAACCACCCTTCCTATGTCGAACGGTATGTTTGATGTGTGGGAAGTGTAGAATAGTTGTCAGTCGAAGCCGAACGTGCCTCTGTCTGAAGCGCTTGACCGAACAATGCACTCTGGCCGAACGATGCATTCTGGCCGAACGATACCTTTGGCCGAATGATCCTCCTTGGCCTAACGTGCCTTCTGGCCGAACGATGCTTTTTAGCCGAACAATCCCTTTGGCCGAACGATGCTTTTTAGCCGAACGATCCCTTTGGCCGAACGATACTGCCATGTCGAGTAATCATATACGCCGAATGCCTTCTAATGCCGAGTACTTTTGGATGCCGAGTACTACGCCGAGTACTCCTCGATGCCGAGTGCTACTGGATGCTGAGTACTACGGTGAGTACTCCTAGATGCCGAGTGCTTCTAGATGCCGAGTGCCATTGGATGCCGAGTACGCCTGTTGCCGAGTTCCACTGGATGCCGAGTGCTACCTGATGTCGAGCACTAGTTGCCTGGTCAAATCCCCAGGAAACAATATATATGTTATTTTATAAAGGTTTAAAATTTGGATATATAGAATATATATATATATACGCATCTCCAAATGGTTTGAAGTGAAATTGGGAATTTAATTCTTATATTTTATGTTAAAGGATGATTTTAATTATAAAATGAAGCCAAAGTTTTGAATAAATATTTAAATTTGAAATAATTGAGTTGGGAAAAGTTTACTTGCATAATACCCAATTTCATTCTAATATAACTTGCCTAAATTATTCAGAAGTTGAATATGTAATTGGATAATATACAATATAAAATGATTTTATGAATAAAATCTGAGTGGTTATAATAAATGTTATACACTTAATTTTTAATTATAAAAGTGTTAATAGAGATAAATAGAATAATAAGTTGATTGAATAGTAAATAAGACAAATTAAATAAAAAAATTGTTTGAAAGAAATTTCGTAATAAACATTAATAAATTTGAGATTAAATCAGCTGAATGAAAATATCTTGAATTTAAAATCAATTGTTGAATATTAGTTTATATAAAAATAAAAAATTGAAATTTATATGTTTTGAATTAATGGTTTTATTTTGTTTTTCAATCTATTTTCTTCTAGTTGTTTCTATTCTCCTACCTCGTTCCTTTTCGGGGACGAAAAGTTTTGAGTGGGGAAGAGTGTACTGACCCATAAATTTTTATTGGTTTTTAATATTATATTTAAAATGAAATTTTGTGAATTTTTAAATAATTGAATTTGGAAATAAAAATTTAATATTTGGAATACATCCATTTTAACATAGAAAATGGTAAATTTTCATCAGATAATATGGAAGTTTATTTTATTGTGTAATTTTTATTTCAATTTAAATCAGTTAATATTAGATGATAATAAAATGTTTTCCAAACCAGAATATTTTTATATAATAAATTTGTAAATCCTCCTCTGACTGAGATGTCATATTTCGTTTCGCCAAATTTGGGGTGTCATTGCTTCGTCTATCTTAATTCTGACGTTTTGGCAGCAATTTCGGTACCGATTATCGTCTTTTAATAGGATGATCATACCGTTGATATCTGTATACCGTTTTGATCGTCTCGTCGTTCTGATCTCTGTGGTGTATTCAATCCTGTGTTTTGAAGAGTGAAACGCCGGCGAAACCGCGAAACAATTTGCCGTATCGGTTCCGTATTCGAGTTTTGGGTCCATTGTCTTTTAAATTGCCAACTGGTATAATTCGAATAGCCATTAGCATTAATGATTTCTGCAAATACAACTGTTGGCTTTGCTTTTCCCAGATTTAGTTATTTTTGGCTTTCCATCTCTATTGGTTTTATAGCTGTACTGTTTATTTTCGTTTGGCTGCTCTTCATTTCTAAACAATATATAGAGTTATTCACCTTCTCTCCTACTTGCTTCCTCCATTTTTCAAGCAACCTCTCCACCATTCCTTCCTTCGTACCCCTGTAGCAGCCGATCATCGCTAATCCTTAAACCCGAGCCCCACCATTCCCCTCTTCCACCACTGACCACTCAGTTGTCGTGCTCGCAATCCATCTCCACCTACGTATGCTTCCCACAATCTCACCACTCCATCGCCGAGACAAAGTCGTAGCCTGTCACCTCTTTTATATATAAGGTATTTTATATATGTATATATATTATGTATTATATTAGATTTTGTATATATACTAGTCCGAGAGTCTTGTATGGTTATAAAGTTATATATGTTGTTATATATGAGATGTCAGTTAGTATATATATGTCTACATATTTTGTTTATGGGTCACAGTTGCATATTTGAGTTATAAAGGTTTCAGTTTGAATATTTCAAAGTTTAACTTGTTATAATTTAAGTGCAGTTAGTGTTTACAGACAATTGGTTTAAAACATATAAGTAAAAGAGTTAGTTTTGTATATGTATATTTAAAAGTATTAACATTATGTAGTTATATTATATTATATAATCTATTAGTATGTGTATACAAACTCCGAAAGGAAAGGTTGATTTTTACATTTATTTTGTTGTATATATATATATATGTAAAGTGGTTTCGGCTGTATATGTGTTTGTTGAAAAGCTTACATATATACATTCATTTATATATATATAAACTGTGTATAGTGTCTAGTTGTATAATATATTAGTTTACATGTGATGTTATAATATAAGTTTACTACAGGCACAAGGCTACATTAGTTATATGAGATTTTTTTGAATTTATATATATAGTTTAACCTTATATATGATTTGTTTACTGTAAGTTATATATTGATATATGTGTTATGTAAGTGCTGTTTTATGTTGAATATACGAGGTTATAAAAAGTTACACTATGTACATTTATAGATTGCATTCCTGTGTGAAGTTATGACCTATAAAGGCTGTAGGATGTAGCACTCCTAGTCTAGTATATATAAGTATAATATTTGTTACTGTATATTTATATGTATGTACAGGTTTGTACAATTTTATATAAGTGTTTACTTTATATTTTATATATATAAATGATGTCTCAGGCTAATATTCATATGGTTTGTCTATAAGCACAACCTGCATACATACATTCAGTTGTATATATGTATACTTGTTATATATATATATATAAGTTAGGAAAATACTTTTAAATATATATAAGTGTTTGTATGTATATATATACACATTTGGTTGTAATATTGTGTATATACAGAGTTTAACTATTAAGGTGTATGCATTAGTTAGTTTTCAAATTTATACATATAGAGACTTTGTTTTATGTGTTTGAAATTAAATATTAATTTTGAGATATGTTTGAATTGATTATTTAGTGTGTATATATAGATATTCTCAAATTAAATGCCTTATATATGTAAGTATTTTGCATTTTATTAGGTATATATATACATTAGTATTTATTTCAAAATTTATTATGTATATAGAATTGATTTTTAATTTATATGTGTTTAGTTTAAAAACAATGATTTTTGAAATACGTATATATTTAATTTAATATATATTTAAATTTAGAATATGACTTTATATATATAGTTATATATAGTCATATATATGTGCACTTATACCATCTATCTACATCAATCCAGTTCTGATTTGACTTCGTCAATTCCTATTTATCAGCTTGTCCGACGAACCCGTGTCCATCGTGCTTTGCTTCAAAATTTGTGCCTGGATTCGTAACCCATTTCATTGTCAAATTTCTCTAGCCTCGAAAGGTGAGCAATCAATCACGATTAATGTTCTTATATTTATTAAATTTGATTTCAATTGAAACAACAATTGAAATATACTGTTGTTAGTTATTTTACATTGCTATATATATGTTGTTATCTGTATCTATTCACCTGTGACATCTGACACCATTATCTGTTATTTATATTGATGATATATGCCTATTATTATCATATCTGTTATCACTCTGCAAGTTCCCGGTTAGTATAGAATTCCCTATGGGTTGAAATGATACATACCCGAACGATCTGTAGAATAGGAGAAAATTGTTATGGGTTGAAATAATAAACCCAAGCGATTTTCATTGTATTGAATTTGGGATTGCGGATTGAAATGATATATACCCGTAGATATTTAAATTTTGGATTAAAATGATAAATATCCGCATCACTTGACCATAGGATAGAAAATTATATACAAACACCGTGGGTCTATCTATAAATATTTTGAAATTGATTTCTACGGTTTTGGAAAGAAATATATGGTTTAATAAATATTGAGTTTTAAGGTATTATATAAATGTATTCTATAAAGTTTAAATTCTTGATTTTAAAATTTATGTTTCGAAATGTTTAAAACTATAAGTTGGTTTTGAAATTAAAATTTAAAGAATTTACTTATCATTTTACTGTTTTAAAATATGTATAAATTGGTTTTAATATAAAATAAGTTTGATAATAAGATTTGATTTAACAAAGTTGATTTAATTAATACACAATATGTTTCAGTATTTATTTAAAATTATATCTTAAAATAGATTGTTATAATAATCTTTATAAGTTAAGATTGGGAAGATACATTTGAATTTATTTTAAATTGTATTTAATTAAGAATTTTATTGAATTAAATCGATTTGGCACATATTGAATTTGAGATTTTTAAAGGATGTGATTTTATAACTTGATTTTGGTTTAAGGTGATTTAAATGAATATTTCAAGTTTAAATAAATTGAAGGAAATATTTAGTTATTTGTAATTTGGGGTTTTATTTAAACGATATTGGATTTATTAAGTGAATGTTTCAAAACTAAGTGATAATGAAGTTAAATTAAGATAAATATGAAATTATCAAATTTAGTTTTGAAATTGTGGAATATATATAAAGCATTGAAATATATTGAAATTGAAATGGTTCATTTTGTGGTTCAAATCTGTATTTGAAATCGTTATAATTTGAATGGTTTATTTAGAAACTGAATTGAATTGAAATTGATGAATTGAGATTGAATTAAATTTGAATTTTGGAATTCGAGCTGATTTGAATCGATTTGTGAAATCTTAGGAAATTATTTTATTATATAAAGTAATTTTAAATTATATTTAAAACTATTTTTATATTTTACTTTATAAATTTTTTTATATAAACTATTTTAATCATTTTTAATATAAACTATTTTAATATGCTAATTATTTTAATATAAACTATTTTAACTTATAACTATTTTTATATAAACTATTTTATTTTATTAACTCTTTTATTACATATACTATTATTAATATCTAAATGGTTTAAAGGAAGTGCTATGATTTCAAAGTGTTATGATTTCGAAATGTTATGATTTCCAAAGTTTTATGATTTTCAAAATGTTATGGTTTCCAAAGTATTATGATTTCAAAATGTTTGGTTTCGAAAGTGTTATAAATTTGAAAGTACTATGATTTTGGAAGTGAATATATTTGGAGTGAAAATGATATTTTGGTTTGGAAGTATAAACTATTTTGAAATGATCGCGGTGTTATAATAACGTTTGGTTGTTAAAGAGATCGGATCGGATATGGGCATACTCTCTGTCGATACCGAAAACCACTTTAACAACTATGTACGCGGTGGAGATTCTAGAATGAAGTAAGATGGTGGCGACGATCCTATATGAGGTATATACGTGGACCCGACTCCCGTGAGTTGGCATAAGGTGGCTAAAACAGGAGCAATCGACGGGCCAATGAGGTGGTTCCTCTGATCGGACACACTCCATCGTATGCCATTCTATTACTTTGTGATTGATTTGGTGCGCACCTTTGATTCGGGAGTGTGGCTCGAGTTGGGTGATTGTTGCGGTTTTGCGTTACCAATAGCCCGGAAGTGTAGTTGGTATATCTACCCTGGCATTGCCTAGTTGTGCCGTGTCACCTACCCTAGCACGCCTTTTACGAGTTTGATTTTTGTCGTACCTATGGAGTATCCTTTGGTAGCTCCAGTTTACGGTGTATTACGGTACTGTATAGACTATTGGCACTATAAATGTGTTAAGGTGGAAAATGTAAAGCCTTAACACTATTTTAATAGTTTACTTTACTATAAACATTATTATAATATAATATATTACTACATAGTAGATAGTTTAACGGATCCTTAGAGGATGGCTATCCCAAACATCCTTTAAGTTACTTGTACTTCAGTTGATATTTCACTTGAGTTGGATTTATTGATATAAGAATGTTAATCCTGACTCGAGTGTTTTGTGTTTTGCTTTATACTCGGGTCAGACTTAGTGATACAGCATTTGAGACTCACCTTTGGAGTTGGAGCTTAACTTGGAGATCCATCTATTTATTCAGCTTGCAGTTATTCAGTTGATTCCAGTGATGTATTCAGAATTTGTTATTTGACTATTGTAGTGAGACTTCTATGTATTCAAGACTTCTGTTGTATCTTGTTTTAACATTGTTATATATATAGTAGCTTCATGAACTACTATTCATTTGTTTCTGCTGCTTATTGTTATATTACTCTGTGTTTGGGATTTTGTGATTATTTATTTACTATATATGCGAAGATTTGCCAAATTTAAATTAACAATCTGATATTTTGAGCAATTCAAGTCTAACATGTATGGATGTGAATGGTTGAAAATTTCAGGATGTTACAAGTCAAGTGGAAGCACCTGAAACACCTCGGTCTGACCCGAGTGTTATTTAAGAAAAAAATAATAAACGGATCAGTCTAGCTATAATTATCATGTAAGATGAGATAGGATAAGAGCTATCACAAAAATATATGATCATAATAATACCATGCTATGACAAGTATATATATTTGATAACAATGAAAATCATACAATATCTCAAGTTTTCTCAAATACCCAAAAAGAATGTCATAATCTTTATTTTTGTTCACCAAATCACAAATATTGAAAGAGCTTATCAATGCAAATCACAAATATTAGTGAAACACAATTCCAGAAATCGTCAGTTAGAAATCCAGAAATCACAAAAGGGGGAGTCCTATCACAAATAGGAGCATGAAAACTCACCAACACGTGTATCACAAACGGGACACTATCCCATGGGCTAACCCATAAAATGAGCCGAAGCTCCTCCTAACCGGGTATAGTCCCCCTTTGCGGACTATGAGCGGAAGCTCCTCCTAACAGGGTATAGTCCCCCTTTGCGGACTATGAGCGGAAGCTCCTCTTGACAGGGTATAGTCCCCCTTTGCGGACTATGAGCCGAAGCTCCTTCTAACAGGGTATAGTCCCCCTTTGTAGATAAAGAGACATTGCTCATCGCAAGTCTAAATCACAAAATGATCATCATTGATCAAAAAGAAGTGTAAATTACACTAAGCTAGTAAATAAATGAGTTTAGCTTCATGTCCCATAACCACTGGCTTAACTTAAATATTTATGAATAAATTGTAGATTTCCACTCGAAAATTGTCATGAGATTTCAATCGAACAAGTCCAAGAATTAACCGACGAAGTAAATGCAAGCGTTTCATACCACTTGTTTTGCTAAGTCGTTTAATTGGATTTCTCATACGAATAAGATAAAGGTTTCTATATACTAATAGATTGGAAAACGGTTTTAAAAATGAGCTTTGTATTAAAAGTAATGTTGAAATCATTTTTGTGAAAGTGTATTTACTACTAGTATAAAAACCTTTGTATTTTAAAGTGACAAATCACAGAAATGATTGTAAAAACAATCTATCACCAAAAATCCACATTTGACGACGTGAATTAAAACCATGAAAATCGATATCAAATTCATCAAATGGATATTCCCAAAAATCCAGAAAAGAAATCATCAAAGTTGATAATGAATGACAATAACTAATCGGATCATCATAAATCGATAGAAAAATGGAAATCCACTCAAAAATAGGCAAATAGGCAAAATTTCACAAGACCAGTCGTCTTGTTGGTTTTAACCAGACGTCTGAGCCTGTGTTCTGGAAATTTCTAATTTCTTTCTCTTTTTTCTTTTTTTATTTCCTGAAGCTTCCCAGACGTTTGGAAATTTCAACCAGACGTCTGGTTTTGGGCTCTGGAATTTTATTATTTCGTTTATTTATTTTTTCCTTAGAAGCCCGTACCAGACGTCCAGAATTTTTAACCAGACGTCTGGTTGCCTGAGCTGGGCAGAAATTTGCCTAGGCCATTGATGGCCAAATCAATTTGGAAGCGATCGAACGAGCGATGGAGGCTATGGATTTATGCCAAGCGACAACTCAGCCCTATAAGCTCTTCAATACACCCTAAATAACATGTCCAAACATCCAAGATAGGATCTTTAAAGATTTTGACTTCAAAATACCAAAATTGGAAAATTCACCAAACCAATTCAAATCAAAAGCAATTGAACATGAAACAGATGTTAGGAATTCATACCTAACAACAATGAAAGCTATGGACATAGATATGAGTTCACGAACTCACCTTTAAACTCAAAAACAACAATTGAGAAGCTCTAAAACAAGGAAAGATCAACTCCACTTCAATCACAACTCTAGGAGCTCCAATCTATGATCATATGCAAATATTTCCTAAGTTAGGTTATAGGAAATTAGGAAAATTAGAGAAGGATTGAGATGGAGGAGATGAAGAGGATGCTTACCTAAGCTTCTCTTTGATAGAACTAGAACTTGAATTCCTAAGAGAACTAGGGCTTAGGAATTTTAGATTCCTCTTCTCACCATTTTTCCTAGGGCTTGAGTGTTAGGAATTTAGAAAATGGAATGAATGAATGAAGAGGAGTGGAGTGGGAGTTATTAGGTAAAAGACTTTGGGTCTCTTATTGGGTCAATGGGCTAGAACCCAACCCAAAGCCCAATTGAAAATACCAAAATCCTAATCAACTCCAAACATATCGATGTTTATACATAAAAAGTTGTAAACGTCGTTTTAAACTCAATGGAAGTGGTCTCGAATCCGGATTTGACTGTTTACAAAAAGTCACATTTCAGAATTTAATCCTAAGGCATGATTCCTAAGAGAGACTTAGGATAATGATCCTTGTCATAATATCCTATATTGTTCCGAAGTTTGGCTCTGATTCCAAGCTGTGACGCCCCACCTGTATACTCACACTAGCCAAGGACACTACTGGGTAATGGCATCGACTAGCACAAAGAATAAGGCTGTTGAGGAGCGACCATCTGTGTAATTGCTTTATGCGAGTACCGATATGTCAGATAGTATATCATACATTTCATTTCAAGAGGAAATTTGACGTATCAAATACAAACTCAAAGATACTACACGGTGGATATGTGTCCTTTGGAAACAAATATAAAATAAGCATAACACAAATTCAGTCATAGATATTCATATCACTAAGGCGGAAATAGATATGAATATAACATACAGAAGTGAACATCATAGTAGTGTACATACAAGATCCACTACAAGCCAAAAGAATATGTACATGTACTACACCAAATAATAAGTATACATTAAAGAGTCTCTATCTCGTATACATGAAAGACAAAAACTACTAAGCTAAAGTAGTTAGCCAAAAGTCAAAAGCTAGTCCCTGTTAAGAAGTCAAGTGGAAGCACCTGAAACACCTCGGTCTGACCAGAGTATTATATAAGAAGAAAATAATAAACGGATCAGTCTAGCTATAATTATCATGTAAGATGAGATAGGATAAGAGATATAACAAAAATATATGATAACAATAATACCATGCTGTGACAAGTATATATATTTGATAATAATGAAAACCCTACAATATCTCAAGTTTTCTCAAATACCCAAAGAGAATGTCATATTCTTTATTTTTGTTCACCAAATCACAAATATTGAAAGAGCTTATCAATGCAAATCATAAATATTGGTGAAACACAAGTTCCAGAAATCGTCAATTAGAAATCCAGAAATCACAAAAGCGGGAGACCTATCACAAACTGGAGCATGAAAACTCAACAACACGTATATCACAAACGGGACGCTATCCCATGGGTTGCTAACCCATAAAATGAGCCGAAGCTCCTCCTAATAGGGTATAGTCCCCCTTTGTGGACTATGAGCCGAAGCTCCTCCTAACACGGTATAGTCCCCCTTTGCGGACTATGAGCCGAAGCTCCTCCTAACAAGGTATAGCCCCTTTTTGTGGACTATGAGCCGAAGCTCCTCCTAACAGGGTATAGTCCCCCTTTGCGGACTATGAGCTGAAGCACCTCCAACAGGGTATAGTCCCCCTTTGCGGATAAAGAGACATTGCTCATCGCAAGTCTAAATCACAAAATGATCATCATTGATTAAAAAGAAGTGTAAATTACACTAAGCTAGTAAATAAATGAGTTTAACTTCATGTCCCATAACCACTGGCTTAATTTAAATATTTACGAACAAATTGTAGATTTCCACTCGAAAATTGTCACGAGATTTCAATCGAACAAGTCCAAGAATTAACCGATGAAGAAAACGCAAGCGTTTCATACCACTTGTTTTGCTAAGTCATTTAATTGAATTTCTCATACAAATGAGGTAAAGGTTTGTATATACTAATAGATTAGAAAACAGTTTTAAAAATGAGCTTTGTATTAAAAGTAATGTTGAAATCATTTTTGTGAATGAGTTTGAGTATTTACTACTAGTATAAAAAACTTTTTATTTTAAAGTGACAAATCACAGAAATGATTGTAAAAACAATCTATCACCAAAAATCCACATTCGACGACGTGAATTAAAACCATGAAAATCGATATCAAATTCATCAAATGGATATTCCCAAAAATCAAGAAAATAAATCATCAAAGTCTATAATGAATGATAATCCGATCATCATAAATCGATAGAAAAATGGAAATCCACTCAAAAATAGGCAAATAGGAAAAATTTCACAGGACCAGACTCTGGTTGGTTTTAACCAGACGTCTGAGCCTAGGTTCTGGAAATTTCTAATTTCTTTCTCTTTTTTTTTAATTCCCTGAAGCCTCCCAGACGTTTGGAAATTTCAACAAGACGTCTTGTTCTGGGCTCTGGAATATTATTATTTCATTTATATTTTTTTTCCTCAGAAGCCCCTACCAGACGTTTGGAATTTTCAACCAGACGTCTGGTTGCCTGAGCTGGGCAGAAATTTGCCTAGGCCATTGATGGCCAAATCAATTCAGAAGCGATCGAACGAGCAATGGAGGTTAGGGATTTATACCAAGCGACAACCCAGCCCTATAGGCTCTTCGATACACCCCAAATAACATGTCCAAACATCCAAGATAGGATCTTTAAAGATTTTGACTTCAAAATACCAAAATTGGAAAATTCACCAAACCAATTCAAATCAAAAGAAATTGAACATGAAATAGATGTTAGGAATTCATACCTAACAACAATGAAAGCTATAGACATAGATGTGTCTTTAAGAATTCACCATTAAACTCAAAAACAACAATTGATAAGCTCTAAAACAAGGAAAGATCAACTCCACTTCAATCACAACTCTAGAAGCTCCAATCTATGATCATATGCAAATATTTCCTAAGTTAGGTTATAGGAAATTAGGAAAATTAGAGAGGGATTGAGATGGAGAGGATAAAGAAGATGCTTACCTAAGCTTCTCTTTGACTTTAGAACTAGAACTTGAATTCCTAAGAGAACTAGGGCTTAGGAAATTTAGATTCCTGTTCTCACCATTTTTCCTAGGGCTTGAGTGTTAGGAATTTAGAAAATGGAATGAATGAATGAAGAGGAGTGGAGTGGGAGTTATTAGGTAGAAGAGTTTGGGTCTCTTATTGGGTCGATGGGCTAGAACCCAACCCAAAGCCCAATTGAAAATACCAAAATCATAATCAACTCCAAACATATCGATGTTTATACTTAAACAAGTTGTAAACGTCATTTTAAACTCAATGGAAGTGGTCTCTAGTCCGGATTCAACTGTTTACAAAAAGTCACATTTTAGACTTTAATCCAACTAATGATGCTATATTTAAATAAAACATTTAAATATATAATCGTAAAATTGTGGGTTGTTACATTTTACTTCAAAATATAACATACCATATATAATACCCTTTCAAAATCATAACCTCAAATATCGTACTTATATAAATTCCATTATATATAAGATTTCATTTTCAGATATAGTACTTTCCAAAATCAATAGTCTCGAATATATCAAATCATTCTTATATAAATTCCGTTATATATAAGATTTATCTCTTCAGATCGAATACCTTCCAAAATCAACGGTTTTCAAATCACCTTATACTTACATAAAGTCCATCTTATATAAGAATCAAATTTTCCCAAAAATCAATTTCGCTACATGAAGAGCCATATGGGATTGAACATCTTTGCTTTATGAAAGGTTTTGAATTTAGAATAGTTTTGTATATAAAATAGAATAAAATAGTTTATATAATAAAATAGAATAAAATAATTTGTATAATAAAAGAAAATAGTTTTGTATATAAAATGGTTTTAAATTTATAATAGTTTGTATAAAAAAGAAAAATTCCAATTTGAATTACAAAGATATCCAACCTTACAACTTTCAATTTTAAAATCAAAGCATATCAATAATATTAGAACATAATATGTACATATGTCATCATTTCGCAAAATCACATTCGATTGCTCGCTCGATCACACATGTTCACGAATGAACTAGTATTGTTCATTCGACTTCCCTAATGCGGACTTCAATAAGGTTTCTTAACTAGAAACCATTATTCTCCTTACATAGCCATACACTATGATAGAGAATTTTAGAATCAAATCAAAAATCCATATCAAATATTTGCCATCAAGAATCGAATGAAAAATCCTAATACGAAATAGTGTAATTCACCTCAAACTTGTGTACTCAAATCTGGATCAAATTAATTATACTAATAAAACAATATACGTACAACTTACGTACTTATTCCAATTTGTTTCATCACCATTACATTTTGACTTAAATTCATTATTAATCTCATTGATTAACACAAATATCACTTCATACTTTAAGATATGTTTCACAGAATTTCTCCATTTAATATAAAACATTAATATATTCATTCTCATAACATTGCTCTTTATTTAAAATCATTTCACTTTTAGTTCATATTCGTTTATCCAATTAGTTTTCACTTACTTTTCAAATTTATTTATGCCACAGTTCATAAATTTAATTAAGTTCATAACACTTTTTTTTTAAATCTCATTTACAGCTTTTCCTTAATCACAATTTCGATTTAAACATGCCAAGGCTTAAAGTTCACACTTTTATATTATTACATTACATGCCAATAATGTATACAACAATTCTATTCATTTACTAACATAGATATAACAAATTTAACCTTGTTTCACTTGCTTTCAATTTAAGGTTACCAAATTCAACTGCATAATTCAACAAAATTTCTATATTTCAACTCATATGTTAATTCAGATGTTTCGACTATCCACAATATCCATATATTCTATTTTATTTCAATAGTTGAAACTACCAATCAACAATCAATAATATTCACAACCAAACATTTCAATTTCATAACCAAATATCATAATTATTCATTTTATTCTCTTTAATACACCATTACTAAACTAGTGTTTAGTCTATAAATTAAATCAACAATAATTAGCCAATGCTTATAAACTGACTAAATACAACAAATCAACAATAAATGATAATAATTAAATATTACCATTTCACAAATCAAACACATTACAAATAACTATAATAGATATAAAAAAATTATTCCTTTATATATAACATATAATATTAGGAAAAATTATTTCATTTCAAAACTTATATAAACATTTTATAACACTAACAAATACGCGCTCTCGTATATACACTCAGACAACTCATTCTAGGATATTACTACCCTATCTCTAATGAGTTAACCCCAACATGCTAAGGTATGTCTAAACCAAAGCTTTTATACCAACTGTAACGACCCACCTTTTTGGACGGTTCAAATCGACAATAAACCACACATGTCAGACTCAAACCATTCAAAAGAGAGGATTGTTAATGGGGTAAATAAGAAAATAAAAGAAAAAAGGAAAACAAAACACAGAATCTCACAGCGGAATGGAAAATATAATAATCAAATAAACAGTTCATGAAGCTGTTTTACAAATAACATTTGATTACACTTTTACAATTCAAATCAGAGTTATACATACATCATAAATAAACAAATAATGCAGCAGAACACAAAATGCAGTGGAATAATAAATAGCAATAATATACTCAATCTTCGTCTTCGTCCTCCAGAAAATAGTCTTCAATACACTGAAAAGCTCAGACTGACCCGAGCATAATGAAGAGATAAAACACTCAAGTCAGAACTAAATGATCTTATGTAAGTTAGATCAAAATAAGTAAAATAGAAATATTGGTGCAATGGTTTCATAGATGTTACGGGATTTCATCTACTATCAAGTGTACAACGTGAATATAATTATTTAAAGGTTTTCAAATAATTCGAAATATCAATCTTAATCATCTAATTAAAAAAATCCGAAGTTTGAATTAACTTAAACACTTCATATAATTCAGTTCCAAATAAAAATCCAAATTCAAGAAATTATATGGGAATATGTCATTTCAACCAGTATCAAAAATCAACATTTTCAAATAAATGAAAACCGCTCGGGTTTATCATTTCAACCCATAACGATTTTCACCTAATCTATAAGATCATTCGGGTATGTATCATTTCAACCCATAGGGATAACAGAGATATAGACATAAATAACATCCAATCATCCAAAATGTCAACCAATATCATCCATCATAAATTCAACATCCAAATATCAACAATTGAACATACAACACAATCATCAATGAAATCGACCAATAACTACCAACAATTTACTGGTTATCATTAACAAGTATTTAACTAGAAATTTAAATTTCAATATTAGATTAAATGGCAATTAAATTCAATAAAATTCAGATTTAACTGGAATGACAATTTAAAATATACTAAACAACAACCAATCAATTTCTAATCACATTATAAATTCAATTTAACTAACATAAGAAAATCTAGTAGTTGTGAGTGTTTGCTCACCTTTCGGGGCTACGAAGGTGATGATAAAAATGGAGCAATATGGAGATTCCTAGAAAAGATCCAAATGCAAAGCAAATCCATCAGATCTTAGACACGAACACGAATCAATAAACTAGTTTCAACTACTTCCAACTTCCAAACAACCCAAGATCCAAACTACGGACAAACCTGAAACTAGGTCATCTTTAAGAAAATATTCGGACAAATATGTTACTGAATCTGTAAAAGTGACTAACTAGAAAGTTGTTAAAAATTCTTTTCTCTCCGCTTTCAAAAAAAGATCACTCAAAAAGCTTCGACCTTGAGAAAGTTAAGGTCAAAACAAACAGAGGTGTTTTCTGAGTTGAAAATCTGAGTTCAAAAATACTTCGAAAAGAATTAATTTTTTGGCATAGAAAATTAAGGAATTTGAAGAACTGATCTAAAATAAAGTCGAAGCCACTAGAAAAAAAAGGTTTGAATAAAAATAATCACATAATTTGGTTACTTTCTGTAGAAGATATGATTGATACAATATGAGGTATTTTCGGCCAAAACTGGACCCGAGAAAGGACTTGAAAAATGGAGCTTTTGATATAGAAATATTCGGAATGGGAAGAAGTGTTCAACAACAAAATTGTTGCCACAGAAATTATACGCGGTTTCAAAAAAAATTATTTGATTTGGAGTAGTTATTCGGATATAGATGCCATGAAATTAAGGGGAAGGAAGAGGGAAAATAGGGAAGGGGAAAAGAAGGGAAAAAGGAGAAAGAAGAGGAGAGGGAAGGAGATGGCCTTTGAAACGACCCGCAGTCCTGTACCTCTTGAATCGACACTATTCTCCAACATATCGACTCAAAGTGAACGGAAATACGAACATCCAATCAATTTACCCATTCAACCAAAATTTAAATTTAACTATTAAATTTAAATTAAACCCAGATGAGTGAGATTAACTCACCTTTATTTTATTAGTATCCATTTCCAAATCCAGCTTGCTTTCTTCTCTTTTTTTTGACCTTGTATAAATATTATACAGTTTATTAATATTTAAGATAATCGAACAATAAATTTTCCTTTTTAATAGAATTAATTAACTAATAGTTCAATTTAACTAATTTCCTTTAATAAATATTTTTAGTAACTAAAATTAATCAAATAGACTAATAAAACATGTTAATTCATTATTTTTAAAATAATTAGTAAAGTTAAAAATTTTATATGTATATTTATTTTATCAAAACTACATATATACTTAAAATAAACTACATAGATTTTTAAAAATCAAATTCATATAAATTCTTATATTCCCAAAAACCTCATATATACGTACATATATTTTCTGTTTTACCTATATATATATACACATACATATATAGCCGATTTAATAAAATTGTTTTAAACCTTACTGTCAATTTCTGACAAGTGAAATAATAATCAACTAATTAAATTTGAAGATTTAAACTTGAGTAACATTGAATTTTAAAATGTTTTAAAAATTAAATTACCTAATTCACACAGGAAAACGAATCAACGAGCTTCTGCCCCAACAGCTTACGCTCGAGTTCTTCTCTAGCCATCCAACGCTAACTCTAACCCATCACAAAGTCACGACCGACTCGACGACCAGGTTTCTGGCCTTCCTCCCCTCGCGCGATCACGCGTGCCTGCCCCTCTCCATTCGAACTTGTATGAGTCGTCGCCAACTCCCCTCAACGAACAACCATCGCCTCCATTCGTGCCCTTGCGTCGAGCTCTACGAACGCCTACACTGGATCGATGTAACAACCCTGTATTTTACAATTAATTTTAATTTGATTTTTTCAAATTTAAGAGCTTTATTTATGAAAAGAATAAATGTTGTTATTGTAAATATAAAAAAAAACTTTGATTTTGTATGTGGATTTGAATTCCAAATATGACTAAATTTAATATTTCCAGAAAAATGTGAATATTAAATAGTCAAATAGTGGATTTTGTATGTGGATTTTGTATGTGGATTTGAATTTTGGTCAAATAGTCAAACTTCGACTTTTAACTTGAAAATTTAAAAGTTTGAAATTTATGAATTTTATCTTTTATTATAAAAATAGATTTAATAACTTGAATACTGCTTTTCGTTTCGTTGCAAACGGATTTAAATTGCAAAAGTTATACTATTTTCAATATTGTGTGTATATTGGGTTATTCAGCAATATTCTTTATTTTAAAATTATATAAATGACATTTTTATTTGATATATTTTATTCTAATTTGTACATTTATGTTATATAAAATATATTTTGGCTTTTAAATATTTTTAAAGTAAGGTAGGAATTTTTCCAGAGTTAGTAGTATTTTTCTTGCAAATTTCCATGCCCTGTTTGTAAATTTTAAACATTTTTCTTTAATCCTTTTCTATTTTCTCCAATTTAATTATCTATTTTAATTTGAAAATGATAAATAAATTATTTTAATTCAAATTTTCACTTCATAATATTTTTATAATGAAGTGTATAGTTTTTCAAGACTGACAGTGATTTATTTATAATTTTTGAACACTGTTTGGTATTTTTAAGTAATTTTCTTCATTCTTTTTATATTTTTCCAAAATTTATTATTTGTTTTCTCATATTTATAATTGATTTCGGTTTGTAAATTATTTTTCTGAATATTTTTGTTTATATAAAGATTAAAAAGAAAAGAAATATGAAAGGTTGTAAAACACTTTGAAACTTAAGCCCTTTTTTGTCCAAACCCTTCATTTTCTTTAACTCCTCAAATTTTGCCCTAGCCATCTAAAACTCTAGTGTAGCCGCCACTTTTTGTTTCTCATCTTTTCACGTGAAAACAAATCAGCTCCTCATTTCTCATGGCTTCATCCAAAAATAGGTAATGGCCTCTCCTTCTTTTTCTTCTTTTCTCTTCATTTTCAATGATTTTTGCCATGTTTCTCTTGCTTTGCTTGGCCTAACACCTCCACCATCTCCTCCACCGACCACCACCACTTCCTTCCCCACACCATCCACGACCAAACCCCCTCCTCCTCTGACCATGACAGGCCATGCACTCCTTTTGACTAAAAACCACACAAAACCTTGCACAAATCCCTTAAAACAATGCATAGCCACCACTAGTTGCAACATACCTTCGCCCAACACCTTGGATACCACCTCTACCCGCCACCACCACCTTGCTACCACCACTACACATCACCATCTCCTCTTTCCAGACCTGTAGCAAGTCATGGCCAAGCCTAGGACCTTGTAGACCGAGCCAAAGATGAACCAAAACTCCACCATATTGCATAAAACTCTTCACATGCCTATGTTGTAACTTCCCCATCATCTCTAGCTTGTAGCCGTGCATCCCTTGGTCCAAACCAGACCCAAACCATGTCCAAACCTGAACCAAAACATTCCCTAGGCCATGCAAAAGGATAGAGAAAGCAAGGCAAAAGATTTGACATTCAAATCTCTTTTCGTTTAAAAGTTATTCCATTTCAAGTGCGTTGAAATTGTGTTTGTTTTGATGTATGTTTTGGGTTGTAATACAAGAGTTGTAGCTTTGGATCTTGCTCTCCACTCAAGTCCGTAGTCTTGTCATCGTGCTTTGTTCCATTGTGTCATTGGTTTTGATATCTCCAGCACAAACAGGTGAGTTATTCTCACCAGACAATATGTACCTATATAACTGATAAACCGACACCATTTGAATCTGTAATGTATATCATCATGTTATATATGTTTATATTATTATCGTATGATGTTCACACCTGTTATTACACTTATTATATCATATGTTACTATTATTTAATGTTATTCTGTTATTTATATCTGTTATCACCATTGCAAGTTCCCTGTAGATTAGAATCACTATGGGTTGAAATGATACATACCCGAACGGACTTTAGAATAGGGAAAAATCGTTATGGGCTGAAATGATAGGCCTGAATGATTTTTATTTAAATTATTTTAGCTTGGGATTGCGGGTTTGAAATGATAGAACCCGGATTTTTCTTTTTTAACTACGGATTGAAATGATACATATCCGTATCACTTGACCTAGGTTAGAAAATTATATACAGGCCCGTGGTTATTTTATAAAGTGTTTTGAATATTTTTAAGTATTTTAAAAATATAAATTTATGAAATTTGATTTAAACAGATTTTGAAATATTTTGAATTAAAGAAATTATGATTTTTCTATGTGTTAAAAATGTAATTAATGAATGGTTTAACTGGATTTTTGAAATATAACTTAAGTTGGAAATTTGGAATTTTGGTTAAAAATGATATTTAAGTTATATAAATAAAATGGATATTAAATTTTATTTGTAAATGGTAAATATGATAATTTGATTAAATTTGAATTTAAGTGATTATTAAGTATTATTGATTTTTCTATGAATTTAAGTGGTTAAATAAATGAATGTTTAAAAGTGATCTTTTAAAATATAACTTGACTAGGAAATGTGAAATTTGGTTTTAATTAAAGGTTTAAGTTAATTAAATAAAATTGGAAATTTTGTTAAATTGTGAAATGGTAATTTAAATTTGAAGTGTTAAGTCTATTTGTTGAAATGTGAAGAATTGGAACTTTTACACTTAAACTTATTAAGTAAATTGTTGAAAATTGGATTTAATTATAAGAAATTTATTGTGAAAGAAACGTGTAAAGTTCTAATTAATGAACGAAATATGTAAAGTTTAATTTATGAAAGAAACGTGTAAAGTTCTAATTAATGAAAGAAATATGTAAAGTTTTACCTACTGAAAGAAACATGTAAAGTCTTAATTAATGAAAGAAACATGTAAGTCTTAATTTGTGTAATATTGATTTAAAATAATAAATGCCCCTTTTGTAATAAAACGTAAATTAGAACGTACATTCGATAATGTAAGTTTAATTAGTGTAATATTGATTAAATGATAAATGCTCTTTACTGTAATAGGAATGTAAGTTAAAAAGTACATTTAATATGTAAGTTTTAATTAATGTAAATGACATATTTTAATGACTAAAATAATAAAGTTTCTTTATTGTAATGATAATGTAAGTTAATAAGGTACTCTTAACTTAACATAAGAATTTTAGCATTAAATTGGATATTACAGTAACAAAGTTTATTTAACTATAAGGCTATGATAAAATGACCATGTTAAAAATTTGTAAGTATATAAATACTTTGATTATATAAAATGTTAAATTGGGAAGTATTACATTCCAAAAATGCTATGATTCCTTAAGGTTACATTACCAAAATGCTATGATAATTTAAAGGAAGATTTCAAGTTTAATAAATTGAAGGAAATATTCAGTGATTTTGAAATTTGGGTTTTATTGAAATGATATATTATTGAATTGGTTTTGAAATGGAAATGATATATTTTTGAATTGGTTTTGAATAGATATGTTTTGGGTTTGAAAGTATGTATTAGTTTGAAATAAATGATATGATTTTGAAATGGTTTAAAGGATGTATTTTGATTTGAAACATAAACTATTTTTAAAAGTTATAACCACGGGTTATAATAACGATTGGTTGGCAAAGAGACCGGGATCGGATATGGACATACTCTCTGTCGATACCGAAAACCACTTTGACAACCGTGTACGCGGTGGAGATTCCAGAATGAAGTAGGATGGTGGCGACGTTCTTAAGGTATGTTACGTGGACCCAACTCCCGTGAGTTGGCATAAGGTGGCTAAAACAGGAGCGATCTCGGACCAGTGAGGTAGCACCTCTTCTCGGACACATTTCTTCGATATTATACTCTTACTTGTGATTGATTAGATGGCCATCCTCCGATTTGGGAGTGTTGTTCGAGGTGGAACGGTAGTGGCTGCTATGCGTATCCATCAGTCCGTGTGCGTAATTGGTATATCTACCCTGGCATTGCCTAGTTGTGCCGTGTCACCTACCATATCGAGCTTTACTACGATTATGATTTTAAGATCCGACCGCGTTAAGGTTCTCCATCCCCTTAACGCTATTTTCTATATGATTATACTTTACTTATTAGACATTATTATAATAGCGAATATTACTACATAGTAGATATTTTAACGGATCCTTAGAGGATGGGCGGTCCCAAGCATCTTCTAAGTTACTTGTACCTTTATTACAGTTCACTTGAGTTGGTTTACATTATATAAGTATATATTGTCCTGACTCGAGTGTTTTGTGTTTTGCTTTACGCTCGGGTCAGCCTGAGTATTCACAGATTTGGATTTCCACCTTCTGGAGATTTGAATCGCTGGAGATCATTTGCTAGTCTTGTTCTATCAACTTCGGTTCCGTTGTTCTATTCAGCCTGTACTTGGTTATTGTATTGAGACTTCTGCTGTACTTTATTTCTTATGTTGTATCTTATGTAACTCTGATATATTTTCATAGTAGCTTCATGAACTACTATTTCTTTTACTTCTGCTGCATTATTTTACTCTATGTCTGTGATCTGTGATTATATTTATTTACTGTATATTCTGAGATCTGCCAAATTTTAATTACAACGCGGTATTTTGAGCAATTCAACTCCGGCATGAGTGTCTACCTATACACTTATAATGGATGCGAATGGTTGAAAATATCGGGTCGTTACAGTTGGTATCAGAGCTTTGGCTTTGAGGCAAAACTTAGAATGTATGGTAAATTTATTTACAGAATCACTTTCGTTCGAGTTTGAATCTCTTCCTTTTGATTCGATTTCCTTTGAATTTTGGAACGTTTCCTGCGGTTCCAAAATTCATTCTTGTCCCTCACTATTCATCTTCTTTTGATTTTGGAGTATCACATAACTCCACTTCGAATTATCTTTATAGTGAATTGGCGATCTCGCCAATATTCTAATTTTCTTGTAAAGGGGTGAAAATCCTTTACAGTCAGCATCGATTCACCAGAGATTTTATCTATCCTTGGTTTAGATGCTAATATCTTTTATTATTCCAAACTCTATCTCTTGAGATCGAACGTAGATTTATCCCAGAAAAATCCACATCGATCTTATTCTTTAAGTCACGGTTGACCCGGTTAAGGTTGTCCACGATTTACCTAAGCTTACCCATCTCTCTACTCTGTTTAACCATCTTGTCTTTTGTTTCTAAACTATCTCCAAACATTTTGAATTGTACTTGTAAATCTATGTTTTGTTTTATATATGGTGTTGTTTGAGTTGTTGATGTTGATTTGGATTTCCGATCGATTCGTCTGATCAACGCTATCGATAGGATTTCTAAAACACTTTAACAGAACAAACTGACACGATATTATTTTAAATTTGGTTAATGAAATAAAATTTTGATATATAAGTAAATTTATGGAACTTAATAAATTGATTTAAATTGATAATTTGAAATGATAATACTTGATTTATCATTTATTGTTCTACAAATGAATTTATAAATAGTTGTTTATAAATTGATTTGGGAATTGAAATGAATTTGAATCAAGAATTTGAGAATTCAAGTTTCCGATGGATTTCAAACCTTGTGTTTAAAATTTTTAAAAGGATATAATTTAAAGTATTTTTGAATAAAAAATTTGTCTCTAAAGGATTTTAAAGTTTAAAAATTAAGTGCTCTTCTCTTTGTCGCTGGAAAATAATTTCGGTGATGACTGCAGCATCATCGACGTTCATTTTCGAGTTTTGAACTGAAGAGACCGTTCTGTAGTCTTACTACAGCTTTGTTTTGAAAGATTTAATTTATTTGAATTTCTAAATGTGATTTGATTTATAATATATATAGATATATGATTTAAATTGATTTGACATATTATGTACATATATTTATTTATCTCTAACTGGTTTGAAGGAAACCGGAAAATTAATTCTTAAATTTCATCTTAAAGAATAATTTCAGTTATAAAAAGAAAAATTAAAATTTTTGAATAAATGATTCAAACTTGAGATAATTGAATTGGAAAGTTTTATTTGTATAATACAATTGCATTCAAATATAACTTACCTTAAAAAAAATTTAGAAGTTAACAATGTAATTGGATAATATACAATATAAAAAGGATTTTTTAAACAAAATTTGAGTGGTTATAATAAATTTTATACACCTAAATTTTAGTTATAAAAGATTTACAGAGGTAAATAGTGAAAAAGGAATTTAAAGAGATTTTATTTAAATAACTTGATAATCAAATTTGATTTAATATGGAACCTTAAGTCTAACCTAGGAATTTTAATAATGGTTATTTCCTGAAATGAATATGTTGTATAATAAATAATGTATCTTTGAATAGATAAATAAAATACATTGGAATTGGACATTTTGTAATAAAGTTTATTTAACTTGAATTCATAGTTTAATTGATGTCTAAATGAATAAACGTGTAAAGAAATTTGATTGTTATATTTTCTATGATAAATATTTTATTTATGAAATTGATATGTCTTGAAAAATGGATAATTATGATAGTCATAATGTATTTTAACATCACTAAATTTGATAATTGAGAATTTGGTTTTCAAATGGAAATTTTAAGTGTAACTTATTGAAGGAATATCTATTTATGAAATGGGCATTTTAAATAAAGTGTTAGGTTATTTGTTAAATGAAGAGCTAAGTAAAATAGTGAGCTTTTGACTTAATAAACGAAGTATAGTTTAATTTGGATATTCCATTCATAAAAGTTTGTTTTAATAAGTCATAAGTTAAATGATATCCAAATGAATATTCTAGAATAAAACTGATTTGAAATACTAATATATCTACTGTAGCATTTTATAAGTGCTGCCGTTTGAAAATACAATGTTTTGGAAATTTTTATAATTGAATGAACTTAGAAATGCTACAACTTTAAAATGAATATTATTTGACCTTGAATTAAAATGGTTTAAATGAAGATTATTTTAAAAGGTGTTATGATTTTCTAAGTATTATGTTTTTTTTAGAATTACATTTCCAAAGTGTTATGATTTTAGTAGTATGATTTCCAAATGATAAACATCTCTAATTTGTTATGATTTCAAAGCGTTATTGTTTCACATTTATTATCTTATTTTTTTTTTTTTTTCAAACTATCTTTTGGTTGTCCTTATTTCTCTTATCTTGTTACAGAATGGGAAGGCTATTGCTTATACCAGTCTGTTTAGACATCTTTTTATAATCTTTGAAATCTTTGTTACTCATCTGGATCTGAACACTGTTTTTCCATTCATAGACCGTCGGTCAAGTGAAAGGGGTGATTCAGACTCTAAAGGATCTTTTTCGTGTTTGTGTTCTTGATTTGATCACCTCCAACTTGTTAAACTTGCCTATAACAATAGTTATCAGGTGTAATTCCAATATTCTTATCATCTTGTCTTAATTCTATTCATTCTATCTTTTTAGGTGCTTTCCCGTACCTCGTTCCTTTTCGGGGACGAAAAGTTTTGAGTGGGGGAGAGTGTAACAACCCTGTATTTTACAATTAATTTTAATTTGATTTTTTCAAATTTAAGAGCTTTATTTATGAAAAGAATAAATGTTGTTATTGTAAATATAAAAAAAACTTTGATTTTGTATGTGGATTTGAATTCCAAATATGACTAAATTTAATATTTCCAGAAAATGTGAATTTTGGTCAAATAGTCAAACTTAGACTTTTAACTTGAAAATTTAAAAGTTTTAAATTTATGAATTTTATCTTTTATTATAAAAATAGATTTAATAACTTGAATACTGCTTTTCGTTTCGTTGCAAACGGATTTAAATTGCAAAAGTTATACTATTTTCAATATTGTGTGTATATTGGGTTATTCAGCAATATTCTTTATTTTAAAATTATATAAATGACATTTTTATTTGATATATTTTATTCTAATTTGTACATTTATGTTATATAAAATATATTTTGGCTTTTAAATATTTTTAAAGTAAGGTAGGAATTTTTCCAGAGTTAGTAGTATTTTTCTTGCAAATTTCCATGCCCTGTTTGTAAATTTTAAACATTTTTCTTTAATCCTTTTCTATTTTCTCCAATTTAATTATCTATTTTATTTTGAAAATGATAAATAAATTATTTTAATTCAAATTTTCACTTCATAATATTTTTATAATGAAGTGTATAGTTTTTCAAGACTGACAGTGATTTATTTATAATTTTTGAACACTGTTTGGTATTTTTAAGTAATTTTCTTCATTCTTTTTATATTTTTCCAAAATTTATTATTTGTTTTCTCATATTTATAATTGATTTCGGTTTGTAAATTATTTTTCTGAATATTTTTGTTTATATAAAGATTAAAAAGAAAAGAAATATGAAAGGTTGTAAAACACTTTGAAACTTAAGCCCTTTTTTGTCCAAACCCTTCATTTTCTTTAACTCTTCAAATTTTGCCCTAGCCATCTAAAACCCTAGTGTAGCCGCCACTTTTTGTTTCTCATCTTTTCACGTGAAAACAAATCAGCTCCTCATTTCTCATGGCTTCATCCAAAAATAGGTAATGGCCTCTCCTTCTTTTTCTTCTTTTCTCTTCATTTTCAATGATTTTTGCCATGTTTCTCTTGCTTTGCTTGGCCTAACACCTCCACCATCTCCTCCACCGACCACCACCACTTCCTTCCCCACACCATCCACGACCAAACCCCCTCCTCCTCTGACCATGACAGGCCATGCACTCCTTTTGACTAAAAACCACACAAAACCTTGCACAAATCCCTTAAAACAATGCATAGCCACCACTAGTTGCAACATACCTTCGCCCACCACCTTGGACACCACCTCTACCCGCCACCACCACCTTGCTACCACCACTACACATCACCATCTCCTCTTTCCAGACCTGTAGCAAGTCATGGCCAAGCCTAGGACCTTGTAGACCGAGCCAAAGATGAACCAAAACTCCACCATATTGCATAAAACTCTTCACATGCCTATGTTGTAACTTCCCCATCATCTCTAGCTTGTAGCCGTGCATCCCTTGGTCCAAACCAGACCCAAACCATGTCCAAACCTGAACCAAAACATTCCCTAGGCCATGCAAAAGGATAGAGAAAGCAAGGCAAAAGATTTGACATTCAAATCTCTTTTCGTTTAAAAGTTATTCCATTTCAAGTGCGTTGAAATTGTGTTTGTTTTGATGTATGTTTTGGGTTGTAATACAAGAGTTGTAGCTTTGGATCTTGCTCTCCACTCAAGTCCGTAGTCTTGTCATCGTGCTTTGTTCCATTGTGTCATTGGTTTTGATATCTCCAGCACAAACAGGTGAGTTATTCTCACCAGACAATATGTACCTATATAACTGATAAACCGACACCATTTGAATCTGTAATGTATATCATCATGTTATATATGTTTATATTATTATCATATGATGTTCACACCTGTTATTACACTTATTATATCATATGTTACTATTATCTAATGTTATTCTGTTATTTATATCTGTTATCACCATTGCAAGTTCCCTGTAGATTAGAATCACTATGGGTTGAAATGATACATACCCGAACGGACTTTAGAATAGGGAAAAATCATTATGGGCTGAAATGATAGGCCTGAATGATTTTTATTTAAATTATTTTAGCTTGGGATTGCGGGTTTGAAATGATAGAACCCGGATTTTTCTTTTTTAACTACGGATTGAAATGATACATATCCGTATCACTTGACCTAGGTTAGAAAATTATATACAGGCCCGTGGTTATTTTATAAAGTGTTTTGAATATTTTTAAGTATTTTAAAAATATAAATTTATGAAATTTGATTTAAACAGATTTTGAAATATTTTGAATTAAAGAAATTATGATTTTTCTATGTGTTAAAAATGTAATTAATGAATGGTTTAACTGGATTTTTGAAATATAACTTAAGTTGGAAATTTGGAATTTTGGTTAAAAATGATATTTAAGTTATATAAATAAAATGGATATTAAATTTTATTTGTAAATGGTAAATATGATAATTTGATTAAATTTGAATTTAAGTGATTATTAAGTATTATTGATTTTTCTATGAATTTAAGTGGTTAAATAAATGAATGTTTAAAAGTGATCTTTTAAAATATAACTTGACTAGGAAATGTGAAATTTGGTTTTAATTAAAGGTTTAAGTTAATTAAATAAAATTGGAAATTTTGTTAAATTGTGAAATGGTAATTTAAATTTGAAGTGTTAAGTCTATTTGTTGAAATGTGAAGAATTGGAACTTTTACACTTAAACTTATTAAGTAAATTGTTGAAAATTGGATTTAATTATAAGAAATTTATTGTGAAAGAAACGTGTAAAGTTCTAATTAATGAACGAAATATGTAAAGTTTAATTTATGAAAGAAACGTGTAAAGTTCTAATTAATGAAAGAAATATGTAAAGTTTTACCTACTGAAAGAAACATGTAAAGTCTTAATTAATGAAAGAAACATGTAAGTCTTAATTTGTGTAATATTGATTTAAAATAATAAATGCCCCTTTTGTAATAAAACGTAAATTAGAACGTACATTCGATAATGTAAGTTTAATTAGTGTAATATTGATTAAATGATAAATGCTCTTTACTGTAATAGGAATGTAAGTTAAAAAGTACATTTAATATGTAAGTTTTAATTAATGTAAATGACATATTTTAATGACTAAAATAATAAAGTTTCTTTATTGTAATGATAATGTAAGTTAATAAGGTACTCTTAACTTAACATAAGAATTTTAGCATTAAATTGGATATTACAGTAACAAAGTTTATTTAACTATAAGGCTATGATAAAATGACCATGTTAAAAATTTGTAAGTATATAAATACTTTGATTATATAAAATGTTAAATTGGGAAGTATTACATTCCAAAAATGCTATGATTCCTTAAGGTTACATTACCAAAATGCTATGATAATTTAAAGGAAGATTTCAAGTTTAATAAATTGAAGGAAATATTCAGTGATTTTGAAATTTGGGTTTTATTGAAATGATATATTATTGAATTGGTTTTGAAATGGAAATGATATATTTTTGAATTGGTTTTGAATAGATATGTTTTGGGTTTGAAAGTATGTATTAGTTTGAAATAAATGATATGATTTTGAAATGGTTTAAAGGATGTATTTTGATTTGAAACATAAACTATTTTTAAAAGTTATAACCACGGGTTATAATAACGATTGGTTGGCAAAGAGACCGGGATCGGATATGGACATACTCTCTGTCGATACCGAAAACCACTTTGACAACCGTGTACGCGGTGGAGATTCCAGAATGAAGTAGGATGGTGGCGACGTTCTTAAGGTATGTTACGTGGACCCAACTCCCGTAAGTTGGCATAAGGTGGCTAAAACAGGAGCGATCTCGGACCAGTGAGGTAGCACCTCTTCTCGGACACATTTCTTCGATATTATACTCTTACTTGTGATTGATTAGATGGCCATCCTCCGATTTGGGAGTGTTGTTCGAGGTGGAACGGTAGTGGCTGCTATGCGTATCCATCAGTCTGTGTGCGTAATTGGTATATCTACCCTGGCATTGCCTAGTTGTGCCGTGTCACCTACCATATCGAGCTTTACTACGATTATGATTTTAAGATCCGACCGCGTTAAGGTTCTCCATCCCCTTAACGCTATTTTCTATATGATTATACTTTACTTATTAGACATTATTATAATAGCGAATATTACTACATAGTAGATATTTTAACGGATCCTTAGAGGATGGGCGGTCCCAAGCATCTTCTAAGTTACTTGTACCTTTATTACAGTTCACTTGAGTTGGTTTACATTATATAAGTATATATTGTCCTGACTCGAGTGTTTTGTGTTTTGCTTTACGCTCGGGTCAGCCTGAGTATTCACAGATTTGGATTTCCACCTTCTGGAGATTTGAATCGCTGGAGATCATTTGCTAGTCTTGTTCTATCAAGTTCGGTTCCGTTGTTCTATTCAGCCTGTACTTGGTTATTGTATTGAGACTTCTGCTGTACTTTATTTCTTATGTTGTATCTTATGTAACTCTGATATATTTTCATAGTAGCTTCATGAACTACTATTTCTTTTACTTCCGCTGCATTATTTTACTCTATGTCTGTGATCTGTGATTATATTTATTTACTGTATATTCTGAGATCTGCCAAATTTTAATTACAACGCGGTATTTTGAGCAATTCAACTCCGGCATGAGTGTCTACCTATACACTTATAATGGATGCGAATGGTTGAAAATATCGGGTCGTTACAGTTGGTATCAGAGCTTTGGCTTTGAGGCAAAACTTAGAATGTATGGTAAATTTATTTACAGAATCACTTTCGTTCGAGTTTGAATCTCTTCCTTTTGATTCGATTTCCTTTGAATTTTGGAACGTTTCCTGCGGTTCCAAAATTCATTCTTGTCCCTCACTATTCATCTTCTTTTGATTTTGGAGTATCACATAACTCCACTTCGAATTATCTTTATAGTGAATTAGCGATCTCGCCAATATTCTAATTTTCTTGTAAAGGGGTGAAAATCCTTTACAGTCAGCATCGATTCACCAGAGATTTTATCTATCCTTTGTTTAGATGCTAATATCTTTTATTATTCCAAACTCTATCTCTTGAGATCGAACGTAGATTTATCCCAGAAAAATCCACATCGATCTTATTCTTTAAGTCACGGTTGACCCGGTTAAGGTTGTCCACGATTTACCTAAGCTTACCCATCTCTCTACTCTGTTTAACCATCTTGTCTTTTGTTTCTAAACTATCTCCAAACATTTTGAATTGTACTTGTAAATCTATGTTTTGTTTTATATATGGTGTTGTTTGAGTTGTTGATGTTGATTTGGATTTTCGATCGATTCGTCTGATCAACGCTATCGATAGGATTTCTAAAACACTTTAACAGAACAAACTAACACGATATTATTTTAAATTTGGTTAATGAAATAAAATTTTGATATATAAGTAAATTTATGGAACTTAATAAATTGATTTAAATTGATAATTTGAAATGATAATACTTGATTTATCATTTATTGTTCTACAAATGAATTTATAAATAGTTGTTTATAAATTGATTTGGGAATTGAAATGAATTTGAATCAAGAATTTGAGAATTCAAGTTTCCGATGGATTTCAAACCTTGTGTTTAAAATTTTTAAAAGGATATAATTTAAAGTATTTTTGAATAAAAAATTTGTCTCTAAAGGATTTTAAAGTTTAAAAATTAAGTGCTCTTCTCTTTGTCGCTGGAAAATAATTTCGGTGATGACTGCAGCATCATCGACGTTCATTTTCGAGTTTTGAACTGAAGAGACCGTTCTGTAGTCTTACTACAGCTTTGTTTTGAAAGATTTAATTTATTTGAATTTCTAAATGTGATTTGATTTATAATATATATAGATATATGATTTAAATTGATTTGACATATTATGTACATATATTTATTTATCTCTAACTGGTTTGAAGGAAACCGGAAAATTAATTCTTAAATTTCATCTTAAAGAATAATTTCAGTTATAAAAAGAAAAATTAAAATTTTTGAATAAATGATTCAAACTTGAGATAATTGAATTGGAAAGTTTTATTTGTATAATACAATTGCATTCAAATATAACTTACCTTAAAAAAAATTTAGAAGTTAACAATGTAATTGGATAATATACAATATAAAAACGATTTTTTAAACAAAATTTGAGTGGTTATAATAAATTTTATACACCTAAATTTTAGTTATAAAAGATTTACAGAGGTAAATAGTGAAAAAGGAATTTAAAGAGATTTTATTTAAATAACTTGATAATCAAATTTGATTTAATATGGAACCTTAAGTCTAACCTAGGAATTTTAATAATGGTTATTTCCTGAAATGAATATGTTGTATAATAAATAATGTATCTTTGAATAGATAAATAAAATACATTGGAATTGGACATTTTGTAATAAAGTTTATTTAACTTGAATTCATAGTTTAATTGATGTCTAAATGAATAAACGTGTAAAGAAATTTGATTGTTATATTTTCTATGATAAATATTTTATTTATGAAATTGATATGTCTTGAAAAATGGATAATTATGATAGTCATAATGTATTTTAACATCACTAAATTTGATAATTGAGAATTTGGTTTTCAAATGGAAATTTTAAGTGTAACTTATTGAAGGAATATCTATTTATGAAATGGGCATTTTAAATAAAGTGTTAGGTTATTTGTTAAATGAAGAGCTAAGTAAAATAGTGAGCTTTTGACTTAATAAACGAAGTATAGTTTAATTTGGATATTCCATTCATAAAAGTTTGTTTTAATAAGTCATAAGTTAAATGATATCCAAATGAATATTCTAGAATAAAACTGATTTGAAATACTAATATATCTACTGTAGCATTTTATAAGTGCTGCCGTTTGAAAATACAATGTTTTGGAAATTTTTATAATTGAATGAACTTAGAAATGCTACAACTTTAAAATGAATATTATTTGACCTTGAATTAAAATGGTTTAAATGAAGATTATTATAAAAGGTGTTATGATTTTCTAAGTATTATGTTTTTTTTAGAATTACATTTCCAAAGTGTTATGATTTTAGTAGTATGATTTCCAAATGATAAACATCTCTAATTTGTTATGATTTCAAAGCGTTATTGTTTCACATTTATTATCTTATTTTGTTTTTTTTTCAAACTATCTTTTGGTTGTCCTTATTTCTCTTATCTTGTTACAGAATGGGAAGGCTATTGCTTATACCAGTCTGTTTAGACATCTTTTTATAATCTTTGAAATCTTTGTTACTCATCTGGATCTGAACACTGTTTTTCCATTCATAGACCGTCGGTCAAGTGAAAGGGGTGATTCAGACTCTAAAGGATCTTTTTCGTGTTTGTGTTCTTGATTTGATCACCTCCAACTTGTTAAACTTGCCTATAACAATAGTTATCAGGTGTAATTCCAATATTCTTATCATCTTGTCTTAATTCTATTCATTCTATCTTTTTAGGTGCTTTCCCGTACCTCGTTCCTTTTCGGGGACGAAAAGTTTTGAGTGGGGGAGAGTGTAACAACCCTGTATTTTACAATTAATTTTAATTTGATTTTTTCAAATTTAAGAGCTTTATTTATGAAAAGAATAAATGTTGTTATTGTAAATATAAAAAAAACTTTGATTTTGTATGTGGATTTGAATTCCAAATATGACTAAATTTAATATTTCCAGAAAATGTGAATTTTGGTCAAATAGTCAAACTTCGACTTTTAACTTGAAAATTTAAAAGTTTGAAATTTATGAATTTTATCTTTTATTATAAAAATAGATTTAATAACTTGAATACTGCTTTTCGTTTCGTTGCAAACGGATTTAAATTGCAAAAGTTATACTATTTTCAATATTGTGTGTATATTGGGTTATTCAGCAATATTCTTTATTTTAAAATTATATAAATGACATTTTTATTTGATATATTTTATTCTAATTTGTACATTTATGTTATATAAAATATATTTTGGCTTTTAAATATTTTTAAAGTAAGGTAGGAATTTTTCCAGAGTTAGTAGTATTTTTCTTGCAAATTTCCATGCCCTGTTTGTAAATTTTAAACATTTTTCTTTAATCCTTTTCTATTTTCTCCAATTTAATTATCTATTTTATTTTGAAAATGATAAATAAATTATTTTAATTCAAATTTTCACTTCATAATATTTTTATAATGAAGTGTATAGTTTTTCAAGACTGACAGTGATTTATTTATAATTTTTGAACACTGTTTGGTATTTTTAAGTAATTTTCTTCATTCTTTTTATATTTTTCCAAAATTTATTATTTGTTTTCTCATATTTATAATTGATTTCGGTTTGTAAATTATTTTTCTGAATATTTTTGTTTATATAAAGATTAAAAAGAAAAGAAATATGAAAGGTTGTAAAACACTTTGAAACTTAAGCCCTTTTTTGTCCAAACCCTTCATTTTCTTTAACTCTTCAAATTTTGCCCTAGCCATCTAAAACCCTAGTGTAGCCGCCACTTTTTGTTTCTCATCTTTTCACGTGAAAACAAATCAGCTCCTCATTTCTCATGGCTTCATCCAAAAATAGGTAATGGTCTCTCCTTCTTTTTCTTCTTTTCTCTTCATTTTCAATGATTTTTGCCATGTTTCTCTTGCTTTGCTTGGCCTAACACCTCCACCATCTCCTCCACCGACCACCACCACTTCCTTCCCCACACCATCCACGACCAAACCCCCTCCTCCTCTGACCATGACAGGCCATGCACTCCTTTTGACTAAAAACCACACAAAACCTTGCACAAATCCCTTAAAACAATGCATAGCCACCACTAGTTGCAACATACCTTCGCCCACCACCTTGGACACCACCTCTACCCGCCACCACCACCTTGCTACCACCACTACACATCACCATCTCCTCTTTCCAGACCTGTAGCAAGTCATGGCCAAGCCTAGGACCTTGTAGACCGAGCCAAAGATGAACCAAAACTCCACCATATTGCATAAAACTCTTCACATGCCTATGTTGTAACTTCCCCATCATCTCTAGCTTGTAGCCGTGCATCCCTTGGTCCAAACCAGACCCAAACCATGTCCAAACCTGAACCAAAACATTCCCTAGGCCATGCAAAAGGATAGAGAAAGCAAGGCAAAAGATTTGACATTCAAATCTCTTTTCGTTTAAAAGTTATTCCATTTCAAGTGCGTTGAAATTGTGTTTGTTTTGATGTATGTTTTGGGTTGTAATACAAGAGTTGTAGCTTTGGATCTTGCTCTCCACTCAAGTCCGTAGTCTTGTCATCGTGCTTTGTTCCATTGTGTCATTGGTTTTGATATCTCCAGCACAAACAGGTGAGTTATTCTCACCAGACAATATGTACCTATATAACTGATAAACCGACACCATTTGAATCTGTAATGTATATCATCATGTTATATATGTTTATATTATTATCATATGATGTTCACACCTGTTATTACACTTATTATATCATATGTTACTATTATTTAATGTTATTCTGTTATTTATATCTGTTATCACCATTGCAAGTTCCCTGTAGATTAGAATCACTATGGGTTGAAATGATACATACCCGAACGGACTTTAGAATAGGGAAAAATCGTTATGGGCTGAAATGATAGGCCTGAATGATTTTTATTTAAATTATTTTAGCTTGGGATTGCGGGTTTGAAATGATAGAACCCGGATTTTTCTTTTTTAACTACGGATTGAAATGATACATATCCGTATCACTTGACCTAGGTTAGAAAATTATATACAGGCCCGTGGTTATTTTATAAAGTTTTTGAATATTTTTAAGTATTTTAAAAATATAAATTTATGAAATTTGATTTAAACAGATTTTGAAATATTTTGAATTAAAGAAATTATGATTTTTCTATGTGTTAAAAATGTAATTAATGAATGGTTTAATTGGATTTTTGAAATATAACTTAAGTTGGAAATTTGGAATTTTGGTTAAAAATGATATTTAAGTTATATAAATAAAATGGATATTAAATTTTATTTGGAAATGGTAAATATGATAATTTGATTAAATTTGAATTTAAGTGATTATTAAGTATTATTGATTTTTCTATGAATTTAAGTGGTTAAATAAATGAATGTTTAAAAGTGATCTTTTAAAATATAACTTGACTAGGAAATGTGAAATTTGGTTTTAATTAAAGGTTTAAGTTAATTAAATAAAATTGGAAATTTTGTTAAATTGTGAAATGGTAATTTAAATTTGAAGTGTTAAGTCTATTTGTTGAAATGTGAAGAATTGGAACTTTTACACTTAAACTTATTAAGTAAATTGTTGAAAATTGGATTTAATTATAAGAAATTTATTGTGAAAGAAACGTGTAAAGTTCTAATTAATGAAAGAAATATGTAAAGTTTAATTTATGAAAGAAACGTGTAAAGTTCTAATTAATGAAAGAAATATGTAAAGTTTTACCTACTGAAAGAAACATGTAAAGTCTTAATTAATGAAAGAAACATGTAAGTCTTAATTTGTGTAATATTGATTTAAAATAATAAATGCCCCTTTTGTAATAAAACGTAAATTAGAACGTACATTAGATAATGTAAGTTTAATTAGTGTAATATTGATTAAATGATAAATGCTCTTTACTGTAATAGGAATGTAAGTTAAAAAGTACATTTAATATGTAAGTTTTAATTAATGTAAATGACATATTTTAATGACTAAAATAATAAAGTTTCTTTATTGTAATGATAATGTAAGTTAATAAGGTACTCTTAACTTAACATAAGAATTTTAGCATTAAATTGGATATTACAGTAACAAAGTTTATTTAACTATAAGGCTATGATAAAATGACCATGTTAAAAATTTGTAAGTATATAAATACTTTGATTATATAAAATGTTAAATTGGGAAGTATTACATTCCAAAAATGCTATGATTCCTTAAGGTTACATTACCAAAATGCTATGATAATTTAAAGGAAGATTTCAAGTTTAATAAATTGAAGGAAATATTCAGTGATTTTGAAATTTGGGTTTTATTGAAATGATATATTATTGAATTGGTTTTGAAATGGAAATGATATATTTTTGAATTGGTTTTGAATAGATATGTTTTGGGTTTGAAAGTATGTATTAGTTTGAAATAAATGATATGATTTTGAAATGGTTTAAAGGATGTATTTTGATTTGAAACATAAACTATTTTTAAAAGTTATAACCACGGGTTATAATAACGATTGGTTGGCAAAGAGACCGGGATCGGATATGGACATACTCTCTGTCGATACCGAAAACCACTTTGACAACCGTGTACGCGGTGGAGATTCCAGAATGAAGTAGGATGGTGGCGACGTTCTTAAGGTATGTTACGTGGACCCAACTCCCGTGAGTTGGCATAAGGTGGCTAAAACAGGAGCGATCTCGGACCAGTGAGGTAGCACCTCTTCTCGGACACATTTCTTCGATATTATACTCTTACTTGTGATTGATTAGATGGCCATCCTCCGATTTGGGAGTGTTGTTCGAGGTGGAACGGTAGTGGCTGCTATGCGTATCCATCAGTCCGTGTGCGTAATTGGTATATCTACCCTGGCATTGCCTAGTTGTGCCGTGTCACCTACCATATCGAGCTTTACTACGATTATGATTTTAAGATCCGACCGCGTTAAGGTTCTCCATCCCCTTAACGCTATTTTCTATATGATTATACTTTACTTATTAGACATTATTATAATAGCGAATATTACTACATAGTAGATATTTTAACGGATCCTTAGAGGATGGGCGGTACCAAGCATCTTCTAAGTTACTTGTACCTTTATTACAGTTCACTTGAGTTGGTTTACATTATATAAGTATATATTGTCCTGACTCGAGTGTTTTGTGTTTTGCTTTACGCTCGGGTCAGCCTGAGTATTCACAGATTTGGATTTCCACCTTCTGGAGATTTGAATCGCTGGAGATTATTTGCTAGTCTTGTTCTATCAACTTCGGTTCCGTTGTTCTATTCAGCCTGCACTTGGTTATTGTATTGAGACTTCTGCTGTACTTTATTTCTTATGTTGTATCTTATGTAACTCTGATATATTTTCATAGTAGCTTCATGAACTACTATTTCTTTTACTTCCGCTGCATTATTTTACTCTATGTCGGTGATCTGTGATTATATTTATTTACTGTATATTCTGAGATTTGCCAAATTTTAATTACAACGCGGTATTTTGAGCAATTCAACTCCGGCATGAGTGTCTACCTATACACTTATAATGGATGCGAATGGTTGAAAATATCGGGTCGTTACAATCGACTTCGATCGATGAACAAACGAGATGGGTTGCCACCTCCTAGTCGTGACAGGTTGCGATGACGATATCCCTTTTTTTAAGGAAGATCGATTCGGCAATTGCTCTCACTGGAAAAGTGATAGAGGAAGGGAGTTTTCAATTGCAGATTCGAAGAGGAATAAAAGGATTTCGCCGGCCATGATTGATTTCGTGGAACCTAGGTTTCAATTCTTGACCGAAGAAAATGAAAAGGAGGGTTTTTTTTTCTTTTTCCGGTTGTTATAAAAAAGGAAGAAGGGAAAGCGTGCTTGAGAAGGGAGCGCACCGTGATTTGAGGAGAGGTGAGAAAGTTCTGGAGTGAAGATGTTTGACCAGTCAAACAATATATATGATATTATTTAAATTTTCAATATATATCAGCGCGTTTATCTATCGTACGCTCACACAACAACTCCAAATGCTACGAAAATTGAAATCCGATAATAATACAATATTACGGATCCAAAGGAACTGGTTTTGTGGAATTCCGAGACTGTGCCTCGGAAGGCTATTTTTAAATATCGATTTAAACGGTATATTTTTTAAAATGAACAAACCACTTTCAAATTCAAATTTAAAAGTTCTATCACCCTCAGTATTATTAATATAAATTTTCCAAGCCTTCAAACTATTTTTAACAGGCTTGAAACTCCAGATTCAACATTTTACCCAACTCCAAATCATTTAATTTAATAATTAAATTCCCTAATAAATAGTGATATTTGAAATTCAAATTAAAAGTTTACTTTTGAATATTTAAAATCAATTAAATATTCCAATTTCAAATGTCCAAAATTCTGGGTCGTCACAGCCTTGGAGCTGGTGGAGAGGGCGGTAGCTATAGGGGAGGAGGAAGGGTTGAAGGATAGGAGGAAAGGAGTTTTGATTTGTTAGGTTTTTGGAGTTTTAGATCTGGAGTTCTCTATAGATTTTGAGGAGAAAGAAGAAGTGTGCAGAGAAAGTTTCTCAGGAGAAAAGTTATGTATGTAGATGTTATCAGATAAGAAACATAAGGTCGTAGGCAAAGAAATCGTTACATGGCTGACTAGAGTCTCTTGGTTAACCAAGGCCCATTAGACCAAACAAACCCAATATGCCTTAGCCAAATAAAACACAACTAAACACTACCAATTCTTGTTAATTTTTCATAGTAATTCAAATTTTTAGAGCAATAGAAATTTGATTTTAATGAAACGAAAAGTGGAGGGAAGATCAGAATTCAGTCTAGTATCATATAAAAAGAATAAAATTTTAAAATTCAAATTTAATTTTTTTAACCAAAAGTCAAACTTTGACTAAGTTTGACCAAAATTTAAAATTTCACAAGGCATGTTTTGGGGGGCAAGTGTTATCCCGCCTTTTGGCAAGGCCGTGACACCAAAGAATTGACTGAAAACGGAAGATGATCAGTCCTGACGACCGATTACCTACAAAGTTCACTATGGATGCTGGTAAATTTTGCCCGAGTCCGGATCGGGCTACAATTGATACAACACGACAAGCGAAGCTATGGAAGCCAACATTTCAAATTTCAAGTCAATCGGAGCTCGTGTGCTCAAGATATTGATCGATCAAAATCGAGTCGCTTCAAGTTGTTTGGGGTTTGCTTCGAGTCGTCCCAAGCTTTACTTCGGGTTACCAAGCAATATGCTTCGAGTCAAAGATGAGTCTGCTTCGGGTCTTGGACATATTAACATGTTTACAAGCTGCTTCTAGTCACCACAACACTTTCTTCGAGTCACCAGAGGGTCTACTTCAAGTCAGAGCCATGAATCGATCAGCAACCAAGGTCCCCATCAATTTCGTATACATGCTCTTCGTATCCATCAAGTTTGCACTCATTCCTTTCGTATCCATTGGACAAACGCATCTCCCAGGTCAATCAAGGTTGTTCACTTCGTATCGATATATGTTTCGTATCGATCAACCAGATGATCGATACGAAACCCTTTCCATCGATACGAAGTAGCCCATGGATTTCTACTTCGTATCAATCATGTTGGTGTATATATCGTATAGATCAAACGGGTGATCGATACAAAACTATCACTTTCCATCGATACAAAGCCAACGCCAAGTGATCGATACGAAGAGTGCGTGCCATGCATCGATACGAAAAAAAGATGGGGATCGATATGAAGAGCATAGCACCCGATGGATACGAAGGAAGAAGCAGTCAACGCGGCATAAAAGATGGATCTACCCTAGCTTATCGCTCCACGTCACCATCGTCTGATCGATACAGATGAGATCGATGCGAACGACATCGATACGAGCTCGATAATGCCTTACAAACACAAACTTGCATCGATCATAACTCAAGATCTACAAGTCCAAATGCTACCAAATTTTCACTGGAGCTTCCGAACAACCTCAGGAATGTTCCTGATCGATTTCGACTCGATTGGGTAAGATTTAGATCGATACGAATCTCATTCGTATTGATCATGGATCGAGTCGAAACGACCAGGGATCGATCACGTGGGCCCATATACATGAAGGAATGAGTCTTCCGAAGTTTGAGATAGATATTTCCAATCTACACCTATAAATAGCAGCCCGGGTCTTCAAAAAAAGGATCTTTTGGCTCTTCTACGCCGTTACTCTGCTGAACTCCATTGTAATTCGGATATTATCAGTTGTACTCTTGTAAATCAGTAGAGAATCATTAATAAAATAGCAACTCTTCAAAGTGGACGTAGGCTACAACGCCGAACCACTATAAATCTTGTCTTTCTACTACTTTCCTTTTAATTTCCGAGTGTTCTTCATATTTAATTCTACTACATACAATCTATCTGTGATCTGTGACTGTGATTTTGGCGCTTTCATCTGCAATTGGGTGTTTGTGGCCATTTTTGGCGCAAACACTAATGTTGGACATGTACCTAATTTGAGAAGGAACTTGATTTATATTGGGACTTTGAGTAGGCTTAGATTGAGAATTGTTGTTAAGGGGGAAAAGATAAAGATATTGAAGGGTTACATGGTTTTTTTGAAAGGCGTGAGGGTAGGAAATCTTTATGTATTAAAGGGCACTACCGTAGTTAGTGAGTCAGCTTCTACTACTTCTGCTGATTCAGATTCTTCCAGATTGTGGCACTTATGGATGGGACTTATAGTGAAAACAGTTTGGATGAGTTGAGAAAGCAAGGTTTGACTGATGTTGTTTAACATTCAAAGCCTAGCTTTTGTGAAGAATGTGTTTTGTTAACCAAACAGATTTCTTTTGACACTGGTAAGCATAAAGAAAAGGCTAATCTAGAGCATGTTCATACAGTTGTTTGGGGACATTTCCCTTCCCATCCTTGGGTGGAGCTGGGTACTTCATTTCATTTATAAACGATTTCTCTTGTAAATTATGGGTATACTTCTTATAGTCTAAGAGTGAAACCTAGCAAAGGTTTCGAAAGTGGAAATCTATAGTTGAGAAGTAGCCAAAGAAGAAGTTGAAAGTTCTCTGTTCAAATAATGGCAGTGAATTTGTATAATAGGAATTCATCAACATTTGTGAGTCCGAAGGTATTAAGAGGCACTACCCCTGACCTAGGTACCCTTGGTCTAATGGAGTTGCTAAAAGAATGAATCACACATTATTGGAGAGAACTTGTTGCCTCAGATCGACTGCTAAGTTGAAGAAGGGATTTTGGCAGATCTTTATATATGGCGGTTTTCCTCATGAACCGCACACCTTCTACTGCCACAAATATGAAGATCCCCAAAGAAGTATGGAAAGGAAAGCCTGTTAGCTATTCATTTCTCAGAGTGTTTGGATGCCCGACTTATGCACATGAGAGCAAAGGAAAGCTAGAACCTAGAGTTTGCAAGTATATCGTTCTAGGATATTGAAGATGAGTTAAGGGATATAGGTTATGGTGTCCTATCAGTAAGAAGATTATTATCAGCAGGCTTATGACTTTTGATGAGAAGGCTATGTTGAAGGTAGATCCTTCCTCGTCTGATGATGGTGTGAGGACAGGTTCAAAATACCAAACACAAAGCAAGTCATCTTCAGATTCTTTCCATAAAGGTTTAGATGGTCTTTCAGATGGCACCATAGTTGACGAGGATAGTACAGATGTTGGTATAGAGGATCAGACTCAAGGTGAAGCTCATTAAGAGACTAGGCCCGTTAGACAGAAAAGGAAGCCTATGTGGCTTGTGTGTTTTGTTAGATTAAGCATCAAAGACATTGACTTCGATGACATGGAAACATATGCATTGAAAGTTGTCCATGGTGAGCCAAGTGATTATAGAGAAGCTATTGCATCAGTTGATAGTTCCAGTTGGTTAGTTTCTATGGAGGAAGAGATTGATTCTTTATAGAAAAATCATACTTGGGATTTGGTACCTCTTCTCATCGATAAGAGAGCTATTGGATGTAACTGGATCTATAGAGTGATGGATGGTGGCAACGATGATCTCAGATACAAAGTAAGGTTAGTAGCAAAGGGGTATGTTCAAAAGAAATGGGTAGAGTATCATGATATCTTTGCTCCATTTGTTTGGCATACATCCATTCGCATTCTTTTGGAATTAGTTTCTCATTAGGATATGGAACTTGAGCAACTAAATGTCCATAAAGCATTTTTGAATCATGGTCTGGATGAGGAAATTTATTTGAGGATACCAAAGGAGTTCATTGATAGTAGCAGGCCAGATTATGTTTGTAAACTTGACAAATCTCTATATGGACTAAAGCAGTCTCCTAGACTATAGTATAAGAGATTTGATAAATTTATGCTTTCAAAAGGATAGTCTAGAAGCATCAAAGACTAGTGTGTTTATTTCAGAAGGTGTGATGTAGATATGATATATATTTTTTGTTATATGTTGATTGCATCTCGGAGTAGGGTTAGAATTATGAAATCGAAAGTAGAGCTCAGCGAGGAGTTTAGTATGAAGGATATAGAAAAGCACAAAGAACTTTAGGAAATGGAGATATTCCGAGAGAGGAAATGGAGAAATTTGAGACTCACTCAGGCATGGTACATCGAGAATGTCCTCGCTTGATTTGGTATAGAGAAAGCTAAACCGGTTGGCACTCCATTAGGTTCTCATTTTAAGTTTTCAAAAGATTTATCTCCTTCATTGGATGAAGACAAGAGGTATATGGCTGATATAACTTATTCTAGTGCTGTTGTTAGTCTCATGTATGCTATGGTGTGCATGACACTAGATTTGGCCCATGTAATGGGTGTTATTAGTCGATATATATCTAACCCATATAAAGAGCATTGGCAAGCAGTGAAGTGTATACTCAGATATCTTTGTGGAACTTCGTCGGTTGGCTTGTTATATGGTGGAGTAGATGGCGACATTTCTCTTAGATATTACCGTGATTCAGATTATGCTGGGGATAGAGACTGCTGGAAGTCAATGTCGAGCTATGTTTTTACACTTAGTATAGACTTGATTTCATGGAGATCAAAGCTTCAGTCTATAGTAGCTTTGTCGACTATTGAGGCCGAGTTAATATCCAATTGTGGAAGCGACTGAGAAGGGATTGTATTTAATTTAGCTATTGGATGTTTTTTCTATGGTGTAGCAGACAATAGAGCTATTTTCAGACAGTCAGAGTGTGATTCATCTTATAGAGAATCAAGCTTATAGTTCTCGGATGAAGCACATTAATGTCAGAGGATTCTTCCTTATGCTTGAGGAAGAATTAAACAAGATCAAGTTAGTCAAGGTGAGTAGTATGGATAATCCTTTAGACACGATGACAAGTCACTTCCTAAGGACAAGTTTGAGAATTGCTGAAACATGATCGTTTGATTTTAGTTGCTTGAGCGCTATGGGGCGACGACCCAACAACCAGTTTTTTGATTGATGAATATATTTAAATCGAGGTGGAGTGTTTAATTTGGAGAATTTAAATCTATTTCAAATTTAAAAGGGAGAAGATATTAGTTGATTCCCGCAATCAATCAAATATGGAAACAAATAGGAAAGATAATCAATTAATATCATAAGATATTTTAATTGATTTGAGAATCAATCAAATAAGGATATACGTGGAAACATTCACCAATATGCTAAATTTGGGTTGAAATAAAATCAAGTAAATCTGGAAATATTTTGTACTTATCTCCATGTAGTCTTCATTATTGCACATATATAAATGAAGACATTTGTTCATCCTTTCATCACAAAACCAACAAGAGTGTTCTCCACCAAAATAACCTCAATAAGATCTTTATTTCTTTATCTTTTTTAGAGTGAGTGAAATTTATTGAGTGATTCATACTCTAGTCATGTTGTACTCTCTCTCAAAGTGAAGAAATAATAAAGGGTTGTTGGGTCTCCATGGAAGTAGGATACAAATCCGAACCACATTACATCTTCTTTGTCTCCTTTCTTTCTATTATTTTTTTGTGTGTGATATCATAGTTTATTTTGAGTTTGCAATGGTATTCAAATAGGCAATGCTAGATCCTAATTAAGTCGCTTCCACTCATTAATTTTTCACTACATAACTTTCCTAATTCCTTATTTCGTTGTCTTATTCATCCTTTCATCACTTATTGTTTCTTTCCTAACTTATCTGAAATCATGTATATTAAATCGACGATGAAATTATTTTTATTAATTCTTTTAAAATACTTTGGTTTTGCATTAAGGGATTTCTACTATCTAATGCATTGGAACTATATCTTTCTTAAAAGAAATGTTAACATTGTAATTTCCTATAAATTACCTAAAAAAGTTTTTGTGTTGTTTTTGGAATTACAAGGAATTATCTTTTCTTTTTTTATTGAAATAGACAGTACAAAATGTGGTAAACGTCCCTATTTTGCACATTTCTTTTTTTAGGCACATTCCTTTTTATTTCAAGTGATGCACTTTCATATATAATTGTAAAGCAGGATAATTTATCGAAATTTACATAGAAACAATCTTCAATACATGTTTAATAACTATTAACATTCAACTAACCAAATCTAGAACTAACATACAATCTTATTAACGACTTATTTCATAACTTTTAGATAATACTTTCACCCTTACATTCTATATTTACATGTATACAAATTTAATCAAAGTTAACAATTTAAATAATATGTAGGCAATGATCTCAAGTTCATTATATATATATATAAGACTACAATTCCAAAATTCACATTTTAGGTAAAAAGGAACTGATTCACAATGATATAAATCTAATATTATATAGAAATATACAATTTTCTACTTACTTCTAAGCTTCCAAATCTCAATATCTAAATCTGTTATTCTTGATTGACTTCCTTTCTTTCTACCAAAGTATGTATTAAGACTATATACATATTTATTAGTATTCTAAGAAGAGATTTGAAATGAACGTAGATTTAGATTTATAATTTACCTTTTTCTTTAGAGAATCGTTTCTACTATATTCTTCTTCATTTTTATTTCCTCTATTCGCCACTTATATATAGATATATGTACATATATATAATAAGTAATAATTTCTACAATCCTTAAAATTTGTGGAAAAGAGAGAATTATAGAGCTTCGCTCTTTGATTCAAAATATATGAGAAGAAAAAATTAAGGGGCTGTGCCTGTATTTATATGTGCTCGAATCAATTCTACCCATTAAACTAGGTTATATTAAATCCGCCTCTATTCCAGTCGATAACCGGTCGAGCACTCTACCCTTAGAGGTTGACCACTAGCGATTGACCGAGCCAATAAGGGTGTCGACCTGTCACCTTTTATGTTAATTGCTAATTTCATTTACCTTATTTCCTTCTATGTTCGATTTAATTTTATTTAATAGTAACAATTACTTTAACATTAATTCTCCATTTAATGTTTACTTTAACATCAAGTTAATGATATTTGTTTCCTTAATATATTTTTAATTATTTCCGATCTAAAATCTCTAAATGTAAATAACTTTTTTCTTTGAATTCTGACCTTAAAACTTTATGTATGAAAGTTGATTAGAAAATTACACGAAGATAACGGTACAAGTTTCGTAATCAAATTATGAGGTTAATGAAAATCACATTTTTGGGATTTAACAATTATTTTTTAACTCTTTTTAATTAACTACTGCTTAATTTATGGGATAGTATATTACTCTACCTTAAAAGAATTTCGTCCCCGTAATTCCTCAAGAAAAAAAATAATGTAACATAACGCGCAACCATTCTAATCTATTCATTCAGTTAGTGTGCAACCAGTTTTACAGCCAATCGTGTATAAATGCATAGCGTATCACAATACATATAATATGTATGTTGAAGATACTAAACTAGCACCTTATACATGGATGCATTCTTTTTAAAATAATTTGAAAAATATGCTGTAAACAACCTATATATACTGGCAATTCTATATGTATGCAAGTTTTCAAAAATCAAAATCCTTTTTCGCACAACAATTTCCCACGCTCATACGAATAGGAATATGGTTCAATCGATTTTGCATCCAATCTCTACCATCCAATACCTAACACTTAATTTATAACATCCAAAATCTTGAAAATCTAGTTTTCCTAAATTTGTACTCTTATGCCGAAAAAGGAATTTAGATGAAGAATTCCATATTTCCATCCTACTCTTGTGTGCCCATTCTGTTGTACCTTGGAACTTTCTCTTTTCCCCCCGATTATTTTCCAACTTTTCCAAGTGCAGTTCGCATAAGGAAGTTTATTTATTTAAAATTTTAAAATGGAGTTATTCCAAAACTAGTTTTGTACCACAATCGACAAGGTATGAAAAAAGAAATTTCAAAGCTAAAACAACTTTTTCCCTCGTCGTTAACCATATTTTACATATTGTCGCTTCTGCTAAACGATAAAACTCACATTTGCTATCCCTTCGAATTTTTCTATGTTAAGCATGTGTCATTAAAAATCAAAAATTTCCTCTTTTCTATTCAAAATCGTTTTCAATTAAATTTTTGAAATATTTTAAAATAAAATCCATTTTTTAAAACTTTTTCAAAAGCATATTATATTTTAAAAATCAAAGATTTTTGAACAAAAATTTTACAAGTATTTGCTTTTAAATTTTCAAGACAATCAAGCCACATCTAAACATAATCAAGATTCAGTCAATGGGTCAGCGCCTATGATTGACCTTACCCTATTACATAGTAAATTTTCAAATATCGAAAATAATTTCTTTTATTTTAGAACAATAGTCAGCACGCAAGTACTTTTATAAATTTCAGTTTTAAGGCATAGGGATAGTGACATGTAGTTCCGCAATAATTTTTCCGTGTCCTTCGCTTACTAAAATTATCCACCCAAAATTTTAATACTTTTGGGACTTTTTTATTAGCTAATTAAATAAATTTTCTAATTTAATTTATAAACGTTTAGTCTTAAGTTGCATTAGTTAAGTGTCTGTATGAGATTTTCTTATTTATAAGGTTTTTCAATCTATATCGGTCAATCTAGAGAATCAACACAATAATGAAAAGAAACATTTTTCATAATATCATACGTGTTTTATACAAACCGAGACAACTAATGCTTATAACCCAAAGCCTAAAAGAAAAACAAATGCAGGAAGAAAAATAACAACTATTGCTACTGATTCTAATTACTACCTATGAGCTGTGGGATGGCCTTGATCCTCTAAAGGAGCTCGGGCCATTGTCATGACCTCTGAATGATCGAAGCATGGTAGTGATACATTCGAGCTCACAACCATGGCACTGCTACTCTACTCACATCTCCTGTAGCTCTATCTCGATATGGAGCAGAGTCCCTTGGATCGCTACAAGCTCAGGGATTTGAAGTCCTACCGCCTATTGAGTTGATCATAGGGCCCACTGTGCTTGCCCTACATCCTTATGTGCCTACCCCATGGCCTCCTATGATCCAGCCTTCGTGGGCTCCTCTTTAATCCCTATCCTCTTAATAGAGGACCTATCTAATGGAGCAAGCAACTTCTTCTGCCCTTGCTCTACTTGGAGACTCATTCTATACTCCCTAAAGATGCGAGTGAAAAGATAACAATACTGAATGTCGCTCCTTGGAGTCCTAACTCTAGGGTCTATGTGCTGACACATGATGTCCTTGGCCCAATTCACATTAATACCATCTATAATTGAATGGGTGACCTTCTGCACCAAGGGGTGGATTTAGACAAAATTCCCCGACTTAGGGACGATGTTATGCTAGATATTATAGGTGATCAGACGAAAACAGTCTGCATATTGTCTACTCTCCAGAGACCTACTGCCTATGAAAATTTTCTGTATATTCTTTGGGTCCATGGTCTCAATCTCATCCAAATCTTCTCTTATGGCAGAGATATGCAGAATGCCTCCAAACTGCTTGTTTGTTATCAGAATCTCCATCCCTTTCACCTCAGACGTGAAACTGTTGACATGATCATTAAATATATACTCTAGATTAGTATCGAATAGACGCATACATCGCAAATTTCATTCCCGCTCAAACATCTCATGGCTAAGAATTGACGAAAATTTTGTGGCTGTGAACTCCTCCAAACCATTGGTGGTAAAGACCTCAAACTTCACAGGTTGCTCTTGCAAAAATGTGAAGTTCGCCACTGCCTTGTATTCTTAATCTTCTCTTCGTGGCCTTGGAGCCAGGTGATCTCTTATGGGGTTAGATTTGGATGTCGAGAGGAGGTGTTGCCTTGTCTAAGAGGTGCCATGATTTTATTTGGGTGTAAAATAGGGCTTCGGATTTGGATTCAGGGATAGATTTTAGTGGAGCGCCTACTGTCTACAGGATGCTAGAGGGCAGGTTGGCTCGTGGTCGCATGTGGTAGTGGTATAGGGATGTTGTTTGGTGAGATAAGGAGAGAGATCAGGGGAGGAGGAAGAAGTCAAGTAGAAAAAGAGGGGGTAGAATAATCTGGATGCAACCATATGTCATGTTCCAGGTTTGGCTTTGCATTTTACCTGATAACTGATTGACCGCTTAAATCTGGGTCATCGACCACTACCGGTCGACCGCTAGCTGATTATTTGGCCAAAATTGAACCTGGAACCTTTCTGGGTCGGGTTAATTATAAAGTTATTATTATAAATAAATGTTATTTTGTTCCGCTTTCGCCTTCTTCATCTTCGTCCTAACTATTTTTAAAAATCCATATCTACCTATAGAAGTGCGTTAGACTACTGCTTTGCTCTTCGAACTCTTGTTTCTGTCTATTACTTTTACCCTATTTAAATCTAGTATGATTTCCTATTTTCCATCCCTCCAAGGTATTTTAAAACTTTGAATTTTTCGAAAATCAAAAAAATTGCCAAGCTATACATATGCTCTATTTTTGGCCTAAACTGTTTTACTTTTAACTAGAAATCTCTATTTAATAAGAAGATATTTTTATATGATGAATTTTTTTCATATTTACATACTCTTCAAAATAGGAGTTTTTTTGAAATAAATAATTTGAAAAATGTCTCAAATAATTTTAAGGAAATTCAAAACATTCTTATTAAATTCTTTCATATGGGGTAGGAATTGAAGTGGATTTCACTTATCCATTCATTTGGACTTTCTGCTTTACTTACATTCTGACTTATCTTCTACAGAATATATTTAAAATCTGGCTATCATCTTGGAGTGGTTACTACAAACCTTCCTTCGGAAACTAGCTCAATTCTTACTTCCAAATATCTACAACATATATTCTTTACTTTCCATTTATTTGGGTCTAATCATACGTTACTAATCAGCAATCCATCAGGGATCCACCACAATAGAGCAATCTATGCCTAACAAGGTAGTCAAGTACCATCGAGCTTCAAGGATCCTTTTATATAACGCACTCGTGCTCCTCTTAAATCAATGTCTTTTAGTTCGACCTATCTCCTATGGGGTGATCGAGATAGACACATATTTTTAACTCCATCTATTATTCCAGCTCATAGTCATCTCTTTCAAAATATGATTGCAACTACTTTCTATAGTCGAAATTCGAAGAGTTTGGTGTATAGTTAGTGTACTTTAATTCCTATGATCAACTAATCTAAGTTCTTATACCAAGTGCAACAACCCACACCTTAATAGGCCCAAATTTTTGCTAAATCGAAAACCCAAGTCCACTAGAATATGGATTGTTGGTGTTGGTATCCTATAAACCAAAAAAATTATATCACAGAGCTATCGATAAGAACTCACAGCAGAATAATAATAAAGTATAATAAACCATACACACATACTGACCAAGGCTAAAACCTTTGGTGTCTAGTGCCCTTGTCGGTGAAGAGATTGCATGAGAAAATCCATCCTTCCACCATTCCCACCTTATACCAGTACCCGTTCCTCTAAGTCAGTCACATGGGTTGTAATGAGGAGGGGAATAGAACAACATTCCAGTGACTAGTAAATGAAATACTTTATCCATAACACTAATTTATGCCAATTCTTTTCAATTATGTGTTATGTCTATTATTCAAAGCTAAGTTATATTGACTTCATGTACGAGTATGATATGCCTAACCTTCCTGAGGTATAAAATAACTATATATATATATATATCTATGTGTGTGTGTATAAGTATCACAATCCCTCATGAACAAGGATACATTCCCTGTTAGTATTTGTAACTGTGCGCCGCATCGGGTATCAACCAACAGTGTCAAGGCCGAATTACCAGCATACACTGAGGAACCTCTCATTAATGCATAATAACAACATTAAAACTATTTAACCTTGTTCTAGTTCACCTAGAAGACTTATCTAGGAGTTATCTAGCTCGTCTCCAAACGACAAACTAACAAACAAATCTTTAAGGCAATTGCATATCCCATACAGATCCTACATAAGAGGAGGTATAGTCCGTCTCTAGGCGTAACCCTTGTCTTTCTGACTGCTACAGAATCAATGGTGCTCTCGACTTATTATATACAACCCAACTCTTCAAATGTATGGTACCAACAGTTCCGAGCTTACAACCACTATCCTTCCCTAATGCAAATCAAGGAAATGCCCACCTAGTTACTTAGTACCCTATGTTGAGATTGAAGCAGACCCTAATTTGCCATTTAAGACATCAAACCCAAAGTGAACTCCCTTTGGTATATTCCCTACATCTATATGCGAATGTATATCTTCATGAGTCCTACAATTAGAGATGTCTCATATCAGTACAATGCGTACACAACTGCTGGTAGCACTTTACGGAGGCCAGACTTATGTTGTGTAACTGACCTCACATTCCAACCGTTACTAATGACCACAACATTTATAGTTAATCTAAATATTGGCTAGATCCAATAGTTCACACCCATCATAAATGTATTCTTGAGTCTATATAATTTTAGCTAGAGAATTATTACATCTCATAAGTAGTTATTGGTGTTCATTTACTTTTACATGAACTTACTTCTTATTTCATTAATTCCATCAAATGTCATTTACCTCTTCTTTTTAGTTTAATAGATTAAATAACTTTTACTGCTTCATTTTCAGTTAATACAATTATATATAATTTACTACTCCTTTTCGCTGTTACATTTTTAAGTATAATTCATTTATTCCTTTCAACTAATTGCCTTTTTTCTCGATTACTATAACTTTCCTAATTCCTTATTATATTTTTGTCATATTCATACTTTCATCGCTTATTATTTATTTCCTAACTTATCTAAAATCATGTATATTAAATCTATGATGGAATTATTGTTATTAATTCTTTTTACAATACTTTGGTTTTACATTTAGGGATTTCTACATTTTGATGCATTGGAACTATATCTTTCCAAAAGGAATGTTAACATTGTAATTTTCCATAAATTATATAAAAGATGATCTATGTTGCATTTGCAACTACAAGGAATTATCTTTTCTGTTTTTACTGAAATAGACAGTACAAAATACGATAAACTTCTCTATTTTGCACGTCTCTTTATTTTAGGCATATTCTTTGTTATTTCAAGCAGCACACTTTCGTATATAATTGTAAAGTTGGATAATTTATAGGGATTCACATAGAAATGTTCTTCATTCCAATGAATTAAAATATAAACCTAAATCCCAATCAAATTAGAAACAATCATAAATTCAAGTTTAATAACTATCAGAATTGTGTTCAACTTTCATTCGTCTGACAATGGCGATTTTCTCTTTGCTCCTTTCTTCTTTTTCAATAATCTAACACTCTTTCTCCTAACTTTTCATCATCCTCCGCCTCTTCTATCTCCGCCTGCATCGCTTCGTCTCTCCTCATGACGAAAAAGGAGAAGCATAAGTTCAACATTTCAGGTCTTAGTGCCTAAGATATAGTTTCTGATGGTGATTCTTTGACATGTCCAGACATGCGCTTCAGTGCCTCCGTTTCCCATCTAGTTAGACTGTCTAAATCTCCAACCGAAGCTCCTTGTGTGTCTGGTCCTGCTGTGTTTGAAAAGAATTCGATCTCTAGTTCTGATGTCCAGTGTAATGGTAATGCAGATGCTAGTGCAACGACATCGTTTGCACTTTCATCGGCTGTAAACTCCCTGCTAATCCTTCTTTGGCTAGACCCTTCTCGTTGTTGTAGGCATTTATCAAATATCCTCAGTTTACTGCTCCTTTTTCGGGTTGTGCGGCCGATAATTGGTAAGAACCCCTTAACTTCACTGTTAGCTATGACTAGTAATTCAGCTTGGTATGAGACATGTGTTGGTTTGGGAGATAAAAATGGAACTGGTAATAAGGATGGTGGATGAAATGACTGTTGTTCCCCTAGAATGGTCCATAAGTCAGTGGTTATTGACTAGAACCCAGGATTTGTGGGTGTTGTAAATGTTGCATCACTTAGTTCTATTTCTGTTGATGTGGGTTATGCAGCGGGTGTTGCACCTACTATTTTGGTTGATGAACCTACGCCTATTCAGGCTGTAAATCGTCCTCGTTGTTCAATAAATTGCAAAGAAATATTGGTTATTACAAGCCTCGCGACTTTGATATTGTGGAAAATGATGGTATATTGGTTCCTTCGGATGATGTGATCAGGCTAGTGCTGCTTATTGGAAAGATTATCTTGTTGGTTTTTTCTTGGATTCAGCCCTTCCTTATTCCATAGTTGAAAAGCATTGTGGCAAAGTTTGGCGGATTAATTGTGGTCTTCATGTCCATATGGACTGAACTATGTACTTCATCAAATTCTCGTGGCCAGAGGAGCGTCTTCGTGGCCTTATTTCGGAACCTACCTTTACTATAGGAAAGCCCTTTATTGTTACTGCTTAGGGTCCTTCAGTTGGCTGTGCTTGGGAGTAGGTATTATCTATTCCAATTTGGATATATTTTTTGCATATTCCATCTAGTTTGCAACTGGTGTTAGGATTGAATTGGTTAGCAAATTCTATTGGTAAATTGAAATGTTTGGTGCTAATACCGTTGCAAGAGAAAAATTAGTTTATGCTAAGGCATTGATAGAAATTACTCCGAATAAAACTCTTTTGGAGAAGCTTAAAGTTAGATTATATGATTCTTATGTTGCTGAGATTGTTGTTCACTATGGTTAGAAACCTGATGTTTTCTCGGTCTGTCAGTCCTTTGGGCATGCCTTGGAAGCTTGTTCTCGTTTATCTATAGATGCTCCTCCAAAGCCCATATCTGATCGGATCCTACTTTCGAAACCTCCTGTTTTGAAGTGGGTTGCGATGGTTCACTCTTCACATGTGGATGTTTTTTGCCTCCTGTTTATGTTGAGAATGAGATTGTTACTGTTGTTTTTTCTGGTAATTTTAAGGGTGTTGATATAGATATTTTCCAGTCTCCCATGATCTCACCTCCTCTAGTCACCTCTAAATTTGTTGATTATGCCTCTCTAGTTATTGATACTGTAATCGCCATTGTTTCTATTTTTCCACCCATCTCATCTCCTGGCACTTCGATTTATTAGGACATGTAGGAAATGACTTGGATCCATGGGAAGACCTCTTTCAGATATAGCCCTTTGGATGGTACCTTTTTTAGATTTGTGTCAGATGACGACATGGACCTCAGATATCTATATTGTTGTATTTCAGGTAATACATTGGTTCTTGCTTTGGATGGTTAACTAGTGAAAAGGAATGAGATTATTTTAGCTTATGTCACTTGGGACAGATCATTTGTTTTCTCTCCTGAGTCTATGGACTTTGTCCATGGTCTAGCTATGTAGTTTCTAACCTTTGCTTGAATTATTGGAGATGCCCCCATGGTGATAGCTTCGTTGTCTTCAGATGATGGTGGTTGTTCCTCCTCTTCTAAGGGGAGATAGTTTTCTTGTCATTTATAGTAGTTGTGGCATTCTGCCACTCTCCTGTGCTGTAGTTTCTTGTTTTTAGTAGTAGGTTCTCCTGCCTCACTCCTATTCATAAACTTTGCTTTATTACTTTGGTAATAAAAAGTGGACGGTCCACTATAAAACCGGTTGGCTTTGTCAGAAAATTTTATTAGAATTCAACTAATAAAATCTAGAATTAACATACAATATTATTAATGAATTATTTCATAATTTATAAGTACTACTTTCACCCTAACATTCCAGACTTATGTGTATACAATATGTAATCAAAGCTAACAATTTATAGAATATGTAGGCAAGGATCTCAAGTTCATTATATATAAATAATCCTACAATTCCAAAATTTACTTTTTAGTTATAAAAGGAATAGGTTTATAACGATATAAATCTAAAATTATATAAAAATATATAGTTTTCCATTCACCTTTAAGCTTTCAAATCTCCAGATCCACCGTTATGCCTGATTGACTCCCTTTCTCTCTACCAAAATATGTACCAAAACTATATTACTATTATTAGAATTATAGATCTAAGAAGAGATTTGAATTAAACGTAGATTTAGATTTATAATTTACCTTTTGCATTGGAGAATCTAATCTTGTAACGAACGGTTTTTCTATCCTCGAATGTTGACAATAATACATCCACGGTATTCATATATCGAACACCCAAGTGCCGGAAAGACAGAACATTAGTGTAAAGAAAATGAAGAGAAGAAAAGGAACAAGAAAGAAGAGAACAAAAACATTAGGATCTCATAACGAAATGATAACATATAATATCAAAAGACAATACATAGAGCTACTCTAATATATAAAGCATTTCAGAGTTACTAATCAAAGTACTTTCATCAGCCTGGACAGTTATAACAGCATGTCCTTACAATTACTGATATATATACATAAAGTAATGTAGTGGAAATAAGAATGCAAGAGTAGCTAACCATCCAGCTCCTCTCTAAGGCTTAATGAACATCAATGAAAACCTGCCTTCCTCAGATTGCTCGAAAGAGCACCTATGGAAATAAAGGAAAAATAAAACCATGGTTCAGACATAAGTCTGGTGTGAGAAACTCAAGAAATATGCATGACATATAACAGTACCTTTTGAGACCATAGTAACGGTTATCCTCTCAAAAGAGCCAACAATTTAATAAGTACATATTGCAATATAATATATAATATCTAGGGCGAAGAATATAATAAGAACATTTTCCATGGAGACGCCCATAGCATAAAAACTTAAGTGGATGTTTATGATAAGGATTAGAAAATACATTCCGAGCTCTCTAGATTGAATATATCATAAGCTAAGCACAACAGACCCACACCAGAACATGTGAACATGAACCACGTGGAACTAAATATCATTAACCCCTCCAAGCCCTATTTATCGAAACCATTCTAGATATGGAGTTGATGTACCCCTTTGGGTTAGCTAAACCCTCGGATTGTGCATCCTACTCTGTCTTTAGTCATATACCGATGGTGAAGTCACGTTTAGCATATCAACACACAAGCTATCATCACTTCAACATATCACAAATCTCTAAATGGATTCCACCATCTCAGATAGATCACGAACCTCTACATGAGTTCGAGCATCTTAAACAGATCATGAATCTCCATATATATTCCAATATCTCAAATAGATCCACTTTCAAGAGATAGAAGACGTATATGGTTTTGAATGGTTATGGTTTTGAGTCATCTCATATAGGTACACTTCCCCACTTACCAAATGCTCCAAAACCCATCGGTATATTTTTTTGTTAACTCAACTCTAGTTCTTTTAGAAGTAAAGAGAAAATATATTAGGGTGGAGATTGTCTCCTACTCGGACAGATTTATGTGTCATTTGTCCTAGATGAGCAAGACGAGTTTGTACGTAGGTTATATCATCACCGAGTGAATAACTGTACCGTATAATTTTCGTGTTTCCTTTAAATATTTCCCAAGTTAATTTGGTCACATTTAATAATAATGAGAACGATCATGTATGGAAACCAAATCTTGCATACTTATCATGTTTCTAACCTTCTTAACTTCTACTATCCCTCGATCAAAAGTGAAGCTTGGTAGGTTAGAGCACTATTGCTCCTACACCCTACTCGAATAATTATTCTTAACTCTCGTAGATAGAAACAAGTCTATTTTGTAAGCTTTTAGTGCTAAGTACATGACTATATAATTTCCATAAACAAGTAAACAGAGAAAGCACGATCAATTCACATTAAGCACGATCAAGTCACATAAACTGTAATGACCTACCTTTTCGACCCTTGAAAGTCAGCACTTAATACATCCACAGTATTTAAATGTCGATGATCCAAGTGCCGAAAAGGCTAATTGTTAGGGTAAATAAAAAGAACAAGAACTGGGAAAATGGGATCTTACAGCGGAACAACAAAATATATTATAACAAAGACTGTAAAAACTGTCACTCCAAAATACAAGGTATATCAGAGTTAAAAATAAACCTGATCAGCCTAGACAGTTATAACTTCCCGACCTTACAATGTTGATGGGTATACATAATAATACAATGGAAAATAAAGATATTATAGCAGGTGAACCTTAAGCTGTACACCATGAGCTCCATGCCCCACCAACAACAATCTGGAAAAATACTCGATCTTACCCGAGCATTGCAATAAAATAACACCTAGATCAGTTGAGACAACCAGTGTGAGAAAACTCAAGAAATATGGTGAATATATAATAATTGTGTGAGATCACGCCCCTAAACATGGAATGGGTTTTACCTCACAAAAAAACAAGCATACATGAAAGAATGGAAACAAATAAGAACAAAACCTAAACTTTAAAGAATGGACATAAATAAGATCAAAATCCAAACATAAAAATGGACATAAATGATTAAAAATCGCGAAGAGTGCAAGACATTTCCCGATGCAATTAAGAAAGAATCAATTTAAAGGTCTGAATCAAAAACAAGGAAAGAGAAATTTTTCAACAATGACTAGGAGGGTGCGCCCCTTACCAAAAGCATACCTCTAGAAAATATACTTGAGAACTATGATGGCTCTATAAAACCTTCAAGCCGGACCCTGCCAAACTTAGCGAGTATCAAATCATTTCATATCTTCCTGCACATATAATCGAAACTAATCTAAAGTATATTTGACGATACCCTAATGGGAGCAACCCTATATAGCTTGGCCCTAAATTGCTCTTTGGTTTTAGTTATTTCCGACAAAGGATATCAAAATTGATAGTCGATGAATCAACTATCGGAAACAAACTAGTACTACCCCGGGGATAACAATGAAGCCATACAAGTTAGGGCAGTGTTGCTTCCTATCTTGACTCAACAACATTCTTAAATCTAAGAATAGCAAGAGTTTAAATGCCCTAAACGAGTTATAAAATCATCTTGAATCGACGAACATAAAGAAGATAGCTAAATCGATAAGCAATAAATCAACTATCGGGAATGGCAAAATGATCGTATATGAAAATTAAATCTCTTAAAGCATTTGACTCACACTTGTGCTTGACTTTCACATCACAAATATTTGTAAAAACTTAAAAAACACTCTTTAAAATATTCTTTTAAAAGAGCTAATTATAATTCTAAGTGTATTAAAAGGAAGGGTAAAAACAAATGTCATTAAAACATTATTTACTATAAACCCAAAATCATTTACACTTAGCTTTATTTTTAAACATTCCTTTTCAAAGATTTCCTTATTTATAAACTATCATTTATAACTTTAAAACAACATTTATGGTCCTAAAAGATAATAAATCAATTAAAAATATTTTTATAAATTTAAAACAATATTAATCATCCCAAAACATAATTAATACTACATTTTTATAAATTTAAAACCACATTAATTATCCCAAAAGAAAACTAATCAAATTTATAATCTTTTTATAAATCTAAATAAAATTAATTATCCCAAAGGAAAACTAATCAAATTATAATCCTTTTATAAATTTAAAACAACATTAATTATCTCGATAGATAATTAATTAAATTTATAATCTTTTTATAAATTTAAAATAACATTAATTATCTTAAAAGATAATTAATCAAATTTATAATATTTTTATAAATTTTAATCAACATTAATTATCCCAAAAGATTATTAATCAAATTTATAATCTTTGTATAAATTTAAAACAACATTAACTATCTCAAAATTTAATTAATCAAAATTATAATCTTTTTATATATTTAAAAAATATTAATTATCCTAAAAGATAGTTAATCAAATTTATAATCTTTTATAAATTTAAAGCAACATTAATTATCTCGAAAGATAATTAATCAAATTTATATTTTTTTATAAATTTAAAACAACATTAATTATCCCAAAAGATATGTAATCAAATTTACAATCATTTTATAAATTTAAAGCAACATTAATTATCCTGAAGATAATTAATCAAATTTATTTGTAACTTTTTTATAAATTTAAAAGAACATTAATTATCCCAAAAGAGAATTCATCAAATTTATAATTCCTTTATAAATTTAAACAACACTTATCTTTTATTTTAAAATTCTCAAAATACTTGAAAATATAGTTTAAACAACATTCAAATTACAAAAAAGGCAACCAAGCACTTTCTTGTAAAAATACAAGCACAAGCTCAACACACACAAAGGTTTAAGGAGATAATATTTCATAAGTGTCGGTATAGCGATAATTACTATAATGACACTTACACAAATTAAACAATATGTCAAAAAAATATTTTAACCAAACATCAAAATAAGCAACATAAGAATATAAATAAATAAATGTTGGCGAGAAACCCATTGGTTCTCTCTATAAAAGTCCCATATAAATCACACATATGTATATGTAATTCGAAGTATTCCATATAAATCACACATATGTATATGCCCTTTTCTCACTCGTTTGTTTTAAACTATCTTTTAATTATAATATATTTATACTTAGATTTAAATATAAAATTATAGTAAAATTATATATATATTATTCTCTACATTTATCTATATATTTTATCTATAGTCAAGTATATTTATAAAGTTTAAATAGTTTTTAATATAAGATAAAGGTTATTTTCAAAGAAAATCAAATCTTCAAAAAATGCTTTGGGATGTCGACATGCCTTAGTACCCCATGTCGACATAGTGACAGTTAGATTCAAAAATTTGAATTTCAAAAGAAGTGTCTATTCGCCATAACCTTTCATGAATGGACATGGCTGTTGTTCTTCTATAAATAGGGGTTAGTTTCAACGAATTTGCATATAGATTTCCTGGTTTTTCACTTCTCTTCTTCTTCCACATTCCTTTATACATATTCTTACCATTACTCTGCCGAAATCAACATTGAATCTAACTAGATAATCTCTGGTTTGATTCTCTGTCACTATCTCATCAAGATCCTCAGTGTTATTCAGAGTTATAGGCTTTCTTTGTAATCAATAGAGTAAAAGGTGTGATTGTAGCCTTGGAAATCAATCAAGTGAGAAAAGGTGTGATTGTAGCCTTGAGAAATCAATTGGGTGAACTTGTTGCCCGGAAATCAAGTATCTCTACCCAGAGGATTGTGATTCTGGAGGGTGTACCTCGTGGCCTTGAAATCGAGGGTTGTAATTGTTGAATTGCTTTTGAAAGGAAATCCGTACTTAGTTGTGCGGGACTGGATGTAGGGTAACTCCGAACCAGTATAAAATCCGGTGTGTTCTTTCCTTTACTGCATTTACTTTATTTCTGCATCTGTGTTTGATTCTGTAATTATATCTGTGTCTGAATATTGCATACATTTGTGTACAAATCAACAATAACTCAAAAAGATTTAGTAATTTCTTATAAACACTATTCACCCCCCCCCCTCTAGTGTTCATTCTAGCCTTAAGATCCATATTTCGCATTCCTCACGGGTCGCTCCTCAACAACCTTATTCTTCGTGCTAGTCGACGGCATTACCCTGTAGTGTCCTTGGCTAGTGTGAGTATAGAGGTGGGGCGTCACATTCTCACTTTTTAATCAACATTTTTCTTCCCGATCTCCTTTCTAGCCTTAATAAACTTAGCATGGAACTCGGACAAGGCCTTCACGCCACCCAACCCATTAGCAAGAAGATCGATCGTCCCCGTAAAGGAGAGGAGGTGCCTTGGCAAGCTAGCAAGCCATGACACTATTTCAAATCTCATTTATCTTACTCGAGATCTAATTTTCTAACTTGAGCTAGATTAGATTTAGAGAAATGAAACATTAAATTTTGTTTATATCTTATTTGACACTCATCTCGTCCAAGATATTAAGATCTCAAGAGAAATTTGAGGTAAGATCTTAATATAAGATTTCATACGAAGTTACTTTTTTTCATTTACATATTTATTTTACTTGTTATGTGGGTCTAAAAGAAATTGCACTCTAATGACATTATACTAAGACATTTGATTCTTTTTTTTAGTGGGTGAGAAAAAAATAAAAGATCTTTTTATACATCTTTTTTTTTAAATTCAAGTGAGTAAACTCCATTTAATCAATATACCAAATCAATCGTGTTACCACTCTTCTCTACAAAGGAAAATTAATATTATTGTTAATATAAATTTTATTTGTTAAAAAATATTTAGACAGTAATTATTATAATAATATTTAAAATATCAATTTTAAACGCTTAAGTTACTCCGAGATAATGTCGAGATGGACTTTAATATCCGAGATGTCAATCCGATATGTTTGTCCGAGATACACTCATCTTGCCCGAGATTTCGTCTGATATAAGATATTGTGTATACAATTTTCGAGACGAGACAAGATTGAAATTCGAGATTTAAAACCTTGGGCCAGGGGATCTCTTGGTTGATAAAATTTGTCGAAATTCAGGTTCGGAGGGTCGATAATGATGCATGCTTCTTCATGCTCCTTCCCTTTATCTTTCCTTCCATGGGTAGGGACTATTGCTCCTCTTTTATCTATCTTCTCTTGTCATTTGAAAGCTTTTGATTTAGACAAAGGAAAAGGTGAAAGGCGAGGAGACTTAGAGGGACGGATTGGAGTTTGGCATCTCGATTTACTGCCAACGATGCAAGATCATTTTCGAGGACTATCCTTGGGGTTCTGGTCGCCTTTGTCACCAACCAAACGATATTGATCGATCTTCCCAGTTAACAGCTTCGTAGCGATTGCCTAACATTTTTACTCGGGCAAAATGAAGACACAGCTTGCCTGACATACTTAGGAGGCGCTTTCGTCCCCAACTGCTTCATCTTGGAAAACAATTTTTTCCTTTTCGAGCTTATGCTACTTTAGTGGCAAAATATGACAGACTAGAATCAAAACAAAATCTTGAAAAGTGTAAAGTTATGACTTGAACATGCAACTATGTGAATATGTGTGTATGAGAGTGTGTTGCATTAAGATGAACCCTTAGGGTCCTCATGGGTCTCCAACTGACGTTGGATATCCGCTATCTACTTAGAATCCATGTAGTCGATCCCAAGTTCTAGATCTTGGAGATAATCAGGAATAGAAATATCCACGGGATTGAAAGTTCCTTTTTCCTCGGGACCAAAAACATAGTGTAAGGCCTCATCCACTTCTAAATTAGGCAGGTTATCCCGACCAATATGCCCAAAAGAATGCGCTTTGCTACGATCCAAAGCGGTACAATTGCTATCATGAGAATGATAGCATGCTTCTCATGTTGTCTTTGTGTGGATAATATCATCATCCCATTCCCTTAAAGTCTTGCGGCCGCTTTTGCAATGTTCTACTTTGAAGGAATCTAACTTCGGCTCCTCTAAATCCGTAAGGACAATAGGAGAAAGTCCATGTGGATATGTAGTCAAGAGGGCATCAGAAACGATAGGCTAAGAGGATGGCACTTCGCTTGTCTCGCCGGTAGACGAGTCTTTTCCTTTCTTTTTCTTGGCAGGCTTGTGAGTGGAAGGTTGTCTGCCTCTTTCGATTGAGCGATCGGCGACCAATAGCTCGAGCTGCCTTAGATTCTCATTAGTAACAAGACGAGGAACCTCATAGAATTCCTTTGGTACTAAGCCGTAACATACCCTCCAAATCATCCTAGCTGCTACTCTCACCACAACTGAAAGAAGGTTCGAAGAAAGAAAAATCAGAATTTAACGCAAGATTTTGCAAAGAAGCTGGTGGAAGAAAGAGACACATCAAGAATGCCACTGATGAAAGAACAGAGAGCTATCCCAGACAAAAAAATATTCACGCTTTAGCATACTATACTTAGAGTACAAGTTCTCAATCAGCTTGAACTTTCTCCCACCTCGAGATAGATAAAAGGAGAACCCTCTAGTTTGCTTTTTTATAGCGTAAAGGGATCTACTTCGATGGTGGGTTGGGGGCATCTGAAACTCCCTTATGAAAATGACATACATGCCAGTAAGAATGGCGTACCCGTTGGGATGAAAATGGAACATAGCAATTTTAAAATACATAAGGAATCCTGTTATCCATTGAGGAAGAGGAGACGGGGCTCCGTCCACACAGTGATAACGAGAATAAGCCATGTAACCTTCTGTTGGAGCATATGCCCATTCAGGAGTGGGCAAAAGGATGTCCTCTCTAAGGATGCCATCAGTAGCCACAATCAAATCTAGCTGTTTTGAAATTAAGGTGGATGCCTCGAAATCGATAAGGCTCGCCAAAAGTTCGGGTGGACCATATCCAACTACCAAAGAGCAAGCTGGGCTAGGCCGATTCATGCGACGGCCTGATTGCGTAGGCCTCGGAGGTGCGAAAGGACCCTGATCTCCAGAAACTGTATGCGAACGAGTCTTTTGACGGTTCAACATATCTATGTAATATGATAACTTCTCATATATTAACGCAAAGGGTGGAAGTGTTCGTGTGCACGCATGAGCGTATGCATGTATGTTGACAAAGAGCTAAGACAATGTTAACTCAAATATTCTGACGCTATTAGAATACTACCCCAATGTCGCACTCCGCCCGGAAGCGCTTGTTCGAAGTTTAACACAATAGCTAAAAAAAACCTATCTCTTTTGTTCGGCTAAGAGTTGACCAGCCTACACCCTAAACCCAAGCTTGATAGCTTACCTCTAGATAAAACATGAATTGCTGCCTATAATTCAAAAAATATGAATTCGGAGATGGAGAGAAGCGCTTACGAAGGATGATGAACCCTAGTTGGCAATTATAAAGTCTTGAAGGCGATTTGGACGGAGATTGGTAATGACAGTTTAGGGGAGACGAACGGTCTCGAGGAACTTGGGGTTTGGAAAAATGAATATGTGTGTTCGATGGGGAGTGGTGCAATAGTTTATATAGGGACAAGACCATATCCGACGCCGAACCAATGACATACCGAACAACAACATGCTGAGCCAACCCTGAGCACCGAATCATCAACATGCCGAACCATTGGCTCATCGAACTAATCCTGACCATGAAGCAAGTAGCATGCTGAACTCAACTAAGATTGGGAGGATGACATACGCTGATGGACTCACGAAGAGTTTCAACAAAGTCCACCTCGTAGTGTACGAGCTGAGCTTTGGAGGGCAAGTGTTATGGACAATTTCGTCCATGAGATTAAGGATTGGGAATAGCCGAACAAAGACTCGAAAGGGAGTCAAGGCAGGTCGGGAGAGAGGTAACTTGGAAGAAAGGTTGAGGTTCAAAGGAAGGAAAGGCACAAAGAATTGAAAGAAGCAAGGGCACCAGGTTCGGTATCCAAGGTGCCGAACAAAAGATCATGTTTGGTACCCTAGGGTACCAAACAGATTCTTTTGTTTGGCATATAGATGGCCGGACCAAGGCAAAGCATGGAAGGCCGAATATATAAAGAGAATGCAGGAACCAGTCCAACAACACGTCCATATATACCATACCAAACCGACTAGTATTGAACAGAGCTTTTAATTGAACCAAGCAGGCCATATATGGAATAAAATCTGCATATATTTGAAAATTAGCAATCATATCTTTTATAAGTGGAAGTATTTGATTTGGATGAGATATACATGAAAATTTCCTGTCCTACCAGATTTGTCACATCATCACTTCGTCCCTATAAATATCAAAACATCAGGCATTCATGGGACAATTTTTGGAAGCCTGGAAACTCTATCCTGTAGAAAAAATCGAACCGAGCTTTAGATCTCTATTTTCCATGATAATTTGTTGTATTTCTTCTCCAAACTCTTGCAAAAGATGAATGGTAAGAAAAGGAATAAATATGAACAGTGGATGTAGGCCTGTTACGGCTGAACCACTATAAATCCGCTTGTCTTTTACTTTCTTCGTATTTTTCTTCATATTTATCCATTGTTGATTCTGCTATTGATGGTTTGATTGGAGGTGTTTGTCTATTTTTTGTGCAAACAATTTCATTATGAACATTATTTTTGCCGAGTCTTATGAGTTGTGTAACATTGAGACGGATTGGGAGCAATTGATCTTTGGATCTACGAAATGGCAACTGTAAACATTTAAAATCTGCATGATAATTAATGAAGACAAGTAGTGAAGACAGCAACATACCTTCTGTTGAATCTTACATATATCATAGTGGAATTACTGATGTGCACGTAAATGTGCATATTTTTACCACCATATTTAATCTATTTAAATTAAATAAATGATCATATCGGGTATTTTAACTTGTTTAAACCAAAATTCAAATAATTCCAAATTGTCACATATTCATCTTCATCCAAGGGCAAAATAGACATTTTTGTGCATAAATTAACTTGAGAAAATTTAATTATAAATTTCCATACTATTTTGTAGGAATTTGGCTTCATATACAAGTGGTTACATGATGATATATGCATGCACAAGAGTGAAGAGAACAAATAAAGATGGAAATAACTCAAAGTGAAGATAATGGAGGACCTCACCTACCCACCTACCTTGATGTACAAATTAGAGGCTAATGCACATGCTAATGGCCATCAAATCTTCATGCACACTTAAATGGATGATTATGGGAGGCTAATGATTACTTGGCCACCACACTACCTCAAGGACAATTTGGGCATTCCCCAAAAATATGAATTAGGGTTTAACACTTGTATAAATACCCCATATCTTCATGTAACCCCCTCCTTCTCCCTTAGTCTCTCTTTAGATTAGTTTAGGCTCAAAATAAAAGAAAGCTTCTCTTTTCTTTTCATGGCTACTTAGCCATTTTTATTTCATGTAATTTCTTTTTATGCAACTTTAAATACATGCTCTTTTCTTCTTTTCTTGTTTATTTCCTTTCATGTTGTAGTGTAGATTTCTTTTGTTTATTTATGCAAGTAGAATAGTATTTCTCTTTTCCGTTAGCTTTCATTTTCCTTTTCTTTTGCTTTCATGTTGCTAGCTACATTTGTTAATCAAATGACAAATATGAGAGGCTAAACCCCTTCAATTTAGGGGTAATGAAGCTCTCTAATTATGTAGCTTCAACTATTTGTTAATTCATGCTCTCTTTTTTTGCTTAATGAAGAATGATTGAAGTGGTTTCATTGTTGTTTTTGCCTTGAATTTGATAGTCTATATTGTTGACACCAAATAGGCTATACTTAAACAATCACTAACACAAATGTCTCTTCATCAAAATATGATTATGGAAAAAGAAAGTGATTTGAAATTAAAATTTGATGGTCTATATTTCTAATCAATAGTTAATACACCATACTTAAAATAGATTTCATTTTCATTGTCAAATTCCATGGAAGTTAGTAAGTGGTTTAAGGGGTGTGTTATGGTTTGATGGCTTATGTTGGCTAATCAATAGCATAAATATGCCATACTTATGATAAACACATCAATTAAAGCACTAATGACCAAAAAAGAGAGATTATGATTTCATATGTGTTGAACTACATGATCTAGAGAGTGAATTTATTCTCTAAATTGTCATTTAACTCTTATATTTGCATCTCTTTTCTTTTAGTTAGTTAGCTAGTTTTCATACATTTTTAGTTTAATTCACTCTCGACTTCGGTATAATTTGATTGAATAGGAAATTTAAATCAACAATTCCCTGCGAATCGACCCGTACTCGCCACGTACTTCAATAGTACGTCGTGCGCTTGCGGTTATATTTTTATTTCTAAATTCGTTCGATGGTTTTCTAAACCGATGGAATTTCCGTCGACGAACAATTACATCTCAACCACTCATGTCTTCTCAGAGAAAATCACAGCCATTGATTCTTTAACTTGTATTATGATACATGGGTTGCTTGTGATCCAAGCCCACTTATATACTTGTATATAATACATCTAATTATATTCAGCATTATTATTCACTGCAATAAAGATTTCCTCTTCTCTTTTATTCTTAACGCAAGATCTAATAGATATTTCATCAATTCACTATATCACACTTTCAGATTATCCTAACTTGGTATCGGAGCAACCAAAGGCTTAACAGCCACTTATTCAAGTTGATCTTCCCCATTAGAGAACTATCATCACTTGGGTGATCAACCTTCATCAGAAACTGTGTTTCATCATCTGAAGGGTTCGATTCAGTGAATTAAATCAGTTCCATGCTAATCTAAATTGGTTGCAACAGGATTCACTCACCAAATCTCTCAGAAAATCAATCAAGAAAGTAAAAAGGGAATCAAGAAATCAAAAATTATCTCAAAATTGAAGGAAGTGCCTTCCTGCAAGACATATCAGATCAAGAAAAGCAAATAAATCATCATCTACATCTTACGGTAGCATCAAACTTGGTGTGAGAAATTCTTGACTCCATACTTTCTAATTTCTGTATTTGATTGAATTTTCTATGGCTCTGTTCTTCTGCCCATCGTTTTCTTCTGTTTCTTCTTTTCTATTTCAAAAATCATCATGGGTGATGAAACAAACACTGCTAGCTCCACTAACGAGAGCAATAATAGCCAACCCAGTATTGCAGCAGAGAGACTCATCAAAATTGTGATTAACCCACAGAGCAATCTTGTCACAGTTCAATTGAACGAAGACAATTTTCTTCTTTGGAAACTGCAAATCGAGACCGCAGTTCAAGGATATGGACTTGAAGGTCATATTCTTGGAACCATTCAAGTTCCTCCCAAATGCATAACTGACCAAGAAAACAAAACAGTCAACAATGAGGATTATATCAGATATCACAGACAGGATAGGCTTATCTGTTCTTGGCTACTATCATCAATAAACACAAATTTACTATCTCATGTAATTGGATGCAAGACACCAAATGATATTTGGACAACTGTTGAGAAATTGTTCAATACACAGTCAGCTGCCAAGGTGATGTACCATAAGAAACAACTGCACAATATAAAGAAGGAGAGAGTTTCTATTCAAAGTCAAAACAATATGTGATCTACTGGAGGCTGCAAATCACAAAGTCTCAGATTCTGAGCAGACCTTGACTATTCTCAATGGACTAAGTGATGACTATGAATCTGTTATTGCTGTCATAGCATCTCAAAAGGAACTACCATCCATTGATGATGTCTACTCTATACTACTTGCTCATGAGGCAAGAATTGATAACAAAAAACCACAAAAATCAGAGTTTACAATCAACTATACAGCTTATTCAAGAAACAAAGGTCAAAGCAACAACAAGTCAGATCAAACTGCACAAAGGGGAGGTACACAAAGAGGAGGATACTCAAACAGGTCAAGAGGAAGAGGCAGATACAACAACAATAGACCAAAATGCCAAATTTGTGAAAAGATTGGACATACTGCTGCAAAATGTTATTTTAGATATTCCAATCACAATAACAACAATCAAAAAGGTGGCAACTACAGTGTCAACATGGCTGAAGCTAGTTCTAGCAATCAACCTGACAATAAAGATCATAATTCTAGTGAAAATAACCAACCTAAACATATAAGTGATGATTGCTGGTACCCAGACTCAGGGGCTACCGAGCATATAACCAATAATCTTGACAACCGAGAGTACAAAGGTAAACCATCAATTTGCATGGGTAATGGTAAGTGCATCAATATCTCACATGTAGGGAGTGCTATCATTAAAGGGAAGAAACAACTATTTTTACATAACCTATTAAGAGTGCCACAAATTAAAAAGAATCTTATAAGTGTATCTCAGTTTGCTAATGATAACAAAGTTTATTTTGAATTCTATCTTAAATATTGCCTTGTTAGAGACATACTAACTAGAGATATTTTATTGCAGGGTGACGCTGAAAAGGGGTTGTATAGTAATCATACAAATGAAGAAAACTGTTGTAATCAATGTGAGATAGAAAACAGCAACAATGTGTTTGATTTATGGCATTACAGGCTTGGCCACCCCGGTACTAGAGTTGTTAAGCAAGTTCTTTCTGAAAATAGCATATTCTATGATAATACCATCGCTCAAGGAGAAAAGGTGAGATACCATCGCTCTAGTGCTGGGATATTTATTAACTTTGAATGTTCAGTTTGCACGATTCCATGCCATAGATTACATTCACTATTTAGCAGCTATCTTGCGGTTAGTAACAAGATTTGTTGCCTTCTTCTACAGACCAAGTATACCAATAGTTGAAAATGTTGATAAGTTTGAGCTATAAGGAAAAGAAGGATAACTATATATAGTAGAAACAAAGAAAATTCTAATTTTTGTCATTCAACTATCATAGAAAAAAAAAGAATTAAGGAAAGTGAATATTGTTAACCCTACCTCTTGAATTATTATTATTTCGTATTTTTTTTAGTGGTCTACATCTGTGCTTTTCAACACACCAAATTTTGTTCCTTCCGTGAAAACCGATGTAACACTTCACCTAAGTTTGTTCTCATAGACCTAAACTTCACCGATTTTAAACTGACAATAGTTCCAAGACAATTGAACCTCAAACCATTGTACTTTGAGTTCAAAATGGGTCTTGAACTGGAATTAACTTGTAACAATGTTAACCTCAAACCATTATATCATAAAATACAAGTTTTATAAATCTTTCGAGTTGTCTCTTTTTTTATGAAAGAGTGGTCCTCATAAGAGGAGAGCACTCATATGACTGTGTTAACAAAGTTTATAAAAATTAGTGAAGCTTATTATAATTAACTAAAAAAAAAACATAACTATGTTAAGATTTATAAAATTAAACAAGTTTATAAAAATTAACTAGTTTTAAATTTTTAACTAAGTTAACTAAATTTTATAAAATAATTAAGTTTATTAAAATTAATTAAGTTTTATAAAAATTTAATTAAGTTGATCGAGTTGATAAACATTAGCTATTTTTTTAATAATAGCTAAATTAATTATGTTTTATAAAAATTAAGTAGGTTAACCAAGTTTTATAAAAATTAAATAGGTTTATAAAAATTAACCAAGTTTTATAAATTTTTAACATTTAACAGAACTCAATTAAGTTTATAAAAATTTAACTAAGTTGACTAAGTTTATAAATTTAACAATTACATGTATTGTCATAAACCAATAGTAAAGAAGATTAAGCAGAGCAGTGCCAAACCTCCACAAGTTATTTCTTTATTTGGTTTTCGTTTTGGTTACGGTTTCTTTTGTTTGTATAAGTATTAAAGGGTTGTATATTTTAGATAGATTTTAATAAGTATATGTGCTTTTGATAATTGTATATGAATAGTGTACCTTAGAATTGAAGGAAAGTGGAATTTCTTGAGTGCCATTACGAAATATTAATCATAAACAGACTTTTTCTGCATTGCTATGGGCATAGATTAGTGAGCATTATTTAGGGCTAAAGTTGAATTGTATTTGTACGAGGAAGTTAAATTTTGAGAAAAAGCTATACTAGATTAGTTTGGTGATGGGAGTATACAGATCCAGTTGATTTATGTTGATTTAATTCTGAGGCTTGATATTTAAATGGCATAATTAAGGGAAAATGTTTAATGCAGGGCAAAGGAAATGTTCGCCATAGTACTAATAGCAGTAGCAGTAAGTTTTGAAACAGTTTGAAGGGCTTGTCGTAATAAGTTTTAAGGACGACACTTTTGAATAATTAGTTTTAAGGATGATTTACATTTATTATTATTTCTGTATAATTGAAAATGATAATTTCATTTACCGTTTTTCTGTAAATTATCCATAAAACTAATTTTTCAGAAGTGTTGTCCTTACAATTTATGACCCTGCACAAAAAAGCCCTTTGAATAAAAATTCCCCAGATTATATTGACTTGCAACATTTTGTTTCTACAGTCAAGATTGTTTTTTTAAATTGATGATGTAACCAATAATTATATTGGCCAAGCAAGTTATGTGGTCCAAAGGTGAACTATGTGCCAGACTTCTTGTGTTCTCCATGTATGGTTATATGCATTCAGGAGTTAAGTAATCAAGGTTTTGCAGTTTATGAAATAATGAGATGCATTCTCAAGTATAACACTATGGTTGTCAAATAAAATAGTCTTCTTGACACTTGGATAAAAGGCCATGGATCATGTATACCAGCTTACGTCTTTTCAGTATAACTGCAAATTGGATGTTTATGAAACTCGATTCTTGTATTAGAACATTTGCCATATGTGTACATTCAACATGTTGACCTTATTAAGTTATCATGCATTCAAATTTATAGGTCATATGGATGGTGAAGAGCACAGAGAAATAAAATCTGCTGTAGAGTTAATGTAAGGTCTCATACATGCACGCTACATTATAACAGGAAAGGACTCGGTGCTATGGTAACTCCTTTTCCCTGTTATTTATATTCGACATATTTCTCCGTTGTTTAATTATCATAGAAATCACATAATGTCAAAAATGTCACTTTGCGCTGTTTTGATTTTGTTTACTGAAACTCCTCTCTTTCTTTTCAGCATAAGTTACCCTAGCACTATACAGAAAACCTAAATAATATTAGGAAACTTTTATTTATATCCACCTAACCATTCAATTGACCCACCATAATTTTAGTTTTGATTTGATTTTAATATATTTTATAAAAATCATTCAGTCAATCCACCTGCGTTTCTAATTTTCTTTCTCTATTTGGTAGCTGAGAACTAAAAAGTTATCTTCGTTATTCTTATTATTAATTTAATACAAAAAATCCAATCATATTCGTCATAAAACAGATATTATTAACTTGTTCTTGCATATTAGCATCCTATAAAGTTCCCTTAAAAAAATATATAAAGTGGAAATTAGCAAAGGGCTCTCTTTAGCAAGTGGAATTAGTTTCTAGGACACATAACTGAAATAATTACTTTCAAGGACAAAACGTAAAATAATTAGTTTCTAGGGTCTAAAAACCTATGAAATTATGTCCTTGAAAGTAATTAGATTGCTGACTTTGTCCTTGAAAGTAATTATTCTGCTGACTTTGGCCTTGAAAGTAATTTCTTTGAATGTGTGTCCTAGAAACTAATTGAACTGTAATTGAACTGCAAGATTTGTCCTTCTGGTAAAATAAAATGCCCCAAATATAAATATATAAATTACACTTTCAATTATTTCATTTGTTATATGTGCTGATTCAAGTTTTCTTCAAACCTGCATAATTTACTTCTAATTGGCCCATCTTATTTCATATCACGCAGTCACCGTTATATACCAACCGCCTAATCATGTTTGCATCTTATACTAACTGCACACCAATTGCATATTGGCTACTGACTGTTTAGTCATGGCATACCGATCACATGTTCATTATAAACCATCCATGTGGTCAGATGATATTATGTGTTAATCGACTTTGCTTGGATGCTCATACCTCTTCAGTTGTGTGTTTTGATATTGTGTTTACCAAAGTTCAACCGCATGTTCATGGATTTCTTCGCAAAATAGTGTGTTTCACATATATTGTCATGATTGTGTTAGAATTCTCAAAAATAGTGAGATATATCCCACATCGCCAAAAATAAGTCCATTTTCTTGTTTATATAGTATACTCTCAATCTCTATATTAGCACTTAGGGTCGGGTAAATCTGTGCGAGGAGTAGGACCTATATGGTCATTAACTAACACGCGGGCTGTCCGTTCGACCGGGCCGGTGCGGTTGCGGGTCCAATAAGATTGAGCTATGTCATATATTTTTTCTACCTAAAAACGGTTGTGACCGTCGCAACCTGATGAACAGACGCGATTTTTTCAGATGACCGTTACAACGAACAACAACAGTTCTGAACCATTGCAAACGAACGGACGCGGCTGTTGCAAGCAGCAACAGTTTTTGACGTTGCAAATGAAAGGAAGTGCCTGTTGCGAACAGTAACACTTTTTGGCGTTGCAAATGAAGGGATGCTACTTTTCTCAACGGGTGTAGCCATTGGAAATTCGGTCATAAATAAGGAGGAAACCTGATCACTTTCCTCACTTAATTCTAAAACCGAGTTATCTCTTCTTTATCTTCATTTCTTAAAATCATAATCAGTCATATCACACAGAAGATCATACACATCACGATCTTGAGCAGTTTACGTCTGTTGTATCTTGGGAGACTTTGAATAAAGTCTTAAGAAAATTGTTACGACAAGCCTCAGACGAAATTTCCTTCTTCAACCGGTTAGATTTCTAGTTGATTTATATATATATATATATATATATATATATATATATATATATATATATATCATTTTCGTTTCTACGTTGTACTATTTCTTTAAATAATATAATGTTTGATTTATCGCTATAGTTATTATTACTATAGTTGTTAGTTTGTTGTTGTAATTAATTACAACATACTTATTGTTATAAATAGCTAATACAGAATTCCAAAGTAGTAGAAATCTGATTTGTAAACTTGTGAGACGATATTATTATTGATTAGTCTCTGTTTTGGTATACTAGACGTATAACATCTTAAGACTTTCCTGTTTTCACTAAAACAGAAATGGCAACAGTTGAACTATCAACAAAGGCTACTACTCACAACAGGCCTGATCCGTTCAAAGGAGATGGTGATGACTTCATAACATGGCAAAATCAAATGTTGTTTTATCTCACCACGCTAGGGCTGCAGAAGTGCATCGAGGAGGATGAACCAAAGCCTAAAGACGAACAAACTAGAGAAAAAGAAGCAGCTATTTTTCTCGAAATTGACTCATGGAAGCATTCAGACTTCCTGTGCCGAAACTACATTCTGAATTGTCTGGATAAAGTACTATACAAAGTATATCAGCCACACCAGACAGCAAAATCCTTTTGGACTGCACTTGCATATAAATACAAAACGCAGAATGTCAGTTTGAAGAAGTTCATCGTAGATAAGTTTATGGAATACAAAATGGTTGACTCCAAATCCATAACTAGTCAAGTGCAAGAACTCCAACTCATAATTCATGAACTTGAAGCAAAAGGACATAAAGTTGGAGAATCCTTCCTTGTTGAATCAATAACAGGGAAATTACCACCATTTTGGAAAGACTACTGCAATTATCTGAAACATAAGAATAAGGAGATTTCCTTAGAAGATCTTATTGTCAGACTAAAAATTGAGGTTGATAACCGCGGAGTGACAAAACAAAGTGAAGAGGCATTTGTGGCAGAAGAGTCAAAGAACAAAGGGCATTTCATGAAAAACAGGAAGAAGAAATTCCCGCAGTAGAGAAAAGCGCCTGAAAACAAACCCAAAGACAACAAACAAACCAAGAAGTTTAATGGCGAGTGTTGGGTTTGTGGAAAAGCAGGACACGCCGCTAGAGATTGCAGACACAAGAAGGAACGCAACTCAGAGGCAAATATGGTGGATAACATGGAAGTAGACGAGTCTAATTTTTCAGCAGTTATATCTGAATGCAATTTGGTTCAGAACCTTAACCAATGGTGGGTGGACACAGGCGCTACTCGTCATGCTTGCTCTGACAAATCCTTGTTTTCTACATACCAGAAATTCGATCAGGAAGAAAAACTCTACATGGGTAATTCTGCAGTTTCCATGATCGAAGGCAGTGGCACAGTAATCCTCAAGTTTACTTCTGGAAAAACTATCAAGTTGAATGACGTGCTCCACGTTCTAGACATACGCAAGAATCTCATCTCTGGTCTAGTGCTATCAAAGAAAGGATTCAAAATGGTCTTCATGTCAGACAAGATGGTTCTGTCCAAAGCTGGAATGTATATAGGAAGGGGATATTTATGTGATGGCCTATTTAAGGCAAATGTAGCCATTGTCGGCAATAAAACTATGTATTCTGATTATGCTATTAATAAAATTGAAGTTTCTTATTTGCTTGAGCATGAAATTTTACTATGGCATGATAGATTAAAACACATAAATTTTCGAAAAATGAAAAAACTATCAAACTTGGGATTAATTCCGAAATTCCAAGTAGATAAAAACTACAAATGTGAGACATGCGTATAAGCAAAAATGGTCAAAAAACCATTTCATACAGTTGATAGACACAACACCAGAATTGTCAATTCACAACAGTTATAATCGTTGCAAATCAAATTTGTAACGCTTATAACCGTTACAAATAGGTACGTGACAAAATCTACAACATATTTCCCAACGGTTATAACCGTTGGTATATAATGTATGTACCAACAGTTATAACTTTTGGTAAATATATTACTAAAATACATCATTTATAACATCAAACAGATTTCATTTATAATACAAATACAAATTTATAAATATAAATTTGGTTTTGTTGTACCTAACAATAAACATCAAACAGATTACATTTATAATACAAATTCAAATTTATATTAGTGACAAACATGTAACCAAATTTCAAATCTATTGCACCAAATTTCAAAACAAACATCATACTAAATACTTCATATCTTCTACAAAGTTCATGATAACTTCGAATTTTACTAGTACAAAACGTCTAAAAGCATACAAACAACGAATGCGACTTTCCGACCAAATTACAAAACCTTCCATCAACTAACTCGGCCAAATTTTACTCGCTTCTGATTTTTTCTTTTCTTCTACAGCTTCTACTAAAGCCTGCATATGCAGAAACAATGCTCAGTTTATAAATCAAATAGAAAGAAAGCTTCATTGTACTTGAAAATAGAACTGCACCAAATTTGATAATAAAAACCAAGCGCTTTGCTTAGTTAAAATTTGTGCTTTACAGCTCATTTTATAAATTAGGCTAAGCTTTGTTTTTAACTGAGCTTACTGCTCAATTTATAACCGAGCTTCAACGCTCAGCTTGTAATATCCACTTTAATTGCTATGTCAGAATAACAATCTAGCACCTAAATGGAATCATCGTATCATATGCATAAACCAATTATTTAAGTGGTTAAACTTTCAAATTAATTTAGTAATACTTTTAAGCTTCTTCCATTGTCTCCAAATTACCTGTCAAAGAAGAACAGAGTTAGTTAATTATTAAACAGTAGTTTCTCATGCTACTTTATTTACCATTAAGGTGAATGGACAAACAGATAATTGCTACAAATTTCACTATATTTGTAACAGTATTTGATTTCTAACACATTTAATTCTATCACTGTCAAACTCTAAACTGATAAGCGAAAAGCATCACACTAATGTGTTGTAGCACCTAGAAATGAAGTGATATTAGAATTCAAATGTAGGAATTTTACCAGTTTATTATAAAAATAAAATAAGAGAGCATAATTTTACTTGTACTTGACTAAAGTTCAATAGCTTGCAGAAGTCAAATGAATTACATTGTAAAAGGAGAAAGGGAAAAAATGAATTAGCACTCACCGCTTTCGTTTCTGAAGCGCTTTCAGTTGTTTCATGATATGTGCAATGCCCTCTTTCAGTTGTTTTCGAAGCGCTTTCAGTTGTTTCATGATGAACTCACGGCATTGTACACATCATCTCCCAATTCATTTTTCACTTCTTGTAGCTTTTCATCATCTTCATTTATCACTTCCTGAATTTCAGAAAATATGTGTATCATGAATTTTGCTGAACTTCTAAATAAATTATGAAAAAAGTCAGATCTTAACAACCTAAATTCACATGATAGAAAATTCAATTACATAGCAAGTGCTAAAAGTGTGGTAATTCTATATGATTTTTATTTCTATAAATTTCTAGACAAAATAAGGTGCATAATTTAAGGGATGTTATCACTTTAACATTTGAGTCCAAACCCATTAAGCTTCAAACCAACTTATTTTCCTTTATTTTTCACGTATTCTCTTCCTTTCATTGATCACAATTCTAATTTTTGATCAGATCAAAGGGTGACTTAAAAAAGATTAAGAAAAATAAACTAGGAATAGCTTAACTAAAAAAATTGAAGATTGAGTAATGAAAAAATATTTAATTAATCAATATTGTTTGTTTATATTACTTTTTCAAGTATAGATAAAATATACATTTTGTTAAATAAAGTGAACATCTACATAATTCAATAATAAAGAGAATAACAAAACAAAAGTTATAAATAAAAACTTTCTTAATTATAAAAAATGAACACCAAGTTCTTAAAATATCAATATTATTCTTAGGGGTAGAAAGTTTGTTTTAGCTAGAGTTGCCTTAAAAATATCTAAGGAACCGAATTTAATAGAATGCTATCATTTCTACTATTAGGAATGTTTTTATTCTTTAATAAGTCAATACGAGATTTTTTTAAGAAACTTTTTAAAACGTAAATGTTTATTTAATTTATAACAAGGATTTAAAATCCACTTAAAACCAAATGCAGAAATCACATATATTAATTAATGTAAGATTTTTCCAATATAATTCACAATATATATATATATATAATTTTATTAAAATCAAATAAGTTGAGAGTTTTTTACAAGAATAAGTCTAATTATATTACAATCAAAATATAAGTGCACAATATTTACAAAGGATATGCATTGTATGCTATTAAACATGTTCAACAAGTAGAAATGCAAGATGGTGTAACTATCAAAAGCACAACACAAATATCCAACTCAAATCAAGATCTCTATGAGGAAGTTCAACCTGAAACAAACAATACAAACACAAGGCAAAGGAACACAAGGAAATCGAAAGAATTCAAATATCTATATTAGAAAGAAAAAAGTGACCTAACCATTAAATGATTTTTTATTTGTTGAATAATTATGTTAAGTTAATTCAGACCAAACCAATGTGTAAGCTCTCACAACACCGATATCAACACCTCGGTAATACTTAAAACAATAAAGGCTAGCATTTGCTAATTTGGTTCTAAATTATAGTTTGTAGATTATAAACTACAAAAAAGATATACAACAATTAACGAATTTGTGCACAAGATTGTGCATATTAGTAATGCTAGTTGCATAAACATGCCACTTAAATTTCAATGCATTATAAAGGGGAAAACTCCTTTCAATGTAATATAATAATTATTTTAGCTTATGTTTGTCACTGATTATTTGATGATTTTGTCCAAGCTATGTAATTAATAACTAATATTCTATAAAGAAGTCATTTTGTAAGATACTCTAAGTGTCCTTAAACTAACGGACTTTCAATTAAAAATGACAGGCCCTGGAAAAATATATCACAAATAAATCATGGTCATGCCAATAAAAGTCCGTATAAAATAGATAGAAAGAAAGAAAGAGGAGGAGGCCGTAGAACACACACTCAACATAAGGAACAATAGATTAGTTGGACATCCAATTAAACTTTGTTGCCTTATCTAATATATAGAATTCAATAACTTACAGAGTCAAGGAAGCAATAATATATAGCACTGTACTTGGTAAAATCTCCCAAAGCAGCATCAAAAGCTATATCAGGGCCAACTGAGAGTGCACCAGATCCAAAAATGCCAGATAGATTGACAATTGGACTAGCAATTAATCCAATACTTGCATTAATACCAGCATAATCATGGAAGCATTGTAATTCACCAATATTCACTTACATAAAAGATTTAGACAACAATTAAAGTATGATGCACAACTCTATAGGAAAAGTACAACTGTGTTTTCACCTTTTCAAACTTCTAATTGAGGGCTACAAAAGTGAGGATGGATTTCAAGCCAGGAGTAAGTTCATCGTATGTAATTGTTGTAATGAGCTGGCATAAAGAAAAATATTCAGTATCATTGGTTATTTCTAATGTTAAATAATTGCACATTGAATAGTGTACTAAGATGATAGATATACGTGGATATGGATGTTGTAGATGCTGGTAATGGTATGTTATCATGCATGTGTAAATGTACATGCATAACATAGAAAACTAAAGAAGAGGGCCTGCATAAATATTATATTGGAGTTTGAGTTTTCTTTGATGTCAACAATGACATTTTTGTTCTTCAACTGAGACTGTATATCACCGATGATTAAATCATTTTTCTTTGTACTCAAAGCTATACTAGCCTGCACTAAAAGTATAGGAAAACTATAACTAACCAAAAGTTTCCATTATGTATATTGATTGATGATATGCATGCTTCAAAAAGAATTATTTACAATCATAATATCTCCACATAAAAGATTTACCCTCCTGTAGTTGTGCAAGAAATATTAAATCCATGTCAATACATATAAGATGTAATCAGTTAAAACAAACGAGCCATTAATAAATAAATCGTACCAGTAACCAACCACAAGCATATTGATGTTAAACAAAATTTAGGAAGATGTATTGTTTTTTCATGAAAAGAAAAATACTTACTAGAAAAAAATATCAAGCAGTCTTTGTCTTATATTTTAAATTCTATATAGCAGTGTTACTTGAAAAAATCAGGAAGCACCATGAACCTATATATTTGAGCATATCAATAATAGATAAATATAGTAGAATGCAGTGTTGTCAACACCGATATATATTGAACATATTATCTCTAGAAATAGCAAAGGGAGTTTGCAGCTGTATCAACTTTTCTTGAATTACAAAACTCTACAATGTTCTAATCAAATTATATGGAAATTCTATGCATGCAAGATGAACAAAAGTTGACTAACAGTGCCATTACAAGTATTCTAACATTGAACAAGAACAATTAAGGTATTTAAATTAATTTTTCTACGGATTCTGTTTTAAAATACACCCAATATTCTCAAATACCCCAAATTCATGGTCTTTTGAGGTGGATCTGGTGATTTAGGGTTTGGAACCATATAAAAAGCAACAAATTGATTTGCTACTTTAAAAGAGAAAAATCGTACCTGCTTGCTTTCCTCGTACTTCTTTACATTAGCATCGATCAATTGAACATCGCTTAGAGAAGTAGAAGCGCGATCTTGGCTGCGGGGACTACATCGTCATGCCTATTACAAATAATTAACGATGTTTTCAGCATATTACAAATAATTAATATCCATTTTTCAATGCAAGGCCATGGATAATCATCAATACCTAAACAGAGAGCAATTTGAGAGCGGGTAACAGGCCCAAGTTGTGAGCTTTAGGGAGGATATCTGAACCAAGTAAAAAAAATTCATGAATTGAAATTCGAATGGGAATCAAAATTTCAATTGCAATTTGAGATTAAAAAACAAAAAATACCTTTCGAAGGTAATGCTGGAACGAGGCAGAGGCAGAGGGGATGATAACTCTAGAAGGACTAACGAGGCAGAGGGGGCAACCTTAGAATGATTACAAGGCAGAAGGGGCGTAGAGGTGGAGGTAGCGGTAACGAAGATGGCAAAAACGCTAGATTGAAATTTTGATTTACAGAACAATGATAAACGTAAAAAAGAGATAGAAGCGTGAGAAATGGGATAAGCAAAAATAATAGACAAAATGACAATCCTATCCATCCTGCTTTTAGGTATTTACGAAATTACCAGATTTGGTCATGGAAATAACCGTTGTTAAGGCTTGTAACGGAAATATCCGTTAGAAATTTGTAACGGTTATAACCGTTACAAATTGAAATGAAAAAAACGTTACAAAAAGGCCTCTTTGGTGTAGTGAGAAGCACCGAACCACTAGGTTTGGTTCATACTGATTTATGTGATTTCAAATCATTACCTACAAGAGGTGGGAAAAGGTACTTTATTACCTTTATTGACGATTATACACGATATTGCTATGTATATCTTTTAAATAGCAAGGATGAAGCAATTACATCGTTTATGAAGTACAAAGCTAAGGTAGAAAATCAGTTTAATAAAAAGATCAACATATTGAGATCTGATTGAGGTGGAGAATATGTATCACCATTTGAACAATTCTGTGCCGAAAATGGTATAATTCATCAAACAACAGCACCATATTCACCACAACAAAATGGTATAGCCGAGAGAAAGAATAGAACATTAAAAGATATGATTAATGCGATGCTCTTAACTTCTGGCCTACCGACGAACTTGTGGGGGGAAGCCTTAAATATGTCTAATCACATATTAAACAAGGTTCCTCACAATAAAACAGGAACAATTTCATATGAGTTATGGAAAGGACACATACCAAGTTTTAAATACCTCAAAGCGTGGGGGTGCTTGGCAAAAGTTCCAGTTCCGCCTCCCAAGAAAGTCAAACTTGGACCAAAAACAGTATATTGTTACTATTTAGGGCCAACTCAAAATAGTAGTGCCTACAGATTTTTGGTATTCAAGTCTGATATAACTGATATTCATGTAAATACAATCATGGAATCAAGAGACGCCTCATTCTTTGAAGATGTGTTTCCACACAAAAGAAATGAAGGAAATAATGTCCCCAAAAGGACAAGAGAAGAATTGAGTAAATCACATGAAGATGAAACTCATCGTGAAACGGAGAAAGTTGAACCAAGAAGAAGCGTAAGGGCAAGAACTTCCAAGACAATTGGTTCGGAATTTTTAACATATATGTTAGAACACGAACCTCAAACGTATAAGGAAGCAATGTCATCTTCTGAATCCTCATGTTGGAAAGAAGCAATCCAAAGTGAAATTGATTCAATTCTGAGTAATAAAACTTGGGAAATAGTTGATCTTCCACTTGGAATAAAACCAATTGGTTGTAAATGGATCTTCAAAAAGAAGATGAAACCAGATGGCTCCATCGACAAATACAAAGCAAGATTAATAGCCAAAGGATATCGTCAGAAAAAAGGTGTAGACTTCTTCGATACCTATTCACCAGTAATACGAATAACCTCTATAAGAATGTTAATAGCAATTGCATCCATCTATAATCTACAGATTCATCAAATGGATGTAAAGACGACATTCTTAAATGGAAATCTCGATGAGGAGATTTACATGGAGCAACCTGAGGGTTTTATATCCAAAGGGAATGAAAATAAAGTATGTAGATTAGTCAAATCATTATACGGACTAAAACAAGCTCCAAAACAATGGCACGCAAAATTTGTTAGTGTCATGATGAAAAATGGTTTTCGTATAAATGAATGTGATAAATTTGTTTATTACAAACAAAATGGACTGATTTTAAAACAGAAGTGTGTTTAAATATATACGGATTTTCCATCGGTTGTGGCCGTCGCAAACTGATGAAGAGCCGCGATTTTTTCAAATGACGGTTACAACGAACAGCAACAGTTCTGAACCATTGCAAACGAATGGACGCGGCTGTTGCAAACAACAACAGTTTTTGGCGTTGCAAATGAAAGGAAGTGCCTGTTGCGAATAGTAACACTTTTTGGCGTTGCAAATGAAGGGATACTACTTTTCTCAACGGGTGTAGCCATTGGGAATTTGGCCATAAATAAGGAGGAAACCTGATCACTTTCCTCACTTAATTCTAAAACCGAGTTATCTCTTCTTTATCTTCATTTCTAAAAATCATAATCAGTCCTATCACACAGAAGATCATACACATCACGATCTTGGGCAGCTTATGTCTGTTGTTTCTTGGGAGACTTTGAATAAAGTCTTAAGGAAATTGTTACGACAAGCCTCAGACGAAATTTCCTTCTTCAACCGGTTATATTTCTAGTTGATTTATATATATATATATATATATATATCATTTTCGTTTCTACATTGTACTATTTCTTTAAATAGTATAATGTTTGATTTATCGCTATAGTTATTATTACTATAGTTGTTAATTTGTTGTTGTAATTAATTACAACATACTTATTGTGATAAATAGCTAATACAGAATTCCAAAGTAGTGGAAATCTGATTTGTAAACTTGTGAGACGAGTTTATAATTGATTAGTCTCTGTTTTGGTATACTAGACGTATAACATCTTAAGACTTTCCTGTTTTCACTAAAACAGAGATGACAACAGTTGAACTATCAACAAAGACTACTACTCACAACAGGCCTGATCCGTTCAAAGGAGATGGTGATGACTTCATAACATGACAAAATCAAATGTTGTTTTATCTCACCACGCTAGAGCTGCAGAAGTGCATCGAGGAGGATGAACCAAAGCCTAAAGACGGACAAACTACAGAAAAAGATGCAGCTGTTTTTCTCGGAATTGACTCATGGAAGCATTAAGACTTCCTGTGCCAAAACTACTGTAACGACCCAGAATTTCCGTCATTTGAAATTCGTATATTTAATTAATTTTAAATATTAATAAGTAAGATTTGGAAGTCGAATTAATTTAATTTCGATATAGTGATTTAATTGGGTGATTAAATTATTAATTTAATACTTGAAATTGGGTAAATAATTGAAATCTGAATTAAATATGTATAAAATGATTTAAAAAGTTATAATAAATCATATTGGAGTTAGAATTATGTTATAGAACTTTTAAAATTGAATTAAAAGTTAATTTGTGAAAATTGAATATTTTAATATTTAATTGACTAGCGAAAATAGCCATTTTTCAAACAGTCTCGGATTTCGACGAAACTAGTTTCATCGGATCCATAATGTGAAATTATTGTAAGATTTCAAATTTCGTAGCAATCGGAGTTGTCGTTTGTCCGAGGCAAGCCAAAACGCATCGAAATCGGTTTAATTTAAATTTGATCGTTTATTTCTGTAACTCTCACATACGACCGAATTAGCTCCCGAAACACGTTCCATTGTGTTCGGAACGCGGGTAAAACCCTAGAAATGCCAGCTGGCACGCTTCGTTTGGAGTTCGGAAAATTTTCGATGAATAGTGATTTGAGAAATTTTCTATATAAGGCCCGCTATTTTCACATTTGCATTCAGAAACCCTAGCTAGGGTTGTGGCCGCCAGTTTCATATTCAATGGCCAGAAATCATTTTCGTTCTTCCTCCAATATCTTCCAATCCGTGAATCAATTCAACAAACTTCCAACTAACAAAATGTAGAGAACTCCGAGATCTTTAAAACCAACGGTTGTAATCGAATTTGGAGGCGTGGATCATCGGCAAATCGAGATCGTAGCACCCGCGTTCGTGCACAAAATCGAGACAAGGGGGGTCGAGCTTGGCCGGTTCTCTGGCGTTGATAGAGTAGACGAAGGGCTTCGAGATGCTGGTGGCTGATCGACTTGAAGATGATCGTTGTGGTCGCGTCGAGCTAGGGTTTAACGGCGGCCTTGGGTTTCATTGAACGTGCGTTTTCACGTTAGAAGGGAGAAGGGGAGTCACGACCAGATTCTCATCAAAGGAAATGAGCGGCCCAGATTGAAAGTGAGGTTTAAAATAAAAATAAAATGTAAATTAAATTATATAGTAATTTGCGTGATATTTAAAAAGCTATAACTTTTGCATACGTTATTGAAATTCGACGAAACGGGAAGCGTTGGAATCATTTTGACGAGCTTTTCGCAATGGAACTGGTTTGGAGTCATTTGGAGCCAGTGAAAATTTTGAGTAAAATTAAACGTGCGTTTAATTTTATTTGAAATAAAGCGCTGCAACCGTTATTGAAAGCGAGGTGAGAACTCCTCACTCAATCAAAATTGTTTCGATTTAAATTTTAAATAGTTGAATTTAAAATTGCTTGATTGTGTGAATTGAATGATGATTGTTATTGGTTGTATTAAATAGACCCTATACGCCGTATATTAAGCGGAGGTTATTTATTAAAAACATATACCGCGATAATTCCACCGTGAAGTGAAATTGGTATTATATATGTATTTGGAGTTGATTTCCCGCATTATATAGCGGATGAGACCCTATTGCGCTGCATAATAGCGGATAGTATTTTATAAATCCCATATACCGCGATAATTCCACCATGAAGTGGAATTGGTATTGTGCTAACATCTGTGGATGCAGGGAAACATGTTGGAGGGATCCAACTGGATTCCTCAAACATTTGAATTTATTTCATATGTTGTGTGTTGATTATTTATAATCGCCGTGTGATTATAATTGTGAATTGAAATTGTGAAGGCTATAATTTAGCCGAATATATATTTTGGTATCGTTGGATACCAGAAATAAATAAAATTGGATTTTTGAAATTCAAGTTGAAAATTTATCGAAAAATTTATTTTTGATAATTGGATAAATTTAAAAGGAGTTAAAAGATAAAAGTCTTATTTTTAAAACTGTATTGAATTAATTTTCAAATTTGGGAAAAAGGCTTAATAAATGGATTTCGATAATATTATTTATAAGATGAAGAATTTATTATAAATTTGGTATTTTTAAATAGATTTGAAGAGATAAAGGAATTTATTTTAAAAAGGAAATAATTTGGAAATTAAGTGGAAATTTGATTTGGTGTTTTAAAATGAATTTGGAATTCAATTTGAAATTGATTGATTATGAATTTACCATAACTAGTAAAATTGATTTATTGAAATTTATCTGATTTAAATTAATCAGATGATTAAATTAATCCTACTTATGGATGTTTGGATTATATTGGATGTTGAATTGTTTGACATCTTTGATATGTGATGTTTTGTGATATATCCTGATGTGTGTTGTGATCTGTAAATTGTTTATCTATGATAGATATATCTGTGATTTGTGAATCAAAGATAAGCGTTATAGTTTATACCGCTTATCAAATATATTGTTATATTTGATCTATGATGGTTGAATGTTGTTGCACTATTGTGTTAAACCCGTGGACTACACAATACACACACAAATGTGGATTTCACGTGGAAATCGGTTAAGTCACAGATTTTTATCAATTTTGGAAAATTGAGTTTTTGAATCCAAAATAGTTTTGGAAATGGGAATTGAAAGTTTTTGAAATAAGTTTCAGAAATAAAAGTTATTTTAAATAACTTAATAGGATTGGAATTTAAATCATTTGATTTAAGTTTGAATTCAATATTTTGAATTGAATTCAATAATTTGGGAATTTTGGTTTAAAAGATTTTATAAGTACAAAAGGTGTTTATATGGGTTTTAACCATTTAAAATATGGTTTTGGAAATTTAAATTTATATTCAAGTTTTATACTTGGATGGCTTTAACCTATGTAATTGTAACCAGTTTTTCCCAAAACGAAAACTATCTGTTTTCAAGTAATAATAGCTTTCATAAAGTGAAAAGATTTCCAATTTGTATCGAAACAATTCAAGTTGAAATGAAATTGTAAATAGTTTTAGAAAACTATGAATTAACCTTTGTGAAGATGATTAAGCTTTATTTTGAAATCAAAGAAGATTTTAAAAAGGTGTATCTTTTATATTATAAAAGACTTGAATTGTGAATAGTTTTGAAAGCTATAAATTAAATCTTCATTTAAAGATTTAATGGGTTAGTTCAATATAAATGGAAATTGATTTGGAAATCTGTGAATGAATCTTTGTGAAACTAGGTAAACTTTGTGAAATAAATCTTTTTGTTTAAAGATTTAAAATGGTAATTTGTTAAACCATTTGAAAGAAGGATTTGGGTAATAAGTTGTGACTTAATTGAAATCCCTATATCCATATGTTTTAAATATTGTGCTCACTATTCGGGTTAGCCGGGAAAAGACCTTTGTGTCATATAACCCATTCCGAATTAGTGGTACGACGATATGGATTGTATTGAAGACCGGTGTTGAAGACAGGATATTTTCGAAAATGAAAGGACAACCTATCGAATGTCTCTGCACCGAGTTGCTCTGGTATAGAGATTTATATCACTCTTCTTGTGATGGGAAGTCCGGACGTGATTAGTGAATACCCGGATTGCAAGGGCTTCTTTGGAAGTGCCTTCGGTTCCGTTCGATCCCGGAACGGACTTGTATGGATGTGTGTCTGACATTACACTTTGAGATGTAAAGCTGGTTTCTATCAAATACATTTATGTTGGTGGCGGAGAATTTATTCTCTTAGCTTAACACCCTTCTCTGAGACGTACGAGCTCAGAGGTTATGTAGTTGATGGTTACTAGTGATACATTCCCAATTTGGTAATGTGGCATACGAAGTGCTGTTGATCAATTGTTGATCAAAGCGTGGCTTTGTGAAAAAGCGTAGTTTTGTGGACGAGACTTTGTCGAGCCTTACAACCCGGTAATGGTCGAAACAGGAATGTTGCGGCAAGGTTGTTAGGGGTCGTGCCCCTAGGGTATGTCATTTCCTTCTGGATAAAAGGTGATATCATGTCATGGAGCCCAGATATTTTACCTATGTTGATGCTGCAAATTTATTATACTTTGTGGTTGTTGCTTTGTGGTTAAGGATCCTCGGATAAAGGTCGGTAACGACCGGGGGATGACATAGCTTGTGTGTTAGCTACCTAGTTACAGCTGTATAGCGTGAGGTAGCGTCGGCCTTGTGTTTGCAGAGAGCAGGTTAACTCTCGGGGCGTCTTTCCAGAGGCGTTTCCATATCGGTGTAAGGAAGTTCCTTTGCCTGACCATTTGTTGGAAATCTAAAGAAACAATACGAACCTGTACGGTTTTAGTTGTATTACCTGCTATGGAATGTGGCGGTAACCTGCTATTGAACATAGTAGCTATAGTAGGCATACAATAATGGTTGTATGTTGGCTAAGATTGGTATTATACTTTCGAAATGTTTTCTGCACTATGCACTAATAATAATAATCCAATGATTTTCGTTGTAAGCATGTTTGACTATCATAAGAAGAAATCTCCTCCAATTCTACGTTTGCATTGTGTGTGTGGTGGGAGGTCTTATGGTAGTTTCATTTTCCAAAAGCATTGCGAATATTTTCTGCTTCTTTTGTTGCTGTTGTTTTAAAGATAATAACTGTTTTAAGTTCTCACACCAGTCACCATGACTGACCTGGAGTTTATTGTTTCTTTCCTAAACTCTGGGTGCCCACCAATTTCCACACGGGCAGTCTAGAGTCAGGTTATCAGGTCATTCTGGATTCAGGAGATGCTGTGGAGCTCAGTGGCGAGCTGGATGGCGAGACGTATCACTTGTATATGATATTATTATTCCGCTGTGTATTCTGTATGAGGAAAGTTTATATAACTGTCCAGTTGTGTTGTATACTGTTGTTGCAAACTCTGATGGTGTAATGTATAAAATGATATAGTTCTTTGATTTAAAGATTATTCATTTATCTATTATATGTTGTTCCGCTGAGATTCTGATATTGTTCTATTTCTGTGTTTTTCTATTCTCTTTTTCTTCTGTCTTCTTCTACCTCTTCTTCTTCTCCATAATAATTTGGTTTTCCGGCATTCGATTGCTCGGTAGTTGTTACAGTGGACGTATTAATGTCGACTTTCGAAAGTCGAAAATCTTGAAACGTTACAACTACATTTTGAATTGTCTGGATAAAGTACAATATAAAGTATATCGGCCACACCAGACAGCAAAATCCTTTTGGACTGCACTTGCACATAAATACAAAACGCGGAATGTCAGTTTGAAGAAGTTCATCGTAGATAAGTTTATGGAATACAAAATGGTTGACTCCAAATCCATAACTAGTCAAGCGCAAGAACTCCAACTCATAATTCATGAACTTGAAGCAGAAGGACATAAAGTTGGAGAATCCTTCCTTGTTGAAGCAATAACAGGGAAATTACCACCATCTTGGAAAGACTACCGCAATTATCTAAAACATAAGAAAAATGAGATTTCCTTAGAAGATCTTATTGTCATACTCAAAATTGAGGCTGATAACCGCGGAGTGACAAAACAAAGCGAATAGGCATTTATGGCAGAAGAGTAAATGAACAAAGGGCATTTTATAAAAAACAAGAAGAAGAAATTCCCGCAGAAGAGAAAAGCGCCTGAAAACAAACCCAAAGACAACAAACGAACCAAGAAGTTTAATGGCGAGTGTTGGGTTTGTGGAAAAGCAGGACACGCCGCTAGAGATTGCAGACACAAGAAGGAACGCAACTCAGAGGCAAATATGGTGGATAACAAGGAAGTAGACGAGTCTAATTTTTCACCAGTTATATCTTAATGCAATTTGGTTCAGAACCTTAACCAATGATGGGTGGACACAGGCGCTACTCGTCATGCTTGCTCTGACAAATCCTTGTTTTCTACATAGCAGAAATTCGATCAGGAAGAAAAACTCTACATGGGTAATTCTGCAGTTTCCATGATCGAAGGCAGTGGCACAGTAATCCTCAAGTTTACTTTTGGAAAAACTGTCAAGTTGAATGACGTGCTCCACCTTCCAGACATATGCAAGAATCTCATCTCTGGTCCAGTGCTATCAAAGAAAGGATTCAAAATGGTCTTCAAGTCAGACAAGTTGGTTCTGTCCAAAGCTGGAATGTATATAGGAAGGGGATATTTACGTGATGGCCAATTTAAGGCAAATGTAGCCATTGTCGGCAATAAAACTATGTATTCTAATTATGCTATTAATAAAACTGAAGTTTATTATTTGCTTGAGCATGAAATTTTACAATGGCATGATAGATTAGGATACATAAATTTCCGAAAAATGAAAAAACTATCAAACTTGGGATTAATTCCGAAATTCCAAGTAGATAAAAACTACAAATGTGAGACATGCGTATAAGCAAAAATGGTCAAAAAACCATTTCATACAGTTGATAGAAGCACCAAACCACTAGGTTTGGTTCATACTGATTTATGTGATTTCAAATCATTACCTACAAGAGGTAGGAAAAGGTACTTTATTACCTTTATTGACGATTATAAACGATATTGCTATGTATATCTTTTAAATAGCAAGGATGAACCAATTACATCGTTTATGAAGTACAAAGCTGAGGTAAAAAATCAGTTAAATAAAAAGATCAAGATATTGAGATCTGATTGAGGTGGAGAATATGAATCACCATTTGAACAATTCTGTGCCGAAAATGGTATAATTCATCAAACAGCAGCACCATATTCACCACAACAAAATGGTATAGCCGAGAGAAAGAATAGAACATTAAAAGATATTATTAATGCGATGCTCTTAACTTCTGGCCTACCGACGAACTTGTGGGAGGAAGCCTTAAATATGTCTAATCACATATTAAACAAGGTTCCTCACAATAAAACAGGAACAATTTCATATGAGTTATGGAAAGGACACATACCAAGTTTTAAATACCTCAAAGCGTGGGGGTGCTTGGCAAAAGTTCCAGTTCCGCCTCCCAAGAAAGTCAAACTTGGACCAAAAACAGTATATTGTTACTATTTAGGGCCAACTCAAAATAGTAGTGCCTATAGATTTTTGGTATTCAAGTCTGATATAACTGATATTCATGTAAATACAATCATGGAATCAAGAGACGCCTCATTCTTTGAAGATGTGTTTCCACACAAAAGAAATGAAGGAAATAATGTCCCCAAAAGGACAAGAGAAGAATTGAGTAAATCACATGAAGATGAAACTCATCGTGAAACGGAGAAAGTTGAACCAAGAAGAAGCGTAAGGGCAAGAACTTCCAAGACAATTGGTTCGGAATTTTTAACATATATGTTAGAACACGAACCTCAAACGTACAAGGAAGCAATGTCATCTTCTGAATCCTCATGTTGGAAAGAAGCAATCCAAAGTGAAATTGATTCAATTCTAAGTAATAAAACTTGGGAAATAGAAGATCTTCCACCTGGAATAAAACCAATTGGTTGTAAATGGATCTTCAAAAAGAAGATGAAACCAGATGGCTCCATCGACAAATACAAAGAAAGATTGGTAGCCAAAGGATATCGTCAAAAAGAAGGTGTAGACTTCTTCGATACCTATTCACTAGTAACACGAATAACCTCTATAAGAATGTTAATAAAAATTGCATCCATCTATAATCTACAGATTCATCAAATGGATGTAAAGACGACATTCTTAAATGGAAATCTCGATGAGGAGATTTACATGGAGCAACCTGAGGGTTTTATATCCAAAGGGAATGAAAACAAAGTATGTAGATTAGTCAAATCATTATACGGACTAAAACAAGCTCCAAAACAATGGCACGCTAAATTTGATAGTGTCATGATGAAAAATGGTTTTCGTATAACTGAATGTGATAAATGTGTTTATTACAAACAAAATGGACTGATTTTAAAAAAGAAGTGTGTTTAAATAGATACGGATTTTCCAACGGTTGTGAACGTTGCAAACTGATGAAGAGACGCGATTTTTTCAGATGTCCGTTAGAACGAACAACAATAGTTCCGAACCATTGCAAACGAACGGACGCGGCTATTGCAAACAGCAACAGTTTTTGGCGTTGCAAATGAAAGGAAGTGCCTGTTGCGAACAGTAACACTTTTTGGCATTGCAAATGAAGGGATGCTGCTTTTCTCAACGGGTGTAGCCATTGGGAATTCGGCTATAAATAAGGAGGAAACCTGATCACTTTCCTCACTTAATTCTAAAACCGAGTTATCTCTTCTTTATCTTCATTTCTTAAAATCATAATCAGTCCTATCACATAGAAGATCATACACATCATGATCTCGAGCAGCTTTCGTCTGTTGTATCTTGGGAGACTTTGAATATAGTTTTAAGGAAATTGTTACGACAAGCCTCAAACGAAATTTCCTTCTTCAATCGGTTAGATTTCTAGTTGATTTATATATTTATATATATATATATATATATCATTTTCGTTTCTACGTTGTACTATTTCTTTAAATAGTATAACGTTTGATTTATCGCTATAGTTATTATTACTATAGTTGTTAGTTTGTTGTTGTAATTAATGACAACATACTTATTGTTATAAATAGCTAATACAGAATTCCAAAGTAGTGGAAATCTGATTTGTAAACTTGTGAGATGAGTTTATTATTGATTAGTCTCTGTTTTGGTATACTAAACGTATAATAGATTGTACGGGTGAAAACTAATTTTGTTTTACTAATTTTGTTCATTCCTAAGCTTGCATCTTCTTTATCAATCTCATTTGCTACATTCGAGAAGTATGGAGGTGAGCAGTTGCACTTGATAATGTAAGTGGTATGTATGGAACTACTGAGGTTAGAATTGTGGGATATAGGCTTGGAACTTGATAGATGTGGTTGGAGTTCATGTTTGGCGTAGGTTTGATTTTGGTTTTTGGATCTATTCTGTTCTACTTGAGAGATGTGGTAAGACTTGCTAGGGTAGAATTTGCTGTGAGCTGGAAACTAGATAAAGAACGGGATGAATAGTAGTAGGGTCATTAATCGTTAGGCAGTTGAATATGGTTGCTGCATCCCATAACCAAAAGCAAAACTTAATTAATTAATAAGCTAATCCACAGTGGACTATCTTAAAATAATTTATGGATTAACTTAAAATGTGGATAAGCTAATGGAAGCCATGGATACAAATAAAACTCACCACAATTATACTGTCAATTGGATATGGTATCAACATATTTAACGGAAAGAATATAGAAAACATGGCCAGGTTTGCTATTTTGCATTTTATTACATGTATAGGTAATACTCTGAACATGTGCACTGTGTAGCTAAAGGAGTTTTCTCATTTGTAAGCTTCTCAAGAGCAATTGCAAGCTCTATTGCTAAAATGAAATTTAAATTCATAACAAATGTATGTCATATGCAATTATTAATATATAAATATTTAGTGCATCACCTTTGTTGGAGTTATCAAATTTAGATACGGGTGCCATTATTGGTTGAAGTTTCACTTTGCCTCCTCTTTTGTTCTGTGCATAATACAACATCCAGTAATCATACATAATTGAATACATATATACATTTGTACAAATGCATTATGATGGATTATGATGGATCCTAACTTTTATGTTATGTTGTTATACTTATGTTTAGATGTGTTATTTTAAATTTGTGTTTGATTGCTAACTTTTAAATTTCTTCATTACAGGTAACTAAAGGCTTTTGGTGCAAAAATGTATAAGATGACATGTTCTTCAAGTGTTTTGAATCACATTTTTGACGTAGTAAGCATATGAAACTTTTTGGTTTCGTATTTTGTTGTTTGTATTTGGTGCTAGATGTTGTGTCTTTGTTTACATATATTGTGTGAATTTGGTTTATGGATGTTAACTTTATTTATGGATATCATGTACACTTGGTTTATGAATATTAAGTTAAGTTTGGTTTATGAAAATGATTAATAGTTGCGTTTATATGATAGTTATTGAGTTTGATTTGAATATGTTGTATATGCTAGTTAGTTAAAATATTTTCAACTGCATTTTAAGTATGTGTATATAAATAGTGTGATAGTCCAACAAAATATGAATGTTGTAAAAATAATAATAACAAAAGATAAAATTTAATCCATGCTGTTATTACTTTTAAGAGTTGACATACTAATACGATAGCATGATATAACACAGTGAAAGTTAATAACAGCGTTTATGGACTGCTATAGACTGCTGATGAAAATGTAAAATACAACTGTAAACAGTTTTTACAGCAAAATGCATAAGTTGTAAAAAAAATTAGAACAACTAGCTAGTAAACGCTACAGAAAACTATTGTCAGCCCAAAATAAATGACATTAAATTGGATCTTTAACAGCGTTTTTAATTTGCTGTTATTAGTTTTGTATCTACGACATCATGTTGTTATACAGCGTTTTTAATAATGCTGTCATATCCTATTACAACATTTATTGAACGTTGCATCCATTTCATTAGCAGCGACTTTCTATCAGTTAAAAGATTGGATTGGCAAATCAGTCAATCCAGGCTAATTTGATTGAAAGTTTATGCGGAGCTATTTTTTACTAAAATTTAATTCACCTTGGTTTTGTTATATACTTGCTGACCCTCTTTTTGATCGAAAGTTGACGTTTCACTAGGAGTGGTTTTCTCAATGTCATATTTGCTCTCCCTTGATAGCAAGTAAATACAAAAGTTGAGACTGAAACATTAATTAACAAATACAACTATTCAACTGTAAAACCAACTTACCAACCTTCAGAAAGTAGTTATATCCAGGAGTTGTTAGCATTGATGTAAAATAGCAGTTTTTCTAATAGGATGAAGAAAAGGCCGTCTTTTTCTAATTTGCACAAAATACACCAGGACAGGGGTGGCAGATTGCAACTTTTAAATCAGACAAAAAATTTGTCTCCATCGATGATATGTTAGTATAACCCTTTCGAAAGTACATTACTTTTAAGGTTGAAAGAGTATTGTGTGATATAGGGAAGCCGGGTACGGGTTAGGATTGTAAAATTCTAGAAAATCGATGAAAGGAGCAAGAGGAGAGATATACCATTCGATAAGTACTCCACAGCCCACAAAAAGCATCCCTCCAAGGGGCATCCCAAACATCACTAGGACCTGGAGCAATAGCTTCTACATCCGAGATACCAAACTCATGAAGAATCATGTCAAGACTAGCTTATGTAACTACATGGGAACTCATCTTTCGGTATAAGAAGAGTAAACGTCTCAACAGTTTAGTTCAAGCTAAACAACAAAATGCAGACCCACTCTTATGTTAAAATTTCTAAAATCAAAGCGAATAAAATTAACTCGAGCTATAAACAAAGCAACCCACAAAAATGGAACCAAACTCAAGCTTATAACCCCAATAACATTAAAAGAGTTTAAGGCCCTAAAATCATTTACAAATCCCTACAAATTAACCACAGGTTCAAGGAATATCCATTAGTCAATTCAATATCCAAGGAAGCGAGTAAAAACTAATCAATTCCCATACTACTACTAATCAGTTATTAATATGATAGAAACGAAAAAATATTCAAGATGAGGGCTCCACATTATTCAGAAAGCCTAAAAATTGTGACATGGCAAATGCTCCTCAAATACTATGAAAAACAGTTATGGATATCAAATTGCATCTTAATATGAGTATGAGATAATCATTGCAATCAAAAATACAAAAAGAAGAGAGCAAAAGACATACTAATTTTGATGGAGAAATGAGAAATTTTCGAGATTGCATAAGCTTTAATGGCAGCGGTAAGAGGATTATAACAAACGTAAATAAAGGAAGAAAAAGAAAAGTTTCTTATACCTTGCCATTTTACTAATAAAATACGAGTTAAGGAAATCTCGGCCACACGATAAAATAGTTACTATAAAACAATATCTCCAAAAGATGCTAGGTCAGAAAGCAAATGGTATATGCATGGTAAAAGAGACATTCCTTTTTCAGAAGGCCCAATCAAATAATGCCACATGGTAGCTACATTTAATGGATAGTAGAGGGGTTGCTTCATGCCCAGAAAAGCTAAATTCAAAAGACAATCGAAGACTAAACCCCACTGTATACGAAAACTCACTTTGCCTTCAACATCTAATATATTCTACCATCGACATTTAGCGTGCATCGCCTTCGGTAATCAATCCACTAAGCCTTATGGCATTCAATCCACTTAGCCTGACGACATTCAATCTACTAAGCCTTATGGTATTCAGTCAACTTAGCCATACAACATCCAATCAATTACGCCTTACGGCACGTTATTAATTATGCCTTACGACACATCATTCTACTTAGCCTTACGATATTCAATCAACTAAGCCATACGGCATTCAATCAACTAAGCCTTACGACACGTTATTTACAACACGTTATCCGCTAAGCCTTATGGCATTCAATCAACTACGCCATACGGCAAGTTATCGACTATGCCTTTGCGGCACATTAACTAATAAGCATTACGACATTCAATCAACTACGCATTGCGGCACGTTATTAACTATGCCTTATGGCACATCAATCTACTTAGCCTTACGATGTTAAATTTACTTAGCCCTATAGCATTCAATCAACTAAGCCTTACGACACATCGGTCTACTTAGCCTTACACTATTCAATCAACTAAGCTTTAATGGCATTGAATCTACTTAGCCTTAGGCATTCAATCTACTAAGCCTTACGGCATTCCATCATCTATGCCTCGGCACGTTATTAACTACGTCTTATGACACATCAATCAACTTAGCCTAATGAGGTTTAATCTACTTAGCCTTACGACATTCAATAAACTAAACCTTATGGCGCATCAATCTATTTAACCTACGAATTTCAATCAATTAAGCTTTAAAAAATTTTAGTCAACTATGCCTTACGACACATTATCGACTATGCCTTACGACACATTAACCACTAAGCATTACGACATTCAGTTTACTTGACCTTACGACATTCAATCTACTTAACCTTGCGGCATTCAATCAACTAAGCCTTACGGTGCATCAATCTACTTAGCCTTATGACATTCAATCAACTAGGATTTAACAACATTCATTCTACTTAGCCTTAAGGCATTCAATCAACTATGCTTTGAGGCACGTTATTAGCTATGCTTTAAGGCATATCAATCTACTTAGCCTTGTAGCATTCAATCTACTTATACTTATGACCTTTAATCAACTAAGCCTTACCGCACATCAATTTACTTAGCATTACGGCATTCAATCAACTAAGCTTTAACAACATTCAATCATCTACGCCTTATGGCACGTTATCGACTACGTCTTATGGCGCATTAACTACAATGCCTTAAGGCATTCAATCTACTTGGCCTTATGACATTCAATCTACTAAGCCTTATAGCGTTCAATCAATTAAGTCTAATGACACATCAATCTGCTTAGCCTTACAACATTTAATCAATTAAGCTTTAACAGCATTCAATCAGCTACACCTTACCGCACGTTATTAGCTAAACCTTAAGGCACATCAATTTACTTAGCCATACGACATTCAATCTACTATGCCTTATGACATTTCTCAACTACACCTTATGGCATGTTATCAGTTACGCCTTATGGCATTTAATCAACTACGCCTTACAGCATGCTATCAACAAAGCCTTATAGCACAATTCAAATACTAAGCTTATGACACAATTCAAGTACTAAGCATTGCATAATTCAATATACTTAGTTTTGTGGCAGACAAGCAACTTAGCTTTTGGCAACTAATCCTTGCTATATGATAATGTTAGATTTTCCAATTCTGAGGTTCAAACCTTCAAGTCCCCATAAAATGATGAGGAAAATCATAAGGTTCAAACCTTTAAGTCCTCATAAAACAATGAGGCAAAAATTTCCATACCCATTCCTAAAACCCTCACCACAGGGTTAGATTTTACAACTACTTTTTCCTTTACGGCACTTTATTATATGTAAACTTTGATATACTACTACTTTTGCCTTTACGGCACCCTATTGTACATAGCCTTCGACATATAATTACCATTTCCTTTACGACACTCTACTATACATAGACTTTGATGTATAACTACTTTCGCCTTTACGGCACACTAATAAACATAGCCTTCAACATACAATTACTTTCGCCTTTACGACATTCTGCTATACGTAGCCTTTGATATATATCTACTTTTTCCTTTATGGAAATCTACCATACATTGCTTTCGGCCTCCAAATCCACACTACATAATAAGATCCATAATATTTCTATTAGACATTTTTCAAGTTTAATAAATATGGGAAACCAATATAACAGATTAATGAAAGATCGAAATAACTAAGTGCAAAAGTATGGACTGACACTTCCTACAAAATCTAAAGTCCTCTCTAAAGTCATCGTTCTGAAGATTAGGGGCATGTGTAATACCATAATTTTTACTTAGTCGTATTCCACTTCTAAGCCATGTAAACTTTTCCATGTATTAAAGTTCCCATATATATTGAATATCAATGAATATATTAAATATACTATGCATAACACTTCTCAGCATATCAAATCGAAGGATAATCCTATATGCCAAGTATAGACAATATCCGAGAAGAGTGGTCACTTAACTGGCTAAAACCAAAGGATTAGGCCTTCAAAGAGTCGCCGACCGAAAGCAAACGCAAAGAAAGGGCTTCAAAGTTGAAGAGTCTCTACAGAACATTCATGATTAATGGCTTAGATGGCCTAAAGTATTTACAATGCACATGAATTGCCACATCAAGAACTATATGATGCAAGGTCAACAATCCATGTAGATTGGAAAACAACCCAGATATCGACATGAGTTCCAATCTCGGGCCTATATGCGGAGAAAGTCATCAATTCAAGGAAAAAACACTCCACCAATAGCAACAAACAAGATGTCTATAAATAAGCATTGATCCTAATGCTTTAAGGATCTTTCTGGCACATGCGTGATTAGGAGACTAAATAAATTGTACTTTCCTATATTAGAGCTTATATCAAAGACTCTTTAATGGCGAACTTAGCGAAATCATCATCGTAATAGCCTTTCGGCTATATGGTTAAACTTTAAAGAAAGAAATGATAGTGGACATATGGATTTTAACCCAAGCCACTATAACTCTCGATGTCTTTATTTTCAAGTACCTTTACTCCCAACTTTATTTACTGCATATTGTTTTGGCTTAGTCTAATAACTATTCCATTAGTGTCAACCCTTAAGAATTTTACTTGACTTAAAGCACATACACAAAAATTTCGATATCCATCCTATCGAAGTACTTAGCAAACAATCCATTCGAAGCTTGTCCTTCGGTCTTTGAGGCGTTGATGTGTGACAAAAAATCCAACCAACTAACTCTATATCACATAAGGATATATGGAACTTGATATTAGTCAAAACTCTAATATTATCCACATTCAACTTGATTAGTCCATAAAAGGGTCGTTGGTTCAACTATAACATTTATTATTAATCATTCTACTCTGGTTAGAGATTTTGACTTTGAGTTGACTACAGTTGATCGTGATATTAACCTCATACAATCTAGAAAATGAATTCTCTATTAAATAGTGTTTCACTTCCAAATCTTCAACTTAGAGCCAACTGTAGTTGCTTAATAGGTCATCATTTCATGATTTAACTATAATCAAAGTGGAGTATTCACATTGAAGTTCCACGACATTCTAAAATCGAGGGAACTATGTAACATCATCACCCTGATATTTCCTGTTTGACCTAGTTCTTACTAAGCAGCAGGGAACTCTTCGATGAGTCATTCCATATTTATCCAATGATTATGAGTACGTAATCCCTTAACGCCCCCAATAGTCATGAGTAATACACTTCCCACCATTTGCGAAGTGTTACGTACTTTGGTCTCAACAGATTATCGAAACATCTTAACCAGAAATATTTAAAATAAAATGTTATTTTATATTGTGATTAATTACTCACAATTGCTACTCTAATCACATAACATTTTATTTAATGATTCCCTTATTATAGATTTTAAATTAATTACTTAATTAGTTATATCGTAATATAACAAAGTATATAAAAGAAAAAAAACACATTTGTTGTGAACAAGATTGATTATAGAGTTAGATATATGTAACAAATTACATAATTGTCCATATAGCATACCACTAACTCTTTCATTGATCGTGAAAAAAAATAAAGAGATTTGAGTGTATATTTTTACGTTAACATAAGGTAATAACACTATTGTTTTTTAAAGTGATTTAACATAAATTGCTATTTTTGATTAGTTAATGATGTTTTAAGATATTTGAAGTAATAAATGTATACTAAAGGATTTTGAAGTATATTATCGTTTTGAGAAATTATTATTATTTTGAGGTTAAATAAATAAATGTGTTTTTGTAATAAACAATAATAACACAATTTTATACTTAAGTGGAAATGATAGGTGTAAATAAATTACATTGAATTGTTATGACACATATGTATTAACTATAGTTGGAATTATCATATATAGCTGTTGTGTGGAGATGGATCCACATTAGGACGAGCTATGCGATATTTTACCATTAATACTCGTGTGTGTTGTGTAGTTAATTATGGTTTTGATGTGTTGATGAGATTGATGTTTGTATTGCTAATATAGTGTACTTAGTACACATTTGGTGAAATTGATATTGTGTTACTAGTATGGAGTATTACTACATATTTATGTAATTTACACTTGTGTTTATGTTATCAATGATGTGTTACTAGTAGTGGATGATTAGTACACATTTGGGGATATTTTTTGTGGTTGGTTTAGTTGAATGTTTGGGGTTGACATTGAGTGTTATCAAATTTCTATGACGTTTGATGGACTATTTGTTGCTATTATTATCATTGTCATGTCATATTTATTTATGATGATTAATTATGGTGGTATGATAGAATATGATGTTTTCTACTTGTGTTGGTTGCTATTATTATGCAATGTCATGTGCTAACAAGTATTTGTTGCAGGTGAAGAGCAAAAACCATAACTACATGGATATGATCTCGAAAGGGTACGTAGGTAGTCTTTCCTTATGCAATAGCTCTCGGTTCATTTGCGATCGGAGTGTATAGGATATCGTACAGTCCAAACATAGTTGATCATGTTTTCCTTTATATTACAGATATATCCATATACTTGTAAAGTTTGTAGGTGAAAGTTAAGGAAAGAAAAGAGCTCCAGTTGCATATCATGCTTATAGGTTGTTTACTTAAAATATCTCCACTTGATTGTTATTGAATTGTTGATAAAGGCCGATGTATACAAAGATATATATATATATATATATATATATATATATATATATGTAGATCTTTCATTTGTTGTATTGGGCTTTGTACATTCTTTGTGGTTGAGATATATGGGTACTATTATATGTTGTGAGGCTATCCCTTTCATTAATAGTTTGAAATTTTGAATTATATAACCAACAATCCACTATTTTTTTAATATCTAAGATTGGTATGCAAGCATATTTTGATAGCATTTGTCACTAATTTTAGATGTTAAAAATAGTAAGGCATCATACTTATTAAGGATTTCACCTAGACAATCTATAAACATCATAACCTGTGCCTACTATCATGCTTCAGAAAAGTCCATACAAGCTTAAATAATTGAATTATTAATATTGCAGATAGTATGTCAAATCTAAGAGTCACATAACCACAACTCTCAGCCTTCGACCTAAATTTATCTAGTAAAATAATTTATAATTATTATAAATAATTATGGAGATGTTATGAGCATAAAATGGTTATATATATAAATTTCAATGGTTTGAATTTAATTAAAAAATTATGTATTAATTTTATACACATTTATATAATTAAACGCTTTTGATAATTAAATAAATATGGAGAAAATAATTAGTTAAAGTAATCAGTTTATTTTGGCCATAACCAAATTGATTGTTTAATATATTAATTTAGACTAGCATAGTTGAAATAAACTATTACTTACATTAAAAAGTGGTTGATACTCTACATGGGATATAGGTAGTAATATTACCTTTAAGTTGTGAACTTGGATGGATACATGGGTTAGTTCACAATTTGTTGAGAAATACGTGGATCTGTGATGTCATTAGTTCTGCTCTACCAATATAATTAAGACTTTTACAGTCATTACTTAGATACATCATTTCTGCTAGACTATTTATCTTCGCCATTAAATTATTCTTAGCTTGGATTTGCAAACCATTGTTGGGGGTAGAGAATGTGTTCTCTAACGGTAGGACTGGTAGTTCAATCTTTAAACCTCGATTGGATATATTTATATATTGTAAAAAATAAATAATTTTTTTACTATGTCATCATTCCCCTTGATATATTTATATATTGGATAAAAAATCCATTTTTCTAAATTAATATGACAAAAAAGACGATATAAACATATTTAGTATAAGTTCAAATACAGGCTTCAATTACTTATGCATATTATATATTCTAAATCAATATCGGTAAAACTAAAATATATAATATTATTTCCCAAAATAAAAACTAATTTTACAAAAAAATTATTTTTGAAATTATTTAAAAATTATAATTATTAAATTTCTAGGTAAACTAATTTTAAATACTAGGATATTATTTAACTAAATTATTAAATGTTTGTTAAAAATATTTTTTGTAACATTTACCATGTTTCGTAATTAAAAAATAAAACTATTTTATGCCATTTAAATAATCTATTTAAATCAAGAATGTTTGAGTAAATAAATTATTAGTTGTAATTCGAATTTTGAATGAACGGGATAGATCTTAATATATTGGATTCTAAATTGTAAATTAACAGGATATTATTATCATAAAATATATGTCTTTAAAATAACCGAAAGCATAACATGATTTAAATTTATCATCATCACCATCTTCATCATCATCATCATCATCTATCACATAGAGATAAATATAATATTATTTGTACATTACCTAATATACTTTGAGTATATTTATATTTATAATTGTTGATAAACTAGTGTAACTCAAATTACACAAATATTAATATTAATTAAATTAATATCAAACAAATATTACGGTCTTCACGTTTTTGACAAATGTAATAAAATTAGGTTTTTAAAGATAACAACATTGACATTGAGCTATTAAAAGAATCTAGAATTGAATATACAAACTATCGTTTTTATAGGAGTGTAGGAGGTTTTCACTTTAGTCTCTAGGTTTATCTTCGGCCTAGGGGTGGCTCGAGGGGCTTATTAGTAGGTTGGCATGATTATTACGTCCAGCTTTTGCAACAAATTATTAATGTCCATTCGTTGCACCTTATCTTTCTAGACCTTACTGATAACTCTATCCTTAACGTCTCTAATACTTACGAGCCCCATTCCAAGGTCGAGTGAAGGGCCCTTTGTCGCGAATATCTCGATTTTAGAGCACTCTCCTCGGGACTTTGGGTTGTAGGTGGTGACTTTAACATTACTAGGTTTTTGGATGAGCGAGCTCTTAGAGAGGGAGACATTTTTGCTATAGAAGAATTTGATTAGTTTATCACTGAAACAACTTGATCGAGTTACCTTTTACCAATCAATGGTTCAGTTGGTCGAATTCTAGAGAAGTCCCTTCGATGACCTCCTAGATAGATTTTTTATCTGTAAGGTTGTTGGTCTACTGAGTATTTTCTTAGACTATTGTCCCATAATTCTTTCTTGCGACCACCTTAACGACACTCGGAATATTTTCAGATTTGAAAAGATGTGGTTGTTAGAAAATAACTTTACAAATTTAGTTACAAACAAATGGCTCTCCTTGAGTTTTTATAATACTATATTATCGAGTAATTTTGCCAAGATATTTGTAATCAAACTTGGAGTCTTAAGAATATTTCTTAAAAGATGGAGTAAGGATACTTTCAGTAATATTAAACTCAAAAAAGAGAATTTACTTTATGAGACTCTAAAGTTTAATAAAATCAAAGAATCTAGATCCCTGAACTTATCAGAGAAGAATGTCCTTTCAAACTTAAAGGAAGAGTTGAATCAAATTTTAACTTAGGAGGAATTATGTGGAAAAAATAGGCTGGAATCTAATGGATGGACGAGGGTGTTCATAAAATAGCTCACGGTAAAAAACATAATAACACCCTTAACTCTATTATTATTAATTATGTAGAAATTTTTAATCAAAATGAATTAACTGAGGCATTTACTTACTACTATAAAGAAAATTTAGGAACTAGGATAAGCCATAGGATTAGAACTAATTGGGAAGAACTATATCTTATGGATACTAGGATTGATTTAGACAGTTCGGACTTCCTTTTATAAGGAGGAAATTTTAAGAGCTATTATTGATATGCCTTGCAATAAGGCATCGGGTCCCGACGGGTTTCCAATTTTATTCTACAAAATATTTTGGTTTGTTTAAAATTAGATCTAATTAATTTGTTTAACGAATTTTGTGATGGCACATTGCAGTTAGATAGGTTTAAGTTTTCTAACGTAACTCTATTACAAAAAAACTTGGTGCGAATGAATTAAAAGATTTTAGAACTATTTTGCTTCTAATTGCTCCTTTAAAATTATCTCAAAAGTTTTAGCTAATAGGCTTAGTTCTAAAATGAACGATCTAATTGATAGGTACAAACTACATTCATCAAGGGTATAAATATCATAGATGGGGCTGCGATTGTTCAAGAGTTCATTATTTATTATTGTAAAAATAATGTCACACGCATGCTTTTAAAACTAGATTTCTCCAAAGCCTTTGACCCGTTGGATTGGACTTTCCTTAAAAACCTTTTTTTAGGCTAGATGTTTTAGCGAAAAATAGGTAGGCAGGATTATGGCTCTACTTAAAATAGGCAATTCTAGTATAATGGTAAGGGTTGTTTTATGTAATAAATTCAACCTAAACATGGACTTAGCAAGGTGATCCTTTGTCACCTTTATTGTTCAACTTAGCGACCGATGTTTCTGCCAGAATTATTAAGCTAGTTATTAGTAATGGAGTTTTAGAAAGTGTTGGAAATGAGGTTGCGAGTGGTGATCTCTCCGTCCTCCAATACGCAGACGACACCATGTTATCCTCTTCGCATTTGCGTCATCATATTATAGTCCTTAAATTTACTTTGTACAGCTTTGTGCAACTATTTGACCAAAAAATAAATTTTGATAAGAGTTCAGTTTTGGTGTCAAATGATGTAGGTAACATAGTAAGCCAGGTTGCCAACACATTAAACTGTAAAACTATGAACTTTCTCGTAGATTACATAGGGTTTTTAATAAGACCAACCAAACTTAGGCACGATGACCAGTAAACTACCATTGATAAAATCAGTAGAAGATTATGTAAATGGAACGGTAAATTTTTATTAAGGGTGGGTAGGGTTGTTCTAATCAACTTTGTTTTATCAGCGCTTCCAATTTATTGGATGTCGTTCTATCTCTTTTCAAAATGGATAATCGATAAAATAGATAAGATTATGAGAGATTTTCTATGGGCTGGAGATTACTCCAACAGTAGTTTAAGGTGTCCAGTTAGTTGGGATTCAGTTTGTAAACTCAAATAGGAGGGAGGATTAGGTATAATTAACCTTCATAACAAAACATTTCTTTATTAAGGAAATGGTTGTAGAAGTTTAATACTACTAATGGTAACTTAATTTGGAAAGAACTAATTTCTAATCAATTTTATGATGGCTCTCATAACTTACACCAATTAACGTCTGGCAACCAATAATTTGTCACACTTTTGGAAATCAATTTTAAAAGGCTTGAACATTTTTAAACTAGGAATTGGTAACATTGTACACTCGGGAAATAACACATCCTTCTGGCGAGAATGTTGGATCTTCGCTATTCCTCTTAAAGTAGACTTTACTGCTCTCTACAATATTTGCAATTTTGAAAATGTATTAATTTCATAAGTCTATAGACCCAACTTGAACTTTCCTTGGGAATTCAGCTTTATCAGTCACTAGAAGGAACTACTTTCTACCAGTTTGCTCTTCTATGTGCGAAATTAGAGTCGTATAATATAGATGATAAAAGTGATATTAAAATTTGGTGTTGGAATAAGTCTAACAACTTTACATCCAATTCATTTTATAAATTTCTAAATTTCTTAAGAATTAAATCTAACATATTTAAATTTATGTGGAAAGCGAATGCACCCCTTAAATCTAAGTTACATATGTGGTTAATATTACATTGTGGGTTCGATGCATAATTCCTTAGAGTTTACAAGCAAAGCTTGGTTCTCTAGTTCTTCAAAAAAAAGAACTTAATACAATTGAACATTTTAAAAAAAAGAATGTGCACGATAAAAAATGTACTTTCTGCAATATGAATCTAGAAACAACTGCATACTCTTCTACAGGTTCTTAATTTTTTTGACTTTAATATCACTTTTAGCATCATTGATTATGAGTCTTATTGGTCTAGCTTGAGATTTTATTTTATTCTTGATCAACAATTCTTATTAGACACTATTTTTCTATCATAGCTTAGTATGTTTGATTTAATAGAAATCAATGATTTTTCAATAATAATAATACTACAACTAAAGACAACTTGACCTATATAGCTACTTTATTTTATTTTAACTGGATTTCAAAGATTAACTATAGATGAGCTAACATAAACTAATTTAACTAGTTCCTTAAAGAGATAAAATCTTGTATTGAGGCCTTACGTAAGAATTGTCGTTAATAATAAAAGTAATAATGTCACAAGTGTCTTTTTGTTAGATGATAATGAACACTATCATTCTGACACCCTATTTTTATTAGGTAACTAGATCATGTTTAGAGTTGTTGTCCTTTATCATCTTAAACTTCTATTGCTTAGAGGATGTAGTGTCACTATATACGTTCATGTTTCTTCTTCTCCTCTTGCATATATATTTATAAATACGACTTATATATACATATACATGTTTAAGCCTCACAATGTTTGTTGAGTTATTTCAGTTTTAGTTGTGGAATTAGGTGGTACTGATTGGGCATCCTCAATCGAGGGATGAGTTGAGTATCGATATGGCGCTAGGACCTCTATAGCTTCTTTACTCTTTCTTGACAGTTGACGATGCCTTTCTCTCATTCATGCCTCACTTTTGATGCTTTTATTTTTTATTTTTTAATCCTTTTATGCATTCTAGTTTTTTTATTTTTGGCGACACTATATGGAGAATTGAAGACGTCAAAAGTAGCTTTATAACGGTGAAAATGGTTCGCAAATCGGAGCTTGGAGGAGAAAGATATGGCGATAAAGGTGGAGTGCTGTGGCCAGCATCAGGTGACAGACGTCTGTCATAAAGTGACAGATGTTTATGACTATAGGGTTTGGAACCCAAGAATGCGGACAGACATCTGTCACTTTATGGCAGACGTCTATGGTGTCAAGGAATGTTTTTCCGAGGTATATGACAGACGTCTGTCGCATAGTGATAGACGTCTGTCACATTTTTCATCCTATTTTCAGCCCGGGTTTTGATGTGAAGATTTTTAATATTCGGAGGGGCAATTCTGGAATTTTTCCTAGGTTTTCTACTCTCCTATATAAGATTCAAAGACGAGGTGACTGCAATGAGATTAAGGATTTAATCAAGAGTTTTAGCCTCCATTAATTAGGGTTTGTCTAAACCTAATTTTCTTAAGTTCTCTTCTCCCCACAAATCAATTCTATTAGAATATTGATCATTGTAATTAATCTCTTGTACCTTCTCATTTGATTTAATAATGGCTCTCTCTCAAAGTCTATGTACACTAACAAGGCGTTGGTGGAACCACTATAAATCGATGTATGATTTATTTTATCGTTATTGCTTTGATTTTATATTGCTTGTTGGGTGATTGTGATTGATATTGGATTGGATTTAGGTATTGATTGGTTGTTTTTACACTTCTTACCACGTTCTCGTTTTTCAGTTGTGCTTTGGAGTTATTGATTTGAGTGGTGTCGAGTTAGAATTTCCCACAACATTTGGTATCAGAGCTTTGTTGTTGGTAGGTGGTTGTAGAAATGCCGGAATCAGATAATATCTCAGGTGGTTCCTCAATGGTTAATCCAAGTGGTGTAGCGCCTTATGTATGTGGATCGTACGTGGCTTCGGGATCACAATTGGTTATAGACAAGTGGAATGGCGATAATGATTTTCAAAAGTAGCAATGGAAGATGAAATTCTAAGGAGGAATCAGGTGCATAGGGTAGTTTTTGACACACATTTGTTGCCGGCAGACATCTCGGATGTTGAGAGAGAGGAAATATAAGAGTGGGCATTCACTACACTTCAACTTGCTATGGGGAAGAATGTTATCTCCGAAATTAGTGGTGAGACTACCGCTATGGGTATTTGGGACAAGTTGGAGGAATTGTATATGAAGAAGTCACTAACTAATCATTTGATCTTGTTGCGAACGTTCTTCACCTATAAGATGAAGGAAGGTACTTCACTAAATGCGCACTTGAATATCTTTGATGATTTGCTAATGAAGATGAAGGCGGTAGATTTGAAGATTGAGGAAGAACAAAAGGCGATGATATTATTTTGTTCATTGTCGGACCGTTATACGGGTTTCTCAAATAGTTTGATCTATAGCCAGGATACTTTGACACTAGATGATATCAAAACAAGTCTTCTTTTCGAGAAGTTGTGGGATCAAATGAAGGAGTTGGGTGATGGAAGTAGTGGTTCTAGTAGTGGTCACGATTTATTTGTGGAGAAGGAGAGATATGCGAAGAAGGAGAACCGTGGGCATTCTAAATCAAGGAACCCCGGTTGGAGAGGAAAGTTGAAGGAAAGAAAAGGAAAGTGCTATACTTATAAGAAGCCCGGCCATTGGAAGAATGAGTGTCCGGACAAGGAGAAGGCAAAGAAAGAAGTAGCATCTTCATTTGTAGTGGTGGAGAGTGGATTTGGTGAGGGAGACGTAGATGTGTTGATGGCGGTAGCATCAAATGCTTTGGGTAGCAAATGGGTGTTCGATTCGGGGGCGTCTTATCATATGACACCGAATAGGAATTATTTTTCTTCTTATGTCAACAAAGAAGGAAATTAAATTATTTTGGGGTAATGGTGCTATTTGTAAGTCGAAAGGCATTGGTTCCGTGCAAATTCGGGTGTTTGACGGAGTGGTTCGTACTCTCACTAATGTATGCTATGTTCCGTGGCTTCAGAAGTCTCTTATCTCTTTGGGGCAGCTAGATTCTTTAGGTTCTAAGATCACTGTAAAGAGTGATAGCTTACGGGTTTCGAAGGGTGCACTTGTAGTGATGAAAGGTGCTTGGACTCATGGTGTTTATTTGCTTCAAGGAGTGATTATAGAAGGTGAAACTTGTGTGGGAGTTGATAGTTCTCGTGGCTTGGATGCGACTAGGCTGTGACATTTGAGGTTAGGTCATATCTCGGAGAGGAGTTTATATTTCTTTAGAAGAATGAGATGACCGATGGAGAGCGTTTCAACAAACTAGAGTTTTGCGAGGAATGTGTCATGGGGAAGCAAACAAAAGTTTCATTCGGTGAGGGAAAACATGATTCGAGAAGGATTCTTGAGTATGTTCACACTGATGTTTGGGGACCGGCGCCAATGGCTTCTTTGAGAGAAGCTCGCTATTATATTTCTTTTATTGATGACTTTTCTCGAAAGGTACGGGTGTATGCAATGAAGGCCAAGTCGGAGGCATTTGCAAAGTTCAAAGCATAGAAAGCTCTTGTTGAGAATGAGAGCGGCAAGTCCTTGAACGTTCTAAGGTCCGACAATGGCGGAGAGTATGTTTCCGGAGAATTCTTGGAGTTTTGCAAGCGTCATGGTATTCGGAGGCATTTTACTACACAGGGAGATCCGCGGTCGAATGGTGTTGCGAAGAGGATGAACCGTACTCCACTGGAGAAATCTCGATGCTTGAGATTGACATCAGGTATGTTTAAGGGATTTTGGGCCGAAGCTTTGTCAACCACGGTACATATTATTAATCGAATTCTGTGCTCGACTATTGGTAACAAAATTTTGGAGGAAGTGTGGAAGGGAAAGAGCATCGACTTAAGTTATCTTCATGTGTTTGGTAGTTCAGTTTATGTGCATGATCCAGGAAATGATAAGCTTGAGCCGAGAGCTTTCGAAGGGATTTTGCTTGGCTATACGGACGGAGTAAAAGGCTATTGGATTTGGAATCCAGAAATGAAGAAGGTTGTGAATTCTCGTCATTTAACTTTTGGTGAGTCAGCTTTGTTCAAGGAGAATGAGAGCTCATCGGATATTTCGGATTTGGTTCATGGTGAATCAAAGGAGAAGGAAGTTATTCCTACAATTTGTCCAAGGAGTAGAGAAAGTAGAGTAGTTGGAGATGCTAGTGAGGAGGAAGCGGTTGATGTGACATCACATAGTCCACATGCTGCCTCTAGTAGTGTTGGTGATGCGCATGATTTTAGAGAGGATTCGGTTCAAGGTGAAGCCGAAAGGAGTTTGGGTAATGGTATTGCTAGTCGGGTAGGTCGTCGTGCTATAAGGCCACCCGATAGATACGGTGATTGGACTATCTTAGCTTTTGTGATAATTTGGACTATGCTCGTCACGTAGTTCAAGATAAGCCGACGGACCTTGATGACGTCATCGAATCGAGTGATATCTCGAAGTGGATTTGTGCCATGGAGGAAGAGATACAATCATTTTTGAAGAATCAAACTTGGAATTTGGTTCCACTTCCTAATGGAAACCGTTCTATTGGCTGCAAATGGATATACAAGGTGAAGGACAATGGGAGATACAAAGTTAGGCTAGTGGCTAAGGGGTTTGCACAATGAAAGGGAAAGGAGTATGATGAGATATTCGCACCGGTTGTGCGCTATACTTCAATCCAGATATTACTTGCTATAATTTCTATTCACGACTTGGAGTTGGAGCAACTTGATGTGAAAACCGCCTTCTTGCACGGTGACTTGGATGAAGACATCTACATGGAGCAATCAGAAGTTTTTGTTGTGGATGGTAAGTCAAATTTGGTTTGCAAGTTAAAGAAATCACTATATGGTTTAAAGCAATCACCTAGAAAATGGTCAAGAGATTTGATCATTTTATGCTTGAAAATGGTTTTGATATAAGCATCAAGGATGCTTGTGTATATTTCAAGAAGTTGAAAAATGTGTTGGGTGTATTTACTCTTGTATGTGGACAACATGCTCATTGCTTCTGAGGATAAGAAGGAAATCAACAAATTTAAACTGAGTTTGAATTCAGAATTCGAAATGAAGGATCTTGGAGAAGCAAGAAGAATACTGGGCATGGAAATTGAAAGGGACCTAAAGCGTTTTGAGTTGAAATTAACTCAAAAGGAGTACATTGAGAAAGTGCTTTGCTGGTTTAGCATGAGAATGCAAAGGCATCAAATACACCTTTACCTTTACACATGAAGCTTTCGAGTAAGGGATCGACTATCTTGGAGAAAGACAAGGTTTATATGGTAAAGGTACCATATGCTAGTGCGGTTGGAAGTTTAATGTATGCTATGGTGTGTAGAAGGCCCTATATTGCAAATGCCGTCGGGATGGTTAGTCGGTATATGGCTAATCCATGAAAATTGCATTGGGAAGCTGTGAAGCTTATATTGAGATACCTTAGAGGTACATCATCTCATGGTCTTGTTTTTGGCGGTAGTGATGGGAAGAATTGCAAGTTGGTTGGTTATTGTGATTCGTACTACGCCGATGATAGGGATCGAAGAAAATCAACTTCTGGATATGTCTTCACACTTGGTGGAACGGCCATAAGTTGGAGATCGAGATTGCAGACTGTAGTTGCTTTATCCACTACGGAGGCGGAGTTGATAGCCGCGGTGGAGGCGGCAAAGGAGGCACTTTATTTGAGGCGATTGTTATGTGACTTGGGATACGAGCATGATAGTGTCGATGTTCGATGTGATAGCTAGAGTGTTATTCACTTGGCGGAGAATTTGACGTTTAGCTCATGGACTAAGCATATTGAAGTGAGAGAGTCATTTCTAGTAGCCATAGATGAGGATAAGCAAGTATATCTTCGGAAAGTGCACACAAAGGATAACGTGGCGGATATGTTCACTAAAGCATTGCCGGTTGGAAAGTTCGAGCATTGCTCGAACTTGATTCCTTTGTTGAAGTTCTAAGTGGCACGGTTGAGAGAGGTGCTTGGTTATGGATGAGGAAGAGTATCGGTGAGAGATTGTGGTTCTATCTTCTTGGTGAGTGCTAGTTTACACTCCTGAGCACTTTAGTCTTTGGTGAGACGGTTTAGGATTTGGATGTTTTAACACTTCATTAGTAGGCGGGGGTTTTGCCTGAGCTCGGTGACGAAGCGCAATGGGCGTTGGCTTTGCTGAAGCTCATTGGAAAAGCTTTCATGTTTGGTTGAAGGTAGAAGTGGTGATAGTTGGTGCCATCAGTTGTTGATGATGGTATGATACCATTGGAGTTGGAGATGTATATAGTGTCGAGTTGGAGATGTATATAGTGTCGAGGTGGAGTGTTGAATTTTGGCGACACTATATGAAGAATTGAAGAGGTTGAAAGTAGTTTTACAACGGTAAAAACGGTTCGCAAATCGGAGCTCGGAGGAGGTAGATATGGCGATAAAGGTGGAGTGTTGTGGCCAGCATCAGGCGACAGTCGTCTGTCATTATGTGACTATAGGGTTTGGAACCCGAGAATGTGGACAAACGTTTGTCACTTTATGACAAACGTCTATGGTGTCAGGGAATGTTTTTCTGAGGTATATGACAGACGTCTATCGCATAGTGACAGACGTCTATCACGTTTTTCAACCTATTTTCAGTCTGGGTTTTGGTGTGAAGATTTATAATATTCGGAGGGGCAATTTTGGAATTTGCTTATGTTTTCTACTCTCCTATATAAGCTATTTGCAGGATTCAGAGACGAGGTGACTGCAATGAGATTAAGGGTTTGATCAAGAGTTTTAGCCTCCATTAATTGGGGTTTATCTAAACCTAATTTTTTTCAATTCTCTTCTGCACAAATCAATTTTATTAGAATATTTATCATTGTAATCAATCTTTTGTACTCTTCTCAGTGGTATTAGTAAAGGCTCTCTCTGAAAGTGGATGTACACTAATAAGACGTTAGTGGAACCATTATAAATCGGTGTGTGACTTATTTTATCCTTATTGTTTTGATTTTATATTGCTTGTTGGGTGATTGTGATTGGTATTGGATTGGACTGAGATATTGATTGGTTGTTTTTATATTTCTTACTACGATCTCGTTTTCCATTATGCTTTGGGATTTTGATTTGAGTGGTCTCAAGTTAGAATTCCTACAATATTTCTCTCATTTAAGCCTCACCTACGACGCTTTTGTTTTTTTGTTTTTTTTTGTTTTTTAATCCTTTCATGCATTCTAGATTTTTGTTTTTTGTTTTTTTAAAGGTTTTTTTTATTTTACTTTATTTGTACGGGTTCACAGGGAAGAGCCAGTTATCTAACTTGTTGATAGCACTCTTTTAAAGTATGGTATCCTTTCATGCTTGCTCCTTTCCCAGGAGTATGCTTTCCCTGGTTTTGCTGGCTTTGCTTCAACTAGGTTTGATTCCTATGTGGTATGGCTTGGTGGTTTGGCCTTTACCTTCGGGTTAAGGCGGGTTGGTGGCTTTTGGTGGGTTTTTTTCCCCTTCTCTGTCGCTGTCAACGGGTGGTATTGTTTCTTCCTGTTGTGGCCTTTATTTTCTGGTTTCGTCTTTCCCGATGTTGTTCTGTGCTATTTGTGAGCCCCCGAAGAAAGGCGTTTTTTCTCCATTTTGATTATATATTCTCTCTTTGCTGAAGAAAAAAAAAAGTGATTTCCATTCTCCCGACATTTTTCTCAAGAAAAAAAATTTCAAAAACAAACCCAATACATATTAATATGAAACTTTTTCTCAAGCAAAAATAAAATAAAAATAAAAAATTCAAAAGCAAACCCAATACATGTTAATATGATTATATATGAAACGAAAAGTTTATTCGCAATAACATAAATAATATTGTTAGAAGTTGATAATTAATAATTAAAAAAAAAATCTTGAAATTTACTCTTATATGATGTTTCGTACAACACATAGATCCAACACACGGTTACCACGATGGCCATACTATGTCCACATAACTTATATGTTACATACTATGATTATGTGCTTATGGATAATGGTTGTTGATTGGAAAAGATGCTTTTTGATGTCAAATCATGGAATTGTTGACATTTGGATTTGAATTTGAATTTTGATCGATCATGAACATGTTAGACTGAATATCGTTCATCTAGGAGCACAAACTTCATGTATACAATCCTTCACCTTTATCTTATTCAATAGGAAACAAGATGAAATTACTTATGGTTTTATTCAATAGGAGACAAGATTAAATTACTTACGGTGGGAACATAACGTAAGTCCTGAAACCCACTGTCCGGCTACGTGTTATGACTTTGAACAAATACATGCAACGACAAAACGAAGTAATAAATATAGCAGAGCGCCATGTTAAAAGGAGACATACAAAAAGACAGAAGAGTCATAGTCAATCACTGTCATAGACCATATTTAGTGGATCATCTCAATTATGAGTTTGATGCAATTTTGTGACTTTGTCATTGGATTCTAATTTATCAAAGATTGGCTACATCATTAATTGTACGTGAATATATATAACTTTAGTTAAAGCTGTATTCATATTTGGTGGGCTGTACTGTTTGTCCACTATGATTGGAATGCATCTTTAATACGTAGCCATGCATTCTATAGGCTACTCAATGCTTTATTTTCATTGTCATATACGTAGGCTTGTATGGTTTTACGTTAAGTCTTGTCCGATGCATGCGTATCTCTCTTTCAAGCATGGTGTAAAGTGGGTTTTAATTTACAAAAGACTTGAATAATCTCGCATTTACTTTGGCTGGTCCTATCTACAACCCATCCTAATGTGTGAGGTACATTTACAAACAACAAAAAAAGCGAAAGAAAAGGTATCATTAGATTTTGTTAAGATACACTGCTTCGAAAAGTAAGATATCTGCAGGTTTTGAATTCGAATTTAAATATGATTAGTGACCACTTTTAAATTAATAATAAAAGTATTCTATATTGATTTTTATGTAAAACAAAAGACATAAAACATGTGCTGTCAAATCAGATGTTGTGGATGTGTAATATGGTTCACAAAGGACAATTTGATAATATATGAAATTTCAGATCATCAAAGTAATATACACATTCAAACTCTATTTTAACACAATTTGATGATCGGTAATCCAACATATCTCCCCTATTAGATTTCCTTCTAAATTTCAACTTCCGTATGTAGAAAAAAAAAATCAATGGTCATCATTTATGTTTTCGATTTGTATTCGAATAGCGGATCCTATATATGCACACATACTTCGTATTAAAGCCTGGCTTACTTTGTCAAAGGTTTGATTTGTACTCTAATGTTATTATGTCATATCATATATATTAATTAAACATGAGCTTTATTCTATAATAATATATTTGACATAGATTCAAAACATACATTATTCTAAACAATATTTTATTAAATAATATATTAATTGAAAGGACAAAAATTTGTATAATTTTAGCATAAGGACACGACCTCAATATTTTAACCACAAGAACAAACATTCTTCTAAAAATTATTTATAAGGACAAACATTCTTTCAAAATTATTCGTAAGGACAAACATTTTTTAAAACTGCTATCGAACTAAAAACTGCTGCCGATAACTACAAACTGATAGCTAAAAACTATAAAAACTGATACCTAAAGAAAGTTGTCCTTCAGGCTAAAATACCGAAGGTCTATCTTTGAGGCTAAAATGCTGAGAAATTTTGTTCTTAACACTAATAAAATACTGTCGATACTTTCCGAAATCGGCCTTATTTTCCCTTTTTCTTTTCACTGTTCATGAGATCTTCGGAAAGCAGCGTGCTCCTCTTTTTAACATGGGCCAACAATTGCTCAATGATGACACCTTATCTAAAGCCTTCTCGTTTTAGTGGGTGCACTACTGCTTTATATCTCACTGTATCTAAACATAGATATTTATGACACCTTATTGAAACCTTCTCGTTTTGGATTCCTATCTAAATTTGTTATAATGCATCATGTAGAAGTAAGTAAAATTAGCAATTAATATATAACGCCCATTAAACAATTTACAATATTCGCTACATAATATATGACGATAAATTGTATAACAGTAACTAACAAATTATATTAATTTAGATTAACTTTATAGGCTAAGAAAACCAAATTTTGCAAGCTTAAATTTGGCTAAAGCAACTTAGTAAGTTTGATGTAAGGTTTACATCCAAAGGGAACCACTCGTTTTACAATATTCAAATGTAGGTTTAAGTTGGAACAATCCGCATTTCCATATATCTACATGTCGGCATACATATTACTTTACAAATTGATCGTATGATTAGCAATAACGTGGTGATAATGACGTAGTGGTACGTACAACGAGAAAACAAGTGCTAATTAACTAAAAGAAAACGTTAATAAATGTCCATTTTCAGGTTTCATACTGATAGCGTTGTCAGCATTAAATGCAAATAATTATCTCTAATTAAAAGGGTAATTGTGTATTTAAACAATCACAATATTCATTAATTGTGTGATAATTGCTTCTTTTTTTTTTTGGGTTTAAATGAATCTTAACACGTATTGCACTCTCCTCATCTATTCATATTCATATGCCTATGGGGTAACATAAATATGCAGTTTGATCATAAGTTAGGCAACCTCTTGGCTATTGGTGGGGTTGTTAGAGTAATAGTTACCGTTACTATTTCACAAATAACATTACCGTATCGTTTTTACTGGCAAGCTAAATAGCTTGCCGTTACCGATTGATTGGTATAACAAAAGGCAGTATACCAATAAACCGGTAGCCGTTACACCAGTAATGATAAATTATCGTTTGTGTAGAAATTCAATAACTTGACATATTTTTGAATTGTAACAACGCTTCATTTTACATTTCATCGTGTCACTTAATAAAAGATATCAATATGAAATAAAAGTGTATTTAACATTGTTTAACTGAATTATTAAACTAAATCTAATCATTTGTGAGGTTCTAAATGCCTATAACACAACATATTACAAGAATGATCATGTATCATAAATGAACTGATGAATTATCATTACCGTCGGTTTTGAAAAAAATATTACTAATGATTACCGTAGAAAACGGTAAATTTACCGTTACCGACTATACTGATATATCAATTTTACTTGAAAATTGTAACCAATTGACTGGTAATGAGAAATTTACCATTAACATAACATGCTAACTATTGTTACAACAATTCTCATTTTGAACGCGGTGTCATATATAGTAGAATGTTTAACCTTCATCCTCTAGTTTAACGTAACATTAAGTAGAAAATTTAAACTTTTAAACACCTTAAACTTAAATCGTCCAGTGAGTATTAGGACTAATTTATCATATTTTCACAACTTTGAGTGTGCACAAATTATGATCCCAGTGAATGTCTGATAACTCTTTATTGGTTGTGTAATATATAACTCTTAATTGTTTTAACATTTGCTTGGAATTGTCTTTGCGACCTTGAGTGTGGTCAACAAATCACAAAGTGCATAATTCACTCAAGACGTATCATTTCATAATTGCATGGATATAGTTTTGATACAGGTCCTTATTAAGTTTCAAAATTCACGAAAAGTCCTTCACTAAATTTCAGTGTAAATTAGGTCCCTGTTTTTTATTCACGATTATTGCAGAGCATGATGCAACATTTCATAAAAGTTGCTGACATTTCCACAACATTTCTGTACACTGTGAACATAGTATATGAAAGTTGCTGAAATATCAACACTTATTTATAAAAGTTGCTGATATTTCAGCAACATTTATGTACACCGTGAACACAGTTTATGAAAGTTGCTGAAATATCAGCACTTATTTATAAAAGTTGCTGACATTTCAGCAATAATTTTTCTTTGTTTTTACAATAAAACTTTGACACAGATAGTTGCTGAAATATCAGCACTTATTTATAAAAGTTGCTGACATTTCAGCAATAATTTTTCTTCGTTTCCAGAAAACAGGAACCCGCTTTACAATGAAACTTTGATAGGGACCCGCTTTATAATATGAAAGTATGATAGGGATGCCTCCCTAATTTCCACTATAGTTTATACAGTTGAGTGTGTTCGACAAAGCTATAAAGTTATTTACATAAATAGTTAAACATTCAAAACGTCACATTGCATATTCTTTTGCTTAAGTGTGCTAAAAAACCAAAGATATGTAAAACACGCTATTTTAAATATAAACGATAGAAAACAACCTATGTTTATAAATTTGTATATTAAATATTGACTAAGTGATATCGATAATAAGGTTTTAAGAGTATTCCAAACACTCGGTGACATCAAATGTTAGCACACATATAATACCTTTACATTACATGCAGAAACACCTTATATCTGGATGGATTTTATTTCATCTGGACTTTAACTTTTTAAATTGTAGTTTTTACACATGCACACGCATACACACAAATATATATAGTACATACATATGTGATTAGAGGGATTTATAATCACATAATACACACACATACATATTATTAAGTGTGTGATATAGGTTGTATACGTGGTACTTCATACAGAACATGTTTGAAGTACACTAATCATATATGGCCATAATAAAAACATTTCGACTAGATTTTAATATTTCATGAATATAAATATATACACACTTATATAATTGAATTTTAACAATATGTATTTATATTGTTTTAAAATTTATTTATTTATTAGGTTTGCCCTATATTTATGTAAATTTTTACACACAAACACACACATATATGGCCCAACCCAAAAATGTTTGTCTATTAAATTTAGTATTGCATTATTGATATGTGTGTGTGTTCAGAATACAATTAAATTAAATATAAATTTATATTTTGATTGGAGAGTTACGACATTATTAAAAACACATTTTTTCCAAATTTCAATATGTGCATATGTCGAAATATCTATTTTAAACTTTAAATTCGAATTTTAACTAATACTTAATTTACTTACTCAACTAAATACATTTTTTGTTGAGAAAAGAGTGATCCGCTTTTGAGGAGGACATGCATGTAAATTTATTCAATAATAAAAAAGTAGCTGTCAACAAACCTGGTAGGTAGCTCTTCCCCATAAACGTTTACAACAAAATAAATAATATAACACCCCAAAACCTGAAAACTAGAATTTCAAAGACTGTACAATAAAACAAAACAAATTATATATAAATGAGTCCAAATAAGAGTAGGGCAACAACCAAAACACGTAAACCAAATAAACATATCCCCGTAACAATAGGTAAAACACGTAATCCACATCGGAAAACAATAGTAAGACAACAATATCATGACCATCAATTGCCCAACTAACACAAATATATTGAATAATATTGTTAAAAAAACAATAAGTAAGCTCTAAAGAAACCAAAAGTAATAACCTTTTAATATTAGTATATTTTTACTAATATATGTCCTATGTGTGTGTGTATGTATGTATGTATGTGTGTGTGTATATATATATATATTAATATACGCACGCACTCACATATATTTATGACAATTCTTATACTAATAAAATTATATCATTTAAAAATGCTTTAGGTGGAACGAAAATAATCAATATAGTGATTTAGCACGTATTTATATATTAGCATATACAATTGGCAAATGTATATTAATAATGAATATTGTTATCCATCAATCGATCTGGAACTTGGTGAATCGTACGGTTCCTTCAGATTCTCTTGCAAATCCATGGTTATTCCAGACCGTCATAGCTAAGAGCTCTAGTCCTTGCTTAAGTGTTAGTCATGAATCATAATCAGTCTATTTTCATTCGGAGTTAACATATCGCATATCAAATTATCTCGTGTTCGTCTGGGATTTATCTATTTTGCTCTAATTACAAGGGGTTCAAATCCTAATATCAGGTCAATGGTCGTTCTTCGTTTATCATCCAATCTAGAGTTCGATATCTTCGGATCATTTATCATCCAATATGAGGTTCGATCTCTTTGGATCATTTATCATCTAATTTAGGGTTCGATCTTTCTGGATCGTTTATCATCCAATCTAGGGTTCGATCTCTCTGGATGTAACAACCCACACTCCAATGGACCTGAATTTTCGCTAAATCAAAAACTCAAGTCCGCTAAGATACGGATCGTTGGTTTGGTATCCTGCAAATAAAAAAATAATTGCTTATCAAAGCACTATCGATATAACTCATAGCGGAATAGTAAAGTATAATAAGTCATATAGTTACTGACCAAGATTGACACTTCCAAAATCTAGTATCCTTGTCAGTGCCGAGCATGCTTAAGGAAACCTGTCCTTCTATTGTTCCCGCCTTGCACTAGTACCTGTACCTCTAAAGCTATCTTGTGGGTTGTAATGAGAAGGGGGTCAGAACAACATCTTGGTGACTAGTCAATTATACATTTTGTACATAACACTAGTTTATGTCAATTGTTTTCCATTACATTTTATGTCTCTTATTATTTACTTAGTCGTTTCAACTCGACGTATGCATACGATATGCCCAATCTACTCGAAGTAGACTATAACTAGTTGCGTGCACGTGTGTGTATGTGTGTATAAGTACCACAGTCCCCTTTTGGACTAAGATACTATCCTCGCTAGTATCAATAATTCTGCACCGTCGGGCATCATCATCAATATCTAGGACAAATTTCTCGCGTAGAAAGTAGAACCGCCCATTAGTGCCTAATAATGGCGTTTCTATCTCGCCTTGGGGATTTACTAACTTGTCTTCTTCCTCTTGTGGACTCAGCTCCACGGATTACCCCATCCAATTTTGAAAGAACTCTTCTATGAGTTAACTAGCCTTGCCCTAACAAACTAACTAGCAAACAATTATGGCGGTGAATTACATAACGTGGTCTACCCTAGTAGGAGGCGTAGCCTGTTAGGTATAACCATATCTTTCCTGTTTGAACTACTCTAGACTGATGACACACTCAATCTATGTAGTTCCTACTCCTGATTTGGTGCCATACCTGCTGACATAGTATCAAGCTACTCACCATCCTATTTAGGTTGCCTAACGCAATCAAGGCAATACCCTACTTTCCTATTTTTGAAGCAGACTCCACTTTCTATTGGGGTATTCCCTTATCTATACGCAAGCGTATACTCTCTACGGGTTCTACGGTTGGATATGTCCCACATCAGTATAATGAATACAAAACTGCTGGTAGCCCTTTGCGATGGGCAGACTTCTATTATGTAACACTACTGACCCAGCATTCCAACCCACTTTAAGGACTATGTTTTTCTTATTTACTAAATTATTTACATACATATATATTTCAAGTCCAGCATAACATTGAATATACATTCATTTAGTTATTACTTTTCTTTACTTTCAATCATTGTTGTTGATGCCAAAAATGGATCATCACTCAAAAATATATTGTAGGGAACCTATGAGACCTAGATTTAGCAAATAACAATTGAAATAAAAGGAAAATAACAGAAATAAAGTAGAGAGACACACAATTTTATAGTGGTTTGGCAATCTATGGCCTACGTCCACTTTATAGCTTTGTTGCTTATAGATTTGATGTAGTTTCTTTAAGATTATAAGAGATTTGAAAGAGAATAAGTTACAAGTACAAGGGTTAGATAGATTCTAAGTCCTATAATCGCCAAAAGTAGTTGTCTTGGTGATTATTGTGCGGAGATAGAAGGTGAAGAAGAGGTAGAGCTTCCGCATAGTGATGGCAAAAATCAGATCCTCTTTTGGTTGCTCTATGGTTTGTATTTATAGGTGTGGAGGAGGTGTTGGGTCAAAAACCCATTAACAACAAAGTCTAGTGGTCGGCCCAGGGTTATATAAGAAAACTCGAAATCAACCGGTTGAATAAACAACTCGATACTGAGTCAAATAACTCGGTACCGAATCATTTCCTTAAGTGGAAATGACTCCACCCCTTTTGCACTTCCTTTCTATCTTCGAGTGGATGTGTTTCGTGTCTTTTCTCTAGTAATTTGGTTGGTGTTGGTGATAGTTCCTTCATCACTTGGATTGTTTTGCTATTTGAGTTGTCTTCTTTCCAAACTTCGTGATGAGTCATCAAAACCTTATGAAAACACTCGAGCATGAGCTATAGGAATAGAGAATAGATGGAATGAAGTTGAGGATCTAATATAGGACAAGAAAATGACTGGCATCGAGTTAAATTACTCGGTGCTGAGTTATTTCCTTAGACTATTCTAGAGTGAATATTTCCTAGGCCTCTTCTTTCTCTCTTCTAAGCATGCTTGCCAAATTTCATGTCGTTTCGTCTTTGTTTCGACATTCTAACTTTCACTGAATTCTGCCTGGTCAAAAACCCAATTAACATTTGCTCCATAGAGTATGCTTTCATTGGAAACAAAGTGTGCTCTGGATCGAGATAAGTTCTGGACTATTATCTTGTGAATTCTTGTTGATCGTTTGAGAATTGTTTCGAGACTTTGCTTTTACTTGGCTGATTATCCGTTAAATGTTCGTGTTGATTTTAGTTGAAATTTCATTTCTCTGCATTTGCAATGTAATATGTATTTTGGAGCCTATGTTGTACCTTAGGTGCACATAGGGACACTCTGCAATGATTTTGGATTAGAATAGGGGGAAGGGAAACAACTCGGTACCGAATTGTGTAGCTTGGTACCGACTTGTTCCATTATATATGTTTTGAACTTAGAAAACTTTTAATTCTTATCCGTTTTGCTTTGAATTTCCCTCTGAGACATTCATGCTAACTCTTCCTTTTCTTCACACTCGACCCAAACTTCCACCAAGTTGACCCAAAGGCCGTCGCCGACCATCATGCGGCTACTGCTATCTATCACCATCGCCACGTGGAACCACCATTGACGCCTTAAACCACTCTCCACCGCTTCTCTTTTGCTCGAACAACTTGGATCCAAGTCTTCTCAAAACCCTAGCACTCGAGTTGAATTTATTTGAGGTTGGCTTCGATGGTCTTCAAGATGGCAACGATGATGATGATTATTTAGCCGTAGTCGAACTCGATTTGAAGAGGGATGGTTGGATTTAGGCATGTACTTGATCGATGGTCTTCTGCCTCATTGGTGCGAATTTAGGGTCAATGTTAAGTGCGTGACACACTATCTCTAGTGACATCCCACACATATTAGAATGCGTCCAAGCGAACACGTCTAGATTGGCATGAAGAAAGGTTATAAATTTCTTTTGCATCTTGATTCCAAGATGTGAACCTATTTTCAAGACATGAGTTGGGTCGTCCCAAAGTCTTGGGCCAGTATAATACCTATTTCAAGGGTTGATCCATCAACACCTTGATTATGTGAGCTTGGAGTACGACCGCAGTTTTCTTGATGCTATAAGTAAGCAGTATGCCATCCTTTCCAACTTTGGGTAGTTTCATTCAGCTTCGGTGAATCGCTAGCTAATGTAATATACGGGTCGTTGAATCCTAAAATACTTACGCACAAGTGCTATGCTTAATGCATGGCTAGACACTTCAGCGGATTCAACCTCATTCCATACTTCTGAAGGATCTCAAACATCTCATGAGGTAGTCTAGATGATTTTTTGGTATTCGTGACTTCACTAGCATGTCATCCACATACACTTCCATCGCTCACCCAATCTGATCCTTGAACATTGTATTCACCAATCTCTGGTAAGTGGCCCTGACATTCTTCAGACCGAACGATATTATGCGATAGTAGTATAGCCCCTAGTGGGTGATAAAGTTGGTATTCTTCTAATAAGGCTCATGCATTATGATTTGGTTATACCCTGAGTAGGCATCAATAAATGAGAGCAGTTCATGCCCTGCGGTTCCATCAACAAGTTGGTCGATTCTAGGCAAAGGAAAGCTACCCATCGAACAATCCTTACTCAAATATGAATAGTCAACGCATGTTTGCCATTTCCCATTTGATTTTTGGACCAATACAGGGTTTGACACCCATTCAGGATATGTTGCATCACGGATAAAACCATTAGCTAGTAGCTATCCACTTTCTCCTCCAGTGCAATGGATCACTCCGGACCTGGACTGAATCTCTTTTGCCTCATTGGTGTGAATTTGGGGTTGATGTTAAGTGCGTGACACGCTATATCTGGTGACATCCCGCACATATTAGAATGCGTCCAAGCAAACACGTCTAGATTGGCATGAAGAAAGGTTTTCAATTTCGCATCTTGATTCCAAGATGCGAATCTATTTTCAAGACCCGAGTTGGGTGGTCCATGTCGACAGGGACAACTATCGTAATCTCCACCGGTGCTGCCTGCATTTCCCTTGAACTCTTCTTCCTAGGGTCCATAGATTTAGCGACTATGGTCCCTGAGCCAGAGGGTGTTCTGTAATTGCTATTCTTGCGGTTCACGAATGTGAAGAGTCTTCCCCACATCCTTTCCCTTTTTACGATGCTTCGATTCACGTAGTTCAGCAACATAGCATTCTCTTGCTGCGCTTTTGTCTCCTCCTTTTACTACTATCCCATTCTTCGTTGGAAATTTCATCATGAGACACCATGGGCCAAAGTAATTCTAAAGTCAGCAAGAGCCGTCAACCTAAGAAAACATTGTAAGTAGTATACTCATCGACGATTACAAATGTTTGGATGAGAACCACCCTCCATCCTCATGCACAAGTAAGTCAATAGTTCCCACCGGCTATTTAAGTTCTCCTATAAATCCCTGAATCTTGGTTCCACAAGCGATTACATCCTTCATGCTATTTTTCATTTGGTCAAACGTTTTTCGAAATAGGATATTTAACGAACTTCCACTATCAACCAAAACTTGATACCCAACTGTTGGACCGAGCCCAACCGTTATTACCATTGGGTCAAGAGTTGGTGCTTTTGTGCCTTCAGTGTCTTGATTCTAAAACACAACGTCATCGGTGATCATTCTTTGTTGCTTTACCGGAGATCCATCCTCGATGGCGTAGCAACTCTCCTGATGGGCATGCTTTAGAGAAGTAGCATACCGTTCCATCTTGCCCCAACTCTTCTGTGCTGGATGAGGTCCTCCAGTGGTATTATAACCAGCCTTTGATCTGTTCGCCTAGGCCCTTCTCCACTGAGTCTGGACTGATTTGATTGAGCATTCAGTGCTTGGGGTCCAGTAGGTTGATCAGGGTTTCGTGGTTTCTTCATGTACCACTGGAGCCTATTGTTCCTTATAAGTTCCTCAATCAAGTCTTTCAGATGTCGATACTCATTTTTGTTATGCAGTGAGTCTCGTGGAAGTAGCAAAACTTCCTCGATGTCTTTTGCTGCTGGGATGCTTCCCTCTTGGGCAACTTGTTGTGTTGTACAGTTCGTTGTGTGGTATGGTATATGTTTTCCAAACTACCATTTAATGGTGTATAGTCCTCAGGCCTTAGATTCCTCAAATGTCCTTTAGTAACAACTTCCAGTTGAGTAATAGATCCAATTAGTGGATTTCCATTGTATACTTCCGTTTGGTGGGTGTTTGCTTCATCACCATCAGTTGTTGCTCCTACAAATCTTCCAGATGCATATTTTCCTTTTCTTGGAGCCATTGGAATAGCAAATCTTCAATTTCTCTAAGCAAACTTTTCGAATCTAACTTCTTGATCTTATGCAATCCAAAGTAGAGAGCTATATTAGAGCCTAGGTTCAGTTTTCTCAGTGAAAGCACCAAAATGTTGACGTCAAAAACCGATCAACACTCAAAAATAGATTGTAGGGAATCTGTGAGATCTAGATCTAGAAAATACATTGAAATAAAAGGAAAATAACAAAAAAAATAAAGGGACACAAAATTTTATAGTAGTTTGGCAATCTATGGCCTACGTCGACTTTATAGCTTTGTTGCTTATAGATTTGATGTAGTTTGTTTGAGATTACAAGAGATTGAAAGGAAATAAGCCACAAGTGCAGGGGTTAGACAGATTCTAAGTCCTAGAATTGCCCAGAGTAGCTGCCTTGGTGACTATTGTGTGGAGACAGAAGATGAAGAAGAGGCAGAGCTTCCATGTAGTGATGACAGAAACTAAATCCTCTTTTGGTTGCTCTATGGTTTATATTTATAGGGGTAGAGGAGGTGTTAGGTCAAAAGCTATTAACAGACGAGTCTAGTAGTCAGCCTAGGATTTTACAAGAAAACCCGGAATCACTCGAGCTGAATAAACAACTCCGTACCAAGTCAAATGACTCGGTACTGAGTCATTTCCTTTAGTGGAATGACTCCACCCATTTTGCACCTCCTTTCTACCTTCAAGTGAATGTGTTTCGTGCCTTTTCTCTTGTAATTTGGTTGGTTTTGGTGATATTTCCTTCATCGCTTGGATTGTTTTACTATTTGAGTTGTCCTCTTTCTAAACATGATGACGGGTCATCAAAATCTTATGAAAACACTCGGACATGAGCTATAGGAATAGAGAATAGATGGCATGAAGTTGAGGAGCCAATATAGGACAAGAAAATGACTTAGCACCGAGTTAAATGACTCGATGTTGAGTTGTTTCCTTAGGCTATTTTGGAGTGAATTTTTCCTGGGCCTCTTCTTTCTCTCTTCTAAGCATGCTTTCCAAGTTTCAAGTCGTTTTGTCTTTGTTTCGACGTTCTAAATTCTGCTGAATTCTGCCTAGTGATAATCCCAGTTAGCACTTGTTGTTTAAAAAATCTTACATAACTTACTTTTGATTTATTCTTGTCATTTACTGTCATTTGTTATCCATTTCTAATTTATTGACTTAAATGTCATTTATTATTTCCCTTTCATTTAACATTATTTGATGAAATCTCATGTTTCCTTTTTTACTAACATCTCTCTTTAATTGCTTATTTAGACTTATCACTTCCCTATTCATTAATTATATCTTCTTTTACCGTTTGTATTCTACATCATCTTAAATTACATACTTTTGGTTTCCGATTTAAATTGTTGTTATTTTTCCTACTTACATTACTTTAGTTATAATTAAGGTTTTTATACCTAAATACATTGGAATTACTTCTTTCCTAAAGGAAATTGTTAACACTATAATTCTCTATAAATTTATTAAAAGAGAGCTTGTGTTATGTGGGAAATAACAAGGAATTATCTTTTATTTTTCTATTGGAATAGACAGTACAAAATATGCTGATTCCCTTATTTTTTACATCTATTTCTTTTTGTTTACATTCCTTGTTATTTCAACCAATACACTTTTATTTGTATTTTTAGACAATTTATAGAAATTCACGTTGTTACAGAATTCATCCCAATGTATTAAAATATTGTCTAATCCCAATTTAATTTATAATCAATTCCAATTTATGTTCAATAATCTATATAAACTAACCAAATCTAAAATCCCAATATGATTTCATTATCAAGTTATTTACAAATCTAGGGACTATTTTGTACCCCTAACTTTCCAATCCAAATGTATACTATATCTATCAAGTTTAAGGTTTTCCATAACATATAGACATGTTTTCCATAATCATTACGCGAATACAATTAAATATCCCATTCGTGATTCATATCAATTCCTTACGTGTATAAAATTAAATATTCAAATCATGATTTATATCTAAGCATAAATGAAATAGATCTACAACGATATAAATTCAATATTATTACAGAATATGTAATTTCCCATTCACCTTGCTTTTGCTTTCCAATTCTAAAGATCTAGATCCATTACCTTTTTATTTGACTCCTACTTACTTTAAATCCCAAATATAAAAAGAGTATACACCTATTAGGATTATAGATATGGGGAAAGAATTGAATTAAATTTAGATTTGATTTTAAGATTCACGATTTACCTTTGTTTTTGCTTTCTAAATCGATCTTATTTTTCTCTTCTCTTATTCTCCGCTTTTCTATACTTATATATGTATTATATAATAGTTTTACTACTTTTAGAATTTAGAGGAGAAGAAAAAATGGTTGAGTTTCAGTGTGCAGTTTTCTAAATAAATTAGGGTTAGGTTAGTTATTAATTTACTGGGGTTAGAGATTGATTTGGAGCGTTAGATTTAGCCTAGGAAATTTTGGGATCCATCTTGGACGACATCACTAACATGGCAGCAAAGAAAACTAATTAAGTCAATCAGTATCGTTCAGTCACATGCCCTATTTACAAATTTTACTCATCAACGGTCGTCTATGACCTTAGGTCGACCGCTACCAGTTGACCTGGGTGCATTAGGGGTCGACTGTTCCTTTTGTTTAAACAACGATTAATTAGCATTATTTGATTTTGTGTATTTTATTCCTTGTTTACGCAACCAACATCGTCTTCTTCCTATTTTATATAAATTCTCAGATTTCATTTAACATTAACATCTCTTAACGTCTAAGTTTCCATTAACGTTAGTAATTAACGCTAATTAACTTCTATTACTATAACTACATATATAATTATTTCCAATTCTAAAACTTCAAACGCTAATAACCTTTTCGTTTGAACTCCGATCGGAAAACTTTATATATGAAAATTGATCAGAAAATCAACACGAACCCAACGTTATAAGTTTTATAGCCAAATTCTGATGTATGTAAAATTCTATTTTTCAGCGTTACAAATTATTCGTTGATTTTTTAAATTAATTACCATTAAAATTATGGGGTGTTACATTCTTTCCCCACTTAAAAGAATTTCGTCCCTGAAATTCCTCAAGGACTAAACAACGTAACACAACATACAACCATTCTAACTAACCAATCAATTAGTGTGAGACCAATTTAATAACCAATCGTGTACAAATGCATGGTGTATCACAACATATATGATATGCATACTAAGCAATTCGAAATCCGTGCCTCCTATATGAATAAATCTTTTTAAACAATTTTAAAAATATGATCTACACAACCTAAGTATACTAGCAGTTCTATATGTATACAATTTTTGAAAATCAAAAACTTGTTCATTACATCCAAATTTTCCCATACTTCTACAATTAGAAGTATAGATCAACCAATTTTGCATTTAATTCCTACCATCCAAAATCCTAGCACACCATTGCTCACATCCAAATTTGAAAAATCTAGTTTTTCAAACCTATATTCTTATGTTGGAAAGTGGTCTAGATGGAAAAATCCATATTTTCATCATTCATTTATGTACCCTTTTTTCCACTGTACTTTGGAACTTTCTCTTTTGCCCCCAATTCTCTTCCACCTTTTCCAAGTACAGTCCGCATAAGTGAATTTTATTTTTAAATATTTAAAATTTTAAAACAGAATTATTTTGGAACTAGTTTAGTTCACTTACCGACAAGGTACGGAGGAAATGAATCCCTAGCTAAAATGGCTTTTTTCCTTATCTCTAACCGTATTTATTTTATTTTACTGTCACTTCCGCTACATAGTAAAATCCATACTAACCAACCCGCCAACTTATTCTCAATGTCAAGTATGAGGTTTCAAAATTTGATTTCTTTCTTTTTCGCCTAAAATTATTATTATGTTACTTTTTTTATATATCGGTAAAAACTTTAGACTTTAAAAATATTCATCATAAATTTTCAAAAATTTTCACAAAGGTACTATAATTTTCATAACCAAGAATTTTGAACAAAAATTCTCATAAGTATACATAAGTATATATTTTCCTCAAAATAATTTATGCCACATCTCATGAAATCGCGGTTTAGTTAACAATCTAATGTCCATAGTGGACTTTACCTTATTTCGCGGTAAATTTCAAGTTTCAAAACTTTTCTTTTATTTATAATTGCAACCAGCAAGCAAGTTTAGTTATAAATTTCAACCTTTTAAGGTACAGGGACATTGACCCGTGGCTTTGCAACAATTTTTCCTATCCTTCACTTGTCAAAATTTACTTCCCAAAATTTTTAAGGCTTTTGGAACTTAAATCTTATTTATTTTACTTTAGTAGCTAAATAAATAAATTCGCTTGATTTATTTATACTTCCAGCCTCTTAGTATTTTCTTTTCTTTTGCATTAGTTAAGTGGATTTCTTGAAATTTCCTTTTCTTATTGTATTCCCAATAATATTGCAATCCATACAGAAAACACATAAAAATGAACATTTCCATAAACATCGACATGCTTTTACATAACAGAAACAATTAAAGGGAAAATAACTGTTGTAAGGAAATACAACAACTACTACTAGCTACTAACTACTACTACCTATGGACCTTTCAAACGTACCATCATTCTCCAACCACATATCTTAACTTTCCTTTATGACTTCTGATGAATAAGGTCCATCCATTATATCCATTACCACCTTCAATTATGAAACAAATTGTGCATACTTATACTGTGGTGGGTGAAAAATAAAAGATATGCTTATTTAGAATAATCTCATTGGCAAATTGGCTTGGCGGAATAACTTTTCCATCCGCCATCTTGTCTTTCTTAACTTTTAGTTTACCAATGCCCTCTATGTGTGTTTGCCATATTATTACCCTCTGTTACTATATTTTCTTAATCCAAATCTTCTGATAATATTCTCAAATCTTGGTATTTATTTCCTTTACTCTTGATCTTTCCTACGAGTATACCCTAGAACTCGTAGAAGTATACTTTAATGCCATTTATCATTCCTTTGCGGCTCTTCTTATGACTTGCTCACATGTCTGACAAAACATTTGTAGGTTCTCACCAGTATTCTTTATGCTCTACGAGGATTCCTTATTGCCACTCTAAGAGTAGTGTTCGTTATCTTCTTCATAGCCTTACCTTTTACCCCATCTTACCTAGGCAGTTATCCCTATCTACTCCATAATTAAAATTTGGGTTTAGACTTCGTAATTTGTCTTCAAAAATTATAACTTAAATTTTTTGAAGTATTTTAATCCCAAAACTTTTATCTTTAAAAGCACAACTTGTTAACTTTTTAACAAATTCAAAAATAACTTAGTGCCTTAACTTTTAAAATTACAATTAAATTTATAAAAGTTAGTTTCATTTTAAAGACCTTTTTCAACTTTTACTTCTTAAAAATTAGGATTTTTACTAAAATCTTTTATTAATTTTTTCTTTTAAAAACACAATTATTATACCAAACCATTTTTTTCAAAAATGTATTTTACGGTATTTCTAAATATCCTTTATAATTTTTAAATAATAAAAACTGGAGTAGATAAGAACAACTCTCACTCTATCATTTTCTTATCACTCATACTATCTCCACTTCCAACCCTTGGCGAAGTCTCTAATATCACGTGAGGGGGATTTTTAAAGATACTTGAAATAAATGCGCACAATAAAAGGGAAAATGTCCATTTTCCTTTGTTTTGCCATTGATTTCCTATGTTTCTTCTAACATTATTTTTAATATAACCTCCTAAAGTTTTTACTAATTACTATCATTATTTTATATAAATTCCCAATATTTATTTTATAATGTTACCACTATTTATCTTTCTTCTACCTAAATAACTCTTATTTAATGGTTCCTCTTAAGTAACCTTTCTCTCAACTTACAGTCTTTTTTTGAACCATGGCAGTGCGTTCGCCTACTGCTTTTATTTTTGGGTTCTAATCTTGTTTCCCCTTCTTTTTACCCCATTTTGATCTTGTACCACTTCCTATTGTCCATCCCTAAAAAGAATTTTGCAACTTAAAAAAAATTTCATCTTAAAAAAATCAACGAGCTGCGTATGCTTTAATATTTTTTCAAAAGAATTAACCTTTTAATTAAAACTCATTTACTGTTATTTTTTGTCTAACTAATTTTACATTTTCTACTAAAACTTTTTATTTAATATAATATAATTATTTTTTTCTAGAAAATTAAATATTTTCTTACTTTTCAAAAAATAGGGTTTTTCTACCTTCAAATAATTCATTTGAAAATCATTTCAAATATATCACATATATATTTTCTCAAACTTTTATATTAAAATCGTTTCAACTTTTAAAATTATTTCTATTGGATCAGATTCAGAGTAGATTTCAATTTGTCCCTTCTTTTGGACTTGTCTTCCTTCAACTTACCTATTGACTTATCTTCTTCTAATTATAAAATCCAGCTACCATCTTCGAGTGACTACTACACACCATCCATCGGGAACTCAATTGCTTCTGGATATGTAAAACATATGGATTCTTACTTTCCCCTTATCTGGACCTTCTGTACATCATCAATCGACATCATACGGGGATCTACAATCATTGGGCTATTGGGGCCCAACAAGGGAGTTAATACTATCCAACTTTAGGGACATTCCATATGCTGCACTCATGCTCTTATTAAGTAAACGCCTTTCCATATGACCTATTTCACATGGGGAAATTGAGATAGGTGTACTTATTCAACTTCATCCATTATTCCGACTAATAATCAACTTATCCTTACTTTAGTGTATGGTTGCAACTACTCTATAACTAGAATTTATAGGATTTGGCGTATAATATATTTATATTTATAGGCAAAATACAAATACATTCACTTATTGTTTCCTAATCTTTCAAGATTGACTAACCTAACCACCAATACCAAATGTAACAACCCGCACCTCAATAGGCCTGAATTTTGCTAAATTGAAAACCCAAATCCACCAAGATATGGATCGTTGGTTTGGTTCCATACAAATAAACAAATAATTGCTTATCAAAGCACTATCGATATAACTCACAGTAGAATAGTAAAGTATAATAAGTCATATAGTTACTGACCAAGATTGACACTTCCAAAATCTAGTGTCCTTGTCAGTACCAAGCATGCTTAAGAAAACCTGTCCTTCTACTATTCTCGCCTTGCACCAGTACCTGTATCCCTAAAGCTATCATGTGAGTTGTAATGAGAAAGGGGTCAGAACAATGTTTTAGTGACTAGTGAATTATACACTTTGTACATAACAGTAGTTTATGCCAGTTGCTTTCGCTTGGATGTTATGTCTCTTATTATTTACTTAGTTGTTTTGACTCCACATACATATACGATACACCCTATTTACTCGAAGTAGACTACAATTATTTATGTGCATATATATATATGTGTGTGTGTGTGTGTATGTATAAAAGTACCATAGTCCCCCTTTAGATCAAGATACTATTCTCGCTAGTAGCCGTAATTCTACACCATCGGGCATGATCATAAATGTCTAGGCCAAATTGCATGCATATAAAGCAGACATTCCCATTAGTACCTAATAACAAAGTCATAAATGTTTAGCCATATTCTGTCACCTTGGAGATTTACTGACTTGTCTGCTTCCTATTGTCGACTCAGCTCCATGGACTATCCCATCTGTTTCTATAAGAACTCCTCTATAGGTTAATTAGCCTTGCCCTAAGAAACAACAAACAATTATGGCGGTGCATTACCTAACGTGGCCTACCCTAGTAGGAGGCATATCTCGCTAGGTGTAACCTTGTATTCCCCATTTGGACCACTCTGGACTGATGACGCACTCAACCTATGTAGCTTCTACTCCTAATTTGGTGCCACACCTGTTGACGTAACATCGAACTACTCACCATCCTATTTAGATTGCCTAATGCAATCAAGGCAATACCCCTTCCTTCTTTTGAAGCAGACTCCACTTCTATTGGGGTATTCCTTTGCCTATGCACAAGAGTATACTCTCCATGGGTCGGTTGGATATGTCCCACATCAGTATAATGTATATACAACTGCTGGTAACTCCCTTGCGATGGGCAAACTTTTATTATGCAAAATTAGTGACCTTGCATTGCAAACCACTCTAATGACCATGTCATTCTTATTTACTGAGTTATTTACATACATATATATTTCACGCCTGTCATAACGTATATTTGAATATACATTCATTTAATTATTACTTTTCTTTACTTTCAATCATTGTTGTTTAATAAATCATACATAACTAATTTTTGATTTATTCTTGTTATTTACTACCATTTGTTATCCATTCCTTATTTATTAACTTAAGCATCATTTATTATTTCCATTTCATTTAACATTATTGCATGAAATCTCATATTTCCTTTTTAACTAATATTTCTCTTTAAATGCCTATTTAGACTTATTACTTCTCTATTCATTAATTGTATCTGTTTTGTTTACCGTTTGTTTTCTACATCATCTTAAATTACATAATTTAGGTTTCACATTTAAATTGTTGTTATTTTTCCTACTTACATTACTTTAGTTATGCTTAAGGATTTTTATGCATTAATACATTGGAATTACTTCTTTCGCCAAAAGAAATGGTTAACACTATAATTTTATATAAATTACTTAAAAAATGACTTGTGTTTTGTGAAATAACAAGAATTATATTGGAATAGGCAGTACAAAATACGATGAGTCGAACATCGACGCACCCTAAAAGATACGACTCATGCACAGATTCGATCGTGGTACAGTCCCCACACGGATAAAGGAGCCGAACATCGACGCACCCTAAAAGATACGACTCATGCACAGACTCATTGAGCCGATTGCTCCACGAACGGTCCGAAGACCACGGGTCGCTACCCCGCCAAATTTGATCCGAAGCTCCCCAAATGGGTTTTAATCCCCATACCAACAAAGAGACATCGCTCAATCGCTAGTCTAAATCACAAAATGATCATCAATGATCGACAAGTGTTAATTACACTAAGCAAGTAAATATAAGAGTTTAGCTTCATGTCCCATAACCACTAGCTTAACTCAAATATTTACGAACAGATTTTTGACTTCCACTCGAAAGTAAGTGTAAATTACACTAAGCTAGTAAATATAAGAGTTTAGCTTCATGTCCCATAACCACTAGCTTAACTCAAATATTTACGAACAGATTGTAGATTCCCACTCGAATATTGTCACAAGAGTTCAATCGAACAAGTCCAAAAATTAACCGACGAAGTAAACACAAGCGTTTCATACCACTTGTTTTGCTAAGCCGTTTAATTATATTTTCTCATACGAATGAGGTAAAGGTTTGTGTATACTAATAGATTAGAAAACGGTTTTATAAACGAGCTTTGTATTAAAAATAGAGTTGAAATCATCTTTGTAAAAGAGTTTGAATATTTACTATTAGTATAGAAACCTTTGCATTTAAAAGTGACAAAGCACAGAAATGATTGTAGAAACAATCAACCATCAAAAATTCACGTTCGAAGACGTGAATCAAAATCAGAGAAATCTATACCGAATCCGTCAAAAATGGATATTCTCAAAAATCCCGAAAAAGAAGTCATCAAAGTCAATAATAAATGATAACAATAAATCGGATAATCACGAATCGATAAAAATTGGAATCTCGAGCTAAATAGGCAAAACAGGCAAAATAGAGCAGGTCACATACTCCAGACGTTTGCAGTATATACTCAGACGTCTGCAGTAAGTTTCAGGAAATTCTTTGAAACGAACTCCAGACGTCTGAGCCTTCCTGCAGACGTCTGGTGACGAATTATTTCTTAATAAGCGGCTATATTCTGAAAGGTTGCGAACAATTGGCTTTAGGGGCTTTTGCCAATTGACACCCCAGCCCTTTAGGCTCTCCGAAACACCACCAATAGCATGTTCATAAATCAAAGCTAGGATTTTCAAAGTTTTAACTTCAAAACAACAAAAATTGAAAATGTTTACCAAACCAAAATCAAACGACCATGTGAAGATGTTAGGAATTTATACCTAACAATCAAGGATAGTTATAGACATAGATGTGAGATAAAAATCTCACCTTTAAACCCAAAAATGATGAAGGAGAAGCTTGAAAGCAAATGAAGATCAACTACTCTTCAACCTCAACTCTAGAAGCTTGAATCTAAGCTCAAAAGAAGAACATTTCCTAAGTTAGGTTTAGGAAATTTCTAAATTTAAAGAGAGAATGAGTTGGAGAAGATGAAGAGGAGGCTTACCTTAGCTTCTCTTTGAATTTGGAGCAAGAATTTGGTTTTGCAAATGAAAACTAGGGCTTAGAGTTTCTAATTTCTCATTCCTCTCCCCATTTTCAGTTTTGCTTGAGTGTTTAAGAAAATAGAAATGAAGTGAAGAGAAGAGGAGAGGGCTGAACTAGGTTATAGAGTGAGTTGGGGTGAAACCCAAACCCAAAGCCCAATAGAAAATGTCAAAACTCATCTTACTCCAAACATATCAATGTTTATACTCAAAAAAGTCGCAAACGCCGTTTTGGACTCAATGGAGGTGGTCTTGAGTCCCAATTCGACTGTTTACAAAAAGTAGCTTTTCGGACTTAAATCCGATTAACGATTCTATATTTAAATAAAATATTTAAATATTCAATCGTAAAATATGCGGGTTGTTACAGGAAAGGTCCAATATATCGAGGAGCCAGCTTACCAGTTCTTACAAATCTTACCACTCCCCTCATCGGAGAGATCTTTATAAATACTAAGTCTCCCATTGAGAATCGCAAATTTCTACGCCTTCGATCAGTGTAACTCTTCTGTCTACTCCATGCCTCCTTTAGCTTCTTTCTGATCATGTTTACTTTCTTTGCGGCTTCTAAAATCATGTTGGGGCCAGGTACCAATTGATCTCTGGTTTCGATCTAACATGCTAGGGATCTACACGGACGACCATACAAGGCTTCATAAGGTGCCATATTTAAGCTAGCTTGATAGCTGTTATTGTAAGAGAACTCCACTAAGTGAAGGTAGCTTTCCCAAGAACCTGCAAAGTCTAATACACATGCTCTCAAAAAATCTTCCAACACCCTATTGACTCTCTCCATTTTCCCATCAGTTTGGGAATGATATGTCGTGCTTACATCCAGATCCATCCCCAAAGTTGTCTGTAAGGCATCCCAGAATTGAATGGTAAAGATTGGGTCTCGATCTCTTACGATACTGATAGGAACTCCATATAGTTTGATAATCTCCCTTATATATAACTCAGCCAAGCTTGCGGCTGTTCTTGTGGGTTTTACTGGGATAAAGTGTGTGCTTTTAATTAATCTATCTATGATAACCCAAATGCCTTCATTCCCTTTTTGATCGAGGCAAGCCATCGATAAAGTCCATGGATATTTGGTCCAATTTCCATATTGGAATCTCAAGTGGTTGTAATAGTCCAACAATCTTTTATTGGTCACTCGTTATCTACCGATAATTTGCGCATCTACTCACATGGATGGAAATGTCTCTCTTCATACCTTTCCACCAAAATGTTCGCTTTACATCCTTATAAATTTTGTTTACACATGGATGTATACTTAGTTTGGATTTGTGGCATTCAGTCAACACTTCTTGTCTCAACCCGTCTACTTGTGGAACACAAATTCTCCCATTCAACCTTAACAACCCATGGTTATCTAGTTCTAGCCTTTATCTTCGTCCTTTTCTTATACTTTTTGATAATTCTCCTTATCCACCAAACTTCTTTTTTCTTACTGGCAATCCTTTCTAGAAGGCTTGGAGTTACCACCATATAAGCTATGATAACATGTTTTCTACTTAGTGCGTCTGCCATAACATTGGCTTTTCCAGATGTATATAGAATATGCAAATCATATGATGCGAGGAATTCCAACTAACATTGTTGCCTCATATTTAGATCTCACTGAGTGAAAAATTATTTCAAAGATTTGTGATCCATGAAGAGGTCAAACTTTTCACTTATTTAAACAAGGACTATTATTTACTAGGGCCAAATTAAAATTTATTAAAAATAAACTATAGGGACTTCTTACCCGACAAATAATGTCTCTATATTTTTAATGCAAACACCATGACTAATAACTCCAAGTTGTGTATCGCATAATTTCTTTCATGGATCTTTAGTTGTCTACTCGCATAAGCGATGACCTTCCATGTTGCATTAAGACTGCACCAAATCCATCTCCATAGTCATCAGTATAAACGGTTAAACCACCACTTTCATCAGTAATAGCTAATACGGGAGTAGTGGTTAACCTTTCTTGAGTTCCTGAAATGCTTCTTCAATTTCTACATCCACTCAAACTCAACATCCTTCATAGTGAGTTTTGTCAAGTGACAAGAGATTTTATAGAAATCTTGAATAAATCTTTGATGATATCCAGCTGATCCTAAGAAGCTGCGGATGTCCTTTGGAGTCTGTGGTTGCCTCCAATCCTGTATAGCTGAAATTTTCCCCGGGTCTACTGAAACTCCATCTCCTGACACAATATGTCCTAGGAATCTCACTTATTTTTCCCAAAAATGACATTTTGAGAACTTTGCTTTTAGCGCATTCCTCCTTAATATTTCCAACACGATCTCCAAATGTCTTCTATGTTTTTCTTCAGTCTTTGAGTATATGAGAATGTCATCAATAGAAAATAACATGAATTTATTGAGTACATCTCTAAATACTTTGTTCATAATGTCTACGAAATAGGCAGGTGCATTGGTTTGCCCGAATGGCATAACTAACCATTCATAGAAATTCTCTGGCCGTCAAAATGCAGTAAATGGAATGCAGTCTTCTGCTATTATTAACTGATGGAATCTCGTAGTGTAACGACCCGTAAATTTTAATGGTTTTAATAACGAAATTAACTGAAATTTTGTGAAATTTTAAATAATAAAATTTTGAAATAAAAATTTGATATTTGGAATACGTTTATTTAAACATAGCAAATAATAAATTTTCATCAGATAATATGGATGTTTATTTTGTTGTGTAGTTCTATTTCAATTTAAATCAGTTAATATTTGATGATAATAAAATATTTTTCAAACATGAATATTTTTATATAATAAATTTGTAAATCATAATCTGAATGAAACGTCATATTTCGTTTCATCAAATTTGGATTGCTTTTGCTCCCTTTATCTTATTTTCGGCAAATTAGCAGCATTTCCGGTACCGAATATCGACTTTTGATCGGATGATCGTACCACTAATATCTGAATACCGTTTTGATCGTCTTGTCGTGCTGATCTCCGCGGTATATTCGTTTGTATGTTTTGAAGTCCGAGAGACAGCAAAATCTACGGAACAATTTTCGTGTCGGTTCCGCGATTTGACTTTTGGGTTCCCTATACTCTTTCATTATTCTGCCCTGTGAATTCAAGCAGCCACTTGCTTTTCAAATTCCCAGTATCCAACTATTGCCTTTTGCCATTCCATCTGTTCGTTTCTGTGCTTCATATAAAAGAAAATTTTAATAACAATATACGTTATATTTTGCATTCTGAATTGAACCCACTGCTCGCCATTTTATTATTTTGTTTTGCTACTTAGAAAGAATATATATAAACATAAATTATACAAATGTTTGCATTAGCTGATTCGTTTCCTCTCCTCCCCTTGCCCATTCTTTTTTGTCTCGAGCTAAACCCCAGCCGATCAAGCTTGCCTCGCCACCTCCGCCTAAACACCCATCCCGCAACCCGTTCTCGACCACACAAACATCCATCCCCGACTTTTCACTTCCCTTCCCTCGGCCAGTGCTCCTCCCCCGCCGACCGAAGCTACACCGAACCATCCCTGGCTTCCTCACTTTTGAAGCACCCACGCAAGCATCATCACCACGTCGGCCCGTGCATGCAGCTGACTCACCGACCCTAGCAGCCTCTTTCCCTCATCACACGTCGCCAAACTCCACGACCAACCCCTGGCCACCGAGCAACTACCGCTACCCTACTTCCTCCCCTCTCCTTTCACTGGCATGCCACCTTTTCTTCCAAAGCAGTAAGTACTGTGATATCTAGATTTTGGTGAATATTATTAAAACTATAATTGGCTTTTGTTTTAATTCCTATATGTGTTTGTTTTGAATTTATATCACCGGTTCTATTTCAACATGTGTTTTAGGTGTGTGTGTGTGTGTGTCTATATATATATGTTGTGTTAGTTTTATATTATTAGTTTATATATATGTACTTTACAGTTTCAGTATATGTGTTATAAAACGTGTGTCTTATATTCAAATCTCTGGTTCACATTGTATAGTGAAAAGCATGTTACACTATCTTGTTTAAATATTATTTTATACAGTTAGTTATATATTTTCCTCTTCACTGTTTTCTTTTGATTTATTGTCTGTTATATAGAAGTTATATAAGCTGTTGTGGATATATATACTAGTGTATAAGTTAAGTATAATTTTTTTTTGTATATATATATTTTCAAAGTTTCTTTCATATCTGTTTATGGAATCTAGTATATAGGTTTATATATATGATCTTGAATTATATATCAGTTTATATAAGTATATAATGTTTATAATGTTTTTAAAGTTATAAAGTTTTACAGTTTATAAATGGTATGCATGATGCTGTATATATATATATATTGATTTCTATATATTATGTTTGGTTCACTGCATGATGTTATATATATACATATATATTTGTGTACAATATATATTATTTTAGAAGATGCATCAACTATGTTTTTGCAGCACGTATATGTGTGTGTATATATATATATGGATACTGGGTTAGTTTTATAAATTATAAGTTGTTTATTTTATGTTGTTTGTATATAAAGTTTGCGTAGGCTAGTTTATACCTATTTGTATTATGTCGTATATGTATAAAGTTTAAATATATATATTTGCAGTATATATGTTTACCTCGGTATAGATATATATATATATATATATATATGTCAATTTAAGTGAAGATATGTATATGTTTTGGTTGATATATATATATATTTGTTTATTTATTTATTTATAATAAGTTGGTATAAGTTATATTTGCTACTGTGTATAAAGTTAGTATATATATAGTATTAGTTTTACTTGTCTGTTACAGTAATGAATGTTAGTTTATAATAGATTATTTATATATACAAACTGCAGACTTCTTTTATATACAGTTAGTTATATATATGCTGTTAGTATGTAAGCTATATAGTGTGTATACATAGATTTTAAAATTTTCAATTACTGTTTAGGTTATGTATATAAAAAAAAATTGTTTATATTGATTTTATAATAAAATAATGATTTGGATTTTGTTTAGATATATATATATATATTTAAATATGAGTTTAAGTTTTTTTATTAATTATTTGAGAATATATATATATGGATATAATATTTATTTTTTTCAGTTTATCAAGCTAATTTGATTCATTCTCATCGAATTCTTATTTATCAGTTTGTCCGTCGAATTCGTGCCAATCTAGCGTTGCTTTGGAATTCATAGCTCATTTCTTTAATATTATTTTAATATAAACTGTTTTTAATTTATAACTATTTTAATATACAACAATTTTATTATATAAACTATTTTATTATATAAACTATTTTGATTTTACAATCTATTTTATTACATATATTATTTTCTATATCTAAACTGTTTGAGTGGGAAGTATTATGATTTCAAATTGGAAACTGTTATATTTTGGTAATGAATATTATTTTAAGTGAATAATGATATCGTATTTATATGGTTTTTGAAACAGATATGATATTTTGGTTTTGAAGTATGATTTGAAATGAAATGACCGCGGTGTTATAATAACGGTTGGTTGTTAAAGAGACCGGGATCAGATATTGTCATACTCTTTGCCAATACCGAAAACCACTTTAACAATTGTGTACGTGGTGGAGATTCCAAAATGAAGTAGGATGGTTTTGTGACAATTCTATATGGTATTTACACAGCCCTAACTCCCGTGAGTCAGCTTGATGCGACTAAAACAGGAGCCATGTCGGGCCAAGTGAGGTCATTCCTCCTATTGGACACATTTCTTCGATACCGTTCTATGTCTTTTGTGATTTGATTGGGTGCACCCTTTGATTTGGGAGTGTGTCACGAGGTGGGCGGTAGTAGCTGCTATGCGTTACCACCAGTCCGGATCCGCAAACGGTATATCTACCCTGGCATTACCTCGAGTGCCTTGTCGCATGCCCTATCGCGCCTTCTACGAGTTTGGTTTGTACCATACCTATGGAGTGCCCTCGATAGCCCTCCAGTTTACGGAGGAATTACGGTACTGTATAGACTATGGGAATATATAAAAATGTGTTAAGGGGGATATGGGTAATGCCTCAACGCTATTTTAATACTTTTACTTTACTATAGACATATTATAATAGCGTATATTACTACATAGTAGATAGTTCCACAGATCCTTAGAGGATGGAAATCCCAACTATCCTTTAAGTTACTTGTATTTCAATTGACATTTCACTTGAGTTGAATTTATTAATATAAGAATGTTAATCCTAACTCGAGTGCTTTGTGTTTTGCTTTACGCTCGGGTCAGACCGAGTGCCACATCATTTAAGACTCACCTTTGGAGTGAAGCTTTGCTTGGAGATCCATCTATATCTATTCAGCTTTTAGTTATTCAGTTGACTCCAGTGATATATTTAGATTTTGTTATTTGACTATTGTATTGAGACTTCTATGTATTCGAGACTTCTGTTGTATCTTGTTTTAACTCTGATATATATATATATATAGTAGCTTCATGAACTACTATTCATTTGTTTCCTTTGCTTATTGTTATATTACTCTGTGTTTGTGATTCTGTGATTGATTTATTTACTGTATATGTTGAGTTTTGCCAAATATAAAATTAACAATCTATTATTTTGAGCAATTCAAGTCTGACATATGCGGATGTGAATGGCACGAAACACTCGGTCGTTATAGTTGTTATCAGAGCTCTAGTTTAGGCAAAACTCAGCATATAGAGTAAATTTAATTTCAGAATCACATTCGTTCGAGCTTAAATCTCTTCCTCTTTGATTCGAATTTCCTTTAAATTTTGGAACTCTCCCCTTTGTTCTGAAATCCATTCTTGCCCTTCCTATTTGTGCTCTTCTTGATCCAAGAGTATCCCATAACTCCACTTCGGTTGATCTCTATAATGAATCGGTGGTCCCGCCAATCTTAGAATGATTTGTAAAGAGGTGAAACTCCTTTACAACAGGCATTGATTCATCAGAGATTTTGTATCCTCGGTTTAGATACTGCTACCTCTTGCTATGCCCGAATGTTTCTATAATAAACGACCGGGGTAATTCTCTTGTGACCAATCTTATTCTGCATCGACCTTATTCTTGAAGTTACGGTTGACCCGGTTAAGGTCGCCCGTGATTAATTAAATCTATCCACCTTTCCTCTTTTATAATTTAACTATATTATCATCCTTTCAAGCATATCATCTTTGTTAGAATTCTTTTGATTAGGATACCTCTAATTTGAATCTCTTTGTTCTATGACCCATTCTTGTATCATCGAGTGAGGGAGTGTGTTTGTATTTATATAAAATGTTTTATATTATGTTGTTTGAGTTGTTAAGTTTGAATTTTGGGTTTCGATCGATTCGTCTAGCTAACGTTATCGATAGGAATTCCAAAACACTTGAACAGAGCAAATTGACACAATATTGTTTCTAAAATTTGTAAAATTTGTATGATTGTATTTTATCTATAAAGGTATAGTTTTCTGAAATTTGATAATCCAAGGAATTGGTTGTTAGGAATGATAATACTAGATTATCATTTATTATTTTGTCTGTTGTTATATGTTATAAGGTGTTCAAATTTTATAAACAGGGTTTATTTGATTTGAAAATGCAATAATTTAAATTATGGATTTGAGAATTTAATTTCCAGTACTTTTCAAAATTTGGTTTTCAAAGTTTTGATATATATATTATTTTCGAGCGGAAATTGTTTCTAAAGAACTTTAAAAGGAAGTAAGTCGGTACTCTTATCTTTTGTCGCTGGAAAATAATTTCGGTGATGACTGCTGCATCATCGACATTCATTTTCGAGTCTCAAAGTGGAGAGGCCATTTAGTAGCTTTACTACACGTTTGTTTTGGAAAAATGAATTTGATTTAGTTTCTTGTGTATAATTTTATTTATAAAATATATATGTATATTTATTTCAAAATAGTTTGAAGTGAAACTGGAAATTGGAATCTTAAGTTTTATATTAAGAAATGGTTTCAATTATTGAAATAAAATGAAATTTTTGAATAATTGGAATATCTGAAATGATAAATGAAATTAAACCAACTTGAAATAGTTGAATTATGAATAAAACTTATTTGTATAACACTAAATTGCATTCTAATATATATAACTTGCCTAAAATATTCAAAAGGTTAAAATGTTAGGGTATAATAAAGGGTTGTACAAGAAGAAAACTTAAGTAATAAATTGTTCAAACCAAAAATCTAGCTTAAAATAAATGTTGAAAATAAAAGAAAATTTGTATAGTGTTTAATTACACTCTGAAACATTAATATAACTTACCTAGAAAGTTTAAATGTAATTAGAATGTAATTGGATAATATACACTATGATATAAGTAATAGGATGTCCAAAATGATATTTTGTTAAGGGAATGTATAAATAATAAATTGGATAATAAATTGAATAAAAAAAGAGAATAAATTTTTTGAATAATACATGGTCATAATATGTTTATTACACTTAATATATGTGGAAAAATATGTTAAGGAGAATGCTAGTTAAGAGAACAATTATAGACTTAAAAATAGTAAACTTGAATTTAAGTGGAATCAACTTAGCTGAAGATATAAATGGATAAAATAAATAAGTTAATTTAAAAATGAATTTGTTTGAAAGAAGTGTTGATAAAATGAAAGAAAATCAAATTTTAAATTGGATGACTATTTATTAATTGAATAAAATGGATTGAACCAAATTATTGAATATTAATTTATCTAAATTTTAAATCTATATGGTTTTGAATAGTTGAAGTTGAATGTTGAGGTGGAATTAACTATGGTTGATCAAATAGATTTAATAGATGAGTAAAATAAAATAATTTTGGTTTTGAAAATTGTGCAATAAATGTTAATAAATTTGAAACAAATCAATTGAATGAAAATATGAAAATGAATCAATTAAATGTGAACACCATAAATTTGATTGATTAAATAAAATGAATTAGAATCAATAAATTGAATATAAACCAATTTCAAAATAATTGAAATCTATATGGTTTTAAAAATTGATTGTTTTATTGGTATTTCTATCTATTTTCTTTCTGGTTGTTTATATTCTCCTACCTCCTTCCTTTTCGGGGACGAAAAGTTTTAAGTGGGGGAGAGTGTAACGACCCGTAAATTTAAATGGTTTTAATAACGAAATTAACTGAAATTTTGTAAAATTTTAAATAATAAAATTTTGAAATAAAAATTTGATATTTGAAATACGTCTATTTAAACATAGCAAATAATAAATTTTCATCAGATAATATGGATGTTTATTTTGTTGTGTAATTCAATTTACATTTAAATCAGTTAATATTTGATGATAATAAAATATTTTTCAAACCTATTTTTATATAATAAATTTGTAAATCATCTTTTGAGTGAAACGTCATATTTCGTTTCGTCAAATTTGGACTGCTATTGCTCCGTTTATCTTATTTTCGGCAAATTAGCAGCATTTCCGGTACCGAATATCGACTTTTGATCAGATGATCGTACCACTGATATCTGAATACCATTTTGATTGTCTTGTATTGCTGATCTCCATGGTATAATCGTTTGTGTGTTTCAAAGTCCGGGAGACAGCGAAATCTACTTAACGATTTTCGTATCGGTTCCACGATTTGACTTTTGGGTTCCCTATACTCTTTCATTATTCTGCCCTGTGAATTCAAGCAGCCACTTGCTTTTCAAATTCCCAGGATTCAACTGTTTCCTTTTGCCATTCCATCTGTTCGTTTCTGTGCTTCATATAAAAGAAAAAATTAATAACAATATACATTATATATTTTGCATTCTGAATTGAACCCACTGCTCGCCCTTTTATTATTTTGTTTTGCTACTCAAAAAGAATATATATAAACATAAATTATATGAATGTTTGCATTAGCCAATTCGTTTCCTCTCCTCCCCTTGCCCATTCTTTTTTTTGTCTTGAGCTCAACCCTAGCCGATCAAGCTTGCGTCGCCACCTCCGCCTAAACACCCAGCCCACAACCCGTTCTCGGCAACACAAACATCCATCCCTGACTTTCCACTTCCCTTCCCTCAGCTACACCAAACCACCCCTGGCTTTCTCACTTCCGAAGCACCCACGCAAGCATCATCACCACGTCGGGCCGCGCATGCAGCTGACTCACCGACCATAGCTGCCTCTTCCCCTGATCATACGTCGCCGAACTCCACGACCAACCCCTGGCCGCCTAGCAACTGCCGCTACCCTGCTTCCTCCCCTCTCCTTTTGCTCGCGTGCCACCTTTTCTTCCGAAGAAGTACTATGATATCTAGATTTCGGTGAATATTATTAAAACTAAATTGGGTTTTGTTTTAATTCCTATATGTGTTTGTTTTGAATATATATCACGGGTTCTATTTCAACATGTGTTTTAGGTGTGTGTTTATATATATGTTGTGTTAGTTTTATATTATTACTTTATATATATGTACTTTACAGTTTCAGTATATGTGTTATAAAACGTGCGTCTTATATTCAAATCTCTGGTTCACATTGTATATTGAAAAGCATGTTACAATATCTTGTATAAATATTGGTTTATACAGTTAGTTATATATTTTCCTCTTCACTGTTTTCTTTTGATTTATTGTCTGTTATATAGAAGTTATATAAGCTGTTGTGGATATATATACTAGTGTATAAGTTAAGTATAATTTTTTTGTATATATATATTTTCAAAGTTTCTTGCATATCTGTTTATGGAATCTAGTATATAAGTTTATATATATGATTCTTGAATTATATATCAGTTTATATAAGTATATAATGTTTATAAAGTTTATAAAGTTATAAAGTTTTACAGTTTATAAATGGTATGCATGTTGCTGTATATATATATATTGATTTCTATATATTATGTTTGGTTCACTTTATGATGTTATATATATATTTGTTTACAATATATATTATTTTAGAAGATGCATCAACTATGTTTTTGCAGCACGTATATATATATATGAATATCGTGTTAGTTTTATAAATTATAAGTTGTTTATTTTATGCTGTTTGTATATAAAGTTTGCGTAGGCAAGTTTATACCTATTTGTATTATGTTGTATATATATAAAGTTTAAATATATATATTTGCAGTATATATGTTTACCTCAGTATATATATATATATTTGTTTAAGTGAAGATATGTATATGTTTTGGTTGATATATATATACATATATATATATATATATTTATAATAAGTTGGTACAAGTTATATTTGCTACTGTGTATAAAGTTTGTATATATATAGTATTAGTTTTACTTGTCTGTTACAGTAATGAATGTTAGTTTATAATAGATTATTTATATATACAAGCTACAGACTTCTTTTATATACAGTTAGTTATATATATATATATGCTGTTAGTATGTAAGCTATATAGTGTGTATACATAGATTTTAAAATTTTCAATTACTGTTTAGGTTATGTATATATAATTTTTTTTATTTATATTGATTTTATAATAAAATAATGATTTGGATTTTCTTTAGATATATATATATTATTTTAAATATGAGTATAATTTTTTTTATTAATTATTAGAGAATATATATATGGATATAATATTTATTTGTTTCAGTTTATCAAGCTAATTTGATTCATTCTCATCGAATTCCTATTTATAAGTTTGTTCGTCGAATTCGTGCCAATCTAGCATTGTTTTGGAATTCGTAGCTCATTTCTTTGTCAAATCAATCTAGCCTTGAAAGGTGAGCAATCACTCACGATTAACATTCTATATTTATTAGATTTGACTTCAGTTGAAATGACAATTGAAATATGTTGGTTCTAGTTATTTAATGCTATATTTATTATATGCTATTGTCTGTATCTGTTCACCTATGACATCTGACACCATTATCTGTTATTTATATTGATGATATATACCTGTTTGATATGTTATATTTTCTCATCACTGTTGTCACTCTGCAAGTTCCCTGTTAGTATAGAATTCCCTATGGGTTGAAATGATACATATCCGAACGATCTTGTAGAATTTGAGAAAATCGTTATGGGTTGAAATGATAAACCCAAGCGATTTTCATTGAATTGGATTTGGGATTGCGGGTTGAAAAGATATATACCCGTATATATTTAAATTACGGATTGAAATGATAGATATCTGTATCACTTGACCATAGGATAGAAAATTATATACAGACATCGTTGGTCTATATATATATATATATATATATATATTTTCAAATAATTTCCATAGTTTAAAAAAAAGATACATATATATGGTTTTACATAAATATTGATTTTAAATATTATAGATATATATATGTTATTTGATAAAGGTTTAAATTTTAGATTTTTTAAAATTTTATGTTGTGAATTATAAAGGTTTAAAATTTTAGATTTTGATTTAAAGTGATTAAATGAATATTTCAAGTTTAAATAAATTGAAGAAAATATTTAGTTTATTTGTAATTTGAGGCTTATTCAAACAATATTGGATTTTATTAAGTGAATATTTCAAAACTAAAAACAATGAAGTTAAATTGAGATATAATGAAATTATCAAATTTAGTTTTGAAAATGTTGAATATTTAAAGCTTTGAAATCTATTGAAATTGAAATGGTTTAAATTGTAGTTTATATATGTATTTGTAATCGATATAAATTTTAAATGGTTTTGAACTAAATTGAAATTGGTGAATTGAGATTAAATTAAATTGAATTTTGGAATTCGAGTTGATCTGAATCGATTTGTGAAATGCGAGGAAACTATTTTTATTTTATATAAAGTATTTTAATATATAAAAATATTTTACTTTATGAATTATTTTAATATAAACTATTTTTAATATAAAACTATTTTAATATACTAATTATTTTAATATAAACTATTTTTAATTTATAACTATTTTAATATACAACAATTTAATTATATAAACTATTTTATTATATAAACTATTTTGATTTTACAATCTATTTTATTACATATATTATTTTCTATATCTAAACTATTTGAGAGGGAAGTATTATGATTTCAAAGTGTTATAATTTTGGAAAGTGTTATGATTTTGGAAATGAATATTATTTTAAGTGAATAATGATATCGTATTTATATGGTTTTTGAAATAGGTATGATATTTTGGTTTTGAAGTATGATATGAAATGAAATGACCGCGGTGTTATAATAACGGTTGGTTGTTAAAGAGACCGGGATCGGATATTGTCATACTCTCTGCCAATACCGAAAACCACTTTAACAACTGTGTACGTGGTGGAGATTCCAGAATGAAGTAGGATGGTTTGGTGACGATTCTATATGGTATTTACGTAGTCTTGGCTCCCGTGAGTCCGCTTAATGCGGCTAAAACAGGAGCCATGCCGGGTCAAGGGAGGTCATTCTTCCTATCGGACACATTTCTTCGATACCATTCTATTGCTTTTGTGATTTGATTTGGTACACCCTTTGATTTGGGAGTGTGTCATGAGGTGGGAGGTAGTTGCTGCTATGCGTTACCACCAGTCCGGATCCACAAACGGTATATCCACCATAGTCTCCTTTGCGCGGTTCAATCGTAATAAAAGCACAATGTATATATATCACAAATATACATCTCATCTTTAAGGATGAGGCATCCCGTAGGGAAAAAAAATACAAAAGTATGATATGTAATCCGAGATATGTACCTTATATATTATTAGTGAGCATATATGGCTAATATAGCGCGAAAGCGAGCTCCAAATGCAAAGCATACGCCATCTGCACCTACTAAACACTCAACAAAAAAATGAGAAACATATATGGGAAGTAATATCAATATACAACATATACCAATACAACAACTACACATGCCAATATAGAAAATGAAATCTAAAGCAATAAATCCAACCATCAAACAGCTATCATCCAACTAACATCCTACAAACAAATATCTATCAAATCAATTCATAGCCAAATAGATTTACATTCATTTCTCATTAATATTCATTGAATTGGTTTTCAATTTATTCACATTAGATTCATTAACATTGGATTTTACTAACATTCATTTATTCATATCCAATAGTTTACATTCACTGATTTACATTCATTTTAGTTCACTTCCAATTCAAATCAAATTCAATTCTATTTAGATTCACTTACTTCCAATTTGAATTCAATTATTTAGCTTTCAATTTCATTAATTCAATTCCATTAACATTTAATGAATTTCTATTCAATCAATGCATATCCAACATAACCAAATTTATTTACTATACTTTACACTCAATATTTATATTTACTTCGTTTACATTCAATTTGGTTTAATACATTTAATTCTGATTGGTTTAATCTCTAATATTTTCATTCAATTATTCAATTCCCTATTTCATTAGCTTTTAATGAATTAACACTTACATTCATTATTCCCTATCAATTCATTTACATTCGATTGATTAACATTCAATCTATATTCTTATTTACTAATTTATTCCATTAGTTCAATTCAATTTATCCATTAATTCAATTGCTAATTCATTTTATAAATAAAGTTGAATTTCATTTTATAACTCAAGTTCATATTCATTTAATTGCTTCACTTTATTAATTTGTTTTAATATCAAGTTCAATTTCATTCAACATCTCTTAAGTTATGTTTCATTTTTTTATCACTTGCATTTACTTTCATTATACAACTTAAGTTCATTACTAATTTAATTTAAATTCAATTTTATTTAACTTTTACTTAAGTCAAATTTCATATCACTATTCAAATTCAGATTTTGTTTTGCTTAACAAAATCGTTTAACCATTTTAATATTTGGTTTTACTTACATTTTCCCATTTTATAAGTTATACAACTTATTTATTTAAACTTCCAAATTCATATTTAATAATCACTTTACCACTTAAGTTTAACTTTCATTTCAATAACTTATCTAATCCAATTCAATTCTAATTTAATTAATTTAACTTTACCAAAATTAAATATTTTTATTTCATATTATAAGTCCAAAATTCATTTCACTTATATTTATCAATTTCAACTTGGATTTTAATTCAAGTTTATTTGTCACAACAAAACTTCAATTTTCAATTTACTATTGGTAGCAAATCAATCATACAGAAACTTGAAAATGATACTGATGATGCTGCAGTCATCACCCTTATTATTTCCCAGCAACAGTAGTGAATTCAGTGCTTTATATTGTTTTAAAAACCTTTTTTATTTTTATAAATCACATTTATAAATTATTACTTATATAATTTCACTTATTTTACTTTACTTATATAAGATTCATTCCAAATTCATTTATCTTATTTAGATTTATAATAATACAATCTATTTAACTTTTGAAAAACAACTTCCAAAATCAACGGGATTCAAATTTTCAAATTCATAGTTTAAATCCATTTTTATTTATATCTCATGTAGTTTCATTTCTTATATATAATATTATTTCACAATTGTATATCATATTAATTATAATTCCATACTATATAATTCATTTGCTCATATAATTTATTCTTTTACAATTATTGCTTTTATATAGATTATTCAAACAACTTTTATTAACTTATATATATATTTACATTTTCAACAACCAAGCAATCAATTCATATACACTGTAATAATTTCTGAAAAATTATTTCCTTTATATATAAAATATAATCAAGGTAAAAATATTTCATTTACCCAATTTAAAAATAATACTATGTCGACTTTCCTCGTTTAAGTGTTTAGAAATCCCTATCGATAATATGGCGTCCCACATATTGACCAGAATTCACAAACAACTCAACGGATAAGTAAACACAATATAAAACATTTCTATGGTCACTAACAAATACGTGCTCATATATATAATACACTCAAACTCAATCTAGGGTGCTACTGACCCTATCTATACCGAGTACACATCAAAGCCTAGGATATACAAAATCAAAGCTCTGATACCATGTGTAACGAACCGCAAATCCGATACCCTTTGAATCGACAATAAACGACACATGTCCGACCTAAAAAGCACAGACTGACGGAAAGTCATGAGAAAGAAAAGAAGAGAGAAGAAGAGAAGAGAAGAAAGAGAGAAGATAGAACCAAACATAACAATACAGAATCTCACATCGCAGCGGAAAACATATAATATCATATCAATGATCTTTACAAAGTAGAAACTGTATATACAGACATCAATCAGAGTTCAACAATCAATCAAACATCATCAGCCTAGACAGTTATAATAACCTGTCCTTACAATTGCCGATAATATAAAACAACAACAATGCGAAAGCGGATAATCAAAACAAATACGTGTATACGAAAATGAAGATCTCCAGCTCTCCTGCTGAAGCTCCAAAAGCACCAAATCTGTACCTATAAATATACTCAGTCTGACTCGAGCATTGAAAGGGAAGAACGGCCGGATCAGTCTGGTAAACCAGTGTGAGAAACACACTCAATTGAATTTATTAAATTACCAAAATGTTTCCTTTCAAAACAAAAGTATCTCGTAAGACACGCCCACACATAAACACGAACATGTTTTTACCTTACGATAACTAAAACATTTGATATCAAATCATATGATATTATATTAGTGTCTAGCATATACAAATAATATTAAGCATAGCCGAAATGGTTACCCATATAGCATTTCGGGGCTATTCATTACGCCAATACAAACAAAATCACAGCTCGTAGTAGAGTTTGGATTTCCATACAAATGACCAGGTGAAGGGACTACCTTCCAGAGGGTACATCTCTAGAGGAATGTACCGAGGACCACACATAGGAACCTCTACCAACACAAGACCGACCTACCTCTGTAACTAGGTAGTACCGAATATATCATCCCCCGGTCGTTACCGACCTTTTCCGAGGGCCCTCATTGTAACATCCCGCCTTTTTGTATGCTTAAGCAGACACACGTGCCAACTTAAACCATATAGAAGGGTGGATTGTTATGGGGTAAATAAGAAAAAGTGGAGAAATAAAAGAAACAAAATAGAATCTTGCAGCGGAACGATAAAATATAATAATTAAATAACAGTTCATGAAGCTGTTTTACAAAACATTTGATTATACTTATACAATACATATCAGAGTTATACATACCAGAGAATGATAATTATGCAGTGGAATACTATGGTGTAGTGGAATATAATAAATAGTAGTAATAAAATCTTCGTCTTCGTTCTCCAGAAATAGAGCCTTCAAATCTTGAAATGCTCAGGCTGACCCGAGCGAATTGAAAAGACAAAACACTCGAGTCAGAACTAAAACATCTTATGTAAGTTAAATCAATCATAAATATATGAGTGGAACGGCGTCAGAGATGTTTACGGGATTTGACATCTCCTATCCAGTGTCTAACGTGAGTGCAGTAACTTAAGAGATGCTCGGGATTCACATCCCCTAAGGATCCGTTAAACTATTTACTATGTAGTAATATTCGCTATTATAATAATGTCTAATATAAAATAAACATACTTTTAAATAGCATTAAGGAGTGACCCAATATTCCCCTTAACACGTAATAGTGCCAGTAGTCTATACAGTACCTGCATACCCCGAGAGGCTACGAGAAGATACTCCATAGGTACGACACAAATAGAAACTCGTAGTAAAGCTCGATATGGTAGGTGACACGGCACACAAGGCAATGCCAGGGTAGATATACCAATTACGCATCCGGACTGGTGTGACGCATAGCAGCCACTACCGCCCACCTCGAACAACACTTCCAAATCGAAGGGTGGCCACCAAATAAATCACAAGTAATAGAATGGTATCGAAGAAGTGTGTCCGATCAGAGGTGCTACCTCCTTGGTCCATCAATCGTTCCTGTTTTAGCCACCTTATGCCAACTCATGGGAGTTGGGTCCACATATATACCTTAGGATCGTCGCCACCATCCTACTTCATTCTGGAAACTCCACCGCGTACACAGTTGTCAAAGTGGTTGTCGGTATCGACAGAGAGTATGTCCATATCCGATCCTAGTCTCTTTAACAACCAATCGTTATTATAACACCGTGGTCATTTAAAAATATATATACTTTTAAAAACACAATCATTGCCCTTTCAAAACATATTCTTTATTTCAAAATAGTATATACTTCAAAACCCAAAATATTATTGCCATTTCAAACCATATCCTTTACTTTAAAATAGTATATACTTTAAAACCAAAATATTATTGCCATTCAAAACCAACTCAATAATATATCATTTCCATTTCCAAAACAATTCAATAATATATTATATAAATAAAACCCAATTTCCAATCACTAATCTTTCTTTAATTTATATAAACTTGAAATATTCTTTTAAATCATCTTAAACCCAAACCACATTTTGAAGTCATATTCTAAATTTTCAATTTCAATAGGTTTCCAATCAATATATTCACAGATAATTCTTAAATAAATTCCATTTCAAATAAATTCATTTTCAAACCATATTACTTTCAAAGTTATAACAATTTCGAAAACCAATACTTTGAAAATAATAATACCTTAATTTCAATAAAACATTTCAATTTTGATATATTTCAAGTCTTTAAATATTCCAAAATTCCCAACCAAATCTGATAATCTTATATATACCTTAATTCAATTTACTATTATTTAGTTTAGAAATATTTATTTAATAAATTCAATATCACTTAAATAAAACTCAAACTTGAAACATTCGTAAATCAAACTTAAAACATCATTAAGTTACACATAGCTTAAATTTTAGAATTTTACTATATATAAAATAATATTTATATAATATCAAAATTTAATATTTATTAAACCGTGTATTTCTTTCCAAACCATAGAAAATCACTTTAAAATATTTTATATATAGACCACGGTTCCTGTATATAATTTTCTATCCTATGGTCAAGTGATACAGATATTTATCATTTCAATCCGTAATTTAAAAATAAAAGTTTACGGTTATATATCATTTCAAACCGCAATCCCGAATGAAATGAAAATGCATAATAACTTGCAGTTTATGCAATATAAAATATAGCATCCATTCATCCAAATATCAATAAATAACCATTGATTACAATCATCATCCAATTTAAACAAAACATCAATATAAAGCATATAAAATATAACAGGCATCAACAAATAGTTTATATTCAATAAAAATTAATAACTATTCAACTGGCAGTTTATATGCAATAATAAATAAATTTAACTGGCAAATTATATGCAATAATAAAATTAAATAACAATTAAATCTAACTAAATGCTATCTAACCGAGATGATGATTAAATATATGCCCAAACAATCATAGATAAATTTTAAATCACATCAAAATTTAATTTAACAAACATAAGAAATCTTAGAAGTTGTGAGTGGGTTAAAACGCTCACCTTTTGAATTTAAATCCAATTTAAACCTAAAAATTTGACCGTCTCAGAATTCGTCCAAACCAGCGTCATCAAGTCCGGAATTTCAATACGATCCTAACAAAAAAAACCGGGCATGAAACGGAGTTCGTATGCGAGAGTTATAGTGATTTGTGCTATTGAAATCAATTATAAAATAAAAGAAAAAAGAGAACACTTTTAACCTCCATCACCTGCCACGTCATCATGAACATCACCCTCCAGAAAAAAAATGAACGCGCCATACAGAGAAGTCACGAACGAAAACCCAACTGCATGAACCCTTTGACCGGCCGTTTGACCACCCATCCACGCCAATCCGACCGTCAATTTGCCTCAAAACTTCGCCGATGAACAACGCGCTAGCCCCTCTACAAAACCCAGAAGGGATTTTCCGATCAGACGCACCAGTCAAAAACGCCCAATTCAATTTTGACCGCGATTTCTGGTCAAACGATGCATCGAATTGAAAAATGAATTACACTATTGAATTACGCTCGTCGAGAGCTTCAACATATGTAAATTTGAGATTTTTCTGAGGACTTTGAATTTTTAACTCTGATTTTGAAATGGATCTGGATCTGAAATTTTGTCTGCCATTGAGGAGGAGAAGGAGCTTTAGAAATTTTACGCACAGACAAATGAAAATAGGCGGAGGCTAGGGATTAGCGGGGATATTTATAGAGAATGTTGAAAATAGAATAGATGGATAAAACAGGTGTACGCGCTAACGCCAACGTGGCCCAAAAAGCCCGTTCTGACCCCGGAACGAAATTGGGTAAACCCATATATCAAAATAGGTGTTTTAAAATATTTTAAACTCAATGGAAAATGTTTCAGGTTCAAATTCCATCGTATGAAGAAGTTACGCTAAAAACAATATTTTCCAAATTGATTTCAATTGATTTTAATTGCATAAATTTCAAGGCGTTTCCAGTCCGTATGATCAAACGATAAGTTAGATAGCTACGAAACTTGAAACACTATTATAATTCACCGTTACGGATCCGATGAAACTTGTTTCGTCGAAATCCGAGTCATTGGCCAAAATGACTATTTTCCCATCAATTAAATAAATTAATAAAATCCAACTTTTAATTTAAATCTTAAAATTTACCAATTTTAACCCTTTTATATTTCTCAGTAAATTACAATGTTTTAACCAGATTAAAAGTAAATTTAAAAATTGATAAATTTAACAATTTCAGTGTTTATGTCAAATTCATTGAATTTAGAAATTGTAAATTAAATTTTCAAAATTTCATAAAATTACCTTTCATTCTATTATTCAGTTTATTATTATCAAAAAGATGCAATTTACATTGGCTCACTATTGTTTACATTTATTTTCTTAGATTTCCTCTACACTTCCTTCAATGTAAAATTTAACTGTTATATTTCATTTATTCACAATAATTTCAAAGAAAGTAATTAAATTTTCCAATTAAATAAATAAATATAGCTTTCTATTCTGTAGATTAGCCAACTGTCATAATCTAAATAGGGTTAGTATTAATTTCATCTTATAAAATTTACTAATTTCAATAAATTAGAACTTCACAATTTGCTTACATAAATTTGGATTGTACTACACTTATTATATTTCAGCCAAATAGATACATTAATTCCAATTAAATATTCTCTGCAACTATTTCTTGGTTTCATACTTTTTATTTCCCTAAATTACTATCTTGTATTAAGTTTACATTTCTGTTTTACTTTATATCAATTATAACCTAACAGTCGTTACAATCAATTGGATTGTATTGAATTTGGTTATTCATCAACTGCCATTTACACTACAACCTTAATTTACAGAGTTACTATAAATAAATATTATGGCATTGGTTATACTTATTTTAAATTTTATGCTCAAGAGCAACAATTAACACTTTCCATTATTATAACAATATTAATTCACAAATTTACATTCCCATCAGTTTCTTATATTTAACTTATAACCAAGTATGACAATTCACATTATTTCCATTAATTGCAATTTCATCTTAAATTGTTAATTTTTAATTACACAACTACATTTAGTTTTTAACATTGATTGTATTTGTTTTTATTATATTCCGTTTATAGCTAAGTCATAATATTTGAATTTCAATTAAATTGTAACGTTCATTCAAGTTAGTTAAATATTAACTTGCATTAACACGTTTCCTTAATTTACAATCAACTACCGTTTCCAAGGTTTTATTACATTGAACCATTTAATACTTTCCTTTACTTTGCATATACAATTACATCCGGGTAAAATCCTTTCACTACTTTCATTCATTCAAATTTCAATTTCTTGCAATAACTCATTTATTATAAATTTGCATACCAAAAATTTTAGGTTCCAATAAATAGGATTTATTCAATTCAACCTTTTTGAATTAGGTCTATTCTAATAAATAAAATATTTCATAGGTTAATTCTTAACATTTACTTCATTACAAATTATAACAATTATATTTCTTTGTAGATTTAATTTCAAAATCTTATTTATATGACAAATTTAATTAACGAAATTCACGGGTCGTTACACTTATAGCATATAAACCACACTAATTTACATTCCGAACATCATAGCGGAAAGAAATATATCTAGAAGAGGATGATCATATCCTGATGGAAGCGACCCACTTAGCCCTGCTGCATCTAACCTTGTTTCGGTCATTTCCGGTTGATGAGGCCAAAGAGGTAACAATTCACTTTCACAAATCACATATCACATCACTTTGAATGCCACATTCGCCATTTCTGTTGACTGCTAATTGCCTTTCACAAAAATACAACCCTTGAGAGCTCGTACGTCTTAAGGAAGGGTGTTAAGCTAAGAAAAGTTGCCTTCTCCGCCACCAAACAGATGTACGTTTGTAAAAACCAATGTACATAATCTCAGAAAATGCAATTGCAGACATTCATCCATACAAGTTGTCCAGGAACATGACAAACCGAAGGTACTTTCCTACCACATCCTGTCGGGAAATTCCTAGGATTAGTAGCGAATAGTCCTTACATTGGATATTTCATAACGAAGAGACTACTGCTACTATATGTATATTGGGATTTTAACCCCAAATGATCAACAAGCAGTCCTTCACTAAGAAAATCCTAAACATCAATATCATCGGCCAACCTGCACAATCGTCGTATAAATGTTGGTCCGAAGTGGTTTTCAGATAAATCTAATCCCGGTCTCTTCGCACCAACAACGCAAAAGCATTCCTCAACCTCATACAGAAACTATGTCTCGTAGACTTATCACGTTTCCAATTTCAACTTACTATCCTTCGGCCAAGAAGGAAGCTCGATAGATTGGAGTAATACTCCGCACTACACGAATCAACATCCTTAACACAAACGATAATCAACCCTACACAAATGGCTATGTACTAAATGTACGACTAAATAGTTCCCACATCAAGTCGAGGAACTAAAAATTTGGGCAAATTCGATAGTCGATTATTTAACTATCAAAGCAACAAACAAATATTTAGCACCATAAGCAATCACTAGGCCCTTTTAATTAATCTTTTATTAATTAAACCACTTGCCAAATATTCACTTCAAATTATCTTTAAAAAGATATAATTCCAAAACCATTTCAATATTCTATATCGGAAAACATTTGCATATAATTATTTAATAATAAGTAATTCACAATTCTCTTAATTTTCAACACTTAGAAAATGTTACATATACTTAAATCATGGTTAAGTATATATTTTATTCTTTAAGGAAAACATTCTCTTAAACATATTTATTTGGGTCAAAATTAATGTTGCGTAAAACATCGTTACGACAACCCATAATCATCAGTATAGGGATTCGATAATTAGATAGATATATAAATCCCATGTATTATACAAAACATCTTCTTTCGAAAATCATTTACTATAACAACAGTGTTATAGTCCATACTTCCTTTACTTCTCGAAAACGTCTATTTCAACAATGAAGGTTGAAATCTATGTATTCGATACTTAATACATTTTAAAACATCTTCAAACCATTTAACTCCATTTAAAAATCACTTTTCAAAATATTTATTTAATTTAAAGAATTATTCACTGTCCAAAATCGTGAATATAATTCGTTTACCAATTCATTATTATTGTAACATTTAATTTAAAGGATAATTCACTGTCCAAAGTCGTAAATATATATCCTTTAATAAACTTTCATATTTCACTTATCAAAATAAGTTGATTTCGGAATTATAAAACAATGTTTATAAATTCACGTTTATATTTTATAAAAACTTCAATATACAAAATTACTTTATTAACAAATCCATTTATATCTCATATATATTCCAAAATCCATTATAAGTTAATTTACTTATAATTCTCTTATTTACAATTTCATTCTTTTTTATAACTTCATAAATTATAAATCTTATTCACTTATAAAATCCATTTATAACTTCATTTTAACGCTTATAAAACTCCTTTATAATTCATTACCTTTTTATTTATAAAATATCAATTTTATAAATCTTATATATAAACCGTTTATAATAATTTCAAAAATCTCAACTTAACTAAATTTACAAAATGATCAACTTCATATTTAAAAAAAAAATCATATTTTGATTTCATTTCACAAAAATCATAATTTTTATAACATAAAAATTATAACTTTTATTTATTCAAAATAAATCCATTCCTTTAACAATTCAAAGTTTAATAGAACATCTATTTTCATAATCACTTGGAAATCCTTTTTAATTTGGAAACCATCACTTTAATGTGTTTAAATTACCAAAAATAGGTCCAATGCTGCAACAGCACTAAATACATCAATCACGGCATCCAAAACATCCTATATCATATGATAACAGCATATATCACAATATTTGTAAATAAAATCAACACTGGTGAGGAATCCAGTTGGATCCCTCCAACCTGTCACCTGCAACAAATATACATATTAGAAAATATGTACAATGTCCGCTTTGAGGCAGACGCGTGTACAAAAGGTCATCCGCTCATACACGGGAACGTATAGGGTCTAATCTGCTCGTATAGGCAGGAAATATATCCAAACCAATTAATATATAGATAATACATCATATATCTTCCAAACAATCATTAATGAACACAAAATAAATTAATTCTCACTTATATAAAAATATAAGCGAGACAAATAGAGTGAGTTATACTCATTTTGATTCCAATAGTAGTTGCAGTGTTTTAGTCCGAATAAAATTAAACAGGCGTTTAATTTTACCCAAAATTTACACTAGCTCCAATCAACTCCAAACCAGTTATATAATATATTGCTTGTCAATACGGACCCAACGCAACTTGTTTCGTTAAAAACAGACCTCGTATGAAGAAGTTATAACGTTTAGAAGTTTATACGAATTAATATATAAATTAATTACAAATTTTATTTTATTTTCAAACCCTGATCAACCACGACCGTCGATTTTAATTCTAGAAAATCTGAGCCGCGTTTTCTTCTTCTCCCCTCTTCGTACCTTTATGCGAGAAAACCCACTTAGCCGCCGTTCGTTTTTGAATTTTCGCGACCTCATCTCGACGTTTGAAGACGATCGACTATAACCATTCGAACGACCACCACTTGCTCCACCTTTGGCCAGCGACCGGCCAAGCTCGGCCACCCCATCACATCAATTTCCATGCACGAACGTTGGCACTTCATTGGCCTGCTGCGCCTCGATCAACGCGCCGATTACGATCATAGCCGTATGGATTAAAAGATCTCACGATGCTCTTCCACTTTGTAGTTGAACATTTTTCGAATAGGTTGATGGATCGAGAGATTTTGAGGGAAGAAGTTTGGAAAATATCATCCATTGAAAAATTAGAGGCGACTGTAACCCTAGGCTAGGGTTTTGTGTGAAAAAGTGAAGATAATGTGGCCTTTTATAGAAAATTTTCGCGCACTATTCACCCGAAAATTTCCGAACTCCAAACGAAGCGTGCCGCCTAGCGTTTATAATGTTTTTCCCTTATTCCGAACACAATGGAATATATATCGGGAGCCAATTCAATTGTATTTGGAAGGTAGGTTTTCGAATCGACTTATTTACATTTAAAATTCACTTAAACAAATTTCTACGCGTTTCAGCTTGCCACGACTAAACCGTAAATCCGATTGACACAAATTTGAAATCCTACAATAATATAACATTACGGATCCAATGAACTGGTTTCTTCGAAATCCAAGACCGTATCAAAAATGACTATTTTTACACGTTAATTAAATATTAAAATATTCAATTTCTATAAATTTACTTTTAATTCGATTTCAAAAGTTTACCAACATCATTCTAATTCTAATAGAATTTAATACAACTTTATAAATCATTTTTATTCATATTAAATCCAATTTCAAATTATTTTCGCAATTTCAAATATTAAATTTAACGATTTAATTATCCAATTAAATACTTATATTTCAAATATAAGTTATTCAACTTGTGAATTTTACTTTTGAATACTTAAAATCAATTAAATATCCCAATTTCAAATGACTGAAATTCTGGGTCGTTACATATTCCATTGCTTAAACCCTCATTCTATCTTCATTTCATTTTCATTCACAAAACAAAACTTCTTAAGAACTCTAAGTAAGGCCTACTTTTTCCGAAGAAGAAGAGGAAGTGGTTTTCAAGATAGAAGAGATCAAGCTTCCAAATTTAAGATGGAAAGAAGACTAAAATAAGTCTTCTTAAGCTAGGTGAGTAAAATCTTTCTCTAAATACGTATCCTAACCTATTGGATTCAGATTTGACTTTTATATAAATATTTTAATAAGGCTTAACATGTTTGGATGGTTGAATATTATTTTAGTTATGGTTGAAAATTCAATTAAAGTGAATTAGTTAATGTTTTAGGGTAAAACATGATCTAATTACATCCAAATGCCATGAAATTTTGATATCATATGCTTAATGATGCGATAGAGTTGTTTTCTTTATTTCATAATTTTGGAAGTTAATATGAATATTTTATGAATTTTCTATGTTGGGAAAAATGGTTAATTTCAAGGTAATTAATTATTTTGACTTGAAATTTTGGAACAATGTAAAATTTGATTAATTGGATTTTTGGTGAATTTCCGAAATTTTTCCAGTCTATTTTCTATGTTATATGAATTATTTAGTAAAAGAAAGCATTAGTTAATTAAGGGACCATTAACTAATATATTAGTCAATTAATTGTGTGATTAGCCAATTTTGAAAAGATAACTGAAAAGTGAACTGAAAAACATGAAATTAGCCAATATTTCTTAAGTGGATAATAGTGCCATTGAACCCTTAACTAAGCAAAAATTATATCTAATGAAGGCATATAATAGGCAAGAACACTTAGGCATCAAACATCTTAGTTTACGAAGATAGCATGCGATGGAAAAATAATGAAAGCACGTGAAGGCAAAATAATAAAAACATGCGAAGGCATAATAATAAAAGCACAAGAAGGCTATGGGGGATAACTCACAAATGGGAGCAATTGAATTAAACATGATAGCTTGTATATGCATGTGCATATCAAGCAACATGAAGCTTTATTACACTAGGATATGAAAATTTAAGCACAAAGGCATGCATTATTGTACCGAGGACAAAATGAAATAAGAAAACTCCTGGTTCTAAAATAAATAAACTAAGCATACAAAGTTCTACATATATTATTATTCATGAAAGTAAGGCTTGAATAACTTTGCACATGGAATGTACAAACACACGAAAACTAGCAACCCAAGCATGCTCACGCAGCCCAAAGATGTAAATGTTGAAGGCTCGTATATTGTTCAGCGGGGAAACTTTTTCAAACAATATAATAATAAGGTGACAACATGCAAGCTTATTTACGTGGTACTTGGGTGAGTGATTGTATGAGAAAACATTAGGAAAATAAACATGCAAAAGCATTTGTTAATAATAGGACGCAATGGCTGCATATAAATAAGCGCGATGACTCAATAGAAATAGCTCGCGATAGCTAAACGGAAGATTCTCCACGATCGCTCTTTGGAGTATAATATAACATAGCTTGGGAAGCTATTTGCCCATGATAACTATATAGTTATATTATAAGATGGCCTAGGATAAATAAATCATGATGAATATGGGATAATCATTCAACAAAAGCTAGGCTAAAATATTCGAAGGCTGCGGGATAGTCGTTACGGGATGACAAAGAATTATTCACGGTGGCATGGGACGCTATATTTTTCTAAGTAAAATAAGGGATACTTCAGGCACTTTGGACGATAGTTTCCAAGTTCTATTGAACTATTTCATAGGGATGAAATTTAGGGAAGATTTTATAAGTTAAAATTGTGTTAACTTATTTTTGAAATGAAGAAAGCTTATGGTAGCTAATAAATGATAGGATACCATTTAAATAAAGGATAAAAATGTTTTATCTAAAGAATGTGTAGTGCACACAATTAATGAAAGAACAAAAAGTGTTGAACCATGATGTAATGACCCAAGATTTTAGGAATTCATTCTGAAAAATATAAATAAATTCAAAATAATTTTTAAATAAATTTTGAAAGGGAATTGATATAGCTTGATAGTGCATCAGTATGTGTGTACATGTGTGCACAGGAAATGCACATGAACTAAAAGCTAAAATCCCTAAACTCTAAGAATAAATACATATTGATATGTATGGGAATATATATATATATATATATAGATTAAATCCTTAAAAGCTGTATGCATAAGTAAATATACATATATGGATGCTACTGAATATTTTTGAGTGTACATGTGCATGTGTGTGTCAATACATAATGATGTATAAATATATATATAGGTGTACTAATTATTTTAGTAAGACTTATATATATATGTTAATAAAATACTAGAGTTCAAATTAGTAAAAATAAAATATACAGACATATTTTAGTATATAGGCAGAAAGAAAGAAAAATGAGGATATAAAAAAAGAAGAGTAGTCCTCTTGTAAATAAATAAAGGAAGTACATACCATTTACATGAAAGCTAAAATGGGAAAAATAAGACAAAACAGGGAAATGCTTGGTATAGGCAGAATTAGGAAGAGTATTTGATAAATAACAAATCAAGTCACATTTTTAGCATGATTGTAGGCAAAGGAAAAAGTATTTTCTGAAAAAGCAAATTTCTGAAATTAACCAAAAAGAATATAACCACTTTTCTCTTCACCTAAATTAAGCCGGGAAGGGTAGAATTTTGGGTTCAAATAAAATGCAGATAGCATAATTTTTCTGGTGGGCAAAAATGGCTTTAGCCAATACCCAAAACCCTAAGGAGGACCCTGTATATATATATGTGTATGCAGCAGCCTCCTCTCCTTCTCAAAAAAGAACTTTGAAAAAAAAAGAAACAACACCATTGAAATCATAAGGCAAGGGAAGGAAAAGAGCTTGAGGCTAAAGGCAGAAGTTCATCAATTAATTAAGGAAGCAGAGAAGAGAGCTAGGTGAGAAAACTCACTCAACAACTTAAGGCACTAAGTCCTAATGAAGGCAGCCAGTTATAAATGAATTTTTCTTAAAAGTATATGTGATTGTTCTTCAGAAGTTAAGGATGCTTTAATGCTAAATGGTTGTTCTGGTTGTTTTATTTTGCGAATATTCTAAATATGATCTGCATGCATACATAAGTATCTTTGAAACCCAGATCTCTTTTTAATATGATACTGGTTAGAAACAAATAAATACCCAGAAAAATAAAATGTTGGATATAAGCAAGTAGTGTTGGTTTTGGCTCAACCTAGAAGAATTGATAAACTTATGGGCTGCAATATACATATGTATATGTGCTGAGGCTTAAAATGAAAAGGAATTAGGAGTGCAATAGGCTTGCCTATGTGCTGACACTCCTGATTCAAAGAAAATATACAATATCCACCCAGCAAATATATTTTGTGATTTAGGAAGCTTGGTCAATCTGAGTTAACTAAAGCACAGATGTTTGCAATAAAATCTTCCTATAGAGCCATAAACCAATGTTAGTTGTCAATATCTCTTTAAAATTGCAAGAACATGTTTTAATAAGTACCAATATTAAAATTGCTTGGTTGTCTCTATTTGTTTATGAGAATGATAAGGAATGCTATGAGATGAATGCTTGCTTCTGCAAAATAACTCACTGATTGGGTTTGCTCTGAAAAATTTAAAAAGAGAAAGTACCTAAGAATTTGATTAGGAAATGGGGTCAAGATTACTGCAGGAATGACTTGTGTTCTTGAGTAATGCAAGTTGACACATGGCTTGTTCAAGTCCTGAGATCTTTGTGTAATGGAGTGAATTAGTTCATTACAGTGTGTCCATTGATTCATAAAATTGCAGATGAGACCAGGATAGATAAATATACCAAGGGAAAAATATTTGATATAATGTGGAAACTAGAGTTTTTCCCAGAATTGAAATATGAGGATGGAATAAATGATTTAACTCATATTGGTTATTTTCCTGTTTGGTATGAATGATTGTTTGAATATGACTGAATTGTATGCTTGAATGTATGTACCATATTTATATATGTAGTCTTTGGAAAGAAAGATTCAAATATGCACATGCACAATGATACAGAGCATGCACACAAGTATTACCTGTTTCCAAAGGGCAGAACTTTATGTATATGTACTTAACTTGATTTTAACCTAATTAATTAATTGCTTTTGTGAATTTTCTCATACCAGACATGTGTCTGACCCTAGTGTGCTAATGGCATCTGGGGTGTCTCATTTAAAATGAGGCAGCTTCAAATGCTTTTTCAGGGACAGCAGCCTCTAGATAGGAGTAGAAGCAAAGCATTGAGAAGAAGATTATAGCATGCTAGAATTAGATAGATAAGAGCTTACAAGATGAAATTTGCATGTATGATATTTTAAAAAGAAATTTCCATTGTACTAAGTACAGAGTGATGTTGGATATTTGGTTAAGTATTTTGAGAATTTGACTTGGAATTGGTATTTAAAATATCTGAGTTTTATTATCTGGAATGTTGAAAAGTTTAAGCTATAATTTTGTAAGTTAGATCACCAGTAGGGATTTTATAAGATAGTGATGTTAGATCCATATTAGTAAATTATTTAAATGTTCAGATATGATTTGCTCGGACACTGTCACACCAGTACCTTAGTAGTTTTAACATAAAATCTGAATCTCTCTTCACTAAAGCTTTGGGCAAAATGCATTTTAAGACCTTCTGAAATATGTCTAAGTAGAGAGTCTATTTAATCCATATTTTATTTGCTAAGTATCCATGTGAGAGGAAACTCACCCCGGACTGCATTTCATTTAGTCTAGTACCTTGGTATCAAGGAATCAAGCTTTTGGAATATGATGATTCACTTAAGAATATCCCAGACATGAGTTTGCATATAAGGTAGTTATTATAAGAAAGAAAACATAGGAAATGATATAAGCTCATATCATTTTCAAAGCACAGACACTATACAATTGATTTTACAGATAATCATAACATAATTATCTGGGTTCTATGAATCATATTTCATGGAGAATCCAGCAAGCTATCAAAGAATGAAAACCATACTATTACCTATATGAAAAAGATTTTCATTACTTAAATAATAAAATGAAATTAAGCTATGTGGGGATTGATTAAATTTAATCAATCACAGTAACCTCTTGTTTGCCATAACCTGATTAAACCAGAGGGGCACATGCATCTTCATATGTGTGTGCATATTTTTGTGGTTGCACTGATATATCTATATTGGTAAAAATTTTGATCCTGGATAAAGTTTGTTTATGTAAAAAGGAAAATGACCCTGAGAAATATATTTGTTAATGAATGATATATATATATCATCTCAAAAACAAAATCCTTAAAAAGAATAATGAAGGTAGAAAAAGAGAGGGTCATTTCACATGATCGTAAATGTATACCAACTCATAGAGTTATTGGATGGTGAGGAGCCTTGACCAATAGTCTAAAGTCTAATGGTATATGGTAGCAACCCATGGTAGTGTTCAACCTAAGAATATTATAAAACTCTACAGAGGAGTTAAGACAGGGTGCCATGGTGAAGAGCTAATACATCAAGGGAGGATGATATAAATAAATCAGCAACATGAACGATACCAATTCAGAAACTAAGAGGGACTATTGAGGCGTAGTAGGGATGCATACTAGAATGTATTCAGAGTGCTAACATTCAACCTCTTAAGAGAGTCCGGAGGACTCTAGTCAGTGTGGCTCCCATGAGGAAATGAGTTGACATTCACCAGGTGACGTTGTTTGAGCGAAAGATTAAATTAGTGATAGAAGGCCTAGGGAGGTGATCGTTAAAATAAGTTAACGAAAACTTAATAAAAAAATCCTAAAATAAGAGATTATTTGATGGATGAGTGAATGATGAATAATAAGTTAATGATAACTTAATACTGAAAGCCTAAAATAAGAGATTAGGTGATGGATGAACAAATGATTGTTTGACTTAGTTCATATTTGGACGATAAGTATACGGTATACCTAACCTGAATTGATATATGACATGGTTCATTAATGAATAGAAAGTGTAGGGCGCACTTATTTGTTAAATACATGCACATGGTTGCTTTTATGATATATATATTGTTCGTTGTTATATATGTGATATATATTGATAATGATAGAGTGAGGGGAAAACCATTAGCAGCATCGTCTTACTATGGATGCTTAGGGTAAACGTTTTACTCATACCAAACTTCTCGTCTGACCCGTGTTTTTATTATTTTCCATAAACTCGTAGGTACTCATTCGATTAGGCTCAGTTTATAGACTAGATAGTCATCTTTTGAAGGATGAGTAAAGATTTCGAAGACGAAGCAGGAGGCTTGCTATTTAAATAAAAGTATTTTGTAATTCCATTATGTAAACCATTAACTGGTCAGGTGTAGTGTTGGCATCTTCATATGTCGGACATACAATACTTTGATTTTTTTATTATATATTACCCCTGTGTGGGAATGATTTGGATTTAATGATGTAATGGATCTTGTAATTCAAATTAATGTAATGAAAAAAATATAGCTGCTATGTTTACTTATGTTGTAAAAATAATACTGAACTCACTTTTTCACTAAAAAATTATTTCGGTGATGGCTGCATCATCATTAGTGTCTATTTTCGAGTCTCGGGGTGGGGGATGTTACAATTTGGTATCAAAGCTTAGATTAGGGAAACACCATAGTAAAATAGAGCTAAGTAAAACTTATAACTAGAAAACAAACACCTTAGGAAAGGATATACTCTATATACATACTTATATATATACATACATATACATATATATATATAATGTACTTGTATTTTGATATAGATATATAGTAGGATATATCTACCCCTCTATGATTTATCTTACTCTCTTTACTTCCATTTCTTACTAACCTTGCTTATGTAAAAGGCACAAATGGATCCATGTAGCCTATGTTTGACCATAGGTAGTGCGACAGCGAATACTAGTGTGGGAGATTATAGTACACAAACCAGTGTCCAAGGAAGGGAGGAGAACTCAGAAGTTTGTACTGAAGTTGATACTTAAGTGCATGCCCCGTCTGAAGAAGGAAAGGATGTGAATGCTTTGTTTTACCAGTTTCTGACGAAAATGATGATGTAATAATTAGTTGGAGCTGTTGAATCGAGACATGAGGTAGTAAGGGAAGCGTACTTTTCCAAGATTGAACAAAGATTTCAAGAGTTGTGGAGGAAAGGAGTTCAAAGGGAAGGAATCTGCCTTGGAGGTTTTGAATTGGTTGAAAGTATATGAATGTATCTTTGGAGAATTGGGATATACTAATGCTTAGAAGAGGATATTGGCTTCACGTTAGCTCTAGGAGGATGCATTAGACTGGTGGGAGGCAGTGATTGCCGAAGTCCCAAAAGAGGAGATGACCTAGGAGTAGTTTAAGAAGCAATTAGAGGCTCAGTTTATCCTAAAATCTTAGAAGAATGCTTCGTGTAGAGAGTTTCTTGACTTGAAGCAGGGAGAGATGACTTTGGCATAATACATCTAGTGATTTAATCTTTGTCAAAGTATGGAAGGAAGCATATCAATACTCCATTGAGGAAGAATGAAAAGTTCATTAAAGGCCCGAGGAAGGGGCTTAATCATAAGGTGATGGCTCATTTGTTAGCTCCGTTTGATATAGTTGTGGAAACAGAGAGGAGGTATGATCGCTTGTATTAGGGAGAAAAGAAGGATGATGTTAATTCCAAGGGTGGGAAGAAGAAATGATTCAATCCGTATTAGAAAGGAAAAAAGGATTAGAAGGCTAGAAAGAACTAGAAAGGAGGAAAGACTTCCAGAGGGGGAGCTCGGAAGTCGAATATAGCTGATGTCACTTGTTTCAACTACGGTTAGAATGGGCACTACTCCACTAAGTGTACCCAGTCGGAGGACATGGCCAAGTGCTTTATTTATAATATGCCAGGCCATAAGAAGAGGGATTACCTAGAAGCTAAGCAAGCTAGTTTTATGATTTAGAAGGACCTTCGTCTGGACCTACAGCCGGGGAGAAGGGAAAGGGTATGTGTGACGCCCCACCTCGAGACCCACATTAACAAAGAGAATTACTTAGTAACTCTATCTGCTAATGCGGAGAATAGCGCTGGTTTACCTACGGACTCACATCCCTTATTATTTGAACACTACCACAACATATCTGTGTTTGTTTGTATTTTAAATGCTAAATGGTTTCATTTTTAATTCTTAACTTAGGATGGTTCCATTCTTAGTCTTTAGGAATTGTATGTAAATGACTTAAGTTACTCTATTGTTGATTTCATGGTCAAAGTTAAGAAAATAGTTTCCATGGAAGCATCAAAATCCCCCAAGCATCCCAAGTTCATGGGCTCCTCCGAAGAAAAGATTTTGACCTCTCATCAGTCTCATTTCATGAAACAGGAAGATATCGACTCTGTTCTCTGCCTCTACGTTATTTTCGAGATTGAGATGAGCGTTCTAGGTGTAGATAACTAAATCAACACTCCTACTGAAGGGTTCTTTGCTTTTACTCCCTTTCACACCTATCACTTATGTTATCTACTCTTCAATCCCATTATTCACAAGGTTCTGGCCTTCTTGACGATTGCCCCTATTCAACCGACTCTAACTCCTACAGTTATATCAATTCCTTGTTTATTCTGTTAAAAGTGCTTAAGCTGGAAGAATTGATGTAACATCCCCTATCTGGAGGCCCAAAGCTAAGCGCTGCAGATGCTGCAGTCATCCATAGTTTTAACTTCCGGTGACCAAATACAATAATGTTAATGGTATCCATAATATCAGAAGCACTTGAATATGAAATAAAATTGTAACACCCCTATTTTTATTGACATTATTTAGGAAATTTAATTAGAATAAATTAAATAGAATAATGTAGATAAGAAGATTGAGGTTGATTAATAAACTAGGCGGCCGTGCTTATTTAAAGTACAAATGGTTAGGAAACTAAACATAAGGGCATTAGGGTAAATGAGTAACTAAACCCCTTCAATTTAGGGGTAAGGAAGCTCTCTAAAATTATGTAAATTCAACATATTTTGTGATTTATAATCTCTTTTATTCTTCATGATATTGTGGATGATTGATGTAAGTTTATTAGTGAATTTGATAACCTATGTTGTATTCACAAATAGGCTATTCTTACTCAAATATAAATACAATTTACATCATCATTTTATTAATTGATTTTTGATTATGAAATTAAAAGTAGAATCAAAATTTGTTGATCTATGTTACTAAATAAAATAGTAGTAGATCATACTTAAAATAGCTTTTGCTTTGACTTCATTTTCATTACAATTGATAAGTGGTTTTAGTTGTTGTATTATAGTTTGATGGTTTATGTTATGTTAGTTAATAACATAAATAGACCATATTTATGATAAATACATCACTAATTCCACTTAAGATCAAAGTACAGAGATCATAGATTGTTGTGTGTTGATTTATGTAAAAACATGAGAGTGGATTTGCCTTTAAATTGTTTTCTAATCTCATATTTTCAATCACTTTTGTTCTTACTAGTTTTACATTTGTCTTAGATTAAAACAATCTCAAGTTTTGTTCAATTTGATTGAGTAGAATTTTAAATCACTTTAATTCACTGCGGATCGACCCGTACTCACCACGTACTAAAATCGTACGCCGTACGCTTGCGGTTATTTTTATTACAATTTTTCGGCGATTTTCTAACCGACAGAAAACTCATCGATTAAACAAGTTTTTGGCGCCGTTGTCGTGGAATAGACCTGATTGTAATTTTACTCTTCGAATTATTTTGTTTGATTTTTGCGTGTTTTCATTTTGTGTGTTAATTTGCATTTTTAAAAAAAAATTTGTTGTCTGTTTGTGTGATTTTTGTTTTCATTTGACTTGTGCTTGTTGTTTTTCTATTGGCATTTGCAATTATAAAAAAAACACTTCAAGAAATTACGCAAATCTCAATTTCATTTGCATTTGTACAAACTTTCATATTTACTTTTACATTACTGTTTCAGCTATTAACATTTACATTGCATTTTTAGTGATTTACATTTACAATTTGTAATCTACATTCTCTTATACAAACTGTCATATACCATTTCATTTCTCTTTTTACTGCCTCTATGCATACATCCATACAACTCTTCCTATCCACTACCACATTATTTCTACTGCACAGTGCAACCTGCTGCATACATCACTGCCTGAACATTTCATCAATACTACTGCTGCTGCCTCGACCTTCCCACTACTTCATTTCACAAACAACCACTTCCTTGTCACCTACTCTCTGCCTCACCACTGTTGCCATTTCAGACTTCATCACCTCTGTCTCCCTGCTCAATTTTACCACTGCCTCTACCTTCATTGACCAACCTACCAATCAACCATCCTCCTTCCATCAACCACCACAGCAGCACCATCACTTCATCACCCCTAACCACAACTGTCACTACTCCTTCATAATCACCATCCTCAACCATATCAAAATCCCCCAATCTTCACTTCCTCTCTACATTACAATGTCACTTACCTCTGCAACAGCCACCACCACATCCATTCTACATTCCTCCACCCACCTGGACCATCAACTGTTAACACACCAAACTTCACCACTTCACATACATACATATCAAACACTTCATTGTACACATACTCCAATTTCACATACTTCTCCCCTCATATACATAAATACAACTACATCACCACTCTACCACACAGTTGTTACATACTTCCAACCAACTAACCCCCATCTCACTGCCAACACACCAGTTCATCAACATAATCACTGTCCATCGCACTTGAACTACATCATCCCCTGCCTTCACCAACCATCCAACTCAAAACTGCTTGTGCTCATCTACCTATACCACATACCCTTATCCATCTCTGTGCACATATCCATATATCAACACACACTACAATATAAAAAAAATCCGCATTTCATACTCCTCACCAACCACCACCTACCTCTATTGTTACCAATTCCAGTGCCTTGCCTTTACCTCACCCGCAAACCATCAAACTTCACAGCACACATACTTCCCCTCTACCTTAAACTCCATCATCATCTCTGTTACAACACATTCAAACATCTCCCCATACTACCTCCTTGCAAGTTTATCCTCACAAACATCAACTATCCCTCACATTCTACATCATCGTCCAACATACTTCACAACACACCTCCACCATACGCAACAGTCATTCATACATCAGCATTCTCAAATTGCAAACATATCATCCCCTGTGAACTGTGCACATCATAACAACTTGCCTCAACTTCATCACAAATACATCAGCCATACAAAACAGTGCACAAACAGTTAATTTCCTTACTCCTGCTACCATCCTCCTACCAGAACCACCTCCCTGAACTACCTCTGCCATATAAAACACCACATCAAACTACTGGAAACCAGAGCAACACAACCACCTATCAACTGCATCTACAAAAATGCAGTGCTAAAGCCTCCTGTCAACCCACCTTGTCAACTCTCATACACCCAAACATCATTCAACAACCCTTCACAAACATCATTCAATGACCTGACCATCATCAATTTCAACTACCCTCTGCCAGACTTCTGCCACGTACTCTTGACCACCCAGGCTTTAAAACCACCCTCTACCTTCACTAAACTCCTATGCACATCACCCCTCTACCAGAGAAAACCTATATCAGTCCATCTCCCTTCACTGCCTTCTCCATACAAGCCTGCAACCTCACAAAAATTTCATAATCATTGCAACATACAAATTACAAAACCTCTCCTCCTAACCCACAAACGAACTCTGCCTCCCCGCCACTTCATCCATCACTATCCAAACATCAAACCCGTTTCACAAAACTAACCTGACACCACGAACACAAGAATCGCCTGAACCCGCCACTGCACGTTCAGACAAAAAACCCAAACTATCCTCTAGAACAAGGTCGATTAATAAATTCCAGCCACAACAACCGAATCAAATTTTTGTTGTGGAGCGACTCTACTAGGGATTTGCAGAATTCCCTTTGTGGAATTTTGATTATGCTGCGTATTTGAATTTCGGGTTGAGAACTTTGGGGTGAAATTTATTTTGTTTAAATGAGGGATTTATGTTGAGGGTTTAACTGTTTTTTTTTAATTAAGGCCGGCTTGTTACGTTTTTAGGTATGCTAGTTTTGGTGAGTTTTTAGTGTAATTTTTTGTAAAGTTTTATTTTAGTTTCTTAAAAAAATCTACTTGGATAATTCAAGTTTTACTTTTACCCTTATCTTTTGTTTAACTTTCATCCTTATCTTTCTAAAAAAAATTTACCTTCGTTTTAAGTCTTCATTTTCAATTTTCTTTTGTTTTATCTTAAAAAAAGAAAGATCGTTGCTTAAAAAAATCATTTTCAACACTTTTCAGGTTGCAGGTTGCAGGAAACTAGACAAGAGGACATAACTGCTTGCTAAATAACTACACTACTTGCTTGTTAATAAAAAAATCGCCGTTAAAAAAATAAATTGCGAATAATTGTGCACGCTATGATATCGTGCTCTTATCTATTGCTTTTATTTGCTTTGCATTGTTGGTTGCTTGCATTTTAAAAAAAATTCAAAAACAAAAACAAAAACAAATTTCATTCGTAGTTGCATTGTTAAACTCACGTTTAGTTTCTGTTTTGCATTCATCTCATCTTAATTTTATTTTCTAAGGGCAATATCCAAATCCACATAAGATGGGGGATCTCTTCACCCTTTCCTTGGCCCACAAATTACATTTCTTCATAGAATTTTGACTAATAATAACGGCTAGACGGTTGACTTAAGGGAGTCGTGAGCTCACCTGTGGCTTAATTGTATCTTGACAAGTTATCTTCCTTGAACAATTTTATTTCTTGGTGTCTAAGCTACGGCAGAGCAATAATCAGTGATAAATATTACGGTGATTCGTAAATATTTTATTGATTATTTCTCTTAAGGTACTTAAACCATCGGTTGCATTGCTATGGTCATTCGTAGTGCATTAATAACTCCTGCCCGTTACCTGGCTAAGAAATATTTTGTTGGATTAAGACAAAGTGTGATTATACAATTTTGGGTTAGGAGCTATTAAGGACAGAAAATTTGTAATTAAGTCCATGCATTCTTTTAGTTTTATTAATTTATGCACATTTTAAAATAAGAAAAAAAAATCAAAATCCAAAACTAAAAAAATTGTACATTTTACTTAACTTAATTTGTGTTTAATCCAAAATACAAAAAAAAGTTCCTTTTAAATTTTTTCCTTTGAAAAATTTCAATCAAAATTTAAAAAAAAAATGAGTTAGTTTTTTTTAGAAAAACAAAAATCCAAAAAAAATATAATCTTTTCAAAAGGAAAAAAACAAAAACATATAAAAAAATTTAAAAATCAAATCTCTCTTTTTAAAAATAAATCCTTTTTGGTAAATATTTTTCCTTTTTTTAAAAAAAATCACTTTATTTTCTAAACCTGGCTTCTTTCTCTTATATTCGATTCTAACTTCTTTCTCTTCTCGACTTTTGCTAGTGCATGAGTACTTGGACTCATGACACAATAACGAATCATTGGACTCATGACCCTTATACAAATCGTTTAACTCGAACAAACGATCCTCCTGAATTGGCAAATGAGAACGCTCCTCGAACTCTTATGGATAGAACCTTTCTCGATAGAGTTTCTATCCCTTCCTGTATCACGTTACCCGCCCCTATGGGTAATCATTTCAAAATTCATTCATACCATATTACCACGCTTCCAAAATTTGGCAATTTTGAACACGACGATCCTTACATTTTCTTAACGAAATTCTAGCAAGTTTGCGCAGCCATTAAACTCCAACAACTTTCTGATGACAGAATCAAATTTCGATTAATTCCATTTGCTCTTACTGATTATGTTGAAAAATGATTGTGTAGCTTACCCTCAAACTCGATTAAAACTTAGGAAGAATTTGTTAAAGTTTTCTTAAAAAGTTCTACCTCTTGTAAAAAACTACTAAAATCCGAAACGAAATCGGAAATTATCATCAATTCAGGGGCGAACCATTTGGAAAATATTTTGAAATATTTAAAATGCTATTGACAAAATGTCCACACCATAATTTCGAAAAATGGACCCTTTGCCAAATCTTATAAGACGGACTTGAAAATAGCTCGCGAACAATGCTTGGCAATTTCTTGAAAACTTAACCGAAAAATCATCCCAATGGGAATGTTCTAATGAAAAATCAATTTACTCACGATCGAGCGCACACTCGTTAGGATCATCTTTGGCTTTGGAAGCTAAAATCGATGCAATTATTAATAAATTTGACAACGTTTTCTCATCCAACCAAGTGAACCAAGCTTCCCTACCCATGTGTTATAAACATAACGATCCGAATCACATAGCCGATCAGTGCCCTAATTCGATTGAACAACTCAACGCTTTCAACAAGGTTAAAAACGGCCCGTTTTCTCCAACGTTCAATCCTGGTTGGAGAAATCATCCGAATTTGCTTGGAACCAAAATAATCCCAACACAAATTTGGTTTGTCCCAATTTTCAAGCATTTTCGAATAATGCTTCGAATCCTACCTTTCAACCCAATCATTTTCAACAAAATTTTGCGGGTCCGTCTCAAAATCAACCGCAACAATCTTTTGCTCCCCAAGACGATAAACGGTTAACTTCACTTGAATTTTTTTTTGAAACTTTGGCTAAAACAACCACTCAAAGCCTCCAATCAAACGGTAATTTGCAAAATTTGTTAACCTCGTACATGTAGAATACGAATCAATCAATTGATAAATTTGAAATGCAAATGAGTCAATTAGCCACGTCTGTGAGTGAACGTGAACGAGGCACATTCCCAAGTCAGCCAGTTTCGAATCCCAGAAATCAAAACACGAATTCTAATCAAGCCCATGTTGTTCAAGATAGTAACGTAACCCAAATGAATGCTATCACAACTTTGTGTTCCAGTAAAAAAATCGATAATCAAGTTGAAAATCCAAAAGATTTGCCGAAACCCCTCTCGACACTTCTAAAACAACAAACGAATCGAAACAAAATGTTGAGCCAAACATCGAATCAAACTCCAATCCATGTTCTTCTTCTACTCAAGTAGACCCACCGACTGAGTATCATGTTCCATTTCCACATCGTCTTCCACCCAAGAAACACTTTGACCAAATGGAAAAGAAGTTGGAAATTTTTAAACAAGTCAAAGTAAATATTCCGCTTCTCGATATCATTCAACAAGTCCCAACTTACGCTAAGTTTCTCAAGGACTTGTGTACCCAAAATGTCACACTCATGTACCCAGAAAAGTTTTCTTAGCCGCTGGACTTAGCGAAGTCTTGTCCTAGTCAATTCCCATTAAATACAAAGACCTTGGATGTCTGACGATCTCATGCACAATAGGAGACAAAACGATTAACAAATGCTTACTCGATTTGGGTGTGAGTGTCAATTTGATTCCCTATTCAGTTTACCAACAACTTGGCTTGGGTGAACTAAAACCGACAAAAGTAACTCTTCAATTTGCCAATCGTTCAATAAAGAAACCCATGGGAGAAATCGAGGACGTACTCATCAAAATCGCTCAATTCATATTCCCCGTCGATTTCATCATTTTGGAGACTTAACCCGTGAATAATCCAATGAGTCAAATTCCATTGATTTTAGGCCGACCCTTCTTGGCTACTTCAAATGCTTTAATCAATTGTTGAAACGGTTCGATGAAAATTTCTTTTGGAAACTTGAATTTGGATCTTAACATTTTCAATCTTTAAAATCAACCGAACGAACCACATAACCAAACGCTAGTAGTTAGCTTCATTCAAGAGAACTTCGATAACAAAACAGTTAACTTAAATCATGAACGTGAGACTGAATACAAACAACTGTTTCAAGATGGGCTTAAATAAATCAAAATTGTTGTTCCATTTGAACCCCTTACCGTTGAACTAGAACATCCACCGAATTCGTTGATTGAGGAACCATTGAGGTTGGATCTTAAACCCCTTCCCTATCACCTTAAGTACGCATACTTAGGTGACAACAAAATGTTTCCCGTCATAATCTCTTCATCTCTCTCTCTCTCGATCAAGAAGCTTCCCTTCTTTCAATTCTATCGAAAATTAAAGAAGCAATTGGATGGTCAATCACCGATATAAAGGTAATTAGTCCTGCTCTTGTTTAACATCGCATCCATTTAGTGGATGATGCCAAGCCCGTTCATGACGCTCAACGAAGGCTTAGCCCAAAAATGAAGGATGCGGTTCATTATGAAATTCTTAAACTTCTCGATAACGGAATCATATACCCAATCTCCGATGGTTTGTGGGTTAGCCCAATTCATGTGGTGCCTAAAAAGTTAGGACTTATCGTTATCAAGAATGATTCTAACAAACTCATTACAACTCGTACTCAAATGGGTTGTCGTGTTTGCATTGATTATCGAAAATTAAATGCTGCAACATGTAAGGATCATTTCCCTCTTCCTTTCATCGACCAAATGCTTGAACATTTAGCCGGTCACGAATTCTATTGCTTTCTCGATGGTTATTCCAGCTATAACCAAATTCAAATTGCTCCCGAAGATCAAGAGAAAACAACTTTCATGTGTCGCTTTGGCACTTTTGCTTATCGACGTATGCCCTTTGGCCTATGAAACGCTCCTGCAACTTTTCAAAGATGCATGGTCAGCATATTTTCTAATATGATCGAGTGCTTTCTTGAAGTGTTTATGGACGATTTTTCTATCTTTGGAAACTCTTTTTCCGAGTGCTTACACCATCATGAGTTTGTTCTTAAACGATGCAAGGACAAACATTTTACGTCAAATTGGGAAAAATGCCATTTTATGGTCAAACATGGCATTGTCCTTGGGTATGTCATTGCAAACAAAGGCATTGAGGTAGATAAAGTGAAAGTTGATGTAATAGCGAACCTACCCATTCCCAAATATATCGAGGACATTCGTTCATTTCTTAGACACGTTGGTTTTTATCGACGTTTTGTGAAAGACTTCAGTAAAATTGCTCGACCGCTTATGACTCTTCTTGGAAAAGACGTTCCGCTTGATTTAAATTCTGATTGTGTTTCTGCTTTCGAATGTCGTAAAAACGAACTAATTTCCGCTTCCATCATTTGCTCTCCTAATTGGGATCTTCCTTTCGAAATAATGTGTTACGCTTCTAACTTCGCATTTATTGCTATCTTAGGACAATGTATCAACAAAATCCTTCATGTCATCTACTATGCTAGTATGACTCTAAACGATGCTTAATTGAATTACATGACCACTGAAATAGAGCTTATAGCAATAGTTTTTTCGCTCGAAAAGTTTCGACCTTATCTGATTGGCTCACACATTACTGTTTACACTGACCATTCCGCTCTTAGATACCTTTTTGCTAAAAAGGATGCTAAGTCTTGTTTGATCCATTAGATCCCTTTACTCCAAGAATTTCTTACGATCAAAGACAAAAAAGGATACAACAATGTCATCGTTGTTCATCTGTCGCATCTTCCAAATGCATAATCTTCTTTATCGATCAACGAGAATTTTCCTAATGAACAACTCCTTTCTGTTTCGGTCGATCCATGGTATGCAGATATAGTGAACTATCTAGTCACTAAGGAAACTCCTTCATTTTGGTCGAAACAAGATAAATATAAATTTCTTTCCCAAGTCAAATACTTCTATTAGGATGATCCATACTTGTTTAAATACCATTCCGACCAAATCATTCGACGTTGCATTTCGAATTGCGAAATCAAAAGTGTTCTTTCATTTTGTTATGACCAAGCTTGTGGAGGACATTTTTGTCCTTGAAAAACTGCTGAAAAAGTACTTCAATGTGGCTTTTACTGGCCTACTCTTTTCAAAGACGCATTCGAGTTCTGTAAAACTTGCGATCGCTGCCAAATGATAGGAAGAATCTCTTGACGAAACATGATGCCTTTGAACCCCATTCTTACGATCGATATCTTTAACGTTTGGGGTATTGACTATATGGGACCGTTCCCAAATTCTTTTGGAATTTTGTACATTCTCCTTGCTGTCGATTATGTCTCCAAATGGGTGGAGGCCATTCTGTGTAAAACAGATGACCACAAAGTTGTTGTGAGATTTATAAAAGAAAACATCTTTTCGAGGTTTGATACACCTCGCACAATAATAAGCAATAATGGAACCCATTTTTGTAACCGATCATTTGAAAATATAATGAAAAATGCTCGATAACCCACAAGTTATCCACTCCTTATCACCCTCAAACTTGTGGCTAAGCTGAAGTTTCAAATCGTCAAATCAAACAAATTTAAGAGAAAACCGTTAAAAAAAGATTGGTCTCAGAAATTGACTGACGCACTTTGGGCTTACCGTACCGCTTTTAAAACTAATCTTGGGAAGTCTCCATTTCGTTTAGTTTACGGGAAAGCTTTCCATTTACCAGTTGAAATTGAACACAAAGCGTTGTGGGAAATTAAGAACATAAACTTTGATCTTAAAAAAGCCGGCGAAAACAAAAATTGCAAATCAACGAATTAAAAGAACTTAGGAATGATGCCTACGAAAACGAGAAAATCTACAAATAAAGAACAAAAGTTTTTCATGACAAGTCTATCCTAAGAAAAAACTTTTCGCCAAACCAAAAAGTTCTTTTGTATGACTCTAGACTTCACTTATTCCATGGGAAACTAAATTCGAGATGGACCAGACCATTTATGGTACGAAGTGTTTTTCCACATGATGCCATAGAAATACAAAACCCTAGAGATGGAATAATTTTCAAAGTCAATGGTCATCGCTTGAAACTATACTTGGAATTGCCAAGTAATCAAGAGGAGGAGCTCATGATTCTTCATGAGCCATACTACATCTAGTAGGAAATGTTAACCCTCTTTTGTAAATATGTCCATATTCTTTTCCCCCTTACACTCATTATATCATGCATTGACTGTGGGGACACAATCAAAATTAAGTGTGGGGAGGAGTTTCATCTTCATTTTTGATTTTTCATGGTTTAGTTTTTGCATCTTCTTTCCAAAACTCAAAACTTAGAAAGAAAAAAAAACCCTTATTTGATTCGATTTTTTATTCAAAAGAAATAAAAATACCACTTTGAATAACTTTGATAATCAACTAAGGATCCATTTCATAGTTGCACTATGTTATCAACCGAAACAACTAGCCAAACTCGAGTCTAATTGTGATGATAACTTAATTTTTGTTGGATGTTTTGACGAGTAAACTAAAATTTCATGATGACAACTGAAACTTATATTTAACTTATTTGTGTTAATATAAATGTAAATTCTTCATTTGTAAATATTTTCAAAAACTTGCATTCATGTCTTTGTGAATAAATCTTGCATTTAGGAAAATTTTCATGTTGCATTTGGATTTTGTGGGTAGTATCCGCCGAAAACCCTCACGAGACAACACTCGTCCTACTAGGGATGCCTAGAGGTTTAACGGCTTATTGCATACGCTCAATGCAATCGTGTTTCCTACGAAAATGGATTAATCTTAGTTTTAGTTTATTCGAGGACGAATAAAATGATAAGTGTGGGGTTATTTGACGTGCACGTAAATGTGCATATTTTTACTTTCATATTTAATCTACTTTTATTTTAATAAATGTCATATTTGGGTATTTTTACATGTTTTTACCAAAATCCAAATGTCATCAAATTATCACTCATTCACCTTCAACTTAGGGGCAAAATGGTAATTTTGTGCATATATTAATTTTGAAGAATATTTATCTGCACATTTTAGTTTTATTTGTAGGAATTTGGATGGAAAATGGAAAAAGCCTTCATGAAGAAATGCATGCATAAGAGAAGAAGGCAAATTAAGATGGAAATAAATGGATTCATGAAATCATGGAGGACCCCACCTACCCACTTACCATAATCTACAATTATGAGCCAATGCACAAGTTAGTGGAGATTAAAAGCATATGCACACTTAATAGAGGATTAATTCATGCTAATGATAACTTGGTGGCCACACTTCCTAAAGGGTATTTTGGGAAGCCCCCTAAAATATGGATTAGGGTTTTAGGCATGTATAAATAACCCTCTTATGTTCATGTAATGAAGCTTTTATCTACTTATCTTATTATGCAAGTTGTAGCCTCATATCAAATGAGAAATAAAATGGCTTCCTAAGCCTCTTCTTCAATTTCTACTTTTCTTTTATTTATGCTCATTTTCTATTTACATGCTTTCTTTCATTTAATGTTAGTAGCTTAGTTTTATTTTTATGCAAGTAGTTAGTTCATTTTTATTTTAATTAGCTTGCACTTTCCTTTTATTTTCTATGTTGAAATTTACATGTGTGGGAAATGATAACGCAAATGAGTAGCTAAACCTCTTCAATTTAGGGGTAATGAAGCCCTCTAAAATTATGTAAATTCAACATATTTTGTGATTTATGATCTCTTTTATGCTTCATGAAAATGTGGATGATTGATGTAATTTTATTAGTGAATTTGATAGCCTATGTTGTATTCGCAAATAGGCTATTCTTACTCAAATATAAACACAATTTACCACATTATTTTACTAATTGATTTTTGATTATGAAATAAAAAGTAGAATCAAAATTTGATGATCTATGTTACTAAATAAAATAGTAAATAGATCAAACTTAAAATAGCTTTTGCTTTGACTTCACTTTCATTACAATTGATAAGTGGTTTTAGTTGGTGTACTATAGTTTGATGGTTTAAGTTATGTTAGTTAATAACATAAATAGACCATACTTATGATAAATACATCACCAATTCTACTTAAGGTCAAAGTAGACAGATCATAGATTGTTTGTGTGTTGATTTATGTAAAATCATGGCAGTGGATTTGCCTCTAAATTGTTTTCTAATCTCATATTTTCAATCACTTTTGTTCTAGCTTGTTTTACATTTTTCTTAGCTTAAAACAATTTCAAGTTTGGTTTAATTTGATTGAGTAGAACTTTAAATCACTTCAAGTCCCTATTGATCGACCCGTACTCGCCACATACTAAAATTGTACGCTGTGCACTTGCGGTTATTTTTATTACAATTTTTTGGCGATTTTCTAATCGATAGAAAACTCATCGATTAAGCACTAAATGTAATCAAATTTGGTTCTACTACTAAGTCCACTAACATAGTCGGTGCTATAGTAGTCTCCGGATCTCGAATACACTTCCTTAGATGTGAAACATGAAAAACATCGTGAACTCCTACCAAATTGTTCGGTAACTCCACTCTATATGCGAGTTTCCTGATCCTTTATATAATAGGAAATGGTCCAACAAATCTTGGTGCCAGTTTCCCCGATTTCTAGAATTGAACTACACCTTTCATCTATGATACCTTAATGAAAACATGATCCCCTACTAAGAACTATAAGTCTTTCCATCTTTTATCAGCATGACTATTCTGCCTCGACTGAGCTTCCTTCATTTTAGCTCTAATCAACTCAATCTTCTCTACAGCTTCTCTAACTAAATCCGTAACAAGAACCAACCTATCTCTGGTCTCTAACCAACAAACTGGAGATTTGCATGGCCTTCCATACAAAGCTTCAAACGGTGCCATCACTATATAAGCCTGATAAATATTGTTATACGAAAACTCGACTAAGTGTAGATGGTCTTCCCATGATCCCCCAAAATCTAACACATAAGGTCATAACAAATCTTCCAAGACTCTCTTTCCGTTTTTCCATCAGTCTGTGGATAGTAAGCGGTACTCACCTTGAGCTTGGTACCTAAAGTATCCTGTAGACTCTTCCAAAATTCGCTAGTGAATAATGAATCTCTATCACTTACTATACCACTAGGAATTCCATGAAGTCTAACTATATTCTTCATAAATAACTTAGCCAAAACAGGTGCCGTCCTGGCTGACTTAACTGGAATGAAATGGGCACTCTTGGTTAACTTGTCCACTATGACCCATATACTTTCATTTCCTCTATTAGATCTTGGCAACCCCTCAATAAAATCAATAGAAATAGAATCTCACTTCCATACTGGAATATCTAATGGCTGAAGTAACCCACTTTGCTTCTGATGTTCGACCTTTACCTGTTGGCAGTTCAAACACTGCTTTACCCATAAGCCTACATCCCTCTTCATTAATTCCTAGAAGAAACTCCTCTTCATGTCTTGATACATCTTCGTTCCTCCCGGATGAATAGTGAACTTCAAACGATGGCATTCCTCCAAAACTTCCTTCCTAATGTCCCCCGCATTCGGAACACACAATCTTCCTTTCTTTCTCAACCACCCATTCTGGTCAAGACTAAAATCCTTTAGGTCATCGCTCTTGGTTCCATCCTTTAACTTCCTAATCCGTTCAACTAATACTGGATCATCCATATGTTTAGAAGCAATCTTTTCGATCATCGTTGGTCGAACTTCTAAACATGATAACACTACAGTTTCTTCAATAGATCCAGCTTCAGATCTCCACTGTACTCTACATGTCGCCAACGCTTCCAAATCTCTCCACTCTTCTATCATTGCCAATACTACATTTTGATGTTTTCTGCTATGTGCACCAGCAACCTTGTTGCCTTTTCCAGGTATGTACTCAATTCCAAAGTCAAAGCAACTATAAATTCCAACCATTTCTACTGTCTCATATTCAGCTCCTTCTCAGAGAATATATACTTCAATGACTTATGATCTATATACAACTCGAACCTCTCTCCTAAAAGGTAATGCCTCAACAACTTCAGCGCAAAAATCACTGTAGCCAATTCCAAATCATGCGTTGGGTAGCTCACCACATGCAGTCTAAGCTGTCGAGAAGCATATGCAATCACTTTACCTCTTTGCATTAACATAGCTCCTAACCCAGTTCCACAAGCATCTGTATATACTACTAACAAAAGTGCATTAGTCAATAAGTGTTTCAAGCTCTGGGATGCTTCCTCACACTTATCGGTCCAAAAAAATTTCACACCTGTTCGCGTTAGCTTGGTCATCGGTGCTGCTATCAACGAAAAATCCTTAATGAATCTTCAATAATACCCAGATAATCCAAGAAAACTCTTTATCTCATCACTGTCTCGAGTCTCTTTCAATTATTCACCGCTTCAATCTTAGTCGGATCTACAGACAACCCTTTCTCTGAGACTACACGACTAAGAAACTTCATTTCCTTCTTCCAGAAATGACACTTCGAAAACTTCGCCATCAACTGATGTGCCTTGGCATCTCAAGCACCAATCTATGATGAACTTCATACTCTCTTTCATCCTTAGAGTATATCAAAATATCATCTATGAAAATCAATACGAACATATCCAAGTGCTCTCGTAAAACTCGGTTCATCAAATCCACAAAGAATCTGGTGCAATAGTTAGTCCGAACGGCATCACCAACCATTCGTACGATCCATATCTAGTTCTAAATGCCGTCATGGGAATACTATCCTCTGCTACTCTAAGCTGATGGAAACCTGTCGCCAAATCCAACTGAGAAAATACCTTGGCTCCACTCAACTGATCGAACAAATCGTCAGTTCTAGGAAACTGATATCGATTCTTTATTGTCTTCTCATTCAACTTATGATAATCGATACATAACCTTAACGATCCGTCCGACTTCTTAGAAAACACTACGGCTGTTCCCTAAGGTGAACTACTTGGCCTAATAAAATTCTTGCCTTCCAAATCCACCAACTACACCATCAACTCCCTCATCTCGGTAGGCGTCATCCTGCTTGGAGGTCTACTCACTGGTTTTGCTCCCGTCAATAAATCTATCCAACACTCAATGGCTCGTTTCAGTGGCAATCCTACTACGAGTTCAAAAACATCTGTGAATTCTCTAACCATGAAAACTCGATTTAACTCATCTTCTACCTCCACAACACCCAACAAAGCATCCACCTCATAGCTAGGGCTTTCTACGGTATACACAATCCGATCACTACAGTCAGGGTGTCTAAGCGATATTTTCCTATCATGGAAAAATATCCTAGCATCGTACTTACTTAACCAATCCATACCTAAAATAATTCCGAACCCTATGAAATCAAACATATGCAAACTGCAAACAAAGGTATGACCTAACAAATCAAACTCTAGGCGGTCACACATTATCCCAAGTGTCGCATACTCTCCTATTGGATTTGCAACCCATAAGGAAGTAACTAAATATGGGGGTTCTAGGTTAAGCTTATCTACCAAACAACGAGATATAAAAGAGTGCGATGCACCGGTATCAAACAGAATGCTAACTAACATACCATGTATCAGAAGCGTACCTCCCGAAACATCTTTTCCTTTTTCCTCTACTGTTGGCCTCGAGGTAGCTGGATCCAATGCATATACTTTGCCCTTTCCATCATTAATAGGCTCCTTGCATTAGTTCTTGTAATGTCCAATTTGATCGCAGTTGAAGCATCTGATATTCTTCTTCCCGATCACCTTCTTTCCCTATCCAGAATGACATTCATTAGCAAAATATCTTTTCTTATCACACTTAAAGCAGACAACCTCCGACTTCCCCTTCTTTGCAGCTCCACCCTTCTGAGCTCCTTTCTTATGGAAGAACTTTCTTTTCTGACTCTACACCACCTAAACTTCCTTTGCCTTATTCTCTCCAAAAAAGCAAACATTTCCTCATTCCTCAAAGCCATTTCCACTGCAACATCACATGGATCCCTTATATGCGGTAACATTGCCCTAGCAAGCTCGGGTTTCAACCCCCTGATGAACTTCTAATTCCTCTTAATCACAGTATCCACCGTAGCATAGCCAACCTTCCTAGCTCCTCAAACCTTGTCGCGTACTCAAGCATAGTCATGTCTTCCTACTCCAATTCAGCAAACTTTTTGAGCAGAGCAGACATAACAATCTCATACATAAATCTCTCTCCAAACCTCCTCTTGAACTCAGCCCATGTCATTTTCTCCTCATTAATTCCAACTGTAATGTTGTTCTACCAGTACAGCGCTACTCCCTGAAGCTTTCTAGAAGCAAGTCTTCTCTTCTGCTCGTCACTGAGCCCCAAATCTACAAAGATTCTCTCACAATGCAGTAACCAAATCTCTACTTCAATGGCATCTTCAGTTCCCATGAATGGCTTTCCTCCCAACCGAGCGTAATCCTTACTCAAAATAGCATAATTGTTGACTACTGGAGCTCCTTGAACCCCTCCTCTAGCATTTCCTCCAACTACTCTAGCAGCTACACCCGCCTGCATCATGTTGACAAAGAACTGATACGTTGCTCCCATGTCAACTTGCGGGACACCAGCACCCACATTTCCAGCTTGTGCCTGACCTTGGTTCCTTATCGTATTTGGTCTGGCATTTCCATTTGTAGTGGTGCTTCCCCCTCCAAGGTTAACTCTTCCACTTCTAGCATCCATATCTGTATTCAAGATTCGCAAGATACAAAAGAATAACCTAAGAGAGATAGGAGAATAGAGATATAACGTATACTTATATATAATAAATACAAGTATGTTACTATAGCGTTATCCCATACCCCGGTCTTTTCTCTAATTCCTTAGGATTATGTTTCAAAAATCATTTTAGTTTAAAGTTTTTCGTAAACCTATGCTCTGATACCAGGTTGTAACATCCCTTATCTGAAGGCCCGAAGCTAAGCGCTACAGATGCTGTAGTCATCTATAGTATTAACATCCGATGACCAAATACGGTAATGTTAATGGTATCCATAATATCAGAAGCACTTGAATATGAAATAAAATTATCACAGATTAAAACACTTTTTTGATTACATTTCAAAACAACATTTCATATACAAGTTAAATAATCCCAAACGTTTCCCAAGTTTAGATCAAATATAATTATCATAAAATATGCCAAGAGCGACGTAAGAAGATGCCCTCTTGGATCACCAGAGTAATAAATAGTCGTAACAGACTTAATACAACACATCGGAAATAAAACATAACAACTCCTAAATAGCTAACTTCAGCCTCTTGCTCATCTTCAGAAGCTTTATTCATCCACCGACTAAAACATGTAAATCCTCAGCCCTCAGCCTGCTCAAATCAATTTTGAACACCCGAGAGTTTAAGAGGAAAAACATAAACTTCAAGTCAGACATAAAGCCTGCTGTGAATAATACTATACATCTCGGTTAAGTGAGACCACACCGCTTAGCGGAATGGGTTTCCCCTCAATAATATACTTTTAAAACATATCTTTTGTGTTATCCCGCCTTTTGGCAAGGCCGTGACACCAAGAACTTGACTAGAAACCAATGACAGTTAGCCTTGGAGATCGGTTATACGCAGGCTCACTATGGATATCGACGAATTTTTTCCGAGTCCGGATCGAGCTAAAATTGATATGACAGGATAAGAAAAGCTATGAGAGCCAATGTTCCGAATTTCAAGTCAATCGGAGTTCGTATGCTCACGATATTGATCGATCACAGTTGAGAAATCCAAACTTGCATCGATCATAACTCGAGATCTACAAACCCAAATGGCACCAAATTTTCACAGAAGCTTACGTATGACCTAAGGAATGTTCCTGCCAAATTTCAACTCGATTGGAGCAAGTCTTGATCGATACGAAATTCGTTCGTATCGATCGTGGATGGAAAAACTCCAACTTGCATCGATCATATCTCTTGATATACAAGTCCAAATGCTATGAAATTTTCACAGCAGCTTACATACAACATGAAGAATGTTCCTGCCAAACTTCGACTCAATCGGAGCAAGTCTTGATCGATGCAAAATTCGTTCGTATCGATCGCGGATGGAAAAAGTCCAACTTACATCGATCATAACTCGAGATCCACAAGTCCAAATGCTATGAAATTTTCACAGCAGCTTACATACAACATGAAGAATGTTCCTGCCAAATTTCGACTCGATCAGAGCAAGTCTTACTCGATGCGAAATTCGTTCGTATCGATCGCGGATGGAAAAACTCCAATTTGCATCGATCATAACTTGAGATCCACAAGTCCAAATGCTATGAAATTTTCACAGAAGCTTACGTGCATGCTAAAGAATGTCCAAGCCAAATTTCGACTCCATCGGACGCAATCTTTATCGATACGAAATCCGTTCGTATTGATCATGGATCGGGCCGAAACTTCACGGGCTTGGTCGCGCGGGCCTACTCACGTGCCAGAAGTAGTCTCCCGAGATCTGGGCGAAATATCAGCCTCCTACACCTATAAATAGAGCCCCAGGGCATACAGAAAAGGGGCTTCTTCTTTTGAATTCTCTAACGCCGAGACTCTGCCGGATTCAACTCTAAACTCCATGGCTGCTGCTGCTAACGAATTTTACTGCTGTAATTCATTGTTATTCGCTGTAACTTGCTGCAATCAATTGTAATCATCAAAGAAACATCAATAAAGTGATCAACTTCACAGTGGACGTAGGCAATACGCCGAACCACTCTAAATTCTTGCATTCCTGTGCATTTTCTTATCTGTTTATTGGTGTGTTTGTTAGATCTACTTCATTTTACATTTAATTTCTTCATTTTATCTCTTCAAACACATCCTAAGAGTGTTGTGCCCAATTTTGGTACAAACATTTTGCAAATCTTAAACCTTCAACAAAACTGGTTAAAACAATAAAGCAATATCATGTATGCATACAAATCAGGTGACAAATGGACTATCTGTCCGAACTCTATAGTGTTGTTTGGCTAACTACTAACATTTGGCTGACTCTGGCCCACCAGACAAAATAAACAAATAATCTAACTTCTGTTAGATACTCCTCTTTTGGACGGTGTGTCGCTAACTTATTCTCCCAGGGTCAACTGATCCTAATGGTTTTACGGGCTCACCAATAACCTATCTCTTAGATTCTTTTCTGCGTGTAACATCATTTTAGTCTTACCTATGATAAAACCCTACACACTGGAATTTTGGATTTATATTAGCTAGGGGCTACTAGCTAAAGTATAGGGCGCGACCCCATACCAGTCCCATCCGGTATTCTAATATCCGAGTCATTTTACTTAGGGTCGTCTACGCATAAAATTTTCCTTGAAAATATTTTTTTTTCAAAATGATTTAATCCTTTTAAATCATACTTAAACAAGGAAAATACTTTATGCTTTACTCAAAACACTTTGCCATGTTATATATGTACTTTTCCCAAAACATTATTAATGAAAGAATCAAAACATTTGTTTAAAGGTACCATGGAAAGTACTCCCTTCGAAACCCTTGAAAGTACCCCTTTTCGATACAAGCAAGTCCTAAGGCTGAAAGGCCAAAACATACGTTTCGAAACCATTTACCTAGTCCTTTCGAAAACATTCAAAACCTCTCTTTTGAAAGCCTTTTATAACCTTAAACATTCTCTTTTCAAAACATTTTAAATATGCCTTTTGAAAACCTTTGGAAGCATTCCGTTTATAACCTTTCGAAAACATTGGGGAACCACCCCTTCGAAACCTTTCTCTCAAACCTTTTGAAAGCATTAAATTCATCAAACCTTCCGAAAACATTTGGGTTCAAATAAAACATATGGAATAACCTTTCGAAACCATTCAAAACTGTACCTTTCGAAACCTTTGGATTTATCTTTCAAAATCTCAAAAGGGTCTTAAAAGAAAAAAGTCGAAAGTAACACTTTCGAAAGCTATTTCCTAAGTAAAAGAAGTGGATGGTGTCGAAACCAATCCCTTCGAAAGCATTGGAGAAGAGACTTGGGTTTTAAAACAAAGAAACCCTTTCGAAGACACTACTTCGAAAGGTAAGATGCGGTAGCAAGGGGTTTCGACCCCGTCAAAAGCTTCTTTATAAAAAAGGCGCAACCTCTTTCGGAACCATTCCTTAAAACCATTTAACCAAGTCGAAAGCTAACTAAGTCGAAAGCATTCCTTTCGTGAGCAAGCAGGCGCATTTTCTTCTAAAACAATGCAAAGCTTCGATCCCTTCAGAACCCCATGTTTCGACTACATACCTTTCGCCTATGTCCAATTCCCTGCGTACCAATTCTTTGATACCATGCACATTGGTTTCGATGGAGATGGAGGCGGAAGTAAGGTGTCGAAGGTTATGTGCCGAAAGTGGCAAAACATGTAAAAAGCATGTATAAACTGATTTTTAGCTTTTTAAAGCAATTCTATTCAACTAACTTGCCTTTTTTTCAGAACATGACTGGTTGCTAATTTCTTTTACTGCCGAAATTTATGAAATAAATAAATTAAATTATTTACAAAATGCCCCTTCTCCTTTTATAAATATATAAAACATTTAAGTCTCATGCCTTAAATAATTTTATATATCTATTAAAATACTTAGGAAAATTTTATAAAAATTTCCATAAATTACTTTTAATATGTTTTCTAACATTTATTAATTTTTGACCCAAAATCATTATAAAATAGCCGTAAATAATTTAAACCCAAAATAACTATTTTCTTTACTAGAAAATTCATAATAAATCCACATTAATTTAGAAAATTATGTAAATTGAAACCCATCTCTAAAATATTATTTCTGACCTTATTCTAAAATCCCAAGGCATTTGGATGTCATTTAATCGGGTTTTCACATTAAAACATTTCATAAAATTCATATGAATTAGCATAAATCATCAACAAGCATATATATCCAATTTAACAATAAAAAACATGGGAAAACCTTGCAAAATAGTTCGGATTTAATATAAATTTGAAAACAATTAAAAACATGAGATGTAGTCATTATTCACCTTAGCTTTGTAATTAAGGAGTTGGGATTTGATCTAGATTTAAGTTGATTAAGCGTCCTTCCTCTAGATTCTTTTTTATCTTCTTCTTGCTCTTCCTTAATGGTGGCTGGCCTCTCTAGCTGAATATTTTGATAGTGAACGTATGAAATGAATGTGGCCTAAGGTTTTAGGGTATAAGAATATACTTTTTCCTATTTTTCCCTCACCTATTACCTTTTTATTATACTTTAATTCATTTTAGTTCATTTGTTATATGGCACGGCTACCCTTCTATTAATCACAAATCTCAATCCCCTAATCATTACATTATTTTATTTTATTTAACTAACTAATTATCCTAAATAATGTTAATCAAAATTAGAGTTGTTACAATTGACACCTTCTATCCATTGCTCCTTATTTACGCTTCACAAAAAAAACTAGCTAGTAGTGCCTATTTACTATCTCAGTTCTATTGGTAGTGGAGTAGTGACTGACTCTTTTAACAAGACTCAAGACTGGAATCATCTGTTCTTTTTTGTAAAATGTTTTTCTCCAGAAATTATTAGAAGATTCTCAATTCTGGGTACGCATTCCTACCAGGTTTGTTTTTACTTAATGTTTACATTATTTTGTCGATTTACATTTTCATATAATGAATGTCAATTGCTGATTCAAAGAACATTGACACTCGAGAGTCCTGGCTAAGATTCCTAGTTTTGGAGATGCTACCTCATTCTCGAGGAGCCGACTAAGGTTCCTTACTGTAGAGAATTTAAAGAAATACATTATGATTTTTCCTATCCACTGAGCTTTGGGTGAACCTCTGATGATGAAAAAGAAAAGAAATAATCAGTCGAGTCTTATTATCGACAAGCTGGACACATTTTCCATAAATTCTCTAGTATAGCGATCTACAACGGAATGTATTGGATATTCTCCAGGTTTTCTTTCTTAATCTCCTTCTCTTTTGTATGATGAAATTCATTGTTCAAATGCCTTTCTCTTGTAAATAGGTCCATCCGATGTACACCTTGTAAGTGTAGATGCCTTACCGCCTATAAGGGTGTTTCCGAGTTGTCCACTCCATCCAAGGAGATAGAGATAGCAGCGGCTTCAGAAGGCGCTACAAAATTTGTTGATTCCACTGCTTAAAATGTCATAGTAAAGTCAAGGGAGGAATTGAAAAGAAAACGTTCCAAGGTTGATCTTGCTCCATCTGAGGTGCCTCCAAAGAATGTTAGAACCTTGTATTTTGATGTTTTGATCGTGACAATTATATAAGCAAATATTATGTGAACTAACTATATTTGCAGGAAAAGATGCTATTCCATTGACAATAGATTGTAGACCAATACTATGAGAAAAAACGAATTAGACGACACATATGCTCCGTTGTCTGAATGAATACCTATCTATCGTCTATTTCTGTGCCGTCTCATTACACATCAAATCACAGATATGCCCCGTCGTCTGATATGCACTATCAAAAGGAAAAAAACCATACATTGTCTGATGTTATAGTATCATTTCTGGAATTTTCTATTAGACAACACATTAATATTGACTGATATGCATACCAATTACAAATATACTATATATTTGAAGAATGAAATATATGAATCGCAATTTTATTTAAACAAATACTTTATTTTGAATCAAATTCAAATAAAATACAACTTTCACTATGCTTACACTTTCAAATACAATACAACTTTCACTATTCTTACATTTTCAAATACAATACAACTTTCACTATCACTCCCATCTATACAACTTTTCTCTACACTCTCATATATAACATTTTTTTACTAGCACTCACTTGCACTCACTCGAGTTTATTTTTGATATTGATCTTCATTTGCTTGCTCTAGCTTGTGTCCTGTCATCTCTTATACCTGTCAAATAAACAACGCAGTAAAATAGAAAAGGAAACAACCCTAAATTGAAAAAATTAAATTAAATTTGAATATTAATATTACCTCAGTTTATGGATTTGTTTTCTCTTCATGTTTTAGACATGGCCGGACAAATACATATGTGCACGAACAACTTATGATATGCACAATGTATCACTATGAATATCACAAGGCCGGACATCGATTAAATCTCACGGACTATTGCAAATGTCAAGCCCGAAGGCTCAACACAGTGCAAATGTGCATAAGGTCAAGCTCAAGCCTCAACGGGCTCAACTCAGGTGCATAAGGAAATGCAACTCAAACTAGAAAATCAAACCAGAAATATACAAACCAGAAAATCAAACTAGAAAATCAAACTCAGATGCACACTCAGGTATATACAATGTCACAATAATAGTTCTACAAATGAACACATGAATAATTCAAAAGCAGCTCAAGACAATTCAAAATATGGTACAAGTATGTATATATGATAGTATGTACAAGTATGTACCGAGGACTTAAAAGTGTAGAAGTGCAGTTCAAAAATCCATGTATAAGTGAAAAACAAGTACACGTGCATATTTCATTTCAGTTCAAAACAGATTGCCAAACCATGGAGCATCAAAAGTATATGTGAGCAACATATATATACACATGTACAAAATACAAAAGAGGCTAATATTTCACACATATATACATACATATGCATGTGTGAGTATACATGAAAGTAACAAGCAAGAAGACTGCTTATAGCAGTAACAAGCACACTCAGGTACCAAAATCAAAATGGTTCGGAAAAACAAGTTCAACTAGGCAAGAATTCAAGATAGTGCACATAAACAAGCTCAGATAAAACAACAAGTGCCAAGGCACATAAAATGGTTCAGAAAAAACAAGTTCAACTCAAAATGGTTTAGAAAATCAAAATGGTTCAAAAAATGCACATTCAGGTGCCAGTGCACATAGGAGCAGCTCACTCGGGTGCCAGTGCACATAAGAGCAGCTCACTCTGGTGTCAGCACACTCAAGGATGTATACATGTATATATATATCTATATATATACATAACATCAATAATGGAATATACATATATATATATGTACACATATGGATGTAAACATGTATATGTACACGGAAAGGATGTGTGTGTGTGTACAAAACAAAACAAGGCAATGCAATCAGTTCAAGTGCAAGAAGCAATCTGATTTGGAGTTCAAGAAGTAATCAGTTTAAATTAATTGCCACTACGGAGGGAGGTCTGGGGGGGTGGCAACCCCCCTAGGTGGGGGTGCAGGGGCAATGCCGCGCTGACGGTGGTACATTTCGTTTACTGTTTGAATTTGAAATCAAACAACAAACAGGTATGACTATATCAAAAGGAAGAAATCACCAAAATCAGATATCACCAAAACCAGAGATAGCAAAACTAAAACTCACAATATCGAGTGTACATGGAAAACCAAATCAAGATACCAAAGTACACAAACAAGTCCAGAAAAGGGAAGAGCAAAGTTCAGGTTCAAGTGGTACTTCGGACTCAGGAATGGTCATAGTAAGTTCAACCAAAGCTAGGAGTGTGGTGCAAGAGTGTACAAGGCACAACAAGATTAAATTGACAAGAATACATACAAGCAGAGTTCAGGTAAAAAATCATAGCATTGATACAAGTAGTACAAGGAAGTGACTACACAATAACAAGGCAACAAGCCAGTGCAAAGAAAACAGCAAGGAACACAAAATTAAGACCAGAGATATAGTGAACATAAGTGCACATACAGTGAACTCAAGACCAGAGATACAAGGGTACATAAATAGAACAGTGAACATAAGTGTAGTGACTAAGATTCACACAAAATTATATATACATGTGAATGTATGTATATACATGGGAAACCAAAACTCAAAGGCACTGGAGTGCACACACACAAAAAAACAGTTCAAGCATCAACAAAGCAACAACAATGACGTGAGCAACACAAATATACACGTATCCATATATGTATATACATGTATATATGCATTGCATGTTCAGAGATGAGCAACTGGCAATTCAACTACAACAACAATAGGCAGTGCTATGGACCTACAATTCAACACAAGACATAAGCAACTGGACACATATACAACAAGACATATATGAAAAATAATCAAAACATTTCAGTTCAGAGATTCAGCTATGAAAAAGTCAAGTTTCAGCAGATCCCAATACCAAGTGATACACATCTTAATAGTTTGAAAAAATCACATATTCATCCATTAAAACAAGATAGTGCCATAAACATTAACATATACACACATACATATGTGTGTAATGTATATACATGTATACAAATGTTCAGGACAAACAAGGGACAGTGCAAATGCAATAACTAGAAACAACTCAAATTGAAACAACTAAAACAACTCAACACTTAAGGACTCAAGTTCATGATCAACACTTAAGGCAAATTCAATTCTACAAACTAAAACAACTCAAGGCATATGTATACACAAATTCAAACATATTGCAATAATTTTGAACATCAAACAAGAAGAAAATTGAAATTCTTAAACAAAAAATATAGGGAATCAAACCCTATAAATAATACCCAATTCATCATCGGCATATAATCAAAGTTGAAAATAATACAAAATTAAAAGAGACATAAATCATACTGAGCAATTAACCAGCAATTCTTGACAAGAGATAACAACCGCAATCACTACAAATCGACAGTCATGCATCCACATGACATCGCAAGAGCACCAGATTTAGACGAGCCAGCAATAAAATCTGAACAAAGAAATACATTCACCGATTAATCAAACAAGCATTGTGTTTTTTCTTTGTTCATAGATAAATGATTTAGGGCAGAGGAAGGATTTTGGGGAAAAATTGATATGCGTATAAGGAGAGAATAGAAGAGAATCGAAGGATGAAGGAGGCGTAATAAGGAGAGAACCTTAGATTTAGACGAGAAGGGAAGGAATGATTTGAGAATGAACACCATTGTTTTCTCTGGAAATGAAAGAAAGAGGGGGAAATAATTGATAGAACGTGGCCAGGAAATAATCTAGGCAAAAGTGAGAGGGAAACCAAAATTTTGGTAAAGAGCCAAAATAAAAAATTTCATAATTTTAATCAGACAACAAATAAAATGTTGTCTGAATGGCATGGATGAAATCTCAATAGAACAAAGATTTCATGGGTTATGAAAAACAACAGATTGTTTTTCCATTTGTTGTGTGAAACGGTGGTAAATATTGGGATAACAGCAAATCTACCTAATGTTGTGTGATCGTTGTTGTCTGATTCACTTTGTGGCATAGTGCAAGAATTCAGAGAGAAGTTTCAATATTATTTGCGATTTGTCTATAGTCTAGTCCGGTAGTTGATTACTGTTAAAATCTCCCCTAGGTGGTATATGCACACACACAAGTATTTAAAATTGTTTTCAAATCATATACACACAAGTAAGTGCATTTACTTCAAGTTCACGACCACATATTTTCAAAATAACTCTTTAATATGGCAGAAATAAGGAATTTAGCCGACTGAATCAGGGAGTTCAGTCGACTGAATACCTGTGCATGTGCACAGTGCATTTGAAGGTTTAGTCGACTGAACTACCATATTCAGTTTACTGAATTGGATGTTTTATGCACAATTCACTTTTTAATTCGAAACTTTTTAAATTTCAGTAGACTTAAATTTTTTCAGTCGACTGAAAATGCATAACGGCTAATTTCTGAATGGTCACTTCCCTTAAATGAATAGAAACAACCCTTGATTCAAGAGTTGTTTCTGTATCTTTTAACCGTAACTTTTCACGAAGAATTGCAACATTTAAACACTATATATAGCCTTCAATTCATTTGTTTTATTTACCTAATTTCTGATTCTATTCTCATATACTTGTTATCTAATCAATCTACCATTTGCGCTCAAATTCTCGTTCTAATCACTTGCACATTCAACACAAATTCACTTCTGATTAAATTAACTTCCAATCATCACAAACTACACTATATACCACAAAGGAGAAGATTATAGGAAGGGTGTACTCTAAAGACTTATCCGTGCTATTAAAAGAGCACAATCAGTCAAGAAAATTATCTGTATTGTTAAAGGCATGTTCGGTTGCATAGGCGGTAGAAGTCCTATTCAGTTGTCTAGGCGATAGAAGTCCTGTTCGGTTGCTCGGGCGGTGTAATACCTATTCCACCAAGAGGATTGATAGTTAAATTCCAGAAGGAGTCTGGGACTGGACGTAGAACGGAAGTTCGAACCAGTATAAAAATCTCTGGTGTCATTTACTTTACTATTTACTTTTTATATTCATATTCCGCACTAGTAGGTAACTTAGTTAATATTCCATATTACGATCCTTAGTAGCACTTTCATTTGGTATCAGAGCAAGGCCATCATAGAACCATAACACAGTTATTTGATATTCAATTAATATGGAAAATAACACTAACACAAGTTTTGTTGAAGGTCAACTCACTGCACGACCACCACTATTTAACGGTTTGAATTATGATTATTGGTCAACTCGAATGAGAATCTTTATGCAAAAAAATGAATATGATACTTGGGATATTACTCAAAGCGAATACACTATACCTACTACACCATTTGCAAAATGGTCAAATACACAAAAGTTAGATGCTACATCCAATGCAAAAGCCATGAATATGCTATTTTGTTCCTTATATAAAAATGAATTTAATAGAGTTAGCATGTGTACAACTGCTTATGAAATTTGGAGAACTCTTAAAGTCACACATGAAGGAACTAACAAAGTTAGGCAAAGCAAGATTTCTATGCTCAAAAATCAGTTGCAAATTTTCAAAAGGAGACCAGATGAAACTAAAAATGACATGTATTCTAGATTCCAAGACATATTATTCACTATTAGACTACGAGAAATTTTTTCAGATTTTGATATTGCCTCAAAAATTTTAAACTCTTTAACGGATGAATGGGAATGAAAAGTCTTAGCTATTAAAGAAGCTAATGACATTTCTACCATCAAACCTGAAGAGTTAATAGGAAATATCATGTCATATGAAGTTAATTTGCAGGCAAAGTGAGACCAAGCCCAAAATAAGAAGAATACTGCTTTCAAAGCTGAACAAGAAGATTCAGATGAAGATGAAGATGACATGGCATTGATTGTAAAGAATTTCAAAAGGTTTTTAAACTTTAGAAAGAACAATAAATTCGAAAACAATAGAAGAGATAATTCCAATAAACCGCCAGTTTAAAATCTCGAACGTTATGAGTGTCATAAGAAAGGTCACATGAAGAAAGACTGTCCTGATAGAAAGAAAGACAAATTCAAAAATAAGAAGGACAAGTACTAAAGGAAGAAAGCATTCTCTGTTACATGGGATGATTCGAAATCATCTTCATCATTAGATAGTGACACATACAGCGATTCTGAACAAGCCAATGTCAGTTTTATGGCTTCGACTAACCATGTAAGTGATTTAACTTTTGATGATTTAATAGAAATAAACTCAGAGCTATTGGATAAACTAATAGAAGTTAAAAGGAAGTATAAAGATGCTCTACAAAAATTAAACAGAAATAAAATAGTGTTGATATGCTAAGAGATGAAAAGAAAATCTTGGAAGAAGAACTTGTTAAAACACAAGAATCTTGTTTTAACGTTTCTTCTCAACTCACTATGCTATCAAATGAAATAGAAGTGCAAAAAGAAAAGAATGTGACATTAGTTTCAGAAAATCATGATTTAAAATCAAATATCAAAATTCTTGAATTGAAAAATACCAGTCTCAAAACTGAGTTAGAAAATATCACTAAAATGTAACTAATTTTAATAAAGGAAGAGAATCTTTCTAAGATTATCAGTAATTCTCAAACTACTACAAGTAAGAATGGATTAGGATATAAAAATTCTTTAAAGACTAGTTCAAAGAAGAATAGTATATTATATAAAAATTTCAATTTTTATAAGAATTTTGTAAAACCAAAACCAAAAGTTTTTACTCAAAAGAAGGGAATTTGCAACACAAATACTATAAATATTTGGGTACCAAAAACTAATAATAATTTAATCAGAAATAAGTATATTAAATCTTTTATAAGTCCAGTTCATAAAAATAAAGATTTTACTTATAAAGGGAATTCTAAACCCTCGTGGGTTTGGCTTCCTAAGATCTAACTCTTAGGACACTAATAAAAAGTGGGTACCAACATCATTCCTATATTTTTTGCAGGTACCAACTAAGAAAAGAGGAAAGTGGATACTTAACAGTGGTTGCTCAAAACATATGACAGGAAACAAAGATATGCTGACTAACATTATCTACTCAGATGGAGGATCTGTCACATTTGGAGATAATTCCAAAGGTTATATCATCGGCAAAGGTGATGTGAGTAATGATAGTACATCTAACTTACCTCTTATTACATATGTTTTACTAGTTAAGAATTTAAAACATAGTTTGCTTAGGATAAGTCAACTTTGTGATTAAGGTTTTAATATAAATTTTTCAGAAAATAAATGCAACATATTTAATCAAAATAATAATCTTATATTTGAAGGAACCAGAGAAAGAAATATTTGCATATTAAATATGAAAGTCTATCATAACACAAATATGTGTCTAGTAGCTAAAGATAATGATCCTTGGTTACAGCACAAAAGATTTTGTCATATAAATTTTAAAGCAATAAACAAATTATCTAAGAATAATTTAGTTAAAGGTTTACCAAAAATGAATTTCAAAGCAAAACGTATTTGTGATGCTTATCAATTAGGAAAATTAACAAAATCTTCTTTTAAAACAAAGAAAATGATTTCTACATTACAACCATTTGAACTATTACATTTGGATCATTTAGGACCAACTCAAGTTCAGTCCATAAACCATAATAGATATGTTTTTGTAATAGTAGATGATTTTTCAAGATTTACTTGGACAATATTTTTGAAAAATAAAAGTGATACCTTTGAAAATTTTGAAATATTTTCTAAAAGAATCTAAAATATTAAAGATTTAAAAACTAAAAATATTCGGAGTGATCACGGTGGTGAACTCGAAAATGAATCTTTTGAAAATTATTGTAATAACAAGGGAATTGTTCACAAATTTTCATTTCCTAGAACTCCACAACAAAATGGAGTTGTAGAAAGGAAAATAAGAACACTTCAAGATGTGTTAGAACCAGGCTTTTAAATCTCCCCGAGATGGCCGAGATGAAAAATCCGAGATATCAGCCAAAATCCGAGATTTGGCAGCCTATTTAGTTATAAGTTTTTTAAATATCGCCCGAGATAGCCGAGATATTTTCCCGAGATATTGGCCAAAATCCGAGATTTAAAACACTGGTTAGAACTTTATTAAATGGAAGTACCTTACCAAAACATTTTTGGGCAAAAGCTGTAGCAACTGCTTGTTATGTTTTAAATAGAGTTTCCATTAGACCATTAACAAAACATACCCCATATGAACTTTTTAATGGAAGAAAACCCAACATATCATATTTTAAAGTTTTTGGTTCAAAATGTTCTTATTAAATACAAAAGATAAACTTGGTAAATTCGATCCAAAATCCGATGAAGGAATATTCATTAGATCTTCGGAACGAAACAAAGCTTACAGAATTTATAATAAAAGAACTAAAATTATCGAAGAAACATTTCATGTGTCATTCGATGAAAATGTCAAATTTAATCATAAATTTGAAGGTGAAGAAATTATTTCTAAATCAAATAACTCAGACGATGATTTTGAAAATAATGTAGACAACTATAATAATGAAATAAGGAATCCACCAAGACTTTTAAGAAATCATCCTGTTGAAAATATTATTGGAGAAATAAATACTAACGTAAGAACACAAAATCAACCAAATCAAATGAGTCACGTAGCGTTTCTTTCAAATATTGAACCCAAAAATGCTAAAGAAGGCTCAACTGATGATTACTAGATTATAGCTATGCAAGAAGAATTAAATCAATTTGAACTTAATGACATTGGGACTTATTTCCTAGACCAAATGATCAAGCGGTTATCGGTACAAAATGAGTTTACAAAAATAAAGCCGACGAGTAAGGAAATATTATTCGAAATAAAGCTAGGCTAGTTGCTCAATGTTATAATCAAGAAGAAAGAACAGACTATGATGAAACATTTGCACCGGTAGCTCGTCTAGACGCTATACTTATTTTATTAGCTTATGCGTGTTTTAATAATTTTAAACTATATCAAATGGATGTAAAAAGTGCATTTTTAAATGGTTTTATAAAAGAAAATGTATATGTAGAACAACCACCTTTATTTACTCATGAAAATTATCCAGATCATGTCTATAAATTGAAAAAGTCTTTATATGGTTTAAAACAAGCACCTCGTGCTTGGTTTGACCATCTTAAAAATTATTTAATTACATCTGGGTTTTAAAATTGGAAAAGTAGATCAAACTTTGTTTATAAAACAAGATAAAATGGAATTTTAATAACATAGATATATGTAGAAGACATTATTTTTGGTTCTACCAACGAAAAATTATGTTAAGAATTTTCAGATATTATGACAAGAGAATTTGAAATGTCTCACATGGTAGAACTTTCATATTTTCTTGGTTTACAAATTAAACAATTAAATAATGGAATTTTTATTAATCAAGAAAAATATTGTAATAATCTCATAAAACGATTTGGTATGGAAAACACTTCTGCTAAACCAACTCCTCTGAGTATTACGGTACATCTCAATAGAGATGAAAATGGCAAAGTGTTGCCCAAAAACTATATCGTAGTATGATCGGTTCATTACTCTATTAACTGCTAGTCGACCAGATATAATGATGAGTGTATGCTTGTGTGCACGATTTTAAGTGAATCCCAAAGAATCACATTTGCGGGCAGTGAAGCGAATTTTGCGATACTTAAGAAAGACTAAAGACTATGGTCTCTTTTATTCAAAAGAATGTCCTTTTGAATTAGTATCATATAGTGATGCTGATTTTGGAGGATGTCGAATAGATCGAAAGAGTACAAGTGGTACTTGTCATTTTATTGGACGATCTTTAGTATCTTTGTTTAGTAAGAAACAAAATTTTGTTTCACTTTCGACATGTGAAGCAGAGTATATCTCTGCTGCTTTGGCATGTGCTCAAGTAATCTACATGCAGCAAACACTACAAGATTTGGAATAAACCTGTCTAAATCAACAATTTTTTGTGATAATACAAGTGCGATAAATTTATCGAAAAATCCAATAAATCATTCTAGAACTAAACACATTGATATTAGACATGATTTTCTGCGAGATAATATAGAAAAAGGAAATATATCATTAGATTTTGCACCTTTAGAAAATCAGATAGCTGATATTTTTACTAAACCATAAAATGAAAATATTTTTATAAAATTACGCCGAGAATTAGATATATATCATTGCATGATTTATAATTAAATTTTTTTTTTGCAAATTTTCAAAATGAAAATAATTTTACAAAATAAAATAAAATTGGAGCTACTAGTACTCAATTTGAGGTCTGTTGTGCGGAAGTTGTATGTTATTCCAGTGTGCTATGATGTTTCTTGTTTTAACAACATACTTAACCTCAAAATACTTGTTTGGCCATTATTTCTCAGATTTCCTACCTCTCATTTTTCTTGGTTAAGGATTTTCAAACGTTCTGCACCTTACCTTACATTAACCGTAAAATAGTGTTTATAAACTGTATATAAAGGCTTCATTTCTCATTTGTCAACTCACCTTTATCAATTATCTCTCAAATTCCAAACTTTTAGCTCAACAATTATCAATAATACACAATCTCCACAATGTCTTCACAAGAAGGATATAACCAATCTTCTATAGTTTTCAGCACTCCAATCTCCGAATCATCACATAATTCCAACAACTCAACTCAAGTGTATATCCCAATCATGACTACACCATCACCAAAACATCACACTAGGTATACGCCGCGGGGAAAAGAGATAAACGTACCTTAGGTTTTGGTTCTCCGTCCACTAAAGAAAAGATTGATGATATACACCATTATCAACGAGAAAATTTAGAACTACAACGCGAAATGTATTATGAGCAAAAAGTGAATGCTAAACGCTTGAGCTTCCTAGAACAATTCGCTTTGAAGATTTGCGGATCATCCTCAAAGCAATGCGTGCATCAACCATCACCGCAATGTCCTCAAGTGCTACCAAATTCTTGGGAACGAAGCCATTAACGTCCTCAGGTGTTGCCAATCTCCTGCGAACGTAGTAATGTATGGTCACCTATCCGTCCATTACAAGAAAAATAATAAGTGTGTGTGTGTATATATATATATATTAATCAGTTCGGTTAAAGAAAAACCTTATATAAAGCTAAGTGCATAAATATACACAGTTTCAGTCAACTGAACTTGGAAACCCAGTCGACTGAATATTCATATGAAAAAAAAAATCACTTCAGATTCAGTCGACTGAATCAACCATATCACTGAAAACACATGTTTTTCAATTATAAACACGCGACCAAATTTTTCTTGCATATCAGTCGACTGACCTATGATTTCAGTCGACTAAATCTTCATATATAGTTGAATTTGGTTCAGTAACTAGTCGACGGACCTTATAAAAACAGTCGACTGAATTGGCCATTTTTACACTAGAAAGACGCAGGTTGGAAATGCCTGCACGTTAGTCGACTACAACCCCCTATTCAGTCGACTGATTCATGCAATTTTGTTTTATAAAACGTGCCTACACACTTCCCCAAACACCTTTTCTCCAACCCTATATAACTATCTCTTCCCCTTCATTTAACCCACCCATACAACCTACCTTCAGCAAAAAGAAAACCCTAGCATCCATTTCCAAATTAAATCTTTTACCTCCAACTTTAATTAATTCAATGGCCCCCAGAAGCAAAAGAGCGCGCGATTCCCCTACAGGGCCTTCGAAAAGCCAAATCCGATCTTGGCTCCATAATGAAACAGCTGTTACAAGTTTTAATTCCATGAAAAGCTCCAGAATCTTTGATGGCTCATTTGTCAAGTTTCCTGATTTTAACTGCTATGCCATTCGCAAAATCGCTGAAGCTAGTGGCATTGATAGCTTAATTGGGTATGGTTCCAACAATGTTAAGATTTATCCTCTTCTCGTTAAATTATTCTTTGCAAATATGAACTTGGATCATCAAGATCCAAGAAATAAAGATGATTGCATATGGACCTTAGTTTGCGGGGTCAAAATCTACCTTCCACTTCAAAGGTTTGGTCATATCCTTCGCTGTCCATCTGAAGGTGTAGATATCGACGATGTAGAAGTCGATATGTACAATCGAGATGAGGTCTCCCATCAATTTATATCCAATGACTTGACAATTCTCAAATCTGTGGCCTTATGACCAAAGGCACGTATTCTACATCGTGCTCTAATTCAATCTCTTTAACCTCGTACCGGGAGTTACGAGAAGGTTTACAAGAGAGACTTCTAGGCTCTCTATGCAATTTATCTTCTCAAAGGGTAAGTTGGGCTAAAGTTATCTTGGACGAGTTCCTCACCATTAATCATAAGCGGAGCTATAAGACCATTTTCTACGGAGCTTATATAATGTGCATTCTTATGAATTTTTGAGTCACCTTACCCGATGCCGACTTCATTACTATTGGAGAACTTAATTCCAAGACTTTAAGTCTAATGAACCTTCCCAAACACCCACAACCTCAAGAAACCATAAATTTCCAACAATGGGCGGCCAATAGAGACCAAGGGATTCCACAACCCCGTGATATACACATTGCCTCTTCCTCGACATAACCTCCCCGACAAATTGAAGAAGAAGAAGACGACGTCGAAATCCACGAGCTTCACGGTGATTTCAATCCAAAGCAAGCACTTGTCACACTTTCCCGCAACCAAAGCAAACTCGGACGACAATTGGTCACCGTCGAAAAGAATGTTGTCAAGATCAATAAGAAGCTTAATTCCATCAAAGGCTTCTTAAACAAGATATGGGAGAAGACATCATGTAACGCCTCTACTTCTACAGGTATTGTCGAGAATCCCACTCCCTTAACTTGGTCTACGTTTGAAGAGGATAAAGAAGAGGAAGGATCAGATGGTGAGAAGGTTTAGATTTTTTTTTATCTAAGCTTATGCCCATTTTTTTAAGATATTATTTCATGTTGTTTGATGTTATTTTGTGACATTGCTCATGTTATCTACGATGTTGTTGTTTTAGTATTTTGAAACATGCTTATCTGTGATGATAATTTTATTTTTCCTCCTGATTATCTACGATGTTTCTATGCTTATATATATTTCTCATGCTATCTATTTATTCCTCTTTGTCGATGACAAAGGGGGAGAAATTGTTTAATAGGGGGAGTAAATCATTCAGGGGGAGTAAATCATTCATTCTTATAAAAAAAATTATAAACACTTACATAGTTGTCATTATCAAAAGGGGGAGAATGTTAGAACCTTGTATTTTGATGTTTTGATCGTGACAACTATATAAGTAAATATTATGTGAACTAACTATATTTTCAGGAAAAGATGTATTCTACTCGGCAATAGATTGTAGACCAAGAATTCGGAGAGAAGTTTCAATATTATTTACGGTTTGTCTATGGTCTAGTCTAGTAGTTTATTACTATTAAAATCTCTCCTAGGTGGTATTTCCACATACAAAAGTATTTAAAATTGTTTTCAAATCATACACACTCAAGTAAATGCATTTACTTCAAGTTCACATTCACAAATTTTCAAAATAACTCTTTATAATGGCAGAAATAAGGAATTCAGCCGATTGAATTAGGGAGTTCAGTCGACTGAATACCTATGCACGTGTACAGTGCATTTGAAGGTTCAGTCGACTGAATTAGACGTTTTATGCACAATTCACTTTTTAATTAGAATTTTTTTAAATTTCAGTAGAATTAAATCTTTTGTTTAGTCGACTGAAAAGCATAACGACTATTTTTTGAATGGTCACTTCCATTCAACGAACAGAAACAACCCTTGATTCAAGAGTTGTTTCTGTATCTTTTGACCATAACTTTTCATGAAAAATCACAACACTTAAACACTATATATAACCTCCAATTCATTTGTTTTAATTACCTAATTTCTGATTCTATTCTCATATACTTGTTATCAATTCATTCTGCCATTTGTGCTCAAATTCTCATTCTAATCACTTGCACATTCAAGCACAAATTCACTTGTGATTAAATTAACTTCCATTAATCTTCACGAACTACCCTATATACCACAAAGGAGAAGATTATAGGAAGGGTGTACTCTAACAACTTATCCGTGCTATTAAAAGAGCACAATCAGTCAAGAAAATTCTCTGTATTTTTGAAGTCCTGTTCGGTTGCTCAGGCGGTAGAAGTCCTATTCAGTTGTCTAGGCGGTAGAAGTCCTATTCGGTTGCTCAGGTGGTGTAATACCTATTCCTCCGGGTTAAGAGAGGGTTGATAGTTAAATTCCAGAAGAAGTCTGGGACTGCACGTAGAATGGGAGTTCGAACCAGTATAAAAATCCTTGGTGTCATTTACTTTACTATTTACTTTTTATATTCATATTCCGCACTAGTGGATAACTTAGTTAATATTCCATACTACGATTCTTAGTAGCACTTTCAAAGAAGTCTAAAGTGGTCGGATCTACTATACTCCCACTTCCTGCTCCTTCCTCTAGTGTTGTTGCCATCGTACCAAGTTTTCCAGCAAAAGACTCCACTGCCAAGGCTTCTAACCCTACCCTTAAGCAGTCCAAGACCTCTTTGTATCAATCTTTAGGGCTCGACACTCCGCATGAGGACATTCCTCCCTTTCTCTCTAGATATGGATCTCCCCATCTTGTCATCTTTATGGATTTGTTTATGAAGGTTCTTGATTCTTCAATGTTCATCTCCGGGAGCTCTTCTTACTCTACTCTTTCTTTTTCCTCATATTCTTTGGAAAATCGTTTATAGAACCTTATGCAAGTAAAGTTTTCATATTTAAGTGTGGTATTAGTGCCAAGTTTAGCTGTTATATTAGTTTCTAACTTCGCATTACTTATTCTTTTTCGATTGCTCTTGATTTATTTTACTTTCAAAAGTCATGCATATCTTCTTCAGATGATGTGTCCTGATTGCATGAATCAAATTCTTTATTATCTGGTAATGTGTCTTCCCTCGAGACTCTCGGTAACCTTCGTTTTGCCAATGAGTCACTATCTTCTAAGAATAAGACAACCATAATTTTGCCAGAGCTAGAAAGGGAAAGTCTTAGAAGTTATAAGAGGAAGCCAACTTGCAGATGGAAAAACTCTAGAACCACTAGGAACTGAAGGAAAGAGCAAAGTCTTTAGAGGATGAACTCACTTGAGAGCAATCAGAAAACTCTACTCTTAGAACATCCTCGGCAAAAGTTCCTGGCAAAGAAATGGATTCAGACAAAAAGAACCTTTTTATCGGCATTCTCAAATCATATATACATGCCATTAAATCTAAATTCTCTGATTTCTTGAATGTTCTCCTTTGACGGTGTAAAGGGCAATGTATAGAAGCAGTCTTGTTCACCACTTATAAAGACAACATCGATCAATGCCCAAACATGAGTTTTGTTTCATTTGGTGGGTCAGGTGTGGAATACATGAAGAGATTCGACATCTTATTGGGGGCGTGTTCCTAGTGACTTCTACATGGTTATAGGGGAAATGTTATCCATTCTTGTCATTACATAGCTTTTGATGATATCCTATCAGATGACAATGATGAGGGTCGGAGAGCGAAGGTGCCGATAAAGGAAACATGGGCAGTGATGATGATGACAATGATGAAGATGATGATGATGATACTTCCTCCTAAGTTCGATTTGTATGTTTAATCTTCCTCCATCGGAAATTGCTAAGGGTGTTGATAAATCTCCGATATCCAGACACTCTCTTCCCAAATCAACACCTCTTAAATTAGGAGAAATGGGTCAAACTCCTACTGGGACATAATCTCCTCTGGAAACTCAAACTCCTTCCCAGGATCCTTTTATTTGTTCCTTTAGCCCTAGTGCCTCTACTACTTCTCTACAGGTAATCTTCTTGTTTTATTCGCTATTTTTTTTCTATGTGCTCGATCCAAGATTATTAATACTATTTAACCATCAGCATAGGAAAATGACTAGGAATTATGTTGAGATTATTTTAGATAAAAATAAAAATGAAATTTTATGGCTTAACCGAGAAGGGGAAAGGCCGTGGAAAGACTTGAATCAGTCCTGTGAAAAATATACGAGGATTTTAAAACATCTCAAATATTTTGAGGATTTTGAGAATAAAGGAGTTATGTCTCTCCTTTGAAGATAATGCTTTCACCAAGATAATTTCCACAAGGAAAATGAAGAGTTGACCGCACTCTTTTGGATGTTAATTAAGGATAAAGATAAACTTATGGAGTGCCTATACCTTATGCCCGATTCCCGATGATAGATTTTTGTTTTCTAGGCGATGGTTGCGGAGGACTACTTAGAAATCTTAACAAAAGATACTTAGATTTAACGGCTTTGACCCTCATCCAGGTAATGATGAAATTTTCTAGAGTTCTTACTGTGCCATTGACCATAGATTCTCTTCTTCTAGATAAAGTTAAATTTAACAAGGATAAGTATGTTACTGAGTACTATAAAGAATCTGTACATTTTAAGCCTTTGTAATGTTGTATTTTATTCAGCTTTTGCTTTTAAACTGGATTTGTAATGATATTGTCGACCTTGTATTTTTAATATATTTATTGCTAATGTGCATGCCACTAAACTTATTCCTATTTATTCATCTTCTCACATGTCAAGAAAGAACTTAAGTAAACTAGTCGTGTTATAAGGTCTTTTAAAGAAAATTCTGCCTTGATAAATAAGTCATGCTTATCAAAATATTGCTTTCTCCGTGATCTTCATCAGTTATGCACCCAATTCTCGAACTTAGATCTAAATTTCTTGGGTATCTATAAAAACCAATTTCTCCATGAAATCCGGACTAACTATGCTAAGTTACCGTTTAGCAGATTTAGCCCCTCCTAAGGAATGGGACTGCCATAGGTTTCCTTCGATCAATACCCCTTCTAGTGCTGATGCTGGTTTCAGTGTGATGTTTGTAGAATACAATAGCCTATGATTTTTATTTGATGATAATAAACATATATATATATATATATATATATTCGTTTAAATGTATTTGTTATTGTACTATTTTATTTTTTGCATAATTAAATAAATATTTGTTGAATAAAATAAATAACATAGAATTCATATTCAAACAAATATTTTATTCAAACAAATATTTTATTACAAATTCAAATAGTACAAATTTGAGCTCTAAATACATATATACATTGTCAATTAAATTACAATTTCGATTACATCACAAATTTTCAATTTACATTGTCACCTCACTACATATTCACTCAACACTCGTATTTGATCTTCAACTCTATTCCAGTTTGTATCCCGCATTTGAATTATCTGCAAAATAAACACTAACGCAGTAAAATTGAAAAAGAAATATTTTGCAGTTCAAAATGAAGAGTTTTATGAAAATATTATTTGCCTCAGTTATTTGGGTTGTTCATCATCATTTATTTCTTTTGAATTCATCATACACGAACAACTTGTGACATGCACAGTGTATCACTATACATGCCACAAGTTCGTGCACACCGATATACACTTGCTTGTTAAAACTACAGGGACAGGTGAGCACAAGATCAAACCCAGGCCAAAGCTGGATTTAACTCAGGTGCATGCAAAACAACATACAACATTTCAAATATACACATGGTCAAACCAAATTTCAAGAGGTGACAACAGAGCATGGAAGTGAAGCCTCAATCAGAGCATTCAAGACAAACTAATGTACACTGACTGAAGACATGCAATTTGACATTAGTTACAAAGGCAACAAACTACAAAAGGAATGCAACATTTCAGTTTCGACACACATGAGACTCCAAAATGCATATGTCAAAGTGGTAACAACACTCATATACCAAACCAGACCATATGACAACATGATCCAGAACAGCACACAACCACACATGCAACTGCAACACTCAAACGCATGAACTTCACAAAGACCAGAGCATGCAGAACCAACATCAGTTATGCAGGAACATGAACACGAACACTTGAACCAGACTCCAAGTGGACAGTGCGACCAGGTACAGGCATTTAGGTATGCAACCAGACTAATGCAACAACAAGCCAGAAGATGATCAAACCATCAACATATGTACAAAAGTTTGGCTTCAAACTTGCTTGAACCAAGTGCAGACACATACATGTAGCATCACCACATGAAGACTCGAAGTCTAAAAACAATGCAAACAAACTGGAGCATAGATATGTACACAATTCAACTCTAGGCAAAGACAGTGATATGTATACAGCAGAGAACACAAGTACATGTATAACATGAATGAAATGACATGTAGCAAACTGACCAGTATGGATGTGCACAATCAACAAACACCAAATGCAACAAAGTGTTCAAATGAAATGACCAGACCATAAGCACAAACCAGCATTACAAGCAGTTCACAGGGATGTGCACAATGGATATGCAATCACTCAACTTCAACATGCTCACATAACAAAGTGGTGAACCAGTCAAAGGAAACCAAACTACACAGATGAAACTCAAAAATACAATGAACAATAGTAGTTCAAACAATAACAGTGTGAAGTAGTTTAAAGTAATTAATAGTAGCAGTTTGATGAAAGTCAAGAAACGTTTTCAAAAAGAATTGATAAACAAAAATTCATCAATTGGTCGTACGAACAAGTAATAGCCAAAAGCCAATTTATATCAATATTCAAAGTACCGAAGTAATGGGAGGAAACCGAATAAAAGAAATTCAAATCGATGATAGAATGAACGAGTCAAGAATTATACAAACGTTTGATTACAAATCAATGCAGAGGATAACAACGTGAAGAATTCAAATAGAATAATACGAACGTATATTTAGGGGTTTTCATCCCAATATAACCCAACATCATCATTGGCAAATAGTGCCTTCAAGTTCAAGCAATTACCAGAGCAATAAATCAATAAACTCGAATCAAGTCGAGCACAATCAAAAATTGAGAAAGGGGAAAAAATCACATACCAATCTAATACCATTCGAGCTCGACAGTTGGAGCGACCATGAATCAATCAAAGCCAGCAAATCGATTGACAAAGCAACTCGAAGCAAAAACACAGTTCAACCGTTCTATAGGAATTGGCAGCTTCAAGTTTTCACGAAGCCCTAATTTTTGAAGAGGAACGAAGAAGAAACGAGGCGGCCACAATGAAAAAGGAGACATCACTTTATTTTTCTCTTGAATTATAATTTTGAAGTGGGCCGGTCTTTTATTCCCTATTGGGCTTAAATTGTTAATTAGGGGTGTAGTTTGAAAATTCACAACTCAGTGGCTGAGTTGTGGCAAGGTTTTGAGTGTAGAGTTAGGTTAGTCATTAGCGGGTGTTGCTAGTTCACGTGTGTAAGCATCTGACTACTTAATTTTTAGTAGAAACCTTGGGGGCAACACGTAGGCAGGGTTTTGTCGAAGCTGGGTAAATTTGTGGGTGATCTCTTCTGCTTTATTTACTGTTATTGTTTTTATTTCCGCATTAATTTTTATTATTATTAGTATTACCCTATTCACCCCCTTTCTAGGGTGAAAACAATCCTACAAGTGGTATCAGAGCTAGGAATAAAAACTATTTTTTTAATCAAAAATTTGATTTTTTTTCTTTCAATTAAAAATTTTGATTTTTGTTTCAATTGCTTCTTTTAATAATGCTTTTGCTGAGGGTCAGTCCATAGTTAGACCACCCATGTTCAATGGTGAATATGCTTATTGGAAAAATAGAATGAAAATTTTCTAAAAACCATTGTTGCGTGGAATATTGTTGAGACGGGATAAAGCACACCAACAATAGTGGTAGATAATCAAGAAGTTGAAAAACCGATGGATCAATGGACATATATTGAAAATAAATTGCAAAATGTTAATGCAAAAGCTATGAATTCTATTATTTGTTCATTAGATCAAATTGAATTTAATCGTGTCTCACATTGTCTAACTGCGTAGGAAATCTGGCACACGCTTGAAGTGGCTCACGAAGGAAATTCCCAAGTCAAAGTATCTCGCCTTGTCATGCTTAGTAGCGAGTAAGAGAACTTCACGATGACAAAGGATGAAAGTGTCAAAGAGATGTATGGATGACTTTCTAATCTCTTATACAAATCAAAAGCATTAGGAAGACCATAAACAGAACTGGAAATAGTTCGAAAAATCCTCAGAATTCTTCCACGAAATTTTGAAGCGAAAGTGACAGCCATTCAGGAATCGAAGGATTTGAAACAGATTAAAGTTGAAGAACTCATTGGAAATCTCACCACTTATGAGCTAGAAATCAAATTCAAGGAAGAACGTGAAAGAAGTGAAACACCAAAGAAATCAATAGCTCTCAAAGGAACAACTGAAAGTGAAGTTGACGATGATGATAGTGGAGCAGCTGAACTGGCACAAATAATAAAGAGATTCAAAAGGTGGAACCACAAATATGGAAATCCAGCTCTAAGTCAACAGTTAAAAAGCAGAATAGTCAAAGTTCTAGACGACTCAAAAAAGCAGGAGATCATTTGTCACAACTGCAATAAACCCGGTCATATCAAGCCAAATTGTCCTCAGAATCGACTCAGCCAAGGAAAGAAACCAAAAAGGAGAAGTTTTGCAGCTACTTGGGATGAAAGTGATGAAAATGGTAAAAGCACTGGCAGTCAGAATGAAAAAGCAAATCTGTGCTTTTTAGGCGAAACAACTGACAGCGATGATGATGAGCCAAGCGAGGTATCAAAACTTACTCACTGAGAATTGCTTATATATTTTCACGAAGTAAATGGCTGTTTTGAACGACTTAGGGAGAAGTATGCAAAAATTGAATCACAAAGAGATAATTTGATAGAACTAAATAAACAGCTTGATCAATTGGTCAAAAACTATCGAAATAAGAGCACTAAGTGTGATAAGTGTCCATCATTCGAAGAAGAAATTAAAAAATCAGAAATTAAAATTAAATCAGTTGAAAATGAAATTCTGATTTTGAAAGAAAGTGAAAATACTAGGAGAGAAAATTCTATTAAAAAGTGCACCTTATTATTGAATGACAATGAATCACTCAAAACACAAGTCCAACAATTGTCTACAACTTTAGGAAAATTCTCCAGAGCAAAAAAATCACTAAATATGATGTTATGGAAACAAACTGTTAATACTGTTAGACAAGGACTTGGGTATATTCAATCTAAAAGAGTTAGAAGTGAATAAGTGGTATGAGAAATACATTAAGGAGAGATTTATTCTGAAATCAACATAAGAGATAGTAAAAGATTTGAGAAGAAAATCTTATAAAAGGATACCAAAATTTCCGAACTAACTAAGAGTCCCGGTTTATATACTTATTCCAAATAGCATTTAGAGTTTGACACCAAGACAGATCAACTAAATTAGTTCATCTTTGAGTTGGAAGTTGAAGTAGTAAAATATAAAAATGAGTGTCAATCCTAAGAGTTCATATTGACTGAAGATGAAGAAGGGTTGCCCACCCCTATTCCAACTGAATCTTCTCAAAGAATAACACTGTGTCTCAAAACTATTTCCCGAGGGCGATTAACTCAAGGTCATGATGCGACCGATTCTACCCAGGTAATTAAATTGGGGGACCTTGCAAGATCTAGTAGAACCTTCAAAATTAGAGTGTATTCGAAAAGTAAAAGATAAGTAAATGAGAAATTTACTGAGATATTCTTATCGCAATGATGAGAAATCGAGGCATTAGAATGCCGGAAGAATGAACTATCGGCCAGTGTCAAGGAATTTGAAGACAATATCAATAATATTAAACATGGAATTTCTCAATTAAAGGGTGCAAATGAAACCTATGAAAAGGCCTTGTTAGCCCAAGCCGATTATATTGATCCTCTTAACGCCATCTATCATAAAGAGAAAAAACTGAAGAAGTGCCTTCTTGTGGCCTCCAGCAAATTATTGACCCTCCCTCTGCGCTTGAGACTCTCGTGAATGTGGTAAAAGAACTAGAAGACCAATTATTATTAATGTGTTTTTATTTTACTAGGGCTTCTCGACTTGATACTCTTGTCAATTGCTTAATCAATGTTATAGTCGCTTTTAATTTAAAAACGGACTTCACATTTTTAGGTAAAAAGAGAGATAGCGAATTGAGGTAGGATATTGTTTCTAGCTATCAACGATATCATCATTTTTTAGATATGGATATTTCGAAGTTTTAAAGGATATTGGAGGGCATGCAATTTTGTATAAGGAAGAAGGCTTAACTAGCGAACAACACTCTGATACTTCGGATGTGGAGGGGAAGGGAAGGAACTCGTTTATCAACATCATATGATTCCTCATCTTTCAGGACTAATAATACTTTAATCATAAAAAGGATTCCTTATAGACTATAAACATGATACCTAGGTACCACAATTGTTGAAGGACTGGAGAAACAAATCAGAAGTAAAATGAGATATCCCTCGTTGAATCGAATAGGAAAAGAAGTTATGCTATTTTCAACCATTTAACAAATCACCAGGTTTGGATATCCTAGGGTGAAATGGAGGAATAACAAAAGATCCTAAGATAAGGAGGGAACACCATTCACTGTTAGGTTGTCTTATCTTAATATCCAGAAGATGAAGTGGTCAGGTGTATGATTGGATGATTTAAGGTGGTGTGTATGTGCATTGAGGATTACATAAGGCTACAGTTCAGTTGGATCATACTTATGTTCAAGTAACCTAGTATAGTGCATGTAGACATCATTTTATTTGAGTTGGTAGCAAGGATTGCAAAGGGATTACCTATGCATGTACATTTGGGTCGAAGTTACGTGCCAATAGTAAAGATGATAAGTGCGGTCAGAAGAGTGATCCACTAGAGAGTACTCAATTGGAAGAGAGAATTTGATCTTTTTATCTCGACTCTTTCCTAAAAGGCTTTCCGCGGATGGAGGGAGAATGCAAGAAATAGGGAGAAATCATATGCTAGCAGGAGACACACGGAGTTGAAGTCTGCGGTGGCAACATGGTCTATGTGATGATCTCGCCACTTGGATACGTTATTGGGTTGGTAGTTCGGAAAACTTAGCACTAATGGTTGTAGGGTAATTTACGATTTCTTTTATTAAGTATGGAAAATAGCCTATAGAGCGGAGCATCCTAGAGGGTTGGCAGGAGTTCACAATGATTTTCATGTGTCACACTTGCGAAGTGTTTATACAATGCAGTTACTATGGTTGAACCATGTCAATTAGGAGAAGTTGAAGTGGATAAGTGAGTTACTTGTACATCATGCACCTACCCACATTATTAGGCATGAGACAAAGCGACTCCATAATAAAATAATTAAACCAGTTAGAGTCTAGAGGCGAGACGACCTAGTTGAGAGAACAAGGGAGCCAAAGGAGAAGACCTGGGCTACTTTTGTAGAGCACTTTTCTGGAATGTTTCCATTTTTTGTTATTATAACTATTTTTGTGCTTTGTATTTAGCTTACTAGATTCCATAGGTAGGAATGTCTAGATGCTATGAATGGTTGTAAATGTATCATTAGAACATGTTTTGGATGATGGATGCTAATGGATATATTTATTTAATTGATCTTTGCACACTTAGGCAAATATATTCCAAAGTTAGCATACACTCACACCATCACTTATTTTATTTTACTATGTTATATGCATGTGGTTATTGCTTATAGATTGAGTGCTTGTGTATACATGTAGAATTGCCAGAATATTTACATGCGATGTTGTATATATTTGGATACATAACATAAGCACATGCATTTAAGGAGGTTAACTAGCTTAGGAGACTGCTTAATTTTTGTATTAGTACATGTTCATACGCATTCCATACCACTATGTGCATACCGCATTAGAATTTGAACTAAGGACAATGATTTCCAATGGTTGATGAATGAGTAGATGGTTGTAATCATTAATTTCTATACGTACGAATTGCATTTTTCCATCCTTAAAGATTTCGAGAACGAAATCCGTTTAATGGGGAGAGTGTAACACCTCGTAAAAATTTATCAAAAATTTAATAAAAGAAACTAAATTAAATATAATAAGGGTACAAATGGAGTTCTCACAATTGTCCGAATCTGGCTATGAAACTTACACCATTGCGTTCGTAGAGATTTTATGGACAATTTTTATATATAATATTTTGAAATCGGAGCTAGACAAAAAAGATATTAATGTTTAAAGGTTTGAATGCAAAAAGAATCAGAATATATATATATATATATGTATGTATGTATGTATGTATGTATGTATGTATGTAAAATTAATTAACATTTACAACTCAACCGGTCGACACCTTGGTTACGGCCGGTCGAAACCTAGCGGTCGACCGCCCTGAACCAAGCGGTCAACCGGTGCACACGTATCTAGGGTTAGCCTTAGTCGAACAGCCCGGATTTAGTTTTATCAACGGTGGATATTTGTGTGTGCTATTATAAATAGGATGGTAACCCTAAACTCTAATCATTCATCAACATATTAGCGGTACATCTAAATTATATCTCTACTCCAAATCTCTATCTCGTTAAAAGAAATTTCTAAAAGAAATTTTTTAAATAAGTTGAAGATGAAATCAAGCACAAAAAGGAGAGATTAACAAGTAGAGGAAAGGGCAATTCAACCCAAAAATGGGGATAGCTTTCCAAAGGTGAGTGGGTTCATAATTACTATGGAAATTTATATGTAATTAAGTTTATTTATATCCTATTTGACCTAGAATTAGTTTAGTATTAATCAGAAATATTGTTTATCTAGTAATTGAAATAGATTGGAAATTGAATAAGAATTTAACCTATTTGAATATGATTCTTGTCTAATCGAAATCTGGATAATGTAAATCTATTAGATAATAATTGGTTTAGGTTAAACACCATTTTTGTTGAATTGAATATAGACTAATATATCAATATCTTGTTATTCCTAAACCTGATTTAATTCATTTTGATGTGAAACCACTTATGAAATTGGTAGAAATTGAATTTGAAACATCAGAGATTTGAGATTGACAAAGTAGGGTCCACTATAATTAACAGTTTACTATAGTGATAAATCAACAGAGAATGATCATTAACAAGTGAAAGAAAACACACTATGATTGGTCAATGGGCTCAATGAAGCCAATTGACAACAATCGGTCGACCGCCCCAGTGACCAGTGGTCTAACGGTTATCGCGTTACAGGTGCGATCCGAACCTCGACATATGTCCCAAGTTATAAATTTATTCATATATATATATATATATATTATATGAATGTTAGTATAAGTAGGGAAATCAGTTTCCTGAGTTTATGACTCTTGAACGTTACGTGACTATATGCGTGGGCAATGAGGCCTAGACACTTTTTATTCGACGGGGTCGATATTCAACTAGGGTGATTCAATCGCAAATTGCACTACATGTAGTTCTACGATACACACGCAACACTAATGATGATTCCTAGAGAACAGTGTGGCCTGGCACTAATGGAGTTTCCTTGGTAAGCATGGCGATGAGGACGTAATACACTGTTGTTGATGGATTTCCGACACGATGCAATAAGAAGCATTATAATACCATTGAGAGTGGACACAGATGCAGTGGACCCTAAGATGCCTTTGGGGCAAGTCGGCATTGCGGGCTCCACCTCAATGCGAAGATACAATATGTGTAGTTGTTATTTGGGAATGCAGTCCCAAGGCTGATATTTTTGGTGATCATATGTTGGAATAGTTCCCATGGATATTAGCCGATCCATAGTTATTTAAGGTATGATTAGTCGTTCGATCCTAAGGAAATATTCACAAGATGTTGGTGTAGGTTTATTTAGAACTATAATCATTAGGTTAAAGAAACCAACCTTAGTAAGTAGATCACAAACACAAGTAGGATACCTTAGATCACATAGAGTATTAATGAACTTAATTACAAGTGATCACCATATGCTAATGATGTAACTCTTTCACCAGACTTTTGTCTGACCCACTCCTTCCATTTCCCTTACACAGGAAGATAGGACGGCAATTAATCTTGGCATAATACGTGGAGAAAGGAGCCAAGCGCAGAAGTTCCATTATTCTCCGTTGTTCCTCATGTAGCTATTTATTGTATCAAATGCCTATCTGACTTTATATTATACTTTGGAAACATTGTATATGAACTGAGTATTTTTGGAGACTGTTGTTCTTAAATGTATATTTTCAGTACTTATATTTTAATTCCTTCTGTTGTGAGATCTAAAAGCGTAGAATGTTTTAGATATTACCTTAGTCTCTATAATGTTGTAAACCAACAGATTGTACTTCTTAGTACAATGTAAGATCGAAAGTCACCCTAGGCTTTGAGTTTGGTGTGTCCTAAGGTGCGGGCTATTATAGGGTCATTTTTAAATAAATTATAAAATAGATCATAGAACCATCTACAGAAAATATCTACATTTTATGAAACTCATCGTAGAAGCAACTAAATATAATATTGAAAATAAAATACTATAACCTCAAATATATCAAATAAACCATATCTGGTTACAAATTATCTGCATGCCAAAAATAGACAGATAGTCTGGATGTCTGGGAAAAATAACAATTAAGCAGTAGACGACTAATAAGTAGATATGTATCTCCATCGTACCACCACGTCTTCGAAATCACTATCGGTCCTCCCTACCTGCCTATCTGAGTAAACAAAAGGAAGAAAGGAATAGAGGGAGTTAGACATACATCCGGTGAATGATATGCATCATATAAGTGTATAATATTAATAAGCTATCAAAACAACACTCATACTTGAGAACCATACCTTAGCCTGTGTCACCTACACCTAACAAGTCAACTTATAGAATATAATAATATAGTGGCATTATATACTAAGGATCTACCATAATATTAACTGATTCCCTAATCTGTCATCAAACGTATCCTTCTCGAGAAACATACTTGCGTCTCGAGAACCGAAAACTAAAGGTGTTATTGAACACACCGAAGAACTCATTTCCTGTGAAAAGTGTATCAAAACGCCTACGTTATCGAAATCACTGTCATTAGAGGTCACCGGTCACACCGAAGAACTCATTTCCTCTAAAAAGTTTGCCATACCCATCATGAATAAACCATATACCGAAGAACTCATTTCCCTTATAAAAATGCACCGCAACGATGTCGCTAGACATTGACAGTAACACCAAAGAACTTATTTCCTTTAAAAAATGTACCATAATGCATAACCTTGTAATCATCAGTCGAAAAATACATAACGAACCTACTCAACCACTATATTTTATGAAGTATACCAAAACACGGCATACAACATGCCAAAGTGTTCCTCATTCCGCCTTGATCGCAACATCGTGAACTGCACATGAAATAGATATCATATGTGAGAGTTATAAATGTTTTAAGGTCACGAGAAATATCTTAAGTATTCAATATAATTATATTATTATTATTAGTTTCCCTTTCGTTATAGAAGTCGAAGTAGCCCGATTCTTAAGTGAACCTTACAACCATCGGAAAGCTGGCCTCGCTGCTGTCGCCAAATCCTTCCATCACTAGATTTGACTAGATCGGCTAACTTCCTATGTCATACTCCATCCAAAGCTCCTACTCTGATTAACTAAGCCATCCTTGGTAGCACCTCCACTGTCAAACAATCTCCAGTGAACTCAGGCCGAGTCGAACCACTTCGAGATAATCAGAGACCACCGAGAGCCTCTACTCAATCTCCTTTACACGCCTGTAACTTTCGATCGTCGTATCATCACCATTTTACCAATGGGTCGAAACAAAAGGCTTACATTTGTCGAACTTCCAACGCATTTATTAATCGATCCGTACACCTAATCGATGAAGGAAGAACCCTACCGAATTCATGTCATCGAGAACGATGATTTTGATATATAATATCCCTGGTTTGGAACACTTGTATATTTCTGACTTTTAAAATTAAAGGTAGAATAATGTTTGCTAATTACAATCAATAGAAATTTGATTTTTAGTCATCTAGCCATGGCGTGTTAGATTTTAATTTGGTGTGTGTGTGTATATATAAAATTTTGATTACCTATTTTATTATATATATATATATATATTTCTATTTACAAATATAAGAGGTGAATTACTATAACTTATTAATATACACACACATCAATATGAAGTATCCCACTCATAGATTAGCCTTGCCTCCTTTCCAATTTGATTAAAATCTGCCATCTTTTTTGTTGGCCTGAAGTTTATCCCTCTCGATGCGCCTTGATTTGCTTTATAATTCCTTGCTTTATAATGTCCAATTATTCCTTTTTGATTTGATGTGGTATTATTTTGATTTTATTAAGTGATTAGATGATTGAGAAGATTGGGATTAGTGATATAATGTTTAGGGAATAGGATTTTGGTTTCTATTTATTAGCTGAAATGAATTTATTTAGGCTAAAATTTCGAATCAATATATTACGAAATTGTTATTTGTTTTTACTTCTTCTAATATCTAGCTCACTTACCAAATTCAACAAATTATATATGTTTTCCGACTGTAAATGACATTCCAGACGCAATGGAATAGGTCCTGAGGCCATATTCCAGTTCATTTAAAAATTTACTATTTTGCCATTTAGGTAAAATTACAATTTTTCCTCTTTAAAATTTATTATTTAATATTGAAAAATTATGGGTTGTTGCATTATCCCCCCTTAAAAGAAATTCATCCTTTAAATTTCGAGAGACAGAAAATGAAATCGTAAACGTTCAAACATACACACATAATTTACAGATCCATAGCATACATCAAGGTTAGCCACATACACATATACAGAAATACACATCATAAGGAATATAAAAGTCATTAACAATGTACAAACATCACTTAAAAGCATAGCACATATGGTGGGTATGAAATGATGGTAATAATGAACAAAATGCAAGACTCGACTAAATTGGATCCTCCTAAATGCATGCAATCTTCATGACAACAATTTATGGATGCAAGTTCTAACATGTGCATAGATATATACATGTATGTACTCAGAATAACAAGCAATCAGAAGCATGGATTATAAGGACCATCACATACAAGGCAACATCCACACACGCGCACACACTAGACTAGTTTGAAAGTCTATAGGGTCTTTATAAATAATGTAACTTATATATATATATATGTGTGTGTGTGTGTGTGAGTGTGAGTGTATATTACTAACTATGTTAAGCAGATAACGATAACTGAATATAAGATAAGTAATAAGAACAATCACACCAGATATTTTATACTGGTTCGAACCTCCTATCCTACGTCTAGTCCCGAAGCTCCCCTTCGGTATTTCCTTTAACCAACTAACCCTCACTTCGCCCGGAAGAATAGGTTAATACAAAGTATATCTCTGACAATCTTGTGTTCCAAACAACATGGTTTTTGACTGATAGTGCAAGTCTTTCTATGCTCTCCTTTGAGTATGTGAATGCGAACGCTTTGAGTTATAGGAAGTGGTTTAACCAAAATTATATTTTGGTTATAATAGATTGAGAGTATGTAAGCAATGTATGCACAAGAGAGTGATCAGAAATCAAGAGAGAGTAGACGTAATTAATTCAATTCAATTATTCTCTATATCTCAATCATGGTAGTATTTATAGATTCAAAAGGATGCAGATGAAGGGTTGTTACTAATAGATATGTTCTATTCATTATAATTGCCGCAACCTTTCGATGAAGGGTAATTTCCTTTTGTTCAAAGAAGTGTCTTTTCAAAAATTTACAGTTTTTGAAATGACAGACGTCTGTGGTAAAACCTCAAACGTCTGTGACTTTAGAAAATAATTACCCGAGGATTGTCATAGACGTCTGTGGTTTTACCACAGATGTCTGTGGCTTTAGAATTTTATTTTCCCGAGTATTTCCTCAGATGTCTGTGGTTTTACCTCAGACCTCTATAAGTAGTAGAAATAGTTTTTCAAATTAGTTTCAGTGTATATTAAATTTGCGTGTGATCGTGTATGCATATATACTTAAGGAGACCTTAAAAATATTTTATCTAAGACTCTTTTACAGTAGAATAACCTTACTAACTATAGTATGGTCGATAGATCTTCGTTTCTCTTTGATTCTCAATACCTTCGAGTGTAGTGTCGTCTTGTAGCATATACCTGAAATCTTGATAAAATATGTGTGTCTATATATATGATTGTATAGTTGTTATCATTGAAACATAAACTGGAGGTTCTAACAATCTCCCTCCTTTTGATGATGACAACAAAAATGGAAGAACTATTATACTTGTCTCCCCCTATGTATATGCATAAAGTCCTCCCCCTTTGTCATTATCAAAATGGAAGGAACAATATAAGATACATAAATGTTAAATAGACATTTAATAGTATGTTATATATAAGATCATGAATATTTAAAACTAAATAAGGAAGTTCAAATAAAAACATAGATAAATGTAGCGGAAGTTTTAAATAGTTAAACAGACAAGCATAAGCATAGATAATGGAAGAATAGTAAAATGATAACTAAAATAAAATGCTAATTGTACTAGTTTGAAGAGTAAGATATGCTCTTATGATTCTCATATTCCCGATGATGAAGGATCATGTTTGTATGTGCCTGGCCATTGTGTTTTGTCATTACACTCCTCATCTTCTTGAATTGAGAGGCCTTGAAATGCCATATACGATTGTTGTTGAAATGCGAAGTATCAGACACGTACATGTCACCATTATCTTCTTCTTCCTCCTTAGATTGTTCTTGCATTGGAGTCTTCCCTCTGCCACCTCTATCATGAGACGTTCCTTCAGGAGAAGCTTGAGAGTGATAAATTGGTGTATGAGCCCGAGATGGCGGTATAGGAGAAGGCGAGGATGAAGAACGAGAAGACGATCGACCACATACTTTTCACATAACCTTCCCTAAAGTGGAAACAACTTTGTCCAAATTCTTTTCCATCTTGTCATCCTTATCGAGAAAGACCGTTCCAATCTAGTCATCTTTTTGTTTAAGGCTCGCTGGTTAGTTGGGATTATTTTTTGGTTTTAAGTGTTAAATCACGAAGAGATTTGTTTTGCGTTGGTTTAACGTGAGCTTCTTGTATTTTAGAATACAAATAATATTCGGTAGCGTGACTGGAGGACGTAGGTTGTGACACCACACCTCTATACTCGTGCTAGCCAAGGACACTACTGGGTAATGCCGTCGACTAGCACGAAGAATAAGGCTGTTGAGGAGCGACCATCTGTGTAATTGCTTTGTGCGAGCACCGATATGTCAGATTATATAACTTACAGAGGAAATCCGACATACCGATTCAAACTCAAAGCTACCACACAGTGGCTAAGTGGACCTCGGAAACAAATATTGAAATAAACATAACACAAATCAGTCACAGATATTCATATCACAAAGGCGGAATCAGATATGAATATAACACATAAAAGTGTTCATCAAAGTAGTGGTCAAACAAGATCCACTACATCACAAAAGAATAGATACATGTGCTAAACAAAAGAATAATTATATATCAAGGAGTCTCTATCTCAAATGTATAACAACAAAAACTACCAATCTAATGTAGTTAGATAAAAGTCAAAAGATGGTCCCAGATAAGGAGTCAAGCAGAAGCACCTGTAACATCTCGGTCTGACCCGAGTATTATTTAAGAAGAAAATAATAAGCAGATCAGTCTAGCTATAAATATCATATAAAATGAGATAGAATAAGAGATATAACAAATACGTATGATAACCATAATGCCATACTGAGACAAGTATACATTTAACAACAACAAAAATCATACAATATTTCAAAAATCTCATAACATCAAAAAGAATGTCATATTCTTTATTTTATTCACCAAACCACAAATATTGACAAACATATCAATGCCAATCGCAAAAGTTGGTGAAACACAAATTCTAGAAATCGTCAATTAGAAATCCAGAAATCACAAAGGGGGGAGGCCTATCACAAACGGGAGCATGAAAACTCACCAACACGTGTATCACAAACGGAACGTTATTCCATGGTCGCTAACCATCAATTTTGAGCCGAAGCTCCACAAACGGCCCGAAGACCATGGGTCGCTACCCCACCAAATTGAACCGAAGTTCCACAAACGGGGTTTATAGTCCCCACACAAACAAATAGACATCGCACATCGTAGTCTAAATCACAAAATGATCATCATCGATCAATAAAAAGTGTGAATCACACTAAGCTAGTAAATATAAGAGTTTAGATTCATGTCCCATAACCACTAGCTTAACTCAAATATTCACGAACAAATTGTAGACTTCCACTCGAAAATAAGTTTAAATTACATAAACTGGTAAATATAAGAGTTTAGCTTCATGTCAAATAACCACTAGCTTAACTCAAATATTTACGAACAAATTGTAGACTTCCACTCGAAAATTGTCACAAGAGTTCAATCGAACAAGTCCAAGAATTAACCGACGAAGTAAAAGCAAGCGTTTCATACCACTTGTTTTACTAAGCCGTTTAATTAGATTTCTCATACGAACGAGGTAAATGTTTGTATATACTAATAGATTGGAAAATAGTTTTATAAACGAGCTTTGTATTAAAATAGGGTTGCAATCGTTTTGATGAAAGAGTTTGAATATTTACTACTAGTATAAAAAACCTTTATATTTAAAAGTGACAAATCATGAAATTGATTGTAGAAACAATCAATCACCAAAAATTCACATTCGAAGACGTGAATAAAATCCAAAGGAATCGATACCGGATCCATCAAAATGGGTATTCCCAAAAAAATCTCGAAAAAGAAGTCATCAAAGCCGACAAAGGTGATAACAACTAAAAGGATCAACAAAAATCGATAAACAATGGTAATTCACCAAAAAGAAGTAGGCAAATATGCAAATCTGGCTGAGACAGCAGATTCAGTCGACTGGACACTGAGTTCAGTCGACTGGCCCAATGCTTGGAAACTCTCGGGTTCCAGGTCAGTCGACTGAACTCAAAGAGCCAGTCGACTGGACCGAACCTGGAAAACTCTCGGGTTCCAGGTCAATCGACTGAACTCAGAGAGCCAGTCGACTGGACCCTGTTTTCCAGTATTTCCAGCCTAGCCCAATGAAGGGCAAACCCCCAACAAATTGCGATCTGACGAGCAATGGGCGCTAGGGGTTTATGCCAATCGACAACCCAGCCCTATAGGCTCTTCGATACACCACCAAAAGCATGTTCACACATCAAAGCTAGGATTTTTAAAGTTTTTGACTTCAAAACACCAAAAATTGAAATGTTCACCAAATCAATTCAAATCAAAAGCAAATGAACATGAATAGATGTTAGGAATTCATACCTAACAACAATGATAGAAATAGACAAAGATGTGAGTTCAAAAACTCACCTTTAAACCTAAAAACACAAGAGAGAAGCTATAGAGCAAGGCAAGAACAATCACTCTTCAATTTTAACCCAAGAAGCTTCAATCTAAGCTCAAAAGAAAAACATTCCTAAGTTTGGGTTTAGGAAATTTCTGAAATTGAAGAGGAAATGAGATGGAGAAGATGAAGAGGATGCTTACCTAAGCTTCTCTTAGATGTTGGAGCTAGAACTTGAGTTTGCAAATGAAACTAGGGCTTAGGATTTCCCATTCCTCTCCTCATTTTTACTTAAGCTTGAATGTATTAGGAAATGAGAATGAATGAAGAGGAGAGGGGCTGAGTTAGGGTATTAAGATGGGTTAGTGAGCTGAAACCCAAACCCAAAGCCCTAAGTAAAAAATAGCAAAATTCACTCAACTCCATACATATCGAAGTGGTCTCGAGTTCCAATTCGACTGTTTGCAAAAAGTAGCTTTTCGACTAACGATGCTACATTTAAATATACAATCGTAAAATATGCGGGTTGTTACAGACTCTCCTCCTTAAAGAAATTGTGTCCTCGCAATAATTAAGAGGAAAATAAAGAGTAACAACCATAAAAGCATATCAACACAAAAAACAATTTGAAATAAGAAGTTCACCATAAGGAGCACGAAAGAGTAAGTCCGGATATGTTTGCTCGATGAATTCTCAAGATTCCCAAGAGAAATTCTTAGGATTTGAGGACTATTGAACTTTCTCAAGAAGAACATCTTTATTTCGAAGGAGTTTAACCTCCGAAGCAATAATATGAATAGAATGTTGCTCATAAGTCAAATTTGGTGAAACCTCAATTTCTTCAATTACACCGGGCTCAAGAATAGAATCTGAATCCCTAAGGTATTCCTATAGTTGAGAGACGTGGAAAATGTCATGAATAGCAGAAAATTGAGCCGGTAATAAAAGGCGATATGCCACGGAACCAATGCGTTCGGTGATGGGAAATGAACCCATATATCGAGGTGCTAATTTTCCCGATCAACTGAAACGTACAACACCCATCATAGGTGAAACACAAATAAAATCTGGACCTAAAACTAGCTTCTCACCGGCTTCAAGCCAACACAAAGGAGATCGGCACGGCCTTCCGAAGAGTGGCTCGAAAGGTACCATACCAATACAAGATTGGAAGCTATTATTGGAAGAAAACTCAACAAGAGAAATATGATCTTCCCAACTTCCACCAAAATCAAGAACACATGCTCGAAAAAGATCTTCAAGAATGCGGTCTAAAAGAGAAGGATGAGCCTCAAGGCTACCCAAAACAAGAGATGAACATGAATTGGATTTACGATCTCGAACCTCACAAGTAGATAAAGTCTCGAGATCATTCCATTCGGATATCATCATTGAAACAACTGCTTGTTGCTTTCGGCTAAGGGCAATCGGCAACACGATTTCCCTTTTTCCGGAGTACAAAGAATATCAAGATCATAAGATGTAAGGAACTCAAGCCAACGTTGTTGATGCAAATTAAGTTCCCTTTTGAGAAAATAAATATTTCAAAGATTTATGATCGGTGTAGAGAACAAATTTTCTCTTTCAAAAGATAATGGCGCCAAATTCTAAGAGCGAAAACAATGGTCGTGAGCACTAGATCATGAATGGCATATCTAGTCTCGACAAGCTTCAATTGTCAAGAAGCATATGTGATAACACATTCCCTGTGCAAAAGAATGACACCCAAACCAATACGACTAGCATCGGTACAAACAATAAAGTCTTAGTTCCCTTCGGGAATCGCAAGAATAAAGGTATTGGAAAAGAGTTATTTTAATCGTTCCTCTACCCCGAAAAGCTAAGACATTCAAAATTATAGTTAACTTTGTGTAATCATCTTTTTAGAAAAAAAATATACTTATTACAAGTCAATTTATTGTGTCTGTCTGTCTCATCATAGCGTTTAGGAGATTCTTATCGATAACGTTGATGAAGCGCACCGACCAGAATTCTTAAAGCACTCAATGGGCAAAATAACACAAAATCATCTTCTATATGATAAACATGCTCTTAGAAATTTCGCGAATATTCTTTGCTCGTTTTAAGAACAAAATCCAATTATACTTATAAATATCTTATTAAAAAGATTTGCAAATTTTAAATCGTTGTTTTCATCCATAACCAATAAATACAAGGATAAACTCATCGAGATATTCGTAGAATACTCGATTCATAAGATGGATGAAATAAGGCAGACGGTTCGTCAAACCGAATGACGTAACAAACCACTCATAAGAATCATAACGAGCGCGGAATGCGATAAGTGAAATGCTACCCTCCGCAACTCGTAGCTGATGAAAACCGGTGGCAAGGTCGAGCTGAAAAGACCTTAGCACCACACAATTGATTGCTTAGGTGGTAATCCTAAGACAAACTCAAAAATACCGGAAAATTCACAAACTACATGAATGAGAGAAACAACATTCTTCACATCATGTAGGTTTAAAGAATAAAATGATATCACCAAATCTGGAAATCAAAATCATTAAGAACAAAAGAAATCTGCTTAACAGATTGAGAATGTCGAAGATATATAGTCCGCTCAGGACATAGGATGTGGGCTTCATAATGATCAAGCTAATCCTTTCTCCAAAAATAAATTATGAAGCCTAAGTAACGCATAACATGCAAATCGGCTCAGAAAGAATAATCACATAAAATAATCTCGACATCTTCATGAAGTAAACTGAGTGTTGCGGATCCACCAACCGGATTCACAATTCTCAGTGAAGTCAACAAACCCATAATAGTAAAAGAAAAAGAATCAACAAGTTCTTTTGATATAAAATAATGAGATGAACTCGTATCAAAAAGAACTCGAATCAGATAATCACAAAACAAATCAATGCTATCAAGGATAGAATGAGAAATACCTTGACCAAGTGAAGTGTCACTAGGAGCTTGCACAACATTCAACTCTCCCTCTCTACTACTTTGGAGTATGGGACATGTAGATATAAGATGGCCCGAACCTTTGCTATAAAGACAAAAAATGGTTTTGGGCACTCATTTGCATAGTGGTCCATATACCCACAATTGTAGCATCGTCCACGACTAGAGGTAGGAGTCTTTGCTACCGAAATTGCCTACCTCCCTTTCTTGTTGGGATTTGGGCTTTTGAACTTAATACGCCTCTTCTTGTTGATGTTGAAGTTTTGTTTGGCATCCATAACTTCAAAATCACTTTCTTTATCGGCCTCTTCAAGTCGAAGGGTGATATCTACAAGCTGATCGAAAGGAACTTCTAGTTTCAGAGGCAAAACCTTTTTGGGGTCCTTACTCAAAGCACAGATAAACTTTTGATTCTTTACAAGATCCAAAAGTTGTTGGGCAGACATAAATACGCTATCCAGAGAAGGACTACTGGATTGACCGGCGCTGGGACTGCCAGATCTAACCATCTCTTCTTCTTTAAGAAAGAAAGAAGAGGAAAAAGGTTATTCTTAGAATGAATATCAAACAAACTTGATTGATAAAACAAGGCATAATAAAAAGAAATAGGATATAACGGTACGAAGACTCGAATTAAATCCTATGGCACGATTCCTAAGAAAGACTTAGGACAATGATCCTTGCTAGATTATTCTACATTGTTCCGAAGTTTGGCTCTGATACCATGCTGTGACGCCCCACCTCTATACTCGCGCTAGCCAAGGACACTACTGGGTAATGCCATCGACTAACACGAAGAATAAGGCTGTTGAGGAGCGACCATCTGTGTAATTGCTTTGTGCGAGCACCGATATGTCAGATAATATAACTTACAGAGGAAATCCGACATACCGATTCAAACTCAAAGCTACCACACAGTGGCTAAGTGGACCTCGGAAATAAATATAGAAATAAACATAACACAAATCAGTCATAGATATTCATATCACAAAGGCGGAATCAGATATGAATATAACACATAAAAGTGTTCATCAAAGTAGTGGTCAAACAAGATCCACTACATCACAAAAGAATAGATACATGTGCTAGACAAAAGAATAATTATACACCAAGGAGTCTCTATCTCAAATGTATAACAACAAAAACTACCAATCTAATGTAGTCAGACAAAAGTCAGAAGATGGTCCCAGATAAGGAGTCAAGCAAAAACACCTGTAACATCTCGGTCTGACCCGAGTATCATATAATAAGAAAATAATAAGTGGATCAGTCTAGCTATAAATATCGGATAAAATGAGATAGAATAAGAGATATAACAAATACGTATGATAACCATAATGCCGTACCGAGACAAGTATACATTTAACAACAACAAAAATCATACAATATCTCAAAAATCTCATAACATCAAAAAGAATGTCATATTCTTTATTTTATTCACCAAACCACAAATATTGACAAACATATCAATGCCAATCGCAAAAGTTGGTGAAACAAAAATTCTTGAAATCATCAATTAGAAATCACGAAATCACAAAGGGGGGAGGCCTATCACAAACGGGAGCATGAAAACTCACCAACACGTGTATCACAAACGGAACGCTATTCCATGGTCGCTAACCATCAATTTTGAGCTGAAGCTCCACAAACGGCCCGAAGACCATGGGTCGCTACCCCACCAAATTGAACTGAAGTTCCACAAACGAGGTTTGTAGTCCCCACACAAACAAATAGACATCGCACATCACTAGTCGAAATCACAAAATGATCATCATCGATCAATAAAAAGTGTGAATCACACTAAGCTAGTAAATATAAGAGTTTAGCTTCATGTCCCATAACCACTAGCTTAACTCAAATATTTACGAACAAATTGTAGACTTCCACTCGAAAATAAGTGTAAATTACACCAAGCTAGTAAATATAAGAGTTTAGCTTCATGTCCCATAACCACTAGCTTAACTCAAATATTTACGAACAAATTGTGGACTTCCACTCGAAAATTGTCGCAAGAGTTCAATCGAACAAGTCCAAGAATTAACCGACGAAGTAAACCCAAGCGTTTCATACCACTTGTTTAATAAGCCGATTAATTAGATTTCTCATACGAATGAGGTAAAGGTTTGTATATACTAATAGATTGGAAAACGGTTTTATAAACGAGCTTTGTATTAAAATAGTGTTGAAATCGTTTTGATGAAAGAGTTTGAATATTTACTACTAGTATAAAAAACCTTTATACTTAAAAGTGACAAATCATGGAAATGATTGTAGAAACAATCAATCACCAAAAATTCACATTCGAAGACGTGAATAAAATCCAAAGGAATCGATACAGAATCCATCTGTAACGACCCAGAATTTTGAACAAATTAAATTGAAAATATTTAATTAATTTTAAATATTTGAACGATGATTTAATTTGAATCCCCGATATAACTTTGAATTTTGCGATTAAATTTTAAAATTTAATCTATTGATAGTTGGATAAAAATTTGAATCTTCATTTTTAAGCTGAAGAAAAATATTTCAAAAGCTTTTAAAATTCGTATTGATAATTATGAAGATAATAGAAGCTTCGGGATCGAAGTTGAAATTGATTCGTTCAGTTTTGAAAATTAAATCGTTCGAATCGATATTTAAAAATAGTCATTTTTCAAACAGTCTTGGAATTCGACGAAACCAGTTCCATTGGGTCCGTAATGTTGAATTATTGTCGGATTTCAAATTTCGTATTTTTCGAAGTTAATATGTGAGCGTACGACACATAAACGCGTTAAAGTTTAAATCAAATACAATTTAAATTTAAAATTTAAATTTTGCCGACATTAGTCTAGGGAGGCAAGATACTCTCCCCTAACTCACGCCTAGAATTGCGCCTAACACCACGAACGAGAAATAGTGTAATCCATCATGTTATTGTTCTTTTAAATCCAGTCTGTTCCCTCTCCTCTCTTCATTTTCAATTCGAAAGAAAATCAGATAAATGGCCGAAGCCTTCTCATTCTATCAATTCTTGCAATTACTCCTCGAAATCAATTTGCCTCCAGTTTTCGTTTTCGTTCATAAGGCATAAAACGGCCGCGATTTTTTAAAATAAAAGGGGTCGCAATTTTCTTTTCGACTTCCAGTTCGAGCCGCTCCTCTAAAATCATTCCTCTCTCCCTTACGAATTCAAATTCCAAATCAAAGAAAAAAAAGAAACTGTTCGAATTCGACGAGGTGCGCGCACAAGCGTGGTGGCATGCGGCACGCGTTTGGGCGATGGCGACAGTACAGTCAAGTTTGGAAGCGAAGTCGAGTAGGGAAGCTCGGCATTGGCGAGTTCGATCGAGGCGAGCTCGAGGAGAGGATCGACCTCGCGCGTGTAAACAGCGACAGGGCTCGTGGCTGTGAATTCGCGTGGTCGGTTTGAGTTCATCGCGATGTTGGAAGGGAGGCTGTGGATGTCGAACTAGGGTTTCGAGAGGCTGGGGTCTCTCGGCGACAGGAGGATGGAAGTTAGCGGCGGCGACAATCTGGAGTGGAGTCGCGATGGTCGTAAGCTCGAGTTCGAGCTGGTGATTTCACAGCAAGGTAATTTAAAATTTTATTTTAGTAAAATAAGTTTAAAACTATTTGAATTCGATAGATATTATAGTGAAGTATTTATGTTTGATATTTAACAGAAAGAAAAAAAAATCATTAGTTAATTTAAAATCTCTAAATGAATTGTAAAAATTAAAAGCATTAGTTAAAACCAAGATTTTCAGTTTTAAAATATAATTTTTGGTTAATTTAATTTATTAAAAGAGAAATTTAATAATTAGTTAAATAAGTTTATTTAAAAAGAAATTTGTTGAAATAAAAATTCATTGTATAATTAAAACTTATCAAGTTAGAAAATTGGTTATTCGATTATTTCGAATATTAATAATTTGTATAATATTTATACAAGGTTAAATGAAGAAAATCAAGTTAGAACGAAAAAGGGGATCGCAAATTAAAAGCTAAGGTGAGATCTTCTCACTCAAATAAAATTTGTATTGCAGTTATTTATTGACTGATTGATTGATGTTTGTATTAGATATAGTAGGATATATCTATATATATAGCAATATATACATATTGGCATATGTATATATTGGATTGATGATTTCCCGCCTCGTATAGCGGATGAGACCCTATTGCGCCGTTAGTAAGCGGATTTTTATAAAACCCATATACCGCGATAATTCCGTACTGGAGCGGAATTGGTATTGTGCTAACATCTTTGGATGCAGGGAAACAGGTTGGAGGGATCCAACTGGACCCCTCACATTGATTGAATTTATTTCTACTGTGATGTGATAATCTGTGAATGATTATTGATGTTATTGATTTGATGTCTGGAAATTGTTTTGAAAGCTAAAATTTAGCTGAATGGATGATTGATATCATTGGATTCCAAAAATAAACGAAATTGAATTTTTGAAATCAAAATAGGAATTTCTAAGTGAATAAATTTTAGAAATTGAATAAATTTTGAAGAAAGGAATTTTTAAAGTATAAAAAGTTAATTTTTATAATCTTATCGAATTAATTCCAGAATCAAGTGAAAATGTTAATTAAATGGATTTCGTAAAATAGTGATTAAAATTTGAAGAATTTAATTTAAGAATTTGGATTTTTTAAATAGATTGAAAGAAACGATTGAAATGTATTTCCTTAAAAAGGAATTTATTAAAAGAAGATAAGTTGGAAATCCAACTAGAAATTTAATCGGTAAATTGAAATAAATTGGGAAATCAATGTAAAATGATTTCAATTTGAAGAATCCATTTTAAAACAGAATATTGAATCATTTGAGAAAAAAATGAGGAATTCACTTAGTAGTGATAAATAAATTTTAAATCAATATCAAAATTGATTTGGGATTGAAGTTTTTATAAATAGAATTGGAATTTATAAAAGTTGTTTATAAATCCGAAATCACTTATTTTGATAAGTAAAAATATAGAAGTTGATAAAAAGAAGATTTATAAGTCGAGGTTGTTATTAAAATAGAAATAGAATTTATAACCGTGTTTATAAATTCGAAATCGATTGGATTTGATAAATTAAATATAGAAGATTTTTAAAGAAGATATATTCGCGATTTTGGATAGCGAATTTTTATTGAGATAAAAATGTGTAGAAATGATTGAAATTGGGATAAGTGAAGTATATTCACGATTTTGGACAGTGAATATATTATTAAATAAAAATGGATTTATTTTTGAAGAAGTGATATTAAAAATGAAGTTAAACATTTTAAAGATGTTTTAAAATGTATTATGAATCGAAAGCATAGATTTCCGAAGTTCTTGTTGAAATAGACGTTTTCGAGAAATAAGGAAATGGTGGACTATAACACTGTTGTTATAGTAAATGATTTCCGAAAGGAAATGTTTTTATCTAGTATTGGGATTTACATATCTATTTTAATTTCGAATCCCTATACTAGTGATTTTTGAGTCGTCGTAACGATGTTTTACGTAACATTCGTTTTGACTCAAATTGATGTTGTTATAGAAAATAGATTTCCTTAAAGAATGAAACATATACTTAATTTAATTTAAGTATATCGAATAATTTCCAAGTGTTGAAAATAAATGATTTGTGAAATACTTATTATTAAATAAGTAGGGAAATGCATTTCCAAAATGAAATGAAACGTTTTGAGATTTTGTCTTCTTAAAGATAAAATGAAATTGAATATTTGAAATCGATTTGAGAATCGTATATCAGTAGATATTTTGAAGATATAAGTTCACTATGGAATTTATAAATGGAATGGGAATTTGTTTTAAAAATAAACGTTGATTTATTTTTAAAGTGTGGAAATTGTATATCTAGTAAAGATATTTTTGAAGATGAAATAATTTGGAAATTATTTGGAATCTGATGATGTTGCGCATCTTTATTGATAATTAAATAACCGACTATCAGTAATTACCTTGGATATGGTATTTGTTGTGATTGGATGAATTTGAATGCCACACTTGTTTTTGAATAATCGCTCACTATTCGGGTTAGCCGGGAAAGGACCATGGGGTCGTATAACCCATTCCGAATATGTGATACGTCGTTATGAATCGCATTCGAAGACCGGTGTTGAAGACCGGATATTTTTGAAAACGGAAGGATTACCGTCGAGTTACTCTACATCGGCTGATCTTCGATTTAGAGGTTTTTATCACCCTTAGTGACGGGAAGTCCGGACGTGATTAGAAAATTATCCGGATATGCAAGGGCTTCGTGAGAAGTGCCTTCGGTTCTGTTCGATCCCGGAACAGACTTGTATGGATTGTGTGTCTGACGTTACAATTTGAGATATAAAGCTGATTTCTTTCAAATACATTTCTGTTGGTGGCGGAGAATTTATTCTCTTAGCTTAACACCCTTCTCTGAGACGTACGAGCTCAGAGGTTATGTAGTTGAAATTTATCAGCGATATATCCCAATTTGGTAACGTGGCATACTGAGTGTTGCTGTGAAATGATCAGTGTTTGATCATTTGCGATATGATCATTTGTTTGATCTTATATCTTTGTGATCATAGGTTGATCATTTTTGTTTGACCCGAAGCAGGGCTTTGTAGAAAGCGTAGCTTTGTGGACGAGACTTCGTCGAGCCTCACACCCCGGAAATGGTCGAAACAGGAAGGATGCGGCAAGGTTCTAGGGAGTAGCGCCCCTTAGTGTATGTCATTCCTTCTGGATAAAGGTGGTATCATGGTATGGAGCCCAGATACTTAACCTCTGTGGTTACTGCATTATTATTACTATGTGGTTTGTTGCGAATTGGGGATCCTCGGGAAGATCGGTGACGATCGGGGGATGGCATACGCGTGTCAGTAGTTACCTATTTTTGCAGAGGTAACCCGGCCTTGTGTTGGCAGAGATCCGGTTAGGTTCTCGGGTCGTCTATTCCAGGGACGTACCCATCGTGGAAAAGGAAGTTCCTTGGCCTGACCATTTGTTGGAAATCCAAAGAAACAATACGAGCCTTTACGATTTCAATTGTATAACCTGTCTCCTCAGGAGGCAGCTATAGCAGGCATAATATAATGGTACCTATGCTGGCTAAGATTTATATTATACTTTTGAAATGTTTTCCACTATGCACTAATAATAATATCCAAAAGAATTTGATTTTTGCGTAGTAAGCATCTTTGACTATCATAAGAAGAAATCTCCTCTAAGTCTGCGTTTGCATTGTGTGTGTGGTGGGAGGTCTTATGGTAGTTTCATTTTCCAAAAGCATTGCGAATTTGTTTTATTTTCTTTGTGAAAATAATTGTTTTACGATCTCACACCAGTCACCATGACTGACTCGGAGTTTATTGTTTCCCTTCTAAACTCTGGGTGCCCACCAATTTCCACACGGGCAGTCTAGAGTTAGATTATTAGGTTATCTGGATATTCTGGAGCTTTGGAGATAAGCTGGATGGCGAGACGTAGTATTTGTATCTGATAGTATTTATTCCGCTGTGTATTCTGTATGAGGACAAGTTTATATAACTGTCCATTGTTGTATATTGACTCTGATGATTGATGTATATATAAATTGATATAGCTCTTTGTTTTAAAAGACTAGTGTTTATTTATTATATATTGTTCCGCTGCGATATGTGAGATTCTGATATTGTCTCTGTTATGTATCTGTTGTTGTTTTGTTGTTCTTCTTCTCTTCTTTCTCTATTTTCTTCTTCTCTTTCTTCTTTTTCTTCTTCTTCTACCTTTTTTCTTCTATTTAAAACCCTCACTATTGGAGTTTCCGGCGCTCGATTGCTCGGCAGTCGATAAAGTGAGTATCGATGTCGGATTTTCGAAAGTCGAAAATTTCGGTACGTGACACCATCAAAATGAGTATTCCCAAAAAAATCCCGAAAAAGAAGTCATCAAAGCCGGCAAAGGTGATAACAACTAAAAAGATCAACAAAAATCGATAAAAAATGGTAATTCACCAAAAAGAAGTAGGGAAATATGCAAATCTGGCTGAGACAGCAGATTCAGTCGACTGGACACTGAGTTCAGTCGACTGGCCCAATGCTTGGAAACTCTCGGGTTCCAGGTCAGTCGACTGAACTCAGAGAGCCAGTCGACTGGACCAAGCCTGGAAAACTCTCGGGTTCCAGGTCAGTCGACTGAACTCAGAGAGCCAGTCGACTGGACCCTGTTTTCCAGTATTTCCAACCTAGCCCAATGGAGGGAAAACTCCCAACAAATTACGATCGGACGAGCAATGGGCGCTAGGGGTTAATGCCAATCGACAACCCAGCCCTATAGGCTCTTTGATACACCACCAAAAGCATGTTCATACATCAAAGCTAGGATTTTTAAAGTTTTTGACTTCAAAACACCAAAAATTGAAATGTTCACCAAATCAATTCAAATTAAAAGCAAATGAACATGAATAGATGTTAGGAATTCATACCTAACAACAATGATAGAAATAGACAAAGATGTGAGTTCAAAAACTCACCTTTAAACCCAAAAACACAAGAGAGAAGCTATAGAGCAAGGCAAGAACAATCACTCTTCAATTTTAACCTAAGAATCTTCAATCTAAGCTCAAAAGAAAAACATTTCCTAAGTTAGGGTTTAGGAAATTTCTAAAATTGAAGAGGAAATGAGATGGAGAAGATGAAGAGGATGCTTACCTAAGCTTCTCTTAGATGTTGGAGCTAGAACTTGAGTTTGCAAATGAAACTAGGGCTTCAGATTTCTAATTTCCCATTCCTCTCCCCATTTTTACTTAAGCTTGAATGTATTTGGAAATGAGAATGAATGAAGAGGAGAGGGGCTGAGTTAGGGTATTAAGATGGGTTAGTAGGCTGAAACCCAAAGCCCTAAGTGAAAAATAGCAAAATTCACTCAACTCCAAACATATCGATGTTTATACTCAAGAAGGTCGCAAACTCCATTTTGGACTCAATGGAAGTGGTCTCGAGTCCCAATTCGACCGTTTGCAAAAAGAAGCTTTTCGGACTTAAATCTGTCTAATAATGCTATATTTAAATAAAACATTTAAATATAGAATCGTAAAATATGCGGGTTGTTACATAGGTTGTTGTGAAGGATGAGGTGAGTAAGTCTGCTGAGGAGTAGTAGTGAGAGGAGGACTATGATGTTCTTGTTGTTGTTGTAATCTCCATTGTTCAAGAGAGATTATTGGGGGTGGTCTTGGAGGAAGATGCATCAATGATAAAACGAGATACCGCTTTCTTTAATGGGGATTTCTCTAAAATGAGAGATATATGAGCAGAAGCATTTAAGAGACGCATAATGTAAGGAGCATAAATAATAGTGCATCGATGATGTGCCAAAACTTTTAATTTCATTATGGATGAATTTATTTATTTGTATTCCACCGAAGATAGCATAAAGGACTTTGTGATCATTTTTATAAATTTGTTCATGACTACGTAGACGTGGGATTATCGTATTTATTATCATACGATTTAACAATCTAGCTTTTAGTAATAAGTAGACGGATTTCCACTAGGGCATTCTATCTTCCCAAATAAGATGAGTTACTTCATCACGCGGCAAGTTTATATGGTCGGTAATTTTTTCTAAATCCATCCCGGTCAAAGAACAATTGAGTATATGTCCAATGGTGTTGACGCTAATTTTTAAGACACGTCCGTACACACTCGTCCGTAACCATCCTTCATCATTCTTAGGATTCCAAATATTGCTACTGCATAAATTTGCGTAGAAAAGAAAGATAGTTAATTGGTTGATTTCTATCTCATTTTCGTCGAAATAAATTAAATCCCGACATTCGGTGGCGACAGTCAATTCTTGAATGCTATATTCTCCAAACTTGCATAATCGATAAAAAGGCCCAGAATGAAGCTTCTTTTGCTTTAGTTCGCCGAATTGCTTGTTGGCAATTGTGCTATTAGGAAGCCATTCTTGAATGTGAGCATCATTAACCATGGGACTGTGAGAAGATGATGATTAACCCTTCTTAGCACGTTTGTTAGATGGAGTTTTTGGTTTGGGAGCCATTAGTGAGAAAATATAGGGTTCTCGGAGGCTAGGGTTTTAGATTTTGGAAGTAAATTTGGTATTGGAGGTAAAATTGGGGACAACTTATTTACATGCGGCTGCTGAGGTAGGGTTTCAAAACAGCGACAGATGTGTGGGTAGAGAACGGACGTCTGTGCTTTCAGTTAAGATTAAACAACAAGTTACAACAGACGTTTGTGATGTTTCCATAGATGCCTGTGGTTGTAGAAAAAATAAACAAAGAGAAATGACAGACGTCTGTGAGTTCCCACAGACGTCTAAGGTTATAGGAAATTGTTTTCCCATAACTTTTGACAGATGTCTATGGTATTTTCACAAACGTCTGTGGTATGTATTTTATGAAATTAAAGATAAAGTTTAAATAGCAATCAATTTTTATGAAATATCAATACAATAAAACAATATACATATCAAAAATTAACAAATAAACTTATTTTAGATGATGCGTAGCATATGTTTAGTTTTTCTCTAAGAATATAGAATTTTTGGTTTGTTATATATCCCATGAATTTGGTTCAACTTTTGTGTCGTCAATTAACGGCTTTAGTGGAGACCAACTAGAATGAGCTAGAGTGTCAATCCAAGCTTGGTTTGATGGTTCCGGTTTGCAGAGATTTCTCGGAGTAATGTTATACGCTTTTGTAGGAGTTTCTTGTAATCGAGGGGATTTTTGATGTATGCAATTTTTTGTTGGTGAATTACCACAAATTGCTAGAATACATTTTTCAAGAAAATTTAGATGAGATCCTTGACGTCGTTGTTCGTAATACATTTCATGTTTAACTCCCATCATTTCTTATTAATAATGATATATTTCATCGACCTTGTCGGTGAGAGATGTTGATTGTAGGTCAATTGAATGTTTGGCTTTCTTTTCTTTAGAAGAAAAGCCAGTGTGGTACGTAGGTGATGCGATAATGTTTAGAGTGGCTGAATGAATTGATGTAGGTGTGGATTTAGTTGGTGAAACGTAAGTGCTATCTGATGAGGGAGATTTATAGTCGATAATGGAATAGGTGGAGTCGTGATCGGACGACATTTTGTGTGTTATTTGTTTTTATAATCTTTTTGTTTTTAGGATGAATAAGATGATTTATAAGAATAATTTTTTACTATACTTAGAGAGTAGGTTGAGAAAAAAGAGTTCAACCATATAAATTGTACAAAGAGTAGTTATTTTTTATATGGTTAGTATTAGTTTAAATTTTATGTGGTTTTTATTAATCTAAATATATAAATTTTATCCTATGTAGTTTTATATGAGCTTTGTTTTTTTAGTTCTTTTTGAAGTTTTCAAAACTATTTCTACCAATTAGTTAATCAATTCATTGTACTAACATATTCCTATATCTCGTCTTAACTTAATAAAAGTTAGTTCACTTAATGGTTTAGTAAAAATATCAGCTATTTGATTTTCGGTGTTTACAAACTCCAGTGATATAATTCCTTTTTCCACATTATCTATTAGAAAATGATGAGGAATATCAATATGCTTTGTTCGGGAATGGTTAATAAGTTTTTTTGATAAATTTATGACACTAGTATTATCATAATATATAGGAGATTTTATTATGATTTTACCGAAATCTAGAAGAGTTTATTGCATATAGATTACTTGTGCACATGCTAAAGCCACTGAGATGTATTCGGCTTCACATGTTGATAGTGAAACATAGTTTTTCTTTTTACTAAACCATGAAACTAAGGACTGATCAATAAAATGACACGTCCCACTTGTGCTTTTTCTATCCATTTTACAATCGCCAAAATCAGCATCGCTATATGACACAATTTCGAATGAGATTCCTTTTGGGTAAAAAAGTCTGTAATCTCTAGTGCTTGTTAAATATCTTAAGGTTCGTTTTATCGCTCGATGATGTGGTTCTTTTGGCTGTGCTTGAAACCGAGCACATAAACATACACTCATCATAATATCTGGTCTACTAGCTGTTAAGTATAACAGAGATCCTATCATACTTCGATATATTTTTTAGTCGAAATCTTTTCCGTTTTCAACTTTATCTAAATGTAGAGTAGTACACATTGGAATTGGTTTACTTGATATATTTTCCATTCAAAAACGTTTTAATAAATCTTGACAGTATTTTTCTTGATTTATAAAATTACCATTTTCTAATTGTCTTATTTGTAATCCTAAGAAATAGTTTATTTCTCTCATATGTGACATTTCAAATCCATCTTTCGTTACTTTAGAAAATTCAATGCGTATTTTTTTGTCAGTGGATCCAAATATAATGTCGTCAACATATATTTGTATGGCTAAAATATTATTATTTTCTTGTTTTATGAATAAAGTGTAATCAATTTTACCAATTTGAAAACTGGAACTTTGTAAATGAGTTTTTAATCTTTCATACCAAGCATGAGGTGCTTGTTTTAATCCATATAAGGCCTTTTTAAGTTTAAATACATGATCAGGATATTTCTGATGAACAAATAAAGGAGGTTGTTCAACATACACTTTTTTTATAAATCTATTTAAAAATGCACTTTTTACATCCATTTATAAAAGTTTTAAATTATGATGACATGCAAAAGCCAGTAATGTTCATATTGCTTCGAGACGAGCTACAGGAGCAAATGTTCCGTCATAATCAATTCCTTCTTCTTGATTATATCCTTGAGCTACTAATCTTGCTTTATTTCGTACAATATTTTCATTTTCATCTGCTTTATTTTTAAAAACCCATTTCGTTCCTGTTACAGTTTGATCATCTAGTCTTGGTACAAGTTCCCAAACATCATTTCTTTCAAATTGATTAAGTTCTTCTTGCATTGCAATAATCCAAAAATCATCTTTTGATGCCTCTTTATAATTTTTCGGTTCAAAATTTGATATAAATGCAGCATGACTCATTTGATTTAACTGTTTTCCAGTTGATACTCCTCTATTTAAATCTCTAATAATATTATTAATAGGATGGTCTATTAATATTCTAGATGATGATGTTATCATATTATCATTATTTTTATTGACATTATTATTATTATTATTTTCATGTATAGGTATATTAGTTTTATTTATTAATTCTTCATCATTGTCATATTTATTTTCATTAAAATTTTCATCAAATGAGACATGAAGACTCTCTTCTACAATGCTTGTTCTTTTATTAAAGATTATATATGCTTTGCTTCGATCTGAATAGCCAACAAAAATTCCTTCATCAGCTTTAGAATCAAATTTTCCTAGATTATCTTTAGTATTTAATATGAAGCATTTTGATCCAAATACACAAAAATACGATACTTTCGGTTTCTTGTTAAAAAATATTTCGCAGCATGTGTTTTTAGTCATTGGGCTTAGTGTTACAAGATTTAATACATAACAAGAAGTAGCCACGGCTTCGGTCAAAACTTTCTTTGGTAAGTTACTACTATTTAGTAAAGTTCGTGCACATTCTTGTAAAGTTCGAATTTTCCTTTCTACAACACCATTATGTTGTAGTGTTTATGGAAACAAAAACTTTAGATTAATTCTGTTTTTGTTACAAAAGTTGGTAAATAGTTCATTTTTAAATTCACCTCCATGATCACTTCGTATATTTTTAATTTTTAAATTCATTAATTTTTTTTCGTGTAGTAAAAATTTTGAACATTTCAAAAGTGTCACTTATATATTTTAAAAATAAAGTCCAAGTATATCTTGAAAAATCATCAATAATTACAAACACTTATTTATTATGATTTATTAAACGTATTTGAGTTGGACCGAATAAATCTAGATGGAGTAATTCGAGGGATTGTTTTGTGAAATTTCCTTTTTAGATTTAAAGGAGCTTTTCTTTAATTTCCCAAATTGACAAGTGTCACATAGGTTTTTAACATTGTAGTTGATTTTAGGTAATCCTCTTACTAATTCATTTTTAGCTAGTTTGTTGATATTCTTAAAATTTATATGACAAAAACGTTTATGCCATGACTAAGGGTCATCATGATTCACGGCTAAGCATAAATTTGTATTGTTTTTGACATTCATGTTTAAGACATATATGTTTCGATTTCTAAATACTTCAAAGATTAAATTTTTATTTTGATCAAAAATATTATTTATTTTTATCGAAATCAATTTTAAATCCTTTATCACATAATTGACTTATGCTTAATAAGTTATGTTTTAAATTTTCTTCGAATAAAACATTAGTAATTATAGGAGAATTAGAAATATCGATATTGATGACTTCTCCAATGCTGATGACATATCCTTTTGAGTTATCTTCAAATGTTACGGTGCCACCATCCATATATGTTATATTTAATAACATATTAGCATTTCCAGTCATGTGCTTGGAACAACCGCTATCGAGTATCCATTTCTCTTTGTCTTTTATTTTAATTTTGGGTATTTGTAAAATAAGAAAAGTTTAATTGGTACCCACCTTCTTTGATTAGGGTCCTACGTGTTAGTTGATGTAGGTAGTCATATCCATGAGGATTTGCTTCCCTTAGAAATGTAATTTTTGTTATATACAACTTTTGGCAAATGTTCATCAATATATTTTTGTCTAATTAGTTTATTGTTTGTTTTTGGAATCCATATCTTGACCATATTTGTATACGAATTCTTAAACTTAGCTTTTAACTTTGGCTTTTTGAATTTTGTATATAATTTTCTATAATGCTTTGGCCTTTATTTGTTTTTAAAACCTAATCCCTTTCGATTTCCAGATGGTTTAGATATCGTAATCAAATTTTCCAAAAAAAAAATTCCTTTGTTAAATTTTGTCACATTATTTGTTATTTTTTCTAATTTACTTTTAGGATCACAAATTTCAATGTTTCTTGAATGTAAATTTGCTTGTAATTCTAGTTTTTCATATTCCGGATTAACTTTTTCTAACTTATAATTTTCTAAATCATTTAATAACCTGTTATTTTGAGATAATAGTGTTGCATACTTCTTTTGAACAATTTCAAATTCTTCTTCTAAGATAATTTTTTCATCTTTTAATAATCCGATTTCTAATTCTGATCTAGTTAGCTTTCCTAGATATTCCCTATTTAATTTTTTTGTTTCTCTATATTTATCATCTAATTCAACACTTATTTCTATTAATTCATCATAAGTAAGTTCAGGACGTACCTCATCCGTGTTAGCCATAAAACACATATTTGCTTATTCCGAGTCGCTTTCACTATCACTGTTTGATGAAGAAGACGAATCCGAATCATCCCATATTACTTGAAAATCTCTTTTCTTTTTCTCGAATTTTCTTTTCTTTTTATTATTATTGAGTTGTGGACAATCCTTCTTAATGTGACCAAATTTTCCAAATTCAAAGCATTTAATCGATGTTGATTGATTTGAAGAGTTTGTGTAATGACCTGGAATTTCACTTCTTTGATTTGCGAATATTTAATTAATTTTAAATATTCAAATAAATGGTTTTATAATGAAAATAAAACTCTTTTTAATAATAAATAATAATGATGAAATAGTTTTTAAAATTTGTTTCCAAAAATATATAGTTCGTTGAAAAATAGAAAATGTGACCGGAAACTATTTTCCGAATTTTCGACGTTTCATCGTATAAAAGTTGTTCGAAATGTTGTATACACTTTTTGTATATATGTACACATATACTAATTACATAAAACGGTTTAAGAAATATAAAATGGTTTAAACAACTTAATTAAGTTGAGATAATATGGTTTAAATATAAGTAAAGGTATGTGTCACATCAGGGGAGACATGAAGTGACATTTTGGCGACTTGAGTACAAGTCATAATTGCATGTTGGCTTTGATTTGATGGAAAGGTGACTAAGGGGAGGCTTTATGGGCTGAAATAGTGAGGTGGAAAGGAGGTGGTGACATGGAAGTACATGAGTGGAGGGTAGTGTTGGAAGGGTATTATGGTAATTTAACAAATGCACTTAATATATATACAAATTTTCCTAATTTCCTTCCCATTTTTCTCATTCTTATCTTCATGTCCAAACTTTCCTAAAGCTCCAAGACATTTTAATGGCTTCCAAAATGATTTCAAGTTTTAATCTCACATTTTTAAAATTTTAAAATGTTTGAACTAGTTTGAATCTTTTTTCTTTTTTTTAAATTCTTTCATTTTAACCGAAATGGTTTCGGCCATAACTTCTTCGAAACAACTCCAAAACAAGATTTTTTTTTCAAACCTTGTAGAGTTCCAATGGCTACAACTTTGTAGTTTAATACTTTTCTTGTTTTCGAGAATAGATGCTCCAAAATTTCATTTTTATCAAGAATGTTTATGAACTTAGATTTTGATGTCCGAAAATACCCTTCACTGTTTTGACCATAACTTCCTCAAAATTTAAATTTTTTTAGTAATTCATTTTTTAAATGATAGAGGAAAGAATAATCTAAAACTTTCCTTTTGACCACATGTCCAATGTCCAAGAGGTAAGGGTCCAAAAGTCCAGTGCAAAACAATCCATTTTCGAGAAGAATTTGTTGTTTCTCAAGCTTCCCGAATTTCAAAGTGTGTCAAGTTTTTAAAGGATTTCCGGTGAGTAAATGTTTGTTTTAAACTCAAGCTTTAAACTTTTATATATTGGTTGATTTGTGCTTGGTTTGCTAGTTGAAATCTTAGTTTATTATGTGATTGCTTGTATGTGTACATTGGTTGTATGTGATGGTAGTTAGACTTGAAGTTGAAATTTAAATATGGTATCATTCGGCAAGTTGTAAACTTTGTTATATGTTATGAGCTTGCTTATGTTTTGGTTGTTGCATTTATGTGTTGGCATTGACATGATTATAAGTTAGGTTGCAAGGAGGATGGCACTTTGATTGGGTTTCCGATGGAGAATCCTTGTATGGAAGAAAGATACAAACTTTGGTTTTAAATCCAAATCGTTTTAAAGTTAGTGAATGGAAAGTTAGTAAGAGATGTTAGTGAATGGAAGTTTGTAACATCCTGAAATTTTCAACCATTCACATCCATACATGTCGGACTTGAATTACTCAAAATATCAGATTGTTAATTTATATTTGGCAAAACTCACATATACAGTAAATAAATCAATCACAGAATCACAGACACGGAGTAATATAACAATAAGCAGCGGAAATAAATGAATAGTAGTTCATGAAGCTACAATATATATAACAGAGTTAAAAAAAGATACAACAGAAGTCTCGAATACAAAAGTCAAATAAAAAAAATTTGAATATATCACTGGAGTCAACTGAATAATTGCAAGCTGAATAGATAGATGGATCTCCAAGCGAAGCTCCAACTCCAAAGATGAGTCTAAAATGCCGTGACACTCAGTCTGACCCGGGCGTAAAGCAAAACACAAAACACTCGAGTCAAGATTAACATTCTTATATCAATAAATCCAACTCAAGTGAAATATCAACTAAAATACAAGTAACTTAAAGGATGTTTGGGATGCCCATCCTCTAAGGATCCGTGGAACTATCTACTATGTAGTAATACACGCTATTATAATATGTCTATAGTAACGTAAAAGTATTAAAATAGCGTTAAGGCGTTACCCATATCCCCCTTAACACATTTTATATATTCCCGTAGTCTATACAATGTTGTACGCTCCTCCGTAAACTGGAGGTTTACCCAGAGGACATCACATAGGTACGATACAAAACAAACTCGTAGAAGGCGCTCTAGGGCATGTGAACACGGCAAACGAGGAAATGCTAGGGTAGATATACCAATTGCACTGCCGGACTGGTGGTAACACATAGCAGCTACTACCGCCCACCTCGGACACACTCCCATATCAAAATCGAGGAGTGGCCACCAAACAATCACAAAAATCAGAATAATATAGAAGAAATGTGCCCGATAGGAGGAATGACCTCACTTGGCCCGGTATAGCTCTTGATTTTAGTCACATCTAAGTTGACTTACGGGAGTCAGGGTCACGTCATACCATATAGAATCGTCACCAAACCATCCTACTTCATTTCTGGAATCTCCACCACGTACACAATTGTTAAAGTGGTTTTCGGTATTGGCAGAGAGTATGACAATATCCGATTCCGGTCTCTTTAACAACCAAACGTTATTATAACACCATGGTCATTTCATTTCAAATCATACTTCAAAACCAAAATATCATATCAATTACAAGACCCTATCAATACGATATCATTTCTCACTTAAAATAATATTCATTCCCAAAATCATAACACTTTCTAAAATTATAACCTTTCGAAATTATAACACTTTGAAATCCATAACACTTACCTCTTAAACCGTTTAGATATTAAAAGTAATATATATGAAATTAGTTATAAATAAAATAGTTAATATAATAAAATAATTTGTATATAAAATAGTTATAAAATAAATAGTTTATTAAGGTAATTATTATATTAAAGATAGTTTTATTTAAAATAGTTTATATTAAAAATTAGTTTCCTCAAAGTTCACAAATCGATTCAACTTAATTTATGTAACGACTCGGATTTTCGCGTTCGAAAATCGACATCCATACTTTACATCGTACTCGAATGCCATAGATTCGACCGTTCAAATCCGATTCGCCGGAGCTTATAACACCATTAAGTATAACAACACAGCGGAAAAAGAATATATCAATTACATAACATTGATACAATGACAGGTACAACAGAATGATACAACAGATATCAATATACATCAGAGATATGATACAAGAAATAGCAGCAGAAAGAAAAGATAACATCAGCAGCGGATAGAATGTCTCCAATAGAATGCTCCAAGATAAGCAACGTCAGTCCATGAATTCCAAGAACTGAACTAGCTCCAGATAATCCACTAAGCCTGAATATCTGAAGAAAAAAACCCAACTCTAGACTGCTCGTGTGGAAAATTATGAGCACCCAGAGTTTAGGAAGGGAACAATAAACTCCGGATCAGTCATAGGACTGGTGTGAGCAACAAAAACAGTTTATCTTTAAACAAACACAAAAGGCTTTTAAACATTGAAATCCGCAATGTTTTTTTTTTTTGAAAATGAAACTACCATAAGGCCTCCCGCCACACACACAATGCAATCGCAGAATTGGAGGAGATTTCTTCTTATGATAGTCAAACATGCTTACTACGCAAACAAAACTCCTTTGATATTATTACTAGTGCATAGTGTGAAAATATTTCGAAAATATAATATTAATCTTAGCCAGCATACAATCATTGTTGTATGCCTACTATAGCTACTACGTTCAATAGCAGGTTACCGCCACATTCCATAGCAGGTAATACAACTAAAACCGTACAGGGTTCGTATTGTTTCTTTGGATTTCCAACAAATGATCAGGCTAAGGAACTTCCTTACCGAAATAGAAACGCCTCTGGAAAGACGCCCCGGATCCTAACCGGATCTCTGCAAACAAAAGGCCGACGCTACCTCACGCTGTACAGCTGTAACTAGGTAACTAACACACTGACGCTACCTCACGCTGTACAGCTGTAACTAGGTAACTAACACACGAGCTATGTCATCCCCCGGTCGTTACCGACCTTTATCCGCGGTACCTCAATCATAAAGCAACATCACAAAGTGATAAATGTATAGTGTCCACACGAGTTAAGTATCTGGGCTCCATACCATGATACCACCCTTTATCCAGAAGGAAATGACATACCCTAGGGGCGCTACCCCTACAAACCTTTGCCGCAACATTCCTGTTTCGACCATTACCGGGTTGTGAGGCTCGACGAAGTCTCGTCCACAAAGCCACGCTTTTTCACAAAGCCACGCTTCGATCAACAAATGATCAGCAGCACTTCGTATGCCACATTACCAAATTGGGAATGTATCACTAGTAACCATCAACTACATAACCTCTGAGCTCGTACGTCTCAGAGAAGGGTGTTAAGCTAAGAGAATAAATTCTCCGCCACCAACAGAAATGTATTTGATAGAAACCAGCTTTACATCTCAAAGTGTAACGTCAGACACACATCCATACAAGTCTGTTCCGGGTTAGAACAGAACCGAAGGCACTTCCAAAGAAGCCCTTGCAAATCCGGGTATTCACAATCTCGATCGGACTTCCCATCACTTAGGGAATCTCTATACCGGAGCCATGATGCAGAGAAAATCGATAGGTCATCATATCGCTCTCGCAAATACCCGGTCTTCACCACCGGTCTTCAAATGCTATCCATATCGTCGTATCACTATTCGGAATGGGTTCTATGACACAAAGGTCCTCTCCCGGCTAAACCGAATAACGAGCGCAATTTAAAATCATATGGATACTGGGGTCTCAGTTAAATCATAGCTTAAAGCCCAAAAACTTTTCATTCGAATGGTAAAACAAATTACCATTTCCAATCTTTTAAATAAAAAGATTCATTTCAAAAACCCTCAATGGTTTAAACAATTTCCCACACTTTTAATCTTTTAAACAAAAAGATTTAATTCACAAAGTTAACCCCATTCACAAAGATTCATTCATAGATTTTCAAATCAATTTCCATTTCAATTTGATTAACTCGTTAAATCTTTAAATCAAGATTTAACTTATAGCTTTCAAAACAATTCCATTTCAAATTGGATTAACTCGTTCGGTCTTTGAATCAAAGACTCATTTCATAAATTTCAAAACATTTCAATTCCATTTCGAACTTGAAATTCTTTCAACACAAATTGGAAGTTCATTACTTATGTGAAAGCTTTTACTATTTGAAAACAAATAGTCTCATTTCAGAAAAATCCAATTATATTTACACGAGTTAAAACCCTTGAATAAAAATTCAAATTCCCAAATCAATACTTTTAAATGGTTTAACCCATATATAACTTGTACAGCTTCTTTAATCCCTAGTTTCAAATCATAGAATTCAATTTCAACTTGAATTCAAATTTAAATCAAATTATTTAAATTTTCAAAACTCGATTAAGTTATTCGAAATAACTTTTATCTTTGAAATTCCATTTCAAAAACTTTTCACTTTAAATCCAAATTTCTAATTTCAAAATCAATTGAAATTAAAATTTCAATTTCAAAAACATTGAATTTAAATTATCTGTGACTTAACCGATTTCCACGTGAAATCCATATTTGTGTGTGTATAAGTGTGGTCCAGGGGTTTTACACAATAGTGCACAACATCAATCATCACAGATATATCGATAAGCGGTATAATCCACAACGCTTATCTTCATTCACAGATTCATAGATAAAATAAATTTATCAGTCACAATGATTCACTATTATAATTCGATGTGGGTTTCGGATAACCAACTGAAATCCGACTCCCTGTCGCATCGAAATTCAAATGTCGTTTACGGGTCAAGGGTTTTCATATTCGCATAGTAATATATCACAGAAACAGATATATATATCGCAGATAAGTAAATTACCGATCACATCATAAATCAGGGTATATCACAAAGCATCATATATCAGGGATATCAAACAATCGAATCATCCAATAGAATCCAAACATCCATAAGTATCTGATAAATTTAAATCAGATTAAATTTCTACGAAAAATTTTCTGGTCATGGTAGATTAAAAATTAATTAATCACAAAATATTTAATAAATGATTCTTTTATTAATCATTAATTTACCCTTAATTAATTGTTCTTAATTCCAAATTAATTTAACTCAAATCTAAATTTCTTGATTAAATAAATTAATCAATTATTCACTTGAACTAGTTTAATGAGTGCATATCATTTTATCTTCACTAATTCAAATTTAAAACATTTTCTGACTAATGTTTTAATTATCATCACAAAGCAAATTTAAACAATTTGTTTCAAATTTATTTTTCATATTTCATTTTAAATTTGAATTCAGAAATAAACTTGAATTCAAGCTTCAACCTGGATTTAAGCTTTGTTCAATCTAGTTTACAAATTAAAGTTTCATTCGAATTTGTTTTGAAAATTCAAATTGCTTCCAGGTTGTCTAAAACCTGTAACCACTACTGTCTCGAGACAAACCAAATTGCTTCGAGTCCATCCCTTGTTTTCACGTGATGAACCCCGACCCATCTTCCCTTATCCCCGAGACAAACCCAAAGAAAACCTCACCAACAAAAAAAACTGCTACCACTGACACATCGACCCAAACGTGCACGTGCACACGCTTCGTCGCTGCTCCGATCGATGCTACGACCTCAGACAAGTCGAAGTTCATACATGAATCAATCTCCGATCGCCAAAACTCCACCATCACGTCGAAATCGAATTCAAGCTTAAAAGCTCAAACCTGGAACACTGGAACATCCCCGACCAAAACCTGTCATCGCTTCGATCCTGCCGCCTCGTCCACCGGAATTCGCGCAACTCCGGCCACCAACACGTCTTCGACCAAACTACCACCCTCCAAGACTACGTGCAACTCGATGCACTGAGGAGTGAGAATGAACCCCAAAACTTCGACGTCAGTTCACAAGCCTTAAACCCTAATTACACCTCGTCCCAAAATTTCTTGAAATAGGAAAATGTTCTAACATTTTTCCAAGATTCGAACATGATCAAACTACCTCCTCAACAAATTTCAACGATTAAAATTCGTTGAACTATCAGAAATTGATGAAAATGTATTTTTAGTTCATTTAAGAACTGAACCATATGTGCTTATCTAAAAATTATAATCTTTGTTTCAAAAATCCTACTTTGGAATGTTTATTCAAGTTATGAATTCAAACTAACAATTTAAAACATTCGAATTTTACACATTGCTCTTCCTTTTACTGTAAAATTTAATATACAGTGTTTAAGCTACACTGTCCACCTTCGAACAATCCTTCCAGGCCATGATTCCAGTTTAAAACAAGTTTGTTTAACTTAAATTCTTAAGTATAAAATATTTATATGAAAAGGTATTCAAAATTTTCTCTGTTTTACTTTGTTCAAAACTTGAAATATTGAAAACAGCTTTTAGTAAGCAACCAAAATCACAGAACAACTTGTTTTCAATATATAGCAAACATACAGACATATTTAACGGCTAACAACATTTCATAATGTATTCAAGTATCAACCACAATCTCAAGATATAGAAGTAAACCATGGGTGGAAAGTTGCTCACCTTGTTTTCCAGAGAAGAACAGAGCTCTTTTTGATGAAACAGGCTTTTGAATATTGCAAGTTGAAATCTTTTCACTTGATTCTCTGGTTGCATTGATTTGATTTTTTTTTTTGTTGTTGTTTAAGTTGGTGTTTGTTTAAGTATGAAATGATATTACTTTGGTTTTTCTCAGCTGAAAATGGAACGAAAATAGATAATGCTCTGATATATAGAACTGGGTTACAGGGGAAAAATTTGTACAAGTGATAATTTACTTGTTTGTACAAATCTCCGGCAGTGATATTTTCTTGCTTGTGGCTGATATAAAAAAAATTTTTGTAGTGTACTAAGGAGGCTGCATTAATTGCTTAAGTCCTTTATGTTTATTTTCTTTTCTTGTACAACCTGTTTTGTTTTCTTCCAGGTCTTGTTACTTTGTTTCTAACTTCATGTACCAATATAAAGTTGGTTTATTACTTAACACACATTGTTATAAATTTTAACTTATTTAGTTTTTTTTCCTAGTACTTTTAAGTGGAGGCTGATATGATTCTTGTTTCGGCTGAAAGTTTACTTGGGTATGGGTTGAGATGATTTTTCATTGTGTTGGAGGCTGATTGCATTAATTATTTTGTCCTTGTTCATATGCTAATATATTTATTTGTATAGATTGAATACATTTTTATTTCTTTTTGCTTGCATACCAAACTTCTTTACAGGCTACATACTTTATGTCCATAGATTTTCCTTTTACTTTGTTTATTTTCTTACTTACCAGGCAGCTTTTATAAATTGTGTTGATATTTTCTTATATACTTTTGTATGTACAGAGAAGATTTTGTGGTAGCTTGTTTTTATTATGTTTGTTTCTCAAATCTGCCTATTCATATATATATAAAATCTTGTTTTACTTGTTAGGCCTTTATATATTGTGTTTCTTCATTTTACAAGTATACATACTTGAACATATATTTTGTTTCATTTGTTTATACTAAATGTATATGTTTATTTCTAGCCTATTATTTATTTGTTTATTATTTTTGTTTTATTTCTATTTGTACTATTTGTATTGATTCAATAACATGAGGTTAAAATATATATTTACTTTATATCTTATATAATTTGTATTTTTAAACCATTTATTTTAGATTTAAACTCAAATTCAATATATATACAATATTTTTACATTTAAATGATTTTTACAAAATTTATTTTAATTCGGGGAAACTCGCCTACTTTATCAATTAATTTACAAATTTTTATCCCAAAAATACCATTAATTATTAATTTAAATTAATTTAAATTTCGGGGTCGTTACAGACTTCCCCCCTTAAAAGAATTTCGTCCTCGAAATTACACATGAGACACAAAGATAGACGAAGAATATTTCATCAAATCAACTGAATATTTATTCTGCATTTGGCTTACCCAATCAGAATATCAATAACAGATACAAGAATGAATCTGTGTTAATACTTCAGAAGATACTCGGGTTATCCAGATCTACGAAATATGTAGTGGCATCGGTTAGTTCGAAGGAATAACTAACCATTCGTAGAATATATTGGGACCCAAAGAATAGATAGAGATATGGATAAAATTTCAAAGCTTTCAGTTTAGAACTAAAGTATACCTATCAACCATAGCAACCAAAGCAACCAATACACCCAAACAAACAATTTTGGCCTTTTCGGAGTTTACGTCCCATATTAATATATATCGAATCTTCTTCCTGAATCTATCAGGAACTATCGAAGAATTGAGAAAAGATAGCGAACAAAGAGATGGATAGAGAAAATTTGTTTCCACTGTTGTTACAGAGTATTGACCATTTATAGTCGTATTCTCATGTCCCCTATCTCATCCTCTTCTTGCACTCATACTCACTATCAGTGGATAGTAAGAGAATTTACTGAGACATTCGAACGGATATCTGAGAATTACTCATTCTAGAGTTTACTTCACTCTATCTCTAATGAGCTACTTAACGTGTTACACTCCTGAGCTAAAGTTCAACCTTAGCTCTGATACCACTTGTAACGACTCGGATTTTCGCGTTCGAAAATCGACGTCCATACTTTACATCGTACTCGAATGCCATAGATTCGACCGTTCAAATCCGATTCGCCGGAGCTTATAACACCATTAAGTATAACAACACAGCGGAAAAAGAATATATCAATTACATAACATTGATACAATGACAGGTACAACAGAATGATACAACAGATATCAATATACATCAGAGATATGATACAAGAAATAGCAGCGGAAAGAAAAGATAACATCAGCAGCGGATAGAATGTCTCCAATAGAATGCTCCAAGATAAGCAACGTCAGTCCATGAATTCCAAGAACTGAACTAGCTCCAGATAATCCACTAAGCCTGAATATCTGGAAAAAAACCCAACTCTAGACTGCTCGTGTGGAAAATTATGAGCACCTAGAGTTTAGGAAGGGAACAATAAACTCCGGATCAGTCATGGGACTGGTGTGAGCAACAAAAACAGTTTATCTTTAAACAAACACAAAAGGCTTTTAAACATTGAAATCCGCAATGTTTTTTTTTTTGAAAATGAAACTACCATAAGGCCTCCCGCCACACACACAATGCAATCGCAGAATTGGAGGAGATTTCTTCTTATGATAGTCAAACATGCTTACTACGCAAACAAAACTCCTTTGATATTATTACTAGTGCATAGTGTGAAAATATTTCGAAAATATAATATTAATCTTAGCCAGCATACAACCATTGTTGTATGCCTACTATAGCTACTACGTTCAATAGCAGGTTACCGCCACATTCCATAGCAGGTAATACAACTAAAACCGTACAGGGTTCGTATTGTTTCTTTGGATTTCCAACAAATGATCAGGCTAAGGAACTTCCTTACCGAAATAGAAACGCCTCTGGAAAGACGCCCCGGATCCTAACCGGATCTCTGCAAACAAAAGGCCGACGCTACCTCACGCTGTACAGCTGTAACTAGGTAACTAACACACTGACGCTACCTCACGCTGTACAGCTGTAACTAGGTAACTAACACATGAGCTATGTCATCCCCCGGTCGTTACCGACCTTTATCCGCGGTACCTCAATCATAAAGCAACATCACAAAGTGATAAATGTATAGTGTCCACACGAGTTAAGTATCTGGGCTCCATACCATGATACCACCCTTTATCCAGAAGGAAATGACATACCCTAGGGGCGCTACCCCTACAAACCTTTGCCGCAACATTCCTGTTTCGACCATTACCGGGTTGTGAGGCTCGACGAAGTCTCGTCCACAAAGCCACGCTTTTTCACAAAGCCACGCTTCGATCAACAAATGATCAGCAGCACTTCGTATGCCACATTACCAAATTGGGAATGTATCACTAGTAACCATCAACTACATAACCTCTGAGCTCGTACGTCTCAGAGAAGGGTGTTAAGCTAAGAGAATAAATTCTCCGCCACCAACAGAAATGTATTTGATAGAAACCAGCTTTACATCTCAAAGTGTAACGTCAGACACACATCCATACAAGTCTGTTCCGGGTTCGAACAGAACCGAAGGCACTTCCAAAGAAGCCCTTGCAAATCCGGGTATTCACAATCTCGATCGGACTTCCCATCACTTAGGGAATCTCTATACCGGAGCCATGATGCAGAGAAAATCGATAGGTCATCATATCGCTCTCGCAAATACCCGGTCTTCACCACCGGTCTTCAAATGCTATCCATATCGTCGTATCACTATTCGGAATGGGTTCTATGACACAAAGGTCCTCTCCCGGCTAAACCGAATAACGAGCGCAATTTAAAATCATATGGATACTGGGGTCTCAGTTAAATCACAGCTTAAAGCCCAAAAACTTTTCATTCGAATGGTAAAACAAATTACCATTTCCAATCTTTTAAATAAAAAGATTCATTTCAAAAACCCTCAATGGTTTAAACAATTTCCCACACTTTTAATCTTTTAAACAAAAAGATTTAATTCACAAAGTTAACCCCATTCACAAAGATTCATTCATAGATTTTCAAATCAATTTCCATTTCAATTTGATTAACTCGTTAAATCTTTAAATCAAGATTTAACTTATAGCTTTCAAAACAATTCCATTTCAAATTGGATTAACTCGTTCGGTCTTTGAATCAAAGACTCATTTCATAAATTTCAAAACATTTCAATTCCATTTCGAACTTGAAATTCTTTCAACACAAATTGGAAGTTCATTACTTATGTGAAAGCTTTTACTATTTGAAAACAAATAGTCTCATTTCAGAAAAATCCAGTTATATTTACACGAGTTAAAACCCTTGAATAAAAATTCAAATTCCCAAATCAATACTTTTAAATGGTTTAACCCATATATAACTTGTACAGCTTCTTTAATCCCTAGTTTCAAATCATAGAATTCAATTTCAACTTGAATTCAAATTTAAATCAAATTATTTAAATTTTCAAAACTCGATTAAGTTATTCGAAATAACTTTTATCTTTGAAATTCCATTTCAAAAACTTTTCACTTTAAATCCAAATTTCTAATTTCAAAATCAATTGAAATTAAAATTTCAATTTCAAAAACATTGAATTTAAATTATCTGTGACTTAACCGATTTCCACGTGAAATCCATATTTGTGTGTGTATAAGTGTGGTCCAGGGGTTTTACACAATAGTGCACAACATCAATCATCACAGATATATCGATAAGCGGTATAATCCACAACGCTTATCTTCATTCACAGATTCATAGATAAAATAAATTTATCAGTCACAATGATTCACTATTATAATTCGATGTGGGTTTCGGATAACCAACTGAAATCCGACTCCCTGTCGCATCGAAATTCAAATGTCGTTTACGGGTCAAGGGTTTTCATATTCGCATAGTAATATATCACAGAAACAGATATATATATCGCAGATAAGTAAATTACCGATCACATCATAAATCAGGGTATATCACAAAGCATCATATATCAGGGATATCAAACAATCGAATCATCCAATAGAATCCAAACATCCATAAGTATCTGATAAATTTAAATCAGATTAAATTTCTACGAAAAATTTTCTGGTCATGGTAGATTAAAAATTAATTAATCACAAAATATTTAATAAATGATTCTTTTATTAATCATTAATTTACCCTTAATTAATTGTTCTTAATTCCAAATTAATTTAACTCAAATCTAAATTTCTTGATTAAATAAATTAATCAATTATTCACTTGAACTAGTTTAATGAGTGCATATCATTTTATCTTCACTAATTCAAATTTAAAACATTTTCTGACTAATGTTTTAATTATCATCACAAAGCAAATTTAAACAATTTGTTTCAAATTTATTTTTCATATTTCATTTTAAATTTGAATTCAGAAATAAACTTGAATTCAAGCTTCAACCTGGATTTAAGCTTTGTTCAATCTAGTTTACAAATTAAAGTTTCATTCGAATTTGTTTTGAAAATTCAAATTGCTTCCAGGTTGTCTAAAACCTGTAACCACTACTGTCTCGAGACAAACCAAATTGCTTCGAGTCCATCCCTTGTTTTCACGTGATGAACCCCGACCCATCTTCCCTTATCCCCGAGACAAACCCAAAGAAAACCTCACCAACAAAAAAAACTGCTACCACTGACACATCGACCCAAACGTGCACGTGCACACGCTTCGTCGCTGCTCCGATCGATGCTACGACCTCAGACAAGTCGAAGTTCATACATGAATCAATCTCCGATCGCCAAAACTCCACCATCACGTCGAAATCGAATTCAAGCTTAAAAGCTCAAACCTGGAACACTGGAACATCCCCGACCAAAACCTGTCATCGCTTCGATCCTGCCGCCTCGTCCACCGGAATTCGCGCAACTCCGGCCACCAACACGTCTTCGACCAAACTACCACCCTCCAAGACTACGTGCAACTCGATGCACTGAGGAGTGAGAATGAACCCCAAAACTTCGACGTCAGTTCACAAGCCTTAAACCCTAATTACACCTCGTCCCAAAATTTCTTAAAATAGGAAAATGTTCTAACATTTTTCCAAGATTCGAACATGATCAAACTACCTCCTCAACAAATTTCAACGATTAAAATTCGTTGAACTATCAGAAATTGATGAAAATGTATTTTTAGTTCATTTAAGAACTGAACCATATGTGCTTATCTAAAAATTATAATCTTTGTTTCAAAAATCCTACTTTGGAATGTTTATTCAAGTTATGAATTCAAACTAACAATTTAAAACATTCGAATTTTACACATTGCTCTTCCTTTTACTGTAAAATTTAATATACAGTGTTTAAGCTACACTGTCCACCTTCGAACAATCCTTCCAGGCCATGATTCCAGTTTAAAACAAGTTTGTTTAACTTAAATTCTTAAGTATAAAATATTTATATGAAAAGGTATTCAAAATTTTCTCTGTTTTACTTTGTTCAAAACTTGAAATATTGAAAACAGCTTTTAGTAAGCAACCAAAATCACAGAACAACTTGTTTTCAATATATAGCAAACATACAGACATATTTAACGGCTAACAACATTTCATAATGTATTCAAGTATCAACCACAATCTCAAGATATAGAAGTAAATCATGGGTGGAAAGTTGCTCACCTTGTTTTCCAGAGAAGAACAGAGCTCTTTTTGATGAAACAGGCTTTTGAATATTGCAAGTTGAAATCTTTTCACTTGATTCTCTGGTTGCATTGATTTGATTTTTTTTTTTTGTTGTTGTTTAAGTTGGTGTTTGTTTAAGTATGAAATGATATTACTTTGGTTTTTCTCAGCTGAAAATGGAACGAAAATAGATAATGCTCTGATATATAGAACTGGGTTACAGGGGAAAAATTTGTACAAGTGATAATTTACTTGTTTGTACAAATCTCCGGCAGTGATATTTTCTTGCTTGTGGCTGATATAAAAAAAAAATTTGTAGTGTACTAAGGAGGCTGCATTAATTGCTTAAGTCCTTTATGTTTATTTTCTTTTCTTGTACAACCTGTTTTGTTTTCTTCCAGGTCTTGTTACTTTGTTTCTAACTTCATGTACCAATATAAAGTTGGTTTATTACTTAACACACATTGTTATAAATTTTAACTTATTTAGTTTTTTTTTCCTAGTACTTTTAAGTGGAGGCTGATATGATTCTTGTTTCGGCTGAAAGTTTACTTGGGTATGGGTTGAGATGATTTTTCATTGTGTTGGAGGCTGATTGCATTAATTATTTTGTCCTTGTTCATATGCTAATATATTTATTTGTACAGATTGAATACATTTTTATTTCTTTTTGCTTGCATACCAAACTTCTTTACAGGCTACATACTTTATGTCCATAGATTTTCCTTTTACTTTGTTTATTTTCTTACTTACCAGGCAGCTTTTATAAATTGTGTTGATATTTTCTTATATACTTTTGTATGTACAGAGAAGATTTTGTGGTAGCTTGTTTTTATTATGTTTGTTTCTCAAATCTGCCTATTCATATATATATAAAATCTTGTTTTACTTGTTAACCCTTTATATATTGTGTTTCTTCATTTTACAAGTATACATACTTGAACATATATTTTGTTTCATTTGTTCATACTAAATGTATATGTTTATTTCTAGCCTATTATTTATTTGTTTATTATTTTTGTTTTATTTCTATTTGTACTATTTGTATTGATTCAATAACATGAGGTTAAAATATATATTTACTTTATATCTTATATAATTTGTATTTTTAAACCATTTATTTTAGATTTAAACTCAAATTCAATATATATACAATATTTTTACATTTAAATGATTTATACAAAATTTATTTTAATTCGGGGAAACTCGCCTACTTTATCAATTAATTTACAAATTTTTATCCCAAAAATACCATTAATTATTAATTTAAATTAATTTAAATTTCGGGGTCGTTACAATTTAAATCCCAAGTTCAGTTTAATTCAACCTCAATTCATCAATTTCACTTCAATTCGATTTCTAAATAAACCATTTCAAATTATATCGATTTCAATTACGGAGTTTAAGCCACGAAATATACCATCTAAATTTAAAGATTATTTTTAAATCTATTTTATATTAAAACTTATTCATATACAGAATATTTTCAAATTTTAAATAAAACCATATATATTTCCTTTCAAACCATAGAAATCATTTTCAAAATATTTATACATAGACCAACGGTGTCTGTATATAATTTTCTATCCTATGGTCAAGTGATACGGATATTTATCATTTCAATTCGTAATTTAAATATATACGGGTATATATCGTTTCAACCCGCAATCCCAAATTCAATTCAAATGAAAATCGCTTGGGTTTATCATTTCAACCCATAACGATTTTCTCCTATTCTACAATATCGTTTGGGTATGTATCATTTCAACCCATAGGGAATTCTATACTAACCGGGAACTTGCAGAGTGATAACAGTTATGATAATAAATATAACATATCAGCAACAGAGATATATCATCAATAACAAATTAAATAAAATATAAACAATAGGATATGGTGGCATATCCCATAAGTGAACAATTACAGATAATAGCATATCGTATATAACAATTAAATAATTAACAGTTCAATTTAGCAGCATATTTCAATTGTCGTTTCAAGTGAAATCAAACTTAATAAATATAAGAACGTTAATCGTGAGTGATTGCTCACCTTTCGAGGCTAGATAGATTTGACAAGGAAATGAGCTCTGAATTCCAAAGCAACACTAGATGGGCATGATTCGATGAAGAAAACAGGCGTGATGGATAAGCTGGTAAATGGGAAATCGGTGAGAACTAATCAGAATCAGTCTTGATAGAGACAGAAACGAAATGTATGTTGTATTATTATTATTATTATAAATTTAAAATCAATATTAATTTAAAGACATATTAAATTAAATATATATGTATTTCAAAATCATTGCTTTTAAATAAAAACACATATAAAACAAACATATTTACGTAGTAAAATTTGAAATAAATGAATATATATACTTATAAAGATAAACAACATATGACATGTATATATATAACATACACAAAATCTTATATAAATTATATATATATATATGTATATATACATTCTGTTTTAAAACAATACTCATATATATAAACTGATAGGCAGCTATATATAACTAACTTACATATCAAATTATTCAGTATTAAACATGTATGTTACCAGAACTAATACATTGTATGTTATACAGAAAAATTCACTATAATATATGCTTTAAAAATGTAAGTTATTAAAATATCTATATTGACATATTTCATTATTTTGTAAACAGCATATCAATACAGTAACACAAAATTTATTTCACCTATATTATCACATACAGTTAACAAAAATTTCATTATTAAATTTTATATACTATACAACATATAAGTATCAGTTTATATAAAATAATATATATAACTATTATATAATATAACCTTTAAACAAACAGAGACTAGTATTGTAACGACCCAGTATTTTCAACCATTCGCATCCATTATAAGTGTATAGGTAGACACTCATGCCGGAGTTGAATTGCTCAAAATACTGCGTTGTAAATAAAATTTGGCAGAAACTCAACATATACAGTAAATAAAATCATTACTGATCACAGACACAGAGTAATATAACAATAATGCAGCGGAAACAAAAGGATAGTAGTTCATGAAGCTACTATATATATAACAGAGTTAAACAAGATACAACAGAGGTCTCGAATACAATAGATGTCTCAATACAATAATCAAATACCAGATCTGAATTCATCACTGGAATTAACAGAATAACTGAAAGCAGGATCGATAGATTGCTGGATCTCCAAGCGAAGCTCCAACTCCAAAGGTGAGTCTCGAATGCTGTATCACTCAGTCTGACCCGAGCGTAAAGCAAAACACAAAACACTCGAGTCAGGATTAACATTCTTATATAAATAAATCCAACTAAAGTGAAATATCAACTAAAATACAAGTAACTTAAAGGATGTTTGGGATAACCATCCTCTAAGGATCCGTTAAACTATTTACTATGTAGTAATATACGCTATATACAGTAGTGTCTAAATAAGTAAAGTATAATCATATCGGAAAATAGCGTTAAGGGGATGGAGAACCTTAACGCGGTCGGATCTTAAAATCATAATCGTAGTAAAGCTCGATATGGTAGGTGACACGGCACAACTAGGCAATGCCAGGGTAGATATACCAATTACGCACACGGACTGATGGATACGCATAGCAGCCACTACCGTTCCACCTCGAACAACATTCCCAATCGGAGGATGGCCATCTAGTCAAATCACAAGTAAGAGTATAATATCGAAGAAATGCGTCCGAGAAGAGGTGCTACCTCACTGGTCCGAGATCGCTCCTGTTTTAGCCACCTTATGCCAACTCACGGGAGTTGGGTCCACGTAACATACCTTAAGAACGTCGCCACCATCTTACTTCATTCTGGAATCTCCACCGCGTACACGGTTGTCAAAGTGGTTTTCGGTATCGACATAGAGTATGTCCATATCCGATCCCGGTCTCTTTGCCAACCAATCGTTATTATAACACCGTGGTCGTTTCACAATAGTTTATACTTTAAACCAAAATCATTATCATTTCAAAAACCCAATTAATACGATATCATTTCACTTCAAATATATCCATTTTCAAAATCATATTACTTTCCAAAGTTATAATGCTTTCGAAATCATAGTCTGGAAATCACAGTATTTTTGGAAATCATAACACTTTCCTTTTAAACAGTTTAGATATTAAAATTTCGTTATAAAATAAATTAGTTTCCTCAAATTCCACAAATCGATTTCAAATTAACTTGATTTCCAAAAATTTAATTTATTTTAATCAAATCTCAAATTATCCGTTTCAACTCGATTTAGCTTCTAAATAAACCATTTCACATTATCAATTTCAAATACATATCTGAACCATAAAATAAGCCATTTCAGTTTTTATTATATTTCAAAGCTTTAAATATTCAACATTTCAAAACCAAATTCGATAAATTTATATACATATCAGATTCACTTTAAAATTATTTAGTTTTGAAATATTAACTTAATCATTTCCATAACATTTAAATGTAATTTCAATTTACATATTTAAATAAACAAAATATTCCATTTAAATATATATAATTTTGAAATATCCATTTAAGTCACCCTTTAAAATTTCAAGTTGTAAAACACTTCTTTAAATTTCAAATTCAATACATTTCAAATCAACTTATTTAAGTTTAATTCTTAAATAAATATAATTTCAATCAATTTCAAATCATTATAAATTCTATATTTGAAAATATAGATATTAAATAAATACTTAAACATATTATTTATCAACTTTATTAATCAACTTTAATAAATCTTTAAAAATCAATATTTATCAAAACCATATATATCTTTACAAAACCAAAGAAATCATTTTCAAAACATTTATATATAGACCAACGGTGCCTGTATATAATTTTCTATCCTATGGTCAAGTGATACGGATATTTATCATTTCAATCCGCAATTTAAAACATATTCGGGTATATATCTTTTCAACCCGAAATCCCAAATTCAATTCAATGAAAATAACTTGGGTTTATCATTTCAACCCATAAATATTTTCTCATATTCTACAGATCGTTCGGGTATGTATCATTTCAACCCATAGTGATTCTATACTAACAGGGAACTTGCAGAGTGATAACAGGTATGATAATAAAATAACAACAGTAACAGGCATATATCAACAATATAAATAACAGATAATGGTGTCGGATGTCATAAGTGAACAGATACAGATAATGACATATATAACAATGTAAATAACTAACGTCAGCATATTTCAATTGACATTTCAATTGAAATCAAATTTAATAACTATAAGAATATTAATCGTGAGTGATTGCTCACCTTTCGAGGCTAGAGATTTGACAAAGAGATAAGCTACGAATCCAAGTACGAATTCCCAAACAAAGCTAGATTGGCACGAATTTGACGGACAAGCTGATAAAGAAGAATCGATAAATGAATCAGAACTACCAGTTTAATAGGAACAACAATTATATATTAAAATCATTTGTTTAGTTAAGTACGTATATAAGATCAACCTATATTTAAAATAATATGTATTTATTTTCCAACACAAAAACTTAACTTCTATCAACATAAAATCCATATAAACATGAAAACAAAATTCGCCTAAATATTGAAACCCGAATATACTTACACAAATTTGTACACATATATATACAAGTAACCATATATACCACCTACATAACTTATATATTATAAACAACTTATATTTTGAAATCAATGTAAATTTACTTTATTATAATATATACAACAATATAGTATAAACCTACAGAAAATAGCACACTACTTATATATTATAAGTATCCTATAATATATATTTATATATACTATTTTTAAGTTAATATAAATTATAAAGCAGCACACTACATCTACTTGTAGATTTATATATATACAAAATAGGTTGTATGATTATATAAACATATTTACTTATACATATTATATAAAACTTGCGCATGATATACATAACAAAATATATACACAACGTAGATTTATATATACAAATATATATATAACTTAACATAAAACCCAACATACATAAACTGTAAACTTATGTATGTTGTAGTATAAAGTAAAAACAAAAGAAACCCAAACCAAAGATTAACAACAGCTTCTGACACATATATATTAAAACTAACAGAGCTTTAAACTTTATGTTTACAGTAAAAATTTAACTTGTATAACTTTATATATAAGAACATATTATAAACAACTTTTAAAACCACCACATACTCAAATATATAAATGTTGTAGCAGGTTATAACTTAGATATACTAACTTAATTTTTTTCTTGACAGTCCAACTTTACACGTATCAATAAATATAGATATATACCTTGCTGTAAAATATCTGAAACCGAATCATAATATGTATACTAATGCATATACACTTTATTATGAACTTACAAAACAGGACACTATATAACATTACTAATATATAAACTAGACTTGTTAAATAAATTGACAGTATAACAACGGTTATATATATATTCTTCATAAAATAATGTGTTGCTAACATCACCTATATACTAATAAACAACTGTAAACATTTATATACACTCACGCATACCTCTATATATATAATATAACATACCTATATAATAACTCGGCACATGATGAATCAAGGGAAACCGAGCTAGTGGAAGAGGGAAGCTAGGCTGGTCGAACAGAGGAGGAGGGTGGGTGCTCACGGTTGCTGTGGTACGGCAGAGCAGGTGAGGGAAAGCAGGCCAAGATGGAGGAAAGTGGGGCCATGCGGTTGCGGCAGTGGTGGATGTGGCGAAGGCAGTAGCGTGGGAGTGGGATGGCAGCTGAGAGGAGAGGTCAGGCGATGGTGCTGCTGGTAGTTTGGAAAGGCGAAAAGTCTAAGGCAGCCCGCTCGCCGTGGGAAATAGGTGACGGTCAGGTCTGAGTGATGCCGTGGTGCTCATCACGTGGCTGCGCTTTGCTTCAAGTTGGCGGGTTTGGAGCAGTTCGGGTTGAGGGAGGCGGTTGTGGCCGGTGATGTAGGGAGGAGGCCGGGAAGGTGAAGGTGACGAGACGAGCTGTGGAGGGTGCGTGATCGAGGTCAGGTGCGCGGAGATCTGGCTCGGGCGAGTTGCTGCGAACTTGGGCTCGGCAGGAGGTGAGGTGGATCTGGATTATGGGGTAGGGGCTGTGACTGGTCTCGGAATGGGCATGGGGTAGATCTCGGTCTGTAGAGGAGATGTGGCTGGTGGCGAAAGGCATGGAGTGGTGGTGGATGGCAGGCGTAGGGCGATGGCAGGCGTAGGGTAGGGGTTGGTAAGCGGCTGCTGCTCACGGTGGGGAGGAAGATTGTTGTGGCGACGTGAGATCCAGGCAGAGGAAAAATGAATATGAGAAGGATTTAGAAAATAAAAGAAAGGGATGATGAACAGGCTTTCTAAAAGAATAGCAACCACTCTTGGAAAGAAATGAACTGTTCAAAAGATATTAAACAGAAACGAAGGAGATAAAGTGGCAGAAGAAACGTTCCACCGAAATTTTAGATTTAAAAATTCAAAAGCCAAAGGGACGTACAACTATCCATTGATTTAGCAAAAGTTTAAAGCAATTTATTATATTACTTGGCCTGCACGTTCAAACTTAAAAAGGCAAACGAAAGCTAACGGTCACAATTCAGGGTACCGGTACGACGCACTGTTTTATTGTTTATGTCGCGTACCGGACCTCAAAATAGAGAAATAAATATACCGCTGAGATCAGCACGACGAGACGATCAAAATGGTATACAAATATTGGTGGTACGATCATCCGATCAAAAGTCGATAATCGGTACCGAAAATGCTGCTATTCAGCCAGAATTAAGATAAACGGAGCAACAGAAGTCCAAATTTGACAAAACGAAAGATGACGTCTCACTCAGAAGATGATTTACAAATTTTCCATGTAAAAATATTTAGGTTTGGAAAACATTTTATTATCATCAATTTTAACTGATTAAATTGAAGTAAATTTACGCGCGAAATAAATTTTCATATTTTCGGACGAAAATTTACCAGTTGCTATGTTTAATTAGACGCATTCCAAATATCAAATTTATATTTCAAAATTTTACTGTTTAAAATTTCACACAAATTCAATTAATTAAATAAATAAAACAACTGAAATTTGCGGGTCGTTACACTCTCCCCCACTCAAAACTTTTCGTCCCCGAAAAGGAAGGAGGTAGGAGAGTAGAAGCAACCAAAAGAAAAATAGATTAAAAGACAAGATAAGACTATTAATTTAAACCATATAATTTCAAATTAAACTAATTAATAATTAACAATTTGATTTAATCTACTGAGTTCACTTAAGTTAAATCAATTCATCTATTTTTGAATTCATTACCTTATGTCTAGTCATCCTCAATTAACAATTTCTAAACCATCAATTTGTATAATCATTTATTATACTCATGTTTTATTCAACAAATTAAATTCTTTTATTCCAAATTATTATTAAGTTTATTTCACTCAATATATATCTTATTACATATATTTAAACTATATAAATTAATTTAAACCATATAATTTCAGTTTAAATCAATTTAAATTCAATAATTGATTTTTAAATTCAAGGTATTTCCATACTTAAATCAAATTTTAATTTATTAATTTCTTCAAAGCAAATTTATTTGTCTCATCTTATTATCCACTTAACTTATAATTCTATTTACTTCAATTAATATTTATAACTAAAATTTAAGTGTATAACCTTTATTATATCCACTCAAATTCTATTTATAAAAGTCATTTTATATTGTATACTATCCAATTACATTTTAACTTCTGAAAATTTTAGGTAAGTTATGTTGAGATGAAATCGGGTATTATACAAATAATATTTTACAATTCAGTTATTCCCAGTTAACTATTTATCCAAGAATTTTGTCTTTAGTTTATAATTGAAATCATCTTTAATCTAAAATTTAAGAATTTAAATTTCCGATTTACTTCAAACAATTTTAGAGATATATATAATATATCTATATCAATCAAATTAAATTTTAAAATAAGATACCTATATATATATAAATCAAATTATATTGAAGAAATTCAAATCGAATATTTTTTTTTTCCAAAACAAAACCGTAGCAAAGCTACAGAATGGTTTCTCCTCTTCGAAACTCGAAAATGAATGTCGATGATGCGGCCATCATCACCGAAATTATTTTCCAGCGACAAAGAGAAGAGCACTGGTTTAAACATTTAAAATTCTTTGAAAACCATTTTATTCGAAAATACTTTAAATAATATACATTTTAGGACTTTAAAACAAAGTTTGAAATCACCAGAAATTTAATTCTTAAATCTTCGATTTAAATTCATTTCAATTCCAAATAAATTTATAACCAATAGTCATTTTGCAATAGTCAATGACTTACAAAACAATAACATCAAAATCAAATATTATCATTTTCAACAACCAAATTATTTAACTTTTAATTCCAGAAAATTTTCTTATATATTTAAAATCTAATCATACAAATTTATTTCATTTATCAAATTTGAAAATTATATTGTGTCAGTTTGCTCTGTTCAAGTGTTTTGGAAATTCTATCGATAGCGTTGATCAGACAAATCGATCGAAAATCCAAATCAACATCAACAACTCAAACAACACACTATAACATAAACTATTTTATATTAATTTCAAATACACTCCCTCACACGATGATTTCAGAATTGGATTCCAACACAAGGATAGAGATCCAAATATAGAGGGACTCTAATCAAAGAGAATTCTAATCTAAAAATAGGTAGGCTCAAAACGAAGGTTAGATGATTGTATTTCAAACAGGAAGATGGATAAAGTTGTATAAATCGCGGGCAACCTTAACCGGGTCAACCGTGACTTCATAGATAAGATCGATGTAGAATTCTGAAGCGAATCGACATTCGATTACCAGAGGTAAAATTCGGGTATAGCTTAAGACAGCAGCATCGTAAACCGAGGATACAGAAATCTCCGGTGAATCAATACCGATTGTAAAGGAGTTTCACCCCAGTACAAATTATTCGAAGATTGGCGAGACCGCCGATTTATTATAGAGATCATTCGAAGTGGAGTTATGGGATACTCCAGAATCAAAAGACACGGATGGGGAGACACGAATGGACTTTGGAACCGAAGTGAACGTTCTAAAATTCAAAGGAACCGAGTCAAGAAGAAGGAATTCAAGCTCGAACGAAAGTGATTCTGTAATTGAATTTACTACATATGCTGAGTTTTGCCTAAAACCAGAGCTCTGATACCACATGTAACGACCCAGTATTTTCAACCATTCGCATCCATTATAAGTGTATAGGTAGACACTCATGCCGGAGTTGAATTGCTCAAAATACTGCGTTGTAAATAAAATTTGGCAGAAACTCAACATATACAGTAAATAAAATCATTACTGATCACAGACACAGAGTAATATAACAATAATGCAGCGGAAACAAAAGGATAGTAGTTCATGAAGCTACTATATATATAACAGAGTTAAACAAGATACAATAGAGGTCTCGAATACAATAGATGTCTCAATACAATAATCAAATACCTGATCTGAATTCATCACTGGAATCAACAGAATAACTGAAAGCAGGATCGATAGATTGCTGGATCTCCAAGCGAAGCTCCAACTCCAAAGGTGAGTCTCGAATGCTGTATCACTCAGTCTGACCCGAGCGTAAAGCAAAACACAAAACACTCGAGTCAGGATTAACATTCTTATATAAATAAATCCAACTCAAGTGAAATATCAACTAAAATACAAGTAACTTAAAGGATGTTTGGGATAACCATCCTTTAAGGATCCGTTAAACTATTTACTATGTAGTAATATACGCTATATACAGTAGTGTCTAAATAAGTAAAGTATAATCATATCGGAAAATAGCGTTAAGGGGATGGAGAACCTTAACGCGGTCGGATCTTAAAATCATAATCGTAGTAAAGCTCGATATGGTAGGTGACACGGCACAACTAGGCAATGCCAGGGTAGATATACCAATTACGCACATGGACTGATGGATACGCATAGCAGCCACTACCGTTCCACCTCGAACAACATTCCCAATCGGAGGATGGCCATCTAGTCAAATCACAAGTAAGAGTATAATATCGAAGAAATGCGTCCGAGAAGAGGTGCTACCTCACTGGTCCGAGATCGCTCCTGTTTTAGCCACCTTATGCCAACTCACGGGAGTTGGGTCCACGTAACATACCTTAAGAACGTCGCCACCATCCTACTTCATTCTGGAATCTCCACCGCGTACACGGTTGTCAAAGTGGTTTTCAGTATCGACAGAGAGTATGTCCATATCCGATCCCGGTCTCTTTGCCAACCAATCGTTATTATAACACCGTGGTCGTTTCACAATAGTTTATACTTTAAACCAAAATCATTATCATTTCAAAAACCCAATTAATACGATATCATTTCACTTCAAATATATCCATTTTCAAAATCATATTACTTTCCAAAGTTATAATGCTTTCGAAATCATAGTCTGGAAATCACAGTATTTTTGGAAATCATAACACTTTCCTTTTAAACAGTTTAGATATTAAAATTTCGTTATAAAATAAATTAGTTTCCTCAAATTCCACAAATCGATTTCAAATTAACTTGATTTCCAAAAATTTAATTTATTTTAATCAAATCTCAAATTATCCGTTTCAACTTGATTTAGCTTCTAAATAAACCATTTCACATTATCAATTTCAAATACATATCTGAACCATAAAATACGCCATTTCAGTTTTTATTATATTTCAAAGCTTTAAATATTCAACATTTCAAAACCAAATTCGATAAATTTATATACATATCAGATTCACTTTAAAATTATTTAGTTTTGAAATATTAACTTAATCATTTCCATAACATTTAAATGTAATTTCAATTTACATATTTAAATAAACAAAATATTCCATTTAAATATATATAAGTTTGAAATATCCATTTAAGTCACCCTTTAAAATTTCAAGTTGTAAAACACTTCTTTAAATTTCAAATTCAATACATTTCAAATCAACTTATTTAAGTTTAATTCTTAAATAAATATAATTTCAATCAATTTCAAATCATTATAAATTCTATATTTGAAAATATAGATATTAAATAAATACTTAAACATATTATTTATCAACTTTATTAATCAACTTTAATAAATCTTTAAAAATCAATATTTATCAAAACCATATATATCTTTACAAAACCAAAGAAATCATTTTCAAAACATTTATATATAGACCAACGGTGCCTGTATATAATTTTCTATCCTATGGTCAAGTGATACGGATATTTATCATTTCAATCCGCAATTTAAAACATATTCGGGTATATATCTTTTCAACCCGAAATCCCAAATTCAATTCAATGAAAATCGCTTGGGTTTATCATTTCAACCCATAACGATTTTCTCCTATTCTACAGATCGTTCGGGTATGTATCATTTCAACCCATAGTGATTCTATACTAACAGGGAACTTACAGAGTGATAACAGATATGATAATAAAATAACAATAGTAACAGGCATATATCAACAATATAAATAACAGATAATGGTGTTGGATGTCATAAGTGAACAGATACAGATAATGACATATATAACAATGTAAATAACTAACATCAGCATATTTCAATTGACATTTCAATTGAAATCAAATTTAATAACTATAAGAATATTAATCGTGAGTGATTGCTCACCTTTCGAGGCTAGAGATTTGACAAAGAGATAAGCTACGAATCCAAGTACGAATTCCCAAGCAAAGCTAGATTGGCACGAATTTGACGGACAAGCTGATAAAGAAGAATCGATAAATGAATCAGAACTACCAGTTTAATAGGAACAACAATTATATATTAAAATCATTTGTTTAGTTAAGTACGTATATAAGATCAACCTATATTTAAAATAATATGTATTATTTTCCAACACAAAAACTTAACTTCTATCAACATAAAATCCATATAAACATGAAAACAAAATTCGCCTAAATATTGAAACCCGAATATACTTACACAAATTTGTACACATATATATACAAGTAACCATATATACCACCTACATAACTTATATATTATAAACAACTTATATTTTGAAATCAATGTAAATTTACTTTATTATAATATATACAACAATATAGTATAAACCTACAGAAAATAGCACACTACTTATATATTATAAGTATCCTATAATATATATTTATATATACTATTTTTAAGTCAATATAAATTATAGAGCAGCACACTACATCTACTTGTAGATTTATATATATACAAAATAGGTTGTATGATTATATAAACATATTTACTTATACATATTATATAAAACTTGCGCATGATATACATAACAAATTATATACACAACGTAGATTTATATATACAAATATATATATAACTTAACATAAAACCCAACATACATAAACTGTAAACTTATGTATGTTGTAGTATAAAGTAAAAACAAAAGAAACCCAAACCAAAGATTAACAACAGCTTCTGACACATATATATTAAAACTAACAGAGCTTTAAACTTTATGTTTACAGTAAAAATTTAACTTGTATAACTTTATATATAAGAACATATTATAAACAACTTTTAAACCACCACATACTCAAATATATAAATGTTGTAGCAGGTTATAACTTAGATATACTAACTTATTTTTTTTCTTGACAGTCCAACTTTACACGTATCAATAAATATAGATATATACCTTGCTGTAAAATATCTGAAACCGAATCATAATATGTATACTAACGCATATACACTTTATTATGAACTTACAAAACAGGACACTATATAACATTACTAATATATAAACTAGACTTGTTAAATAAATTGACAGTATAACAACGGTTATATATATATTCTTCATAAAATAATGTGTTGCTAACATCACCTATATACTAATAAACAACTGTAAACATTTATATACACTCACGCATACCTCTATATATATAATATAACATACCTATATAATAACTCGGCACAGGATGAATCAAGGGAAACCGAGCTAGTGGAAGAGGGAAGCTAGGCTGGTCGAACAGAGGAGGAGGGTGGGTGCTCACGGTTGCTGTGGTACGGCAGAGCAGGTGAGGGAAAGCAGGCCAAGATGGAGGAAAGTGGGGCCATGCGGTTGCGGCAGTGGTGGATGTGGCGAAGGCAGTAGCGTGGGAGTGGGATGGCAGCTGAGAGGAGAGGTCAGGCGATGGTGCTGCTGGTAGTTTGGAAAGGCGAAAAGTCTAAGGCAGCCCGCTCGCCGTGGGAAATAGGTGACGGTCAGGTCTGAGTGATGCCGTGGTGCTCATCACGTGGCTGCGCTTTGCTTCAAGTTGGCGGGTTTGGAGCAGTTCGGGTTGAGGGAGGCGGTTGTGGCCGGTGATGTAGGGAGGAGGCCGGGAAGGTGAAGGTGACGAGACGAGCTGTGGAGGGTGCGTGGTCGAGGTCAGGTGCGTGTAGATCTGGCTCGGGCGAGTTGCTGCGAACTTGGGCTCGGCAGGAGGTGAGGTGGATCTGGATTATGGGGTAGGGGCTGTGACTGGTCTCGGAATGGGCATGGGGTAGATCTCGGTCTGTAGAGGAGATGTGGCTGGTGGCGAAAGGCATGGAGTGGTGGTGGATGGCAGGCGTAGGGTAGGGGTTGGTAAGCGGCTGCTGCTCACGGTGGGGAGGAAGATTGTTGTGGCGACGTGAGATCCAGGCAGAGGAAAAATGAATATGAGAAGGCTTTAGAACATAAAAGAAAGGGATGATGAACAGGCTTTCTAAAAGAATAGCAACCACTCTTGGAAAGAAATGAACTGTTCAAAAGATATTAAACAGAAACGAAGGAGATAAAGTGGCAGAAGAAACGTTCCACCGAAATTTTAGATTTAAAAATTCAAAATCCAAAGGGACGTACAGCTATCCATTGATTTAGCAAAAGTTTAAAGCAATTTATTATATTACTTGGCCTGCACGTTCAAACTTAAAAAGGCAAACGAAAGCTAACGGTCACAATTCAGGGTACCGGTACGACGCACTGTTTTATTGTTTATGTCGCGTACCGGACCTCAAAATAAAGAAATAAATATACCGCTGAGATCAGCACGACGAGACGATCAAAATGGTATACAAATATTGGTGGTACGATCATCCGATCAAAAGTCGATAATCGGTACCGAAAATGCTGCTATTCAGCCAGAATTAAGATAAACGGAGCAACAGAAGTCCAAATTTGACGAAACGAAAGATGACGTCTCACTCAGAAGATGATTTACAAATTTTCCATGTAAAAATATTTAGGTTTGGAAAACATTTTATTATCATCAATTTTAACTGATTAAATTGAAGTAAATTTACGCGCGAAATAAATTTTCATATTTTCGGACGAAAATTTACCAGTTGCTATGTTTAATTAGACGCATTCCAAATATCAAATTTATATTTCAAAATTTTACTATTTAAAATTTCACACAAATTCAATTAATTAAATAAATAAAACAACTGAAATTTGCGGGTCGTTACAAGTATAATATAATCTTTAAAACAAACAAACTAGTATATAAACAACTTTATAATTTTTATAAACTTTAAAACTGTACAATAGAGGACAAATATGTATACTTAACTTATACAATCAAACTATATATATAACTATAGTCAGTAATACCCAGTATAATATAAACTAACATAATAATATAAAAATACATATTAGTAACAAATAATTTGTATAGCCTGCTTTATAAGAATACACACATATAAACATCAGAACATAACTGGTATAACATAATGTATATTAACATGCCATTAATAAACCGAAATCAGCAAAACAAAAATATAGAATTTTTAATCAATTAAATTAAAAGATATATATACACACACTTCAAAGCATTTCTATATATATATATATAATTTGTAATACGACCCATATAAACCTATATTTTACATGAACAACACTTATACATAAACTAATAGATAATACATAAACTAGCATACACAAAATAGCTTAAAACATATATATATACCTCCATACGAAAGAAGGAGTGGACGAGGCATCGAACAGGCGACGCTGGCACCAGCAAACCGAGAGGGGAGGAGGCGGATCTGCTGGTAAGGAGTGGCGCTGACGCATCTGTGCTCGGGTGGTGGCTTGTTGTCGAGAGGGCATGGTCGGCGGTAAAGGAAAAGGGCAGAGGCCGGAGTGGATTTTGGTGAAGGAAGGCCGTGGTGAAGAGCGGTAGAGAGAGGGAGGTCGAAGTGGAAGGGGATGCACAGGGTGTTCGGCCAAGGGTGGTCTTGGCAACAGGTTGCCGGAGCTGGAGATTCGGCAGCGGGTGGTTTCAGGTCAGTAGGCCGTGAGGGTTGCTGGGGGGAGCTAGTCAAGTGGAAGCTTGTGGCAAAGGAGGCAGGCACAATGGAGATATTGACGTTCACGTGGAGAATGATGTAGGTGAGGAGAAAAGAATGAGCAACCTCAGATTCAAGGCTTTATAAAACAAAAGAAAATTTTGCAGAGAAGAGGAGAACGAATGGAATGGGTTTCCAAATGCAAATATGTATATTATGTTAATAATTTCCTTATAAAAGCACAGCTGAAACAACGAAGAGACATCACAGAGATGAGCTGTTGGAATATACTTATAATATATGATCGTTTGAAAAATGGAAAGAGCAAGAGATGTGAAAGTTAACCAATATAATTTCAACAGATGGGAATAGTGATAGGCAACAGAATTTTTGAGATAGTAAAACCAAATTATGAAATAATAAAGGCAAATGACAGTTGATTTTCAAATGGTTGAAATTTGAAAGGTCACACAACATTCTAGGAATCAAAATGGATACCGATGCAACTACCCGTTTCGTGGATTTCACCATGTACCGAACTCCGAAATGCACAAATGAATATACCACGAAGATCATCACGACGGGATGAATAAAATGGTATACTGATATGAGTGATACGACTATTGTATCAAAAGACGGTATTTACTAACAAACAGCTGCTAATTCGCTGAAAATAAGATAAAAAAGACGGAAGAAGTCCATAATTGAGAAAATGAGTTATGACGTCTCACTCGGAAATTGATTTACAAATTTATTATATAAAATATTCAGATTTCAAAAATATTTTATTATCACCAAATTTAACTCATTTGAATTTAAATAAAACTATACAAGAAAAATAAACTTTCATATTATCAGATGAAAATTTACCATTTTCTATGTTTAAATTGACGTATTCCAAATATCAAACTTATATTTCTAATTCAATTATTTAAAATTTCATAAAAATTTAGTTAATTGCGTTATTAAAACTGGTAAAATTTATGGGTCGTTACACTCTCCCCCGCTCAAAACTTTTCGTCCCCGAAAAGGAAGGAGGCAGGAGAACATAAACAACCATAAAGAAAGACAAATTGAAATACAACAATACACAATTAATTTAAACCATAAACCCCATATATTTATTCAATTGGTTTGTTTTAGCATTTATTACAAAAAATTTCACAGCAAAATTTGTTTTATTTTACTCATCTATTAAATCTATTTGGTCAACTAAAGTCAATTCCACCTCAACATTCTATTTCAACTATTCAAAACCATATAGATTCCAATTTTTAGATAAATTAATATTCAATAATTTAGTTTAATCCATTTTATTCAACTAATAAATAGTCATTCAATTTAGAATTGATTTTCTTTCATTTTATCAATATTCCTTTCAAACAAATTTATTTTTAAATTAACTCAATTATTTTACCCATTTATTAAATCCATTTGACCCTAGTTGAGTTGATTTCCCTTAAAATTTCAATTTCCCTATTCTTAAGTTCATATTTATTTGCCTAACTAGCATTCTCCTTTATTTATTTAATTTATTCCACTTAATATACATTTTGCAACATATATTACATGTATACACATCTTATAACCATATATTATTCAACAAATAAATTTCCCTTTTTATTATCCCATTTATTATCAAATTTATTATTAGTAAATTCCCTAGATAAAATATCATTTTTGATATCTTATTACTCATATCATAGTGTATGTTATCCAATTACATTCAAATTACATTTAAACTTTCTAGGTGAGTTATACTTTGGTTCTGAGTGTAATTAAATACTATACAAATTTTCTTCGACTTACAACATTTATATTAAGCCAGGTTTTAGTTTGAACAATTTATTACTTAAATTTTCTTCTTGTACAACCCTAATATATCCTAACATTTTAACTTTTTGAATAATTTAGGCAAGTTATATATATTAGAATGTAATTTAGTGTTATACAAATAAGTTTGTTCAAATCCATTATTCAGGTTGGTTTAATTCCATTTATCATTTCAAATATTCCAATTATTCAACAGTTCACTGTATTTCAATAATTGAAAAACTATTTCTTAATATAAAACTGAAGATTCAAATTTCCGGTTTCACTTCAAACTATTCTGAAATAATTATATACATATACATTATATAAATCAATTTATACACAAGAAATTCAAACAAAATTCATTGTCCAAAACAAAAGTGTAGCGAAGCTGCTACCTGGTTTCTCCACTTCGAGACTTGAAAATGAAGGGTGATGCTGCAGTCATCACTGAAATTATTTTCCAGCGACAATATAGGAGAGTACTGATTTTCTTCATTTTTATAATCCCTTGAAAACAATTTATATTCGAAAATGCTTTCAAATGATATATCCTTTCAAATTATGAAACCAAATTTAGAAAAGCACTACAAATTTAATTCTCAAATCTTTAATTTAAACTCATTTCATTTCAAGTCAGTTTATAAACCTTATTTCTTAAAATTTCAACTTCTTATAACATACACAATAATTAATGGTTTACAAACAATAACTGATAACCTAGTATTATCATTTCTAATAACCAAATCTTATTGACTATCCAATTTCAGAAAATTATACTTTTATAGATATAAAATACAACTATACATAAAATTATTTCATTTACAAATTTTGAAAAAAATATTGTGTCAGTTTGTTCTGTTCAAGTGTTTTAGAATTCCTGTCGATAGCGTTAGCTAGACGAATCGATCGAAACCCAAAATTCAAACTTAACAACTCAAAAAACACAATATAAAACATTTTTATTTTAAATACAAATACACTCCCTCACTCGATGATTCCAGAATGGATTTCAAACAGGGATAGAGATTCAAATTTGAAAGACTCTAATCAAATAGAATTCAACTAGAAGATAGGCTCGATAGGATAACTAAATTACAAAAGAGGAAGAAGGATAGACTTATATTGATCGCGGGTGACCTTAACCGGGTCAACCGAGATTCCAGGGATACGATCGATGAGGAAATTCAATTTCCCGCTTAAATGGGAGAGATGTGACTTCAAAGATCAGGTTGAAATTGCCAATTGAGGTGGCAAGATATTCTCAGATTCATTATAGAGATCAGCCAAAGTGGAGCTATGGGATACTCCAGAATTAAGGAAACACGAATAGGGAGAGACAAGAATGGATTTCAGAACAAGGTAGGGTTCCAAAGTTCATAAGAAATCCAAATCAAAGAGGAAGGAATTCAAGCTCGAACAAAGGTGATTCCGTAATTAAATTTACTCTATATGATAAGTTTTGCCTAAAACCAGAGCTCTGATACCACTATAACATCCTGAAATTTTCAAACATTCGCATCCGTACATGTCGGACTTGAATTGCTCAAAATATCATATTGTTAATTTATATTTGGAAAAATCAGCATATATAGTAAATAAATCAATCACAGAATCACAAACACAGAGTAATATAACAATAAGTAGTGGAAACAAATGAATAGTAGTTCATGAAGCTACAATATATATAACAGAGTTAAAACAAGATACAACAGAAGTCTCGAATACAATAGTCAAATAACAAAATTTGAATATATCACTGGAGTCAACTGAATAACTGCAAGCTGAATAGATAGATGGATCTCCAAGCGAAGCTCCAACTCTAAAGGTTAGTCTAAAATGCTGCGACACTCAGTCTGACCCAAGCGTAAAGCAAAACAAAAAACACTCGAGTCAGGATTAACATTCTTATATCAATAAATCCAACTCAAGTGAAATATCAACTGAAATACAAGTAACTTAAAGGATGTTTGGGATGCCCATCCTCTAAGGATCCATGGAACTATCTACTATGTAATAATATACGCTATTATAATATGTCTATAGTAAAGTAAAAGTATTAAAATAGCGTTAAGGCGTTACCCATATCCCCCTTAACACATTTTATATATTCCCGTAGTCTATACAATGTCGTACGCTCCTCCGTAAACTGGAGGTTTACCCAAAGGACATCACATAGGTACGGTACAAAAAAACTCGTAGAAGGCGCTCTAGGGCATGTGAACACGACACACGAGGAAATGCTAGGGTAGATATACCAATTGCACTCCCGGACTGGTGTTAACGCATAACAGCTACTACCGCCCACCTCGGACACACTCCCATATCAAAATCGAGGGGTGGCCACCAAACAATCACAAAAATCAGAATAGTATCGAAGAAATGAGCCCGATAGGAGGAATGACCTCACTTGGCCCGGTATAGCTCCTGATTTTAGTCACATCTAAGCTGACTCACGGGAGTCAGGGTCACATCATACCATATAGAATTGTCGCCAAACCATACTACTTCATTTCTGGAATCTCCACCACGTACACAGTTGTTAAAGTGGTTTTCGGTATTGGCAGAGAGTATGACAATATCCGATCCCGGTCTCTTTAACAACCAAACCTTACTATAACACCGTGGTCATTTCATTTCAAATCATACTTCAAAACCAAAATATCATATCAATTACAAGACCATATCAATACGATATCATTTCTCACTTGAAATAATATTCATTCCCAAAATCATAACACTTTCTAAAATTATAACCTTTCAAAATTATAACACTTTGAAATCCAAAACACTTACCTCTTAAAACGTTTAGATATTAAAAGTAATATATATGAAATTAGTTATAAATAAAATAGTTAATATAATAAAATAATTTGTATATAAAATAGTTATAAAATAAATAGTTTATTAAGGTAATTATTATATTAAACATAGTTTTATTTAAAATAGTTTATAATAAAAATTAGTTTCCTCAAAGTTCACAAATCGATTCAACTTAATTTAAATCCCAAGTTCAGTTTAATTCAACCTCAATTCATCAATTTCACTTCAATTCGGTTTCTAAATAAACCATTTCAAATTATATCGATTTCAATTACGGAGTTTAAGCCACGAAATATACCATCTAAATTTAAAGATTATTTTTAAATCTATTTTATATTAAAACTTATTCATTTACAGAATATTTTCAAATTTTAAATAAAACCATATATATTTCCTTTCAAACCATAGAAATCATTTTCAAAATATTTATACATAGACCAACGGTGTCTGTATATAATTTTCTATCCTATGGTCAAGTGATACGGATATTTATCATTTCAATTCGTAATTTAAATATATACGGGTATATATCGTTTCAACCCGCAATCCCAAATTCAATTCAAATGAAAATCGCTTGGGTTTATCATTTCAACCCATAACGATTTTCTCCTATTCTACAATATCGTTTGGGTATGTATCATTTCAACCCATAGGGAATTCTATACTAACCGGGAACTTGCAGAGTGATAACAGTTATGATAATAAATATAACATATCAGCAACAGAGATATATCATCAATAACAAATTAAATAAAATATAAACAATAGGATATGGTGGCATATCCCACAGGTGAACAATTACAGATAATAGCATATCGTATATAACAATTAAATAATTAACAGTTCAATTTAGCAGCATATTTCAATTGTCGTTTCAAGTGAAATCAAACTTAATAAATATAAGAACGTTAATCGTGAGTGATTGCTCACCTTTCGAGGCTAGATAGATTTGACAAGGAAATGAGCTCTGAATTCCAAAGCAACACTAGATGGGCACGATTCGATGAAGAAAACAGGCGCGATGGATAAGCTGGTAAATGGGAAATCGGTGAGAACTAATCAGAATCAGTCTTGATAGAGACAGAAACAAAATGTATGTTGTATTATTATTATTATAAATTTAAAATCAATATTAATTTAAAGACATATTAAATTAAATATATAAGTATTTCAAAATCATTGCTTTTAAATAAAAACACATATAAAACAAACATATTTACGTAGTAAAATTTGAAATAAATGAATATATATACTTATAAAGATAAACAACATATGACATGTATATATATATAACATACACAAAATCTTATATAAATTATATATATATGTATATATACATTCTATTTTAAAACAATACTCATATATATAAACTGATAGGCAGCTATATATAACTAACTTACATATCAAATTATTCAGTATTAAACATGTATGTTACCAGAACTAATACATTGTATGTTATACAGACAAATACACTATAATATATGCTTTAAAAATGTAAGTTATTAAAATATCTATATTAACATATTTCATTATTTTGTAAACAGCATATCAATACAGTAACACAAAATTTACTTCACCTATATCACATACAGTTAACAAAACTTTCATTATTAAAATTTATATAATATACAACATATAAGTATCAGTTTATATAAAATAATATATATAACTATTGTATAATATAACCTTTAAACAAACAGAGACTAGTATAATATAATTTTTGAAACAAACAAACTAGTATATAAACAACTTTATAATTTTTATAAACTTCAAAACTGTACAATAGAGGACACATATATATACTTAACTTATACAATCAAATTATATATATAACTATAGTCAGTAATATCCAGTATAATATAAACTAACATAATAATATAAAAATACAAAGTAGTAACCAAAATAATTTGTATAGCCTGCTTTATAAGAATACACACATATAAACATCAGAACATAACTGGTATAATATAATGTATATTAACATGCCATTTATAAACCATAATTAGCAAAATAAAAATATAAAAAATTTAAACAATTAAAGTAAAAGATATATATATACACACTTCAAAGCATATATATATATATATAATATGTAATACGACCCATATAAACCTATATTTTACATGAACAACACTTATGCATAAACTAACGGATAATACATAAACTAGCATACACAAAATAGCTTAAAACATATGTATGTACCTCAATACGAAAGAAGGAGTAGTGGAGGCATCGAACAGGGGACGCAGGCATCGGCAAACCGAGAGCGGAGGAGGCGGATCTGCTGGTGAGGAGTGGCGCTGGCGCATCTGTGCTCGGGTGGTGGCTTGTTGTCGAGAGGGCGTGGTCGGCGGCAAAGGAAAAGGGCAGAGGCCGGAGTGGGTTTCGGTGAAGGAAGGTCGTGGCGAAGAGCGGTAGAGAGAGGGAGGTCGAAGTGGAAGGGGATGCACAGGGTGTTCGGCCAAGGGTGGTCTTGGCAACAGGTTGCCGGAGCTGGAGATGCGGCGGCGGGTGGTTTCAGGTCAATGGGTCGTGAGGGTTGCTGGGTGGAGCTAGTCGAGTGGAAGCTTGTGGCAAAGGAGGCAGGCACAATGTAGATACTGACGTTCACATGGAGAAATATGTAGGTGAGGAGAAAAGAATGAGCAACCTCGGATTGAAGGCTTTAAAAAACAAAAGAAAATTTTGCAGAGAAGAGGAGAACGAATGGAATGGGTTTCCAAATGCAAATATGTATATTATGTTAATAATTTACTTATAAAAGCACAGCTGTTTGTACAAAAAATGGACAAACACCTCGAAGTTGTATGATTTAGTAGATCTTATGTTATTCTTAGTGATTTGAGCGATTTGTGCAAATATATAAAAAACAGGGGCTAAACTGTAAAAAGACACGCAGATTTATAGTGGTTCAGCCAGAATGTGCCTACGTCCACTTTATATGTTATTTCTCTTCTCTTATTCTGATTACAAGTACAAAGCTTTGATACAAGTAAAAGAAAGTTGTTTGAAAGTTCCTTCCGTGCTTGGGCTCTCAAACCTGTCCCCATTGCTGTACCCCTGCCCCTCTATTTATAGAGTGAGGCTGGGGGTAGGGGTCTAGGATGTGTATAGTTGCTGATGGGCCTGGGCTGATGCGATCTGGCCTGGTACGTCTTGGTTCGTCATTGCTTGGTTCGGAGGTGGTTGGAGTGTAGAATGGACCGGTAGTTGCTTGGACCGGTGGTAGGATGGTGAGGTTGGTCCGGTGTGGAGATGGTTCGGCATGGGTTGGTTCGGTTATGGAGTTGGCTCGGTGGTTCTAAGGAGGAAGGGTGGTCCGGTAGGAGCTAGGAGGGGTTGGTCTGCCGAATGGGTTCGAATGAGGTCTGCCGAATGGGTTCGAATGAGGTCTGCCGAATGGGTTCGAATGAGGTCTGCCGAATGGGTTCCTACGAGGCATGGATACCGAATGAGGTCTGCCGAATGGGCCCTGGAAAACGAGAATGCCGAATGAATCAAGCTTCTTGGTCTCGAGGCCTTCTGGGTGAGAACTCGCCCAACATTTTCCCCCCAAAGTGGGGCATATTCTCGAATATGGCGTGCTTTGTTTGACATTTTCATTTGGCCCTTGGATGCCGAACCAGATGGTCCGGTCGTGTCCTTTTGTCTATAAGTAGGGACCGTACGCCTTTGCTATTTCCTACCTGCCGAACTAAACATTTGCTCTCGCCAGATCAAACTTCGTAGCTGAATCGAACGTGGTAGCCGAATCAACGTGGTAGCCGAATCAAAGAGGTAGCCGAATCAAAGTGGTAGCCGAATCAAAGAGGTAGCCGAATCAAAGTGGTAGCCGAATCAAAGTGGTAGCCGAATCAAAGTGGTAGCCGAATCAAAGTGGTAGCCGAATCAAAGTGGTAGCCGAATCAAATTCCCTATTTTCACTGAATCAGGTGAGATCCTTTCTATGTTGGACGAATGGTTTATCGAAGGTAGTCGTATATCTGTATAAACGGATGGAGTTGGGAATGCCGAATGGTCATGAGAACTACCGAATGGCCTTGAGAATTTTGCATTTACTTTACCGAACGACAACGGGAGTTTGAGCATTCTGATTTTATGAGTGAAATTCCATATTATATACTTACTTTTTTACATCCTTTGTTCTAACAACATGTTTTTCTGGTGTTGTAGATAATGTCTCGCAAAGCAGAAACTCGATCAGACAAGAAGAAATCCGGGGGCAAAGGAGGTTCCTCTGCCGTGCCCCCAGCTCAGCCGAATCCAGAACGTCACGGACCTGCCCCGAGATCACTAGTGGACGGGTACGGCCCTCAGGAACTTCTAAACTCCCCGCCCGATTGCTTTCCTAGCTCCCTTAAGGAAGAGCAGCTTGATGTCATCTCTCGTTCTTTCGGAATTGACAGGGCGCGAATGCTGTTGCCAGGGAGAGATGTTATGCCGTACGACCCTCCTGAAGGGTACTTTGCTTACAGTAGGTACCACTGCATGTGTGGTGCCATTCCGCCTCTTAACGCTTGGGTAACCTGCTTCCTCACATATCTCAAGGTGGCCCCATTCCAGCTTCAACCCAACTCCTATGCTATACTGGTGAGCCTCTTCGTCATTTTCCAGAGAAAGTATGGTCGTGCTCCTTCCAACCGGGAGATCCGGTACTTATATAATCTGAGGGGCTATAAGAAGGAGTCCCCATACATTAGCTTGGAGTCAGCCGTGACCTTCAAGCCGGTCTTGGATCTGTATTCTAAATTCAGCATGTTCAAGAAGGAGTGGTTCTTTGTCAGGGACGACTCCGTTTCAATTCGGCGCTTTACTTCTGGATGTAAGTTGATGCTTTTACTTATAATTTCTATTCCGATTGCGATGCTTCTTCTCATACATTCTCATTTTTGCTAGCGACAGGTGGCTTTGCGATTGTGGAGACTGACCGCTTGGTTCAGACGGCGGCTGAGATAGAAGCTATTCTCGGGAAATATAGATCATCTGCCTTCTTGATCAGAAATGCGATTCTTCTGGAGTATAACTTAATCCTTCCACAGCAGTCGGTAGTTAAGCTGAGGGAAACGGCGGAGGAGAGGGCGGCTGCTCAGACCAAGGAAGGTGTTACGGTAGAAAGTAGCAAGAGGAAACCTTTCACAAAACCTCCAGCTGTCGGAGGTAAGAAACTCAAGAAGTCGGACGGTCCCTCCCCCAGCAATTGTCCACTTACCCGGGAGGAGGAAGACATAGAGGAGGAAAGAGGTGAGGGTGGAGATGGTCGGGAAGGTGATAAAGGTGGCGATGGCATCGGGGCCTTGCTTCTTGGGCGAGCGGGCGAGATTCAGGAGTGGACGGATGATGCGTTCCACCAGGCTTTCGAGGGGCTGGGCGAAGATCCGGCTTTGGTAGAGAAAACCGGGAAAGCGGACAAGGCCGGGACCGGTGCAAGCGAGTCTTCTCAGACCCTTCCAGCCAAGGTGGCTCCGACGACTCAAGGTGAACTCTTGACTCCTGCATGCTTCATTAATGATAGGGACTTAGGAATATTTTATGACCCGCTCCCGTCCTGGAATGAAATCCAGGACCTATTGCAGTATCCTACTCCTCCCCAGGGTTTGTACAACAACAGATGTGTTTCTTTTCTTTTTATCTTTTAATTTGCCGTGTTTTCTCGAATTATATAGTGATGTAAGTTTGTGACACTTGTTCTTCATATCAGGAGCAGGTAGGACATCCAAGGCCTCGGATCTTCGGCACAGGCTTGAGCAATACAAGCTTTCAAAAACCTCCGCCGAGCCGAAGCCTTCGACCCACCGCTCCGGGGATGTAGTCGGCTACCGCCCTCTTCTCGGGGTTATTGAAGAGGGTATTCAACGGAGAAAGAGGAGTCATCCTTCATCCGATCCTTCACTTGGTCCTCAGTTGCCGGCTCAGCCTCTTCATGATATCACGGGGGAGGATAGCGAGTTTGCACTCTCTCCGTGCCCGCCCGGAAACCCTACCGTTATTCATATTGACCGTCCTGACTTGGCTCGTAATCCATTTGCGGGTCATCCTGACCTGGATCCAAGCTCCCATGATATTACCTTTGACGAGGTCACCGGTGAACACCTTCTTCCCCGCAACCCCATGGTACGAGTACTTGATGAAGCTAAGTCCTTAGATCTCGATTTACTCACTACTCGTATAATCACTATGGGAGACGAGGCCAAGGCTAATATTGATCGGGTGGCGGAGGAGACTAAGAAGCTGATGGGGCATCATGCCCGGTTGGTTAAGGCCGGAGAGGAGATTGGGAGCGCCAACATCCGACTTCGATTGGTGGTTTCGGATCAGGCCAAACAGCTTGCGGATCAGGCTATTCAGATTTCTCAGCATGAGGCTGCTTCTGGACGACTAAGGAAAACCATGGAAGAGGCCAATCGGGCCGAACTGCAGAAAATGGAAGCTACTTGCAAAGAACGGATTGACATGGCTATTGCCACGGTGGACGAGGTTCGGAAAGCGGATCTTGAGCAGGTGGAGGAATTGTCCGGGAAACTTGAGGCTACAGAGCTTGCTCAAGCCAAGTTGAGGGAGGAGATGGAGGCAATGCGGGGATCCCTTCTGGTTGACTGCTCGAGATATCGATCGGAGAGAGATGCTGCCGTTGGGAGGTTGTCGACTTCCGAGGCCCGGATGAGGGAGTTTGAGGAGAATGAGGGGATGATGGACGAAATGCTTCAGGACATGTACTTCCGAACCTAGAAGCAGGGCAACCTATCCTGGATGGATGATTATCCCAGGGTCATGGCTAAGATCTACCTTCGGGCTCTGGAGGAGGCCAAGGCCGATGCGGATAAAGATGGTGGCGTGGCCTTCAGCATGGATGCGGTCACTGCCCAGTTTGCCAAGGGGGAGAAGGTGGCGGCGAAGGAGGGTATGCGGTTGCTTGCTGAAGAGGCAGGGGTGCAAGTGGATGATGACGACCAGGATGGCCAATAAGCTTATGCTGGAAAGCCTTCCTTTTTAGTTTCCCTATTAACTTGGTTGCTTATTACTAATGAATCCTTTCTTTGACTGGACAGGCGGTCAACAGGGCAAGGATAAAACTCCACTACAGCCGGCCCCTTGATTGTACCTGGAAAAACTCTTTTTGTGGATTTGACAAAGTTGTATATGTTAGTCGTAAAATAGTAAAGTAGCCTTTAGGTTGTAATATTTCGCCACTTGTAATAAATAGTATTATTTTTGACGTGTAGTTTTTTAACTTAAGCTGATTTTGTCGTCTTTTGAATGTTTGCCGTTATTTTGACATGCCGTATGAGAAATATAACTATGTATATTCTTTGTAATTAAATTGTGTTTGATGTCGGGTTCTGGTTTAAGACATAATTTCACGACTTGCAATGTTAGCGTGTGGCGCGAACAAATTATAGTCATGTATTTGTACATAAAGGAAGAAAATACCGCCTTTCATGTTTTGTTTGTAGATGGCAGTTTCGAATATCTTGTACGACCGAGCATGGAAAGCAGTTGAATGCCCTGTCATTCGATTGTGAATCCCCGCATCCATTGGCGAGTATCTCCTACTCTTGTATCCTGTACTTTAGGGATTGTTATAGTGGACAGGAGAAAAATTCTTGAAGAAAAACTTGAAATATGTGAAATAGTAAAACTTCCAATCACGGAAGGCCTTCAATGTGCTTAAGTTCGTGGCAAACGGGATTTGTAGTCACTTTCCCTAGCCGTGGGTCTTGGAGACATTTGTCACCCATCTTACGCCTCCGCGGGGAGTTAATTCTTTTTTACCACAGCCGCACTTAAGACACATCGGAGCCGAGATCGCGCACAGTAACTACCCGAGCCATTATGGCCTGTAGTCGTGGGTATTATTCGATTTACTGTGGCCGGCTAGCATGGGTGCCGATCGTCAACTGTGAACTGCCCCTGGCTGGCCACACATTATGTTGGGGCTTATAGTCGGTTCACAGTTGCCGGCGAGCCTAACGCCGTAATGAGCTGCCTCGGCTATAGTCGGCCTTCTCGGTGGCTTATAATCGGCTCATTACAGTTGGCTTTGAGGGCCGTCGCGAGCAATGAGTTAACCCGCAGCAGAGGGATGCCGGAGCAAAAGTGTCTCATTGGCGAGGGCATAGATTCGCATAGTACCTGCTAGGTCTTGTCCAGGTGAAGTTGCGTTGTGGAGTGCTTTGAATAGAAATGCTATATGCTCAGGATTTTGTTCAACAGAAAAGGATAAAGTTAACAAGCAGCCAAGATACAAAGGAACAAGTTAAAAAAGAGACAAGGTTTTTAAAGTGGTTCGGCACGAAAATGCCTACGTCCACTGATTCTCTTTGTTAATTCACTTCATATGGGCAATACAAGTTAAGAAAAGTATCGACGGAGGTGTTGGATGTTCCATGCCCTCTGGAACACCTCTTCGTCCACTGTTGACAAAATATAGGCTCCGTTGTGGAGATCTTTATGAATTACATATGGTCCATCCCAGATTGGGTCTAGTGCTCCGGGACGAGGGAAGATTCACTTGAGGACAAGATCCCCTTCCTGTAAGGTACGATGCTTGACTTTGGAGTTGTAGTGTGCCGCCACTTTTTGTTTGTGGGCTGCTGCTTTAAGGACTGCATCATTTCTTCTCTCCTCGACTAGATCCAAAGACATGTTGAGGAGCTCTTCATTCTCTTCTGGGTTATAGTGGATCCTACGGTGGGAAGGCACAATAGTTTCAACTGGGAGCATAGCCTCCGATCCGTATGCCAAAGAGAAAGGAGTGTGCCCTGTTGATGTTCTGAAAGATGTGCGGTAGGCCCATAGTGCCGTAGGGAGTTCATCCACCCAAGCGCCCTTTGACTTTTCGAGCTTCTTTTTGATCAGAGTTTTCAGAATCTTGTTGACTGCTTCGACTTGTCCGTTTGCCGGGGGATATGCTACGGATGAGAAGCTTTTATGAATTCTGTGTTCTTGGCACCAGTTGGCGAATTCCTCGCTGTCAAACTGAAGTCCATTGTCTGATATGATTTTGAGTGGGACTCCGTACCTGCATAGAACATTTTTGATTAAGAAGTTAATAACTTTTGCTGAAGATACTTTATTTAGAGGTTCCGCTTCCACCCATTTGGTGAAATAATCAACTGCCACTATAGCATATTTGGCCCCGCCTCGGCCCATTGGTAGCTCGCCGATTAAGTCAATTCCCCATATTGCGAAGGGCCAAGGGCTGGTCATCTGAGTAATCTCGGTTGTTGGTAGCCGAGGAATCTTAGCAAATTTTTGGCATCGATCACACTTCTTGACCAAATCTAAGGCGTCCTTGCTCAAGGTGGGCCAGAAATATCCGTATCGGAGTATTTTTTTGCTAATGTTTGCCCTCCGGTGTGATCTCCGCAGCTCCCCTGATGGATGTTGGATAAGATTTCCTTGGCTTCTCTCCCAGCGACACACCTTAATAACGGGTTAGAGAATCCGCCCCGGTAGAGGATGTCTTCTTGTATTGTGTAGCGGGATGCTTTCCTCAGGATTTTCTTGACTTCGTTACGCCCGTTGGGTAGAGTGCCACTTTGTAGGTAGTCTCGGATGAGAGTCATCCAAGTTGCTTCTTTGGTTGCAGCTATCAGATTTACTTGCTCAAAACTTGGGGCCAGTTGCTTTGAGATGGTCACTGCCCCGAAGATGGTGATGTCTCTCACACTTGCTTGCTTTGCTAATTCGTCGGCCTCTCGGTTCTCCTCCCGAGGGATGTGTTTGACTAAGTAGTGGTCCAATCGGCTGAGAAGTAACCTGGTCTTCTTTAGATATGCTATGAGTCGTTCTTCTCGAGCTTGGAATTCTCCTAGTATTTGATTAACAATAAGTTGAGAATCGCTGTGAAGACACAAAGAATTGGCCCCGATTTCTATGGCAATTTCTAGTCCAGCTATCACTGCTTCATATTCTGCATCGTTGTTGGTGGCAGCGAACTCCAACCTTATAGCATAGTGCAGTTTGTTTCCCCTAGGAGTGATTACTACCACACCTGCCCCCGAGCCTTGTTCGTTCGATGCACCATCCATAAAGAGATTCCACTTGATATCTTCTGCTATTTCCAATTGCTCCGTACCTTCGTTGGTAGTGAATTCTGCAATGAAATCAGCCATGGCTTGTCCCTTGATGGCGGTGCGAGGGTGATAGGTGATATCATACTGACTTAGTTCAATGCACCATTTAAGTAGTCGCCCAGAAGTGTCAGGACGATGGAGTACCTGCCTCAATGGTTGATTGGTCAGAACTTTGATGGAATGGGACTGGAAGTAGTGACGTAGTTTTCGTGATGTGATTAGTAAACAGTATGCTAACTTCTCAAGCTTAGGATATCTAACTTCTGCCCCAGTAAACCTTTTGCTGACGAAGTAAACTGGTCGTTGCATGCGGTTGTCTTCCCTTACCAAGGCAGCGCTTAGAGCGTGAGATGACACAGCAAGGTATAGGTATAATTCTTCGCCTTCGCTTGGAGTCGAGAGTACCGGTGGTTTCTGGAGGTGTTCTATTAGGTTATGGAAAGCAGTTAAGCATTCGTCCGTCCATTCGAACTTTCCTTTATCTTTCTTTAGAGCTTCGAAAAAGGGGACGCACTTGTCCGTTGCCTTGGAGATGAATCGGCTTAGGGCGGCCACTTTTCCATTTAGGCTTTGCATTTCCTTTCGGGTGGAATATCTTGACATCCCTTAGCGCTCGGACTTGTTCAGGGTTTGCTTCTATCCCTCTGGCATGAACGATGAATCCTAAGAACTTCCCTGACGACACACCGAAGGAGCATTTTAGTGGATTCAACTTCATTCCATATTGCCGAAGTACTTGAAACATCTTGTCTAGGTGGCTTACGTGATCTTTGGCCTTCCTTGACTTTACCAGCATGTCATCCACATATACTTCCATAGTTTGTCCTATTAGCCCTGCAAACATCTTGTTGACGAGGCGCTGGTAGGTGGCTCCTGCATTTTTAAGTCCGAAAGGCATTACTTTGTAGCAGTATAAACCTCGGTCGGTGATGAAACTAGTGTGGCCTTGGTCGGGAGCATGCATAGGAATTTGGTTATATCCTGAGTATGCATCCATAAAAGATAGGAGTTCGTGCCCGGCTGTGCTGTCTACAAGTTGGTCGATTCTGGGAAGTGGGAAGCAATCCTTTGGGCAGGCGTCGTTTAAGTTGGAAAAGTCAATGCAGGTTCGCCACTTCCCATTAGCCTTTTTTACCAGCACCGGGTTGGCGATCCATTCCGGGTAGATAGCTTCTCGTATGAAGTCATTGGCGAGTAGATTCTTTACTTCTTCATCGAGTGCTGCTGATCGCTCTGCCCCCATACTTCTCTTTTTTGTTTTACAGGGGCCTTGGTAGGATCAATGTTTAATACGTGGCAGGCTATGTCGGGGGAGATTCCAGTCATGTCAGCGTGTGACCAAGCGAATACATCCAAGTTGTGGCGGAGAAAATCGATGAGTTGTTCCTTCAATTCGGCTTTTAGTTGGGACCCGATTTTCAATAGTCTACTCGAGTCGCGCTTGTCTACAGATATAAACTCCATAGCCTCTGCAGGCTCGGCGGTGGCCTCCTCCTCTTTGTCCCTAGGATCTAATTCATTGAAAGGGTCGCTGGTATATCGAAGAGGAGGGGCTTTCTTTAATTGCTACGCTTCTAGACTTTTTGTGCAGAGGGCAATCTCTACACCCTTCCCTTTATCCTTCCTGTGGTTGTTGCGAAGTTCAGTCACATAGCAGTCTCGAGCAACGTCCTGATCTCCTTCCACTTCCCCTACTCCATTGTCCATTGGGAATTTCATCTTTAGGCACCATGGGGCTAAGACAATTTGGAAGTCAGACAAGGATGGCCTTCCAAAGAAGGCGTTGTAGGCCGACTGGTTTTCTATTAGCACAAACGTTTGTTTCCGTACAGTAGAGCGGGGATGGCTTCCAATCTCAACAAAAAGGTCCAGTTGCCCGAGGGGCATCTTCGCATCTCCAGTGAAGCCGTGTAGTGGTTTATCGCAGGGGGATACATCCTTCATTGATAGCTTCATTTTGTCGAATGCGTGTTTGAACAGGATGTTTACCGAGCTTCCAGTGTCTACCAGAATTCGGTAGACTTCGGCGGGACCAAGTCGGGCAGAGATGACCATGGGATCCATGTGAGGTTACTGCCTTCCTTCTAGGTCACGCTTACCGAACGTGATGTCATTACTTTCTTTCCGCTTCGGGTGGCGCTCTTCTATAATTGAATTGACATAGTCTTTATTGCCTCTAAGCGACTTTCCGTATCTTTCCATCTCTTTCCAGCTTCTGTCTGCGATGTGTGGCCCTCCTGAGATGGTATGGACCACTATCTTTTCTTGGCTAGAGCTGCTAGCGTTGCGGTTTCCTCTGTCGGCCCCCGGGGAGGGTAGCCTTGGGTTTTCGTTGGCAGGAGCTGGGGTCCTGTCCTGACCTTTTACATAACGTTCCAGTTTCTTTCTTCTGATGTGTTCCTCAATCAGATCTCGGAGATGATGGCATTCGTTGGTATCATGCCCGTGAGATTCGTGGAAGCGGCAGAATTTTCCAGACTTCTGTGCGTTATCTGATTCCTTCTTGTATGGTGGGCGTTTGTATCTAACTTCGCCTTGGGTGGCAAGGAAAATATTTTCGATGGTCTCGTTCAAAGGAGTGTAAGTGTCGAATCTTGGTCCTGGCTAATATAGGCGCTTTTCTCCCTTCTTGCCCCCAGCATTGTCTCTGGAATCATTTCTTCGAACGTCCCTTGCCACAGAAGGGGCGTTGCCATGGGTTGTCTTATTTTGCTGTCCTGACTGCCCCTCAACGGCAGCATCCTCAAGCCTCATGTATTTCCCGGCTTCATGGAAGAAATCGGGTAAAGTAGCTGGCTTTTCTTTTGTCAACCTTCTAGCAAATTTAGTGTCCGGATGCACACCACTACAGAGGGCCATTAGGATAAGCTTCTCATCGGCATCTTGGACTGCGGCTGCTGCGGCGTTGAATCTGGTTAGGTATTGCTGCAGCTTTTCTCCAGGTTTCTGTTTGACGCTGGATAAGGAATAAGCGTCCTTAGGTTGCTCCACATGAATGCGGAACTGACTGATAAATTTTTCTTTCAACATTTCCCACGAGCTGATGGATCCTTGGGGTAGATGACAGAACCAGGAGGTAGCAAGATCTGCTAAGAAGAGCGGAAAGCATTTGCACAGTACTCCCTCTGTTGCTCCACTCATGAGCATATGCTGCGTGTACCTCTGTAAGTGTACAGCGGGATCGGAGGTTCCTTTGTAGGGTTCCATTGTTGGCATCTTCCATTCTCGGGGGGTGATAGCAATTTCGATATTGCGGGCGAAAGGGCTGGTTACCCTAGCGCTTATCCCTCGATCTCTTTGCTCCCGTTGGACACACTCTCTGAATAAGCGTGCCATCCTTTCATCAGAACTTGGAGCAGATAGAAATGAGTTTGGTTCTGTTCTGTGGGATTGATTCCGTCCAGATGATCTATAGGGATGGTATCGTCTATCATTCCTCATATTTTCCAATGGCTGCCTTTGATCTTCTGGGAGCATGCTTGGGTCAGCTACAGTTGGCCCTTGCCTTGATCTCCCCCTGTTGGGTTCTGATCTAAGCACTTCCTCGGGTCCAACTTCGGGCTGGACTCTAGCTCGGCCCCGTTCACTGGCGTTTCTGTGGTTAGGCAGCATGACAGGCTCAGCTACAGTTGACCTTTGCCCGGTACCTTCCCCGTTGGGTTCGGTACCAAACGTTTCCTCAGGCCTAACTTCGGGCTGTGCTCGGTCTCGGCTCCTACCATGGCTACTTCTGCCGTTAGCTCCTTCGAAGAAGGAAGATCTTTGTTGTCTCTGAGATCCTCCAGACTGGGACTCGCCCCATGATTCAGTGTTGCGGTTGGATTCTTCAGCGTCCCTTAAGCGTGACATGAGATGGTCCACCAAGGCTTCCTGCTGGGACGTGAAGCGGTTAGTTACTTCAACCACAACTCTGTCCAGATCTGCTCTAGTAATTGCTACAGGCTGTTCTGTGGCAGGAGTAGTTGGGTTAGCCTGTTCTTCATTTGTTACTGTTGCTGGAGGAGGACGATTTACTTGATTCGTGATAGCTGGATCTGGAAGACTGCTGGATGCGATGTTTTTTCCTTTGTTAACATCTTTTCTCTGTTTGGGAGGCATGTTTTCCAAGTGGCGGACGATGCTGTTAGGAAAACTTGTTAAGCGGATGAAGCTGAAGCTTCGAGCTTCTAGTTCTCAGTGAAAGCACCAAAATTGTTTGTACAAAAAATGGACAAACACCTCGAAGTTGTATGATTTAGTAGATCTTATGTTATTCTTAGTGATTTGAGAGATTTATGCAAATATATAAAAAACAGGGGCTAAACTGTAAAAAGACACGCAGATTTATAGTGGTTCAGCCAAAATGTGCCTACGTCCACTTTATATGTTATTTCTCTTCTCTTATTCTGATTACAAGTACAAAGCTTTGATACCAGTAAAAGAAAGTTGTTTGAAAGTTCCTTCCGTGCTTGGGCTCTCAAACCTGTCCCCATTGTTGTACCCCTGCCCCTCTATTTATAGAGTGAGGCTGGGGGTAGGGGTCTAGGATGTGTATAGTTGTTGATGGGCTTGGGCTGATGCGATCTGGCCTGGTACGTCTTGGTTCGTCATTGCTTGGTTCGGAGGTGGTTGGAGTGTAGAATGGACCAGTAGTTGCTTGGACCGGTGGTAGGATGGTGAGGTTGGTCCGGTGTGGAGATGGTTCGGCATGGGTTGGTTCGGTTATGGAGTTGGCTCGGTGGTTCTAAGGAGGAAGGGTGGTCCGGTAGGAGCTAGGAGGGGTTGGTCTGCCGAATGGGTTCGAATGAGGTCTGCCGAATGGGTTCGAATGAGGTCTGCCGAATGGGTTCGAATGAGGTCTGCCGAATGGGTTCGAATGAGGTCTGCCGAATGGGTTCCTACGAGGCATGGATACCGAATGAGGTCTGCCGAATGGGCCCTGGAAAACGAGAATGCCGAATGAATCAAGCTTCTTGGTCTCGAGGCCTTCTGGGTGAGAACTCGCCCAACAACAGCTGAAACAACGAAGAGACAACACAGAGATGAGCTGTTGGAATATACTTATAATATATGATCGTTTGAAAATTGGAAAGAGCAAGAGACGTGAAAGTTAACCAATATAATTTCAACAGATGGGAATAGTAACAGGCAATAGAATTTTTGAGATAATAAAACCAAATTATGAAATAATAAGGGCAAATGATAGTTGATTTTCAAACGGTTGAAATTTGAAAGGTCACATAACATTCTAGGAATCAAAATGGATACCGACGCAACTACCCGTTTCGCGGATTTCACCGCATATCGAACTCCGGAATGCACAAATGAAAATACCGCGGAGATCAGCATGACGAGACGAATAAAATGGTATACTGATATGAGTGATACGACTATTCTATCAAAAGTCAATATTTACTGACAAGCAGCTGCTAATTCGCTGAAAATAAGATAAACAGGATGGAAGAAGTCCATAATTGAGAAAATGAGTAATGACGTCTCACTCGGAAATTGATTTACAAATTTATTATATAAAAATATTCAGATTTCAAAAATATTTTATTATCACCAAATTTAACTGATTTGAATTTAAATAAAACTATACAAGAAAAATAAACTTTCATATTGTCACATGAATATTTACCATTTGCTATGTTTAAATAGACGTATTCCAAATATCAAACTTATACTTCTAATTCAATTATTTAAAATTTCATAAAAAATCAGTTAATTACGTTATTAAAATCGGTACAATTTATGGGTCTTTACAAAGTTAGTGAGCAATATTAGCAGTTGAAATTATGGGTATCCATAGCAATAGTCGCTATGGATGCAGTTTCGCATTAAAAATTCTGTTTTTGGAAAATTTGGTTTTTAAACTTAAAAGTGTTTGTAAATGTTTTATAAACTTAATAATAATGTTTTAGAAAGTTAATTAAGTTTTTAATAATTAATTTTTAATTAATTAAGTTTTTAATAATTAATTAACGATTAAACAAGGTTTAATAATTATAATTAAGTGAAGATTAGTTCCTAATTAATTATCTTTTAAAGTTAAGATTTATTTTAATTATTTATTAATTAAGTAAATTAAGTATGAGTTAAGTAAATTATTTGTATTTAATTTATCATTAATTAAATATAGGATTAATTATTAATCAAGTGTTAATTATTTTTAATTATAAATCATTAAAGGTTTTAATTTATAATAAATTATTTATTAAAGGGTTAATTTATTATTTAAGTTTAATTAAAGATTATTTAATTAATTAAATTAAGATTAATTAATATTTAATCAATAATGAAGGTTTAATTAATGATTAATTTGGGTTTACTAATAGTTAATTATCGTTTAATTATTTAATTAGATTAAGTTAAGTTTTAATTAAAATTAATTATGATTCAAATAAGGATTTAACTTATAATTAATTATTTTAAAAAGGGTTTTAAAGTTTTAAATCCTTTGGTTTCCAGAAGTAAATTGTTTTAAGGTACTACCTTTTCAAAGATGGTTTTGACTACAAGTGATTTAGGTGTTGATACCATTAAAAAACCATATAACTGTGATGAGTTATAATGTAGATTATTGGGTTTGTTTTTGTGGACATGTGTTAGTAGAATAAATCCATATTCTCCTAGAAATTGTCGGTTTGTTTGATTGTTTGTCTGTTTGTTCGCGTGGACATGTGTTAGCAGAATAAATCCCCATTCTGCTATTAATGGATTGAATTGTTTTAACATCTATTTAGCAGGAAAAATCACCATCCTACTATAATGTTATTTGGACATGTATATGCTAGTTAGTTCATATTGACATGTTATTCCCTTATTGGATGTGAGCTATATTTACATATATGTTGATCTATGTAAATAAGTGATAAGTGAATTGATATTGAAATTGAATGGTAACTTAAATTAGTACCATTGGGATTGCTAAGCGTCCTTCTGAAATTATAAAGTGTTTTTTTGAATTAACCTAAATTTTTTGATCAATTTGGGTTTAAAGTTTATGAATGATTTTAAGTTATTTTATAAAGTTATTTTTAACTAATATCTTGTGTATCAAAGGGGTTTTACTAAAGAGTTTACATAAAGTGGTTTACAAAAGATATTTTGTAAATGATATTTTATAAAGGATTTATAAAGAAGTTTTATAAATAGTTTTGAATTAGAAAGAGATTTTATAAACCATTTTTGAGATTTTAAAAGAGGTTTTAAATCTAGTTTGAAAATTTATAAGAGGTTTGAAATGTGAAGTGAAATTATAAAAGTATTTTTATAAAGAACAATTGAATGTGTTTTATATTAAAAGATGTTTTGGGAAGGGAATTACTTGGCCATTTAGTATGAAAATTTTGAAAGAGGAAAGTTTTCCAAAAGCTTTTAAGTATAAAAGGGATGTAAGGGGTTTGGGGAAAAGTGTTTTAGAAAAGATCCTTTGATAAAGTTTTGTAAAGTGATTTTATTAATTAAAGATTAATTAATAAAGGCTTAGAGGATCCCATATGGAATTGAATCAATGTTTGATTGTTTGTTTATTTGATAGTTAAATAACCAACTATCAAATCTGGACCAAAACGTAACTTTGGAAATATCTAGGAGAAACACGGAAATTATATGGTATAGTTACCGTCAGTGGTGCTATACTGTACGTATAAATTCATTTCATTCTTCTAGGATAAAGGATAAGGAAATCCGACCATAAATGGTTAGGAGGTGAACTCCGCTCCTATCTTTGTACTGGGGTTGAGTTTACCAGAAACTATCGAAGTTGTTTCGAAGAGAACGAGATCGGATATGTTATCCAAAAACCACTTCGATCCAAATCAACATTTCGTGATGAAGACATCTGAAGAGCATGGAATCGAAGATGGAGTTTGAAGTGCAAGGGCTATTCTCTATTAATCCTTGGGAGGGATTCCCCTTAATGGACGTAATAGGAGTAGTGCCTTCGGTTTCGTTCAGTCCCAGAATGAACTTGTATGGATGAATGCTAGCATTACGTTGATGCCAGGAGGGCAGTGTTAGCATTCCAAGAGTGAAGTGCTATATGTGAAAGGTAAAACGTAGCCTCAAGCCTCCTCAACCAGGAATGACTAAAACAGGGGAGATGCAGCAGGGCTAGTTGGGTCGCACCCATCAATAGTATGTCATCACCTTTGTAGGTGACCACTTATATTTACCGATTTAGTTGTGCAGTAGAGAGCTCAGTAAAAAGGTTGAAAACAACCGGGGTGATGACATATTCGGTACTATCCAGTAAGGGGTAGGACGATCCTATTTTGGCAGGGGTCGTTAGGTACGATCTCGGTACATTATTCTAGAGGTGTACTATGACGAGCAGTACGCCAGTAGCCCAATCATTAGCTAGAATCCATTCTTCAATACGAGCTTTACGGTTTTAGTTGTATACCAATATGTTGGAATGTGAGATGCAAGCATTCCAGCTATTTTAATATTTTACTTTGAACCCTTAGACATTATTATAATATCATTGGATTTTGTATAAAAGTGTTTTGGTTATTGTAAGGTAAAAACCCATCTGTGTTTATGTGCGGCGTGGTCTCATGAGATACCTTTGATATTTAAAAGGTTTTGAAATGTAATAATCAAGTTGTTTGAGTTTACTCACACCAGACCCATGTCTGACCCGGAGTTTTATTTTCTTTCCCTAAACTCTTCGGTGCTCAAATTTTTATGGGCAGCCAAGTAGTTCAGGTTTTTCCACGGATGCATTTTGGAGGAGCTCGGAGCACGAGGCTTCATCGATAGCTAGTTATTATCTTATTTCTACTGTATACTATATACTTTATATCTGATGTATAAGGACAGGCTGTTATAACTATCCTAGGTTAGAAATTGTATTAGTGTAACTCTGATGTATCATTTTTGAAATGACTTTGTAAAGAATTATGTTGATTAATATATTTTATTCCGTTGCGCTGTGAGATTCTGTGTTTGCTTTTAGTTTCTTCTTTCTTCTATCTTCTTTCTTTTCTCCTATCTCTCCGCCTTATTGTTCAATTTGAGTTGACATGTGTGGTTTATTGCCAACTTAAACTGTACAGAAAAGTGGGTCGTTACAGTTGGTATCAGAACTGAAGGTTAAGCGAGAACCTTGGCGTTGGTGGGGTTAACTCATTAGAGATAGGGTTAGTAATACCCTAGGATGAGTTTGAGTGTATATTATATGAGAGCGCATATTTGTTAGTGATATAAAAATGTTTTATAGTGTGTTGTTTGATCGGTTGAGTGGTATATGAATTCTGGTCGATGCGCCTAGCCAACGTTATCGATAGGGATTCCTAGACACTTGAACCAGATTAACCGACACGGTATTGTTTTGAAAATTGGGTAAATGAAATAATTTTACCCAGGATATATTTACATATAAAGAATGATTTGCAAAATAGCATAGTATAATATTATTGAGGTGTTGTTGTAGGAGATAATAATGCTTTATTATTATCATTTAAGGTTATTTAGTCATGATCGTCCAATTTGAGCATTGATTATTATCGGTGTGTATAGGTAGCTCCCCTTTTTAAGATATGGGTTGGGTAAATAGGAATATGGAAACATTGAAACGAACACCTTGGTATTTTCACAATTTGACTATGAGGCGTTCGATGGTAAAATTTGATTAAAAGATGTTTATCCAAAATATAATATTGGGAATAATTATTTGGAAATGGATTAAATAAGATGTGTCTTTTAATTAAAAAGAATCTAGGTTGAAACTTGAGAACTTAAATCTCGGTGCTTTTGAAAAATGATTTTTTAAAGTTTTGGGAACTAATTATAGTTTTATTTGAAAATGTAAAGTGTTGTTTTAGAAATGGGAATTTGAAATAAAAGTAATATTTTTAAGTTAACTAGTTCGAGTGGCTCGAAAATAACTTAAAATTAGGGAAGATATGTGTTCGGATGTTAAACACTTCTCTTGAGTATTACCCTTCTTGGTAAGGAAATGTATGATACGGTTTTGGTAATACCCAGTTCCTTAGTATCATTTTGGAGTTGCTTGGGCTATATGTAAATTTTTAAAGGATTGAAATTATAGTTTCATTTCAAAAAGTTTTCAAATAAAACCTATGTATTTGGATCTTGTGTTTACTTATGAAAATAAATTCAAAATGGAAAGTGGGATCAGATAGGGGTATATACTCTCAGGATGTAGTGGAGTATTATACAAGAAAACCTATATTTAGTTTATGAAATGTTTTCATAAATGGTTTAGTGAAATAGAATTGGTATTAAGGAGAACCAATATGGTAAGTGTGTAGGGTGGACGTAGATCAATTCTCCTTTTCATAGAATTTTGATCTAAGATTCTAGTATATGACTTTAAGTTATTTGCACCATTTCGAATAAGGATTTATTACCCGATTTTTGACGGTGAGCATTTGATGAGGATTTTTGGTTTGGGACCAAAGTTTCTATCGTGGTTACAACAATGTATGGAGAACAGAGGTTCCAAATTAAGGAGCCTGATCGGAGTCCGCACTAGAGAATTGGGTAAGTGATACTAGTTCGGAAGTGAGGTTATGTATTCGAGTTGTGATCGAATCAGATTCATATGGGATGAAATAGAGTGTTAAGTATTTCTGAATGGGTTATGAGGTGTAATTTCGGGGATGAAATTCTTTTAAGGGGGAAGAATGTATCACCCGGAATTTCACTGCTTTGATTTGCGAATATTTAATTAATTTTAAATATTCAAATAAATGGTTTTATAATGAAAATAAAACTCTTTTTAATAATAAATAATAATGTTGAAATAGTTTTTAAATTTTGTTTACAAAAATATATAGTTCGATGAAAACAGAAAATGTGACTGGAAACTATTTTCCGAATTTTCCACGTTTCATTGTATAAAAGTTGTTCGAAATGTTGTATACACTTTTGTGTATATATGCACACATATACTAATTAAATGAAATGGTTTAAGCAACTTAATTAAGTTGAGATAATATGGTTTAAATATAAGTAAAGGTATGTGTCACATCAGGGGAGACATGAAGTGACATTTTGACGACTTGAGTATAAGTCATAATTGCATGTTGGCTTTGATTTGATGGAAAGGTGGCTAAGGGGAGGCTTTATGGGCTGAAATAGTGAGGTGGAAAGGAGGTGGTGACATGGCAGTACATGAGTGGAGGGTAGTGTTGGAAGGGTATTATGGTAATTTAACAAATGCACTTAATATATATACAAATTTTCCTAATTTCCTTCCCATTTTTCTCATTCTTATCTTCTTGTCCAAACTTTCCTAAAGCTCCAAGACATTTTAATGGCTTTCAAAATGCTTTCAAGTTTTAATCTCAAAGTTTTAAATTTTTAAAATGTTTAAACTAGTTTGAATCTCCTTTTCTTTTTTTTAAAGAAATTCTTCCACTTTAACCGAAATAGTTTCGGCCATAACTTCTTAGAAACAACTCCAAAAAAAGATTTTCTTTTTTTCAAACCTTGTAGATTTCTAGTGGCTACAACTTTGTACTTTACCACTTCCTCAAAATTTAAATTTTTTGAGTAAATCGTTTTTTTAAATGATAGAGCAAAGAATATTCAAAAACTTTCCTTTTGACCACATGTCCAAAATCCAATAGGTAAGGGTCCAAAAGTCGAGTGCAAAATGACCCATTTTCGAGAAGAATTTGTAGTTTTCCAAGCTTCCCAAATTTCAAAGTGTGTCAAGTTTTCAAAGGATTTCCGATGAGTAAACATTTGTTTTAAACTCAAGCTTTAAACTTTTATATGTTGGTTGATTTGTGGCTTGGTTTGCTAGTTGAAATCTTAGTTTATTATGTGATTGCTTGTATGTGTACATTGGTTGTATGTGATGATAGTTAGACTTGAAGTTGAAATTTAAATATGGTATCATTCGGCAAGTTGTAAACTTTGTTATATGTTATGAGCTTGCTTATGTTTTGGTTGTTGCATGTATATGTTGGCATTGACATGATTATAAGTTAGGTTGCTAGGAAGGATGGCACTTTGATTGGGTTTCCGATGGAGAATCCTTGTATGGAAGAAAGATACAAACTTTGGTTTTAAATCCAAATCGTTTTAAAGTTAGTGAATGGAAAGTTAGTAAGAGATGTTAGTGAATGGAAGTTAGTGAGCAATATTAGCACTTGAAATTACGGGTATCCATAGCGATAGTCGCTATGGATGAAGTTTCGCATTAAAAATCAGATTTTTGAAAATTTTGGTTTTTAAACTTAAAAGTGTTTGTAAATGTTTTATAAACTTAATGATAATGTTTTAGAAAGTTAATTAAGTTTTTAATAATTAATTTTTAATTAATTAAGTTTTTAATAATTAATAATTAATTAAGGATTAAACAAGGTTTAATAATTATAATTAAGTGAAGATTATTTCTTAATTAATTATCTTTTAAAGTTAAGATTTATTTTAAAAAATTATTAATTAAGTTAATTAAGTATGAGTTAAGTAAATTATTTGTATTTAATTTATCATTAATTAAATATAGGATTAATTATTAATCAAGTGTTAATTATTTTTAATTATAAATCATTAAAGGTTTTAATTTATAATAAATTATTTATTAAAGGGTTAATTTAGTATTTAAGTTTAAATAAAGATTATTTAATTAATTAAATTAAGATTAATTAATATTTAATTAATAATGAAGGTTTAATTAATGATTAATTTGGGTCTAATAATAGTTAATTATTTAATTAAATTAAGTTAAGTTTTAAGTAAAATTAATTATGATTCAAATAAGGATTTAACTTATAATTAATTATTTTAAAAAGGGTTTTAAAGTTTTAAATCCTTTGGTTTCCAGAAGTAAATTGTTTTAAGGTACTTCCTTTTCAAAGATGGTTTTGAATACAAGTGATTCAGGTGTTGATACCATTAAGAAACCATATAACTGTGATGAGTTATAATGTAGATTATTGGGTTTGTTTGTGTGGACATGTGTCAGCAGAATAAATCCCTATTCTGCTATAAATTGTCGGTTTGTTTGATCGTTTGTTTGTTTGTTCGTGTGGACATGTGTTAGTAGAATAAATCCTCATTCTACTATTAATGGATTGATTTGTTTGGACATCTGTTTAGCATGACAAATCACCATTCTGCTATAATGTTATTTGGACATGTATATGCTAGTTAGTTCATATTGACATGTTATTCCCTTATTGGATGTGAGTTGTATTTACATATATGTCGATCTATGTAAATAATTGATAAGTGAATTGAAATTGAAATTGAATGGTAACTTAAATTAGTACCATTGGGATTGCTAAGCCTCCTTTTGAAATTATAAAGTGTGTTTTTGAATTAACCTAAATTCTTTGATCAATTTGGGTTTAAAGTTTATGAATTATTTCAAGTTATTTTATAAAGTTATTTTTAACTAATATCTTGTTTATCAAAGGGGTATTACTAAAGAGTTTACATAAAGTGGTTTACAAAAGATATTTTGTAAATGATATTTTATAAAGGATTTATAAAGAAGTTTTATAAATAGTTTTGAATTAGAAAGAGATTTTATAAACCATTTTTGAGATTTTAAAAGAGGTTTTAAATCTAGTTTGAAAATTTATAAGAGGTTTGAAATGTGAAGTGAACTTGTAAAAGTATTTTTGTAAGGAACAAGTGAATGTGTTTTATAGTAAAATATGTTTTGGGAAGGGAATTACTTGGCCATTTAGTATGAAAATTTTGAAGGAGGAAAGTTTTCCAAAAGCTTTTAAGTATAAAAGGGATGTAAGGGGTTTGGGGAAAAGTGTTTTACGAAAGATCCTTTGATAAAGTTTTGTAAAGTGATTTTATTAATTAATAAAGGCTTAGAGGATCCCATATGGAATTGAATTAATGTTTGATTGTTTGTTTATTTGACAGTTAAATAACCAACTACCAAATCTAGACCAAACCATAACTTTGGAAATATCTAGGAGAAACACGGAAATTATATGGTACAGTTACCGTCGGTGGTGCCATACTGTACGTATAAATTCATTTCATTCTTCTAGGATAAAGGATAAGGAAATTCGTCCATAAATGGTTAGGAGGTGAACTCCGCTCTTATATTTGTCTATTTATTTCCTAAAGAACCGGGGTTGAGTTTACCGAATACTATCGAAGTTGTTTCGAAAAGACCGGGATTGGATATGTTATCCGAAAACCACTTTGATCCAACTCAACGTTTTGTGATGAAGACATCTAAAGAGCATGAAATCAAAGACGGAGTTTGAAGTGAAAGGGCTGTTCTCTATTAATCATTGGGAGGGATTCCCCGTAATGGACGTAATAGGAGCAGTGCCTTCGGTTTCGTTCAGTCCCAGAACGAACTTATATTGATGAATGCTAGCATTGCATTGATGCCAGGAGGGCAGTATTAGCATTCCAAGAGGGAAGTGCTATATGTGAAAGGTAAAACGTAGCCTCAACCCTCTTCAACCGGGAATGACTAAAACAGAGGAGATGCAACAGGGATAGTTTTGTCGCACTCATCAAGGGTATGTCATCACCTTTCTAGTTGACCACTTATATTTACCGACTTAGTTGTGCAGTAGAGAGCTCGGTAAAATGGTTGGGAGCAACCGAGGTGATGACATATTCGGTACTGTCCAGTAAGGGGTAGGCCGGTCCTGTGTTGGCAGGGGTCGTTAGGTACGACCTCAGTACATTATTCTAGAGGTGTACTGTGACAAACGGTACCTTAGTAGCCCAGTCATTAGTTGGAATCCATTCTCCAATATACGAGCTTTACTATTTAGTTGTCTACCAGATATGTTAGAATGTGAGATACAAGCATTCCAGCTATTTTAATATTTTACTTTGAACCTTAGACATTATTATAATATCACGGGATTTTGTATAAAAGTGTTTTGGTTATCGTAAGGTAAAAACCTGTCCGTGTTTATGTGCGGCGTGGTCTTATGAGATACCTTTGATTTTTAAAAGGTTTTGAAATGTAATAATCAAGTTGTTTGAGTTTACTCACACCAGACTACCCGGAGTTTTATTTTCTTTCCCTAAAACTCTTGGGTGCTCAAATTTTTATGGGTAGCCAAGTAGTTTAGGTTTTTCCACGGATGCATTCTGGAGGAGCTCGGAGCAGGACGCTTCATCGATAGCTAGTTATTATCTTGTTTCCGCTGTATACTATATACTTTATATCTGATGTATAAGGACAGGTTGTTATAGCTGTGCTAGGTTAGAAATTGTATAAGTGTAACTTTGATATATCATTTTTGAAATGACTTTGTAAAGAATTATGTTGATTAATATATTTTATTCTGTTGTGCTGTGAGATTCCGTGTTTGCTTTTAGTTTCTTATGTCTTCTATCTTCTTTCTTTCCCCTAACTATCCGCCTTTTGTTTAATTTGAGTTGACATGTGTGGTTTATTGCCAACTTAAATTGTACAGAAAAGTGGGTCGTTACAGTTTGGTTTGTCACCGGCTTGAAATTTGGTCATCTTCTTGAACTTCTTGAATTTATTGTAGTTTTTGGCAATAAAGACAATCTCCTCTTCGTCTAAGTCTGAATCTTCATTACTTACTTGGAATGCTAAGTTTTTCTTTTCATGATTTTAATCCTCTCTAGCCTACAAGTTAACTTCATATGACATCAAATTTCCTCTTAGCTCTTCGACTTTAAGTCGAAAAAGATTATTAGCTTCTTCGATGGCTAATACTTTTCTTTCCCAGTCATTTGTCAAAGATTTTAAAATTTGCATGACTTAACAAAAATCTGTGAATTTGACTTCAAGTGCCATGAGATCGTGTTGAATGGTTTGAAATCTTGCATACATATTAATAATTGATTCACTTGTTTTCATTTTGAAAGATGCGAATTGGTTTTGTAAAATCGAAATTTTAGTTTGCTTGACTTTATTTGTGCCTCCATGTGTGACTTGTAAAGTGTGCCATATATCATATGCAGTCTTATAGAACATGACACACGAAAACTCATTTTTGTCAAGTGAGCAAAATAATACATTCATAGCTTTGGCATTGTTAGATGCCTCTGCTTTTTGTGCATTAGTCCATGTGCCAATATCGGTGTCAGGTGCTTCATATTTGTTTTGAGTTGCTAGTGATATTTCTAACCCATTTTCTTCCATAAAAAATATTCGCATGTGTGTTGACCAATAAGCATAGTTAGAACCAGTAAATAGTGGAGGACAAGTAGTTGATTTACCTTTTTGAAATTTACTTGCCATTTTAATGATTTCAATTCCGTGTTACTGTAGATTGAAATGGCCTTGCTCCAACACCAATTGAAAGTCTATAGGACCTTTATAAATAATGTAACTTACACACACACACATGTGTGTGAGTGTTTATTACTAATTATGTTAAGTAGAGAATGATAAGTGAGTATAAGATAAGTAATAAAAACGATCACACCAGATATTTTATATTGGTTCGGACCTCTCGTCTTACGTCCAGTCCCGAAGCTCCCCTTCGATATTTCCTTTTACCAACTAACCCTCGCTTTGCCCAAAGGAATAGGCTAATACAAAAGTATATCTCTGACAATCTTGTGTTCTAAACAACATGGTTTTTGACTGATAGTACAAATCTTCCTATGATCTCCTTTGAGTATGTGAATGTTTTGAGTTGTAGGAAGTGGTTTAACCAAAACTATATTTTGGTTATAATAGATTGAGAGTATGTAAGCAATGTATGCACAAGAGAGTGATCAGAAATCAAGAGAGAATAGACTTAATTAATTCAATTCTGTTAATCTCTATACCTCAATCATGGTAGTATTTATAGATTCGAAAGGATGAAAATGAAGAGTTGTTACTATTAGATATGTTCTATTCATTTTAATGGCTGCAACCATTCGATGAAGGGTAATTTCTTTTTGTTCAACAGAAGTGTCTTTTCAAAAATTTGCAGTTTTTCAAATGACAGACTTCTGTGGTAAAACCTCAGTCGTCCGTGACTTCAGAAATAATTACCCGAGGAATGTCAAAGACGTTTGTGGTTTTACCTCAAACGTCTATGGCTTCAAAATTTTATTTTCTGAAGTATTTCCTCAGACGTCCGTGGTTTTAACTCAGAGTCTGTGAGTAGTAAAAATAGATTTTCAAATTAATTTTAGTGTATATGAAATTTGTGTGTGATCGTGTATGCATATGTACTCAAAGAGACCTAAACAATATTTTATCTAAGACTCTTTTATAGTAGAATAACCTTACTAACTATAGTATGGTCGATAGATCTTCGTTTCTCTTTGAGTTTCAATATCTTCGAGCATGGTGTCGTCTTGTAGCATATACCTGAAATCTTGATAAAGTGTGTGTGTATATATATATACATGATCATATAGTTGTTATCATTGAAACATAAACTGGAGGTTCTAACAAAGTAGAGATGAATACAGACATATGAACCAAACTTAGCGACCAATATAACAACAATTGTAAATAAATATCTAAACTAAAACAATCAGCTAGAAAGGAAACATAACAGAAAATAGTTTGGGATGGGAAGCTCTAATTTTCTCCTTAGGCTCCCAAGTACTCTCGACCGAGTCATTTCCCAACTGAACTCAGACTAACTTCACCCTTTTGTTTTTAAGCCACTTTACACTGTGCTCTAAAATATAAATGGGTCCATGGTGTGCCGTCGGTTCCAACTCTGCCTTCACTTCCATAAGTTGATTAGGCTCCACTACCACTGCTATATCATGAATGCATTTCTATAGATGTGACACATGGAACACATTGTGAATGCTCACTAACTTTTTGGGAATTTATACTCTATAAGCTAACTTCCCCGCTCCCTCCAAAATCGAAAAAGGCCCAACGATTCGTGGCACTAACTTCTCCGTACTACCAAAACACATAACATGTCTCAATAGGGATACTTTCACAAAGACCATGTCACATACTTCAAACTCCAAATCTGTCTGCCTCCTATCTGCATACGACTTCTGCAATTCCTATGCAGCCTTCATTCTTTTGCAGATCGGCTTTAATTTCCCTGAGGTATCTATAGTCATGTCCGGTCCAGGTATAATCCTATCTATGTTCTCCGACCAACACGAGGAAGACTTACATGGCCTCTTATATAAAGCCTCAAAAGATGCCATGCCTATACTAGTTTGATAACTATTGTTATAGGTGAACTCCACGAGTGCTAAGTGGTCTTCCCAATCTCCAACAAAATCTAGTATGCAAGCTATCAACAAATCCTCCAACACCCTATTCACTCTCTTGGACCGTCGGTATGTCCGTGGATGATAAGCGATGCTCATATTCAACTTTGTTTCCAATTCAGTTTGAAAACTTCTCCAAAATTCACTTTTAAAAAGTGGGTCTCGATCTCTAATAATGCTAGAAGGTATCCCGTGTAAGCAAATAATCTCCTTAACATATAGTGTAGCCAATGATGCTGCTACCGTTGTACTCTTCACCGAAATGAAATGGGAACATTAGTCAAGTGGTCCACTACAACCCAAAGCTTTCATTTCCCCACATGCTCCTAGGTAGAAATTTAATAAAGCCCATATAAAAGTGCTTCCACTGTGGAATATCCAATGGAAACAATAATCCAAAAGGTTTATTCTGGTCTACCTTCAACCTTTTAAAAGTTATGCACCTAGCAAGATATTCCGGCACCTGCCTCTTCATCTTCGGCTAATAGAAAATCCTTTTCATACCACAGTACATTTTATCATCACCCGGATGAACAATCATCACAGGACGGTGGTATTCTCTAAGTGTCTCATCTATCACTTCACCAACTACTGGCACACATAACCTTTCTTCTCATCTAAGCCTACCTTTATCGTCGATAGAATAATAGTCCAAATGAGTAGATTGCTTGCCTCTCTCCAACTACTGAAAGATACTAACCAGCTCTGAATCTTCCTTCTGCCTAGCACCAATGCGGTCCAAAAACGCTGGGATAACTTCCAATGCTGCCAATGAATGCAGCAACCACTCTGCTGAAGGTTGAAAATATAAACTTGCAATGTACTCCGACCACTTCCACTCCATAAACATTGACCCCGCATGCCTCCTACTCTAGGCATCTACCACCACATTGCCTTTCCTTAATGTATACAAAATATCAAAATCATATGACGCTAAAAGTACATCCACCTTTGCTGTCTCGATTTAGGTCTTTATACAAGAATAAATATTTGAGCTACTTGTGATCCATAAATAGTTCGCACCTTTCGCCCAACAAATAATGTCTGCATGACTTCAACGCAAAAACAATAGTCACTAACTCAAGATCATGAGTTTGATAATTCCTCTCACGGACCTTTAACTGCCTACTAGCGTATGCCATAACTCTTCCTTCTTGCATAATAACAGGTCCTGGTCCCATACTGCAAGCATTAGTATGCACACTAAGAGGTTTTGTATCGTCGGGGATAACCAAAACATGTGAATTCGTCAAAATCTCCTTCATACGTACAAATGCATGGTCATATTTCGCATCCAAAGATAAAATAAGAATTTTCTTAGTAAGGCGAGTTAGGTTGCCGAAACCTTCGCCAAGTCCCTGATGAACTTTCGATAAAAACCCACCAAACCAAGCAAGCTCCTAACTTCGGTGGAATTTTTGGTACCTTCCATCTTGAACCATGGTAACTTTGCTTGGATCAACTACTAATTCATGCTTGAACATGTCATGTTCAATAAAACATACCTCATTTCTCTAAAAAATGGTACTTGGAGAATTTCGCCTTAAGTTGGTGCGTTCACAAGGTATCAAGCACCTCTTCCAAATGTGCTTTGTGCTCCTCCTTAGTCTTGGAAGAAACAAAGATATCATCCACAAACAACACTACAAATATATTTAGCTACTTTCAGAAAATACGATTCATAAGATCCATGAAATAGGTTGGGGTGTTGGTTAATCCGAAAGGCATGACTAACCACTCAAAAGAACCCTCTGGCATGCGAAAGGTAGTTTTTAGTATGCTCTCATTTTCCACCCTTAGCTTAGCTGATGGAAGCCCATGGCGAGATCCAAATATGAAATACTCTAGCTCCACTAACTGGTCAAATAAATCATCAATGTGCAGTAATGGATATTTATTCTTCCTCGTCAACTTATTTAGCTCACGGTCGTTGACACATAACTGTAAATATCCATTTGCCTTAGTGGCAAACATAACTGGTGATCCCCACTTAGACATGCTACTTTGTATAAACCCCTTCTGTAAGAGTTTTGAAAATTGGGTGTCCAACTCCTTCCTTTCTAAGGGCACCATCCGCCTAATAGGCAATACAACTGGCTTTGTGCCTTTAACCAAATCAATAAGAATCTTTATTTCTCATTAGGGAGGAAGACTAGTAATCTTTAAAAATACATCAAAAAATCTCTATACAATAGGAATGGATGCTAACTCATCTTTGGACAGATCTAACGAATATAAGAAACTCAACATCATCAATCCACGTAGCTCACAAAAAACATCTAGGTTACTCCCCATGTCACTCCTCATATGAATTACTCTCATGTCACAATCTAGTACCGCCCCATAGTGCGACATCCAATCCATTCCTAGTATCTCCATGCCCCGAAAACCCAAGCAAAAAAGCATTACATATAAATTCCATACCACAAATCAACAATTTCAATTCTTGGCAAACCATGGATAAGTGGGCCGATCCCCTATAATGATTCGACACCACTATAGGGTTAGGCATAATGTGAGTCTCTAATTCTAATATATCGACCATACTTCTAGAAATAAAAGAATGTGATGCTGCAGTGTCAAATAAAATACGAGTAGGAAAATCAGAGATAAGTAACACACCTTACATAGTGGATGTAGAAGCTACATATCTATTTCCATTTCCTCCAACTGGTAGTGCACAAGATATAGGAACTGTTTCTAGTGCATAGGCCTTCACAATCTGGTCGTTGTAGCACCCGGTCCTCCTTTCCCTAAGGTAAGGCACATGTTATTTAGATGTTCTAACTGGTTGCAATTGCAGTGCCATACTTTTACAAAGTCCACTTTACTATCCTTAGCAATGTGATCGCTTAATTTGTAACGTCTGCAAATGAATGCTTGCTTCTTCCCTTTGCCATGCCAATCTTTTCCATTTCCAAACTTACATTTTCCCACCGAAAGTGCTTATTTACCCTCTTTTTTGTGCTCCTTATTAGTATCTTCCTTTTTATTACAGTAGTAAGAAATGCCATGTACACTTATTTCTTGTAAGTGGCCCTCATCAAAATATGACTCGTTGCTATATCCTTTAGTGGTTGATTTAATCTGTTTGCAAATCTCTTGGTTTTCTTCGCTGGTGTACTGATTAGCTCCATCCTAAATGTTGCAAGCTGTTGAATTGGTTCACATACTCCTTTAACATCATGTTACCTTGCGATAGATGAATGAACTTCTAGATCTGAACTCCCTCCTCCACCTCCAAGATAAACTTAGCCTCGAATGAAACATCCCACCTCTATACCCATACTACCTAAGAGTATTACTAAGTAATACTGTCGGATAATATAGAGAATGAGGCTATATGGGATACACACATGTACATTCTTTTGGACTAATACCATTACATACCTCAAATCATAAGATACGTACCACAGTTGTACACGGTCTCAGTATACAACAATAAACAAATGTGCTTCCAAGATAAAACAATACATAATCATAGAATATAGTAGAGTACATAGAGTCAGAATGCAGTAGATAAAATATAATATATCACATAATACAAGGTCTAATAAGGCTACAAAATGATAGTCTCTAGCCCACTATATACACGTACATCATCTATACATCATAATATATACATCTATGAAGCTGCAAAAATACATAAGGAATGTATCATTATATATATAACTATTAGCCTCCCAAAACCCAGTGAATCAAACTGCCTATAGTGAACTTGATCATGCATTGTCTCTTACTGACCCGAGTATTAGACTATGTATGATTCCTATTCTAAAGTGATATAGTGGTAGTAATAGTATCCAAGGTAATGTAATAAGATATGTCACATAAGAGAGAGTGCGTGTGTGTGCGTGTGCGTGCGTGTATCATGAGATAGCCATTACAAACAACTAATCAAACAACATCAATAGTAATGTTTGGATAAATCAGTCCATAAACATATGCAAAAATCAATCCATGCACCTATAATAAATGGCTACCTCCTAAAAAGAACCAAAAATATAATATCAAGTGATTCGTATAAATTTTATGGGGACTGACTACACTTTAGGCATATGATCTCTAGCATAGTTATACTCATCATCTCATAAGAATATAAATAGTATATGTCTATCTACTACATACACCAAAACAAGATGAGAGACTAATAGCACGTCTGCTTTCTCCGGGAGCCACACATGTGTCTGTTTGACACGAATCTACAGTTTTGGTTACTAACCCTCGATATCATGACAAGATCTATTTATGTGCTCATCAATGCGAGGACTCTACTCGATCATGACCCGACACATGTCTTTATGGTAACTGAGTGATGGACTAGGTGACACAGGGGAGGACACACAAAGCGATATCACACAGCTATAGGAATAGGGTGTTACATATTCATGGCATAACCCCATAATAAGGCTGCTAGGGTGGATACTGTCCTAATATGGTTCACTCCCGAATCATAGAGGAAGTTTGACAAAGATAGACATACATATAGTAACTATACTCGAAAGCAAACACATAGCTCGATAAATATGCTGACACATGACTCTATACACTTATCGACACATTGCTCTATACAAGTATAAATATTTATCACCGCAACAAGCCCTATTATATGAAACAAATCGCCATATGAGTGACATTTACAATGAATAACAAAACAAATAACACTACATCATCACATACCACTGTGTGTTATTCAAATGTTTTCTCAATGCTCATAAAATACACTTAATCCACACTATATTTCTATGTAACAAGTCCTATGAATAACCAGAGAAATATTACCAAAAGTTACATACTAGAAGGTATTATAACTCTGTTTATTCAAATTTCCCATCACATAGAAATCCCACTTACAAAATTACATTTTATAGAAATTATTTGATATTAATCTTTGAAAGAATTATATAAATAAAAGAGATACAATACAAAGGAATACTCATTTTACTACACGAATATCACTAAGTTTTTAAATAATTATTAGTATTCATATTGGATTTTTAAACAATTATTTTAATCTCTAAATCAATTTATTAATTAATAATACTCATTAATGAATTTAATAATTAATATAAATAATATTTTCCACAAAACAAAATTAGATTTATAACATATATAAATTTATATAATTTACATGTATTTACTTTATTTAAGATAAGAATTTACTAAATTTCAATAATCACTCTTTTAAAAATTATTCTTATACTACTTCGTAGAATTATTAAACTTATTGAATTATACATCTAATTTTATTATAGGACATAAGGTTATTGTTATATATTTTATATACATTTCATTTATTTTATTATTATTATTATTATTAATTTTTAGTTTTTTTAAATTGTGACACAATTTGTGTTCACCGGTCGCACCCATCGATCGACCGCTAGGGGTCGACCGAGTGGCAGTCGACCAGTAGCCCTGCTGGTGTCGTACATTTCGGAAGCCATATTTGGCTTCTTCGATCAAAATCAGGTCATTTACTTCACTATCGTTCTCTTCTATTCGATGCACATTTTGCTAATCAACTATACTTCAATCCAGTTATATTCATACACAATTAAAAATCTCATAAGATTTAAAATCCCTAGAAATAGACTATATTTCGTTGACAGTAAATGTTCATCCATGATCAAGCAAACTCACTAATTATATTCTAGGCATATGAAATTAAAATAGACATAGATGTAAGTTAGAGTACTCACCTTGAATTGTAGAAGATAAATACTTCTCTAATTCCTTCTTCTACCTCTCCTTGCCTACACTATCAAATTTCCTTGTACAAAATTAATAATCAGAGCTTGAGTTTCAAGTTGCTATTTGTGTAAAGAAATGTCAAGAAGAATATATTTGAATTTGAAGATTTTAATAATTTTATTTGCATGATTTGATTTTTGGAGTGACAGAATGTAAGTAGGATTTTGAATAATAGAAAGATAATGAATGTTCTGTAGCTAAACGTGGGTGAATATTTATAAACTAAAGTGAAGAGTCTGGATATTGAAATCTCTAGATTTCATGAAGTAAGATATTTAGGTTTGGGCTTATTTTATTACTAATTCTTTTTCCATTTTTTGAATATAAATTATAGATGTTTTCTGACTGTAAATAACATTCCGGATACAATGGAATAGTTCCAGGGGCCTTATTCCTGCTCTTGTACCTTCTAAGATCCTTCCCAAATCTAGCTTTAAAGTTTTCGATGAAAGTTCTACTCCTACTTCTAAGGTATTCCCAACAGAGGTTCCCATTACAACGATGGCTACTTCTTGAGTCTACTATCACTCTTTATGATACATCAATGGTTCCCATTATTATGGTGACTTTCGGGATGATAATCAATTTGACATCTTCAGCCGATGTACTATTTAATCCTGAATAACTCAGTTACGCATATGCAGAACCCATTTTGAAACTACATATCTTATCTCCAGTTATGGAGGAGAGTTTAGCAGGAACTCCTTTGCAAGTGACCTATGCTTCTCCTGTAGGTATATCATTAACTCCTCCTATGTTCGAGAAGACACAAATTATACATGTCGATGTCTCTGATCTCTGTTTTTCACTTTCTTAAATTTCAAGTCCACTTGCTCTAGCCCCCTTACTCGAAAGAAATTTGACTTTTGGGCACTCAAGCTTTAACGACTGAATCTGTTATGGAGTCTGCCTCCACTTAAATCCCTATTTCTTCAGCAGGTCCAATTACCGGTCCTGGCACCAAAAATATTCCCGCATTGGATGAAGAGGCTATAGACAATCCCAACGTGATGTAAGGGGATGATGATAGAGTCATTATATGGGCTATTGAGCATACATTTAGGCCATTATTGCTCCAGGAGAATACCTTACAAGTCAAAAAGATCCAGGAAATAAGGAAGGAAAAGTTGATGACATTCCTCCTCCTCTTTCGGTTTCTATGTCCACACCTCCACTCGTCATTTCAGCTTCCGTTTCTACAACATGTAGCATTCGAGTTGAGGCTCTCAAATCTTCGAGGAGTGATTATGATTTGGATACAGATCCTAAGGGTTGCTTAAACCCAAAGAAAGAAGGGTAGATCCGACAAGTGGCCAACTTCATCCTCCCTCAAGCGAAAGAAGAGAGGACGAAGAAGAGGAGGTGAACTTGAGTATTGTTTTTATCGCTTTTTATTTCGATCTTTTTTTCGCACATGTAAATAGGTCCTTATTGTGCGGTATGGCCCCCACTTTTGCTTGTAAAGTCTCTTAGTTGTGAATAACATTGCTTTTTCTTTCAGACTTTCTTCTCATCTTGGCTATATACTTCGTTTAATTATGTCTATCGTGATTATATCTAAAATACAACTTTATTACTCACTATAACTCTGTATGTATGAATAACTTCTAACCATTGCTTAGTGTACCTAATTATTTCATTCTGTTCATCGCTGCTAAAACCATTCTTCATTGGCGAGCATAACTATAATCATTTGGCTAACTCCGTAGCTACAAGCGTATCTTCAGCAGGTTCCACTTGAACAAAGATAAGGTTGGATCTCCACATCGCTTCCTATCTGTAGACATCCTTGCTCGATCTCGCCTACCTTTGGGTGTTGATCATAAATGTTCGTTAAATGTGGTGCTTCAAACGTCCATCTTTGGGGCATATGTATTCGATCTCACCTCTCTCTGGGCATTGATCGTGCTTCAGACCATTTACTTCACTTAATAAATTAATAAAATATTCATACTTATTGAAAAATTATGAAATTAAAAACCCACTTCTAGAATAATATTTCTAACATCATATCAAAATTTCAAGTAGAATGGATGTCATAAATTAGGTTTTCACTCTTAAAACCTATTAAATAATTTCATAATAAATCCAATAATTCATCATTCAAACATATATTCAACCAATCACTCAAAATATGGCATAAAACAATCATAAGCCTCGGTTTTAATCATAAAACCAAAATTAACATGCAAATTTGAGACGGGTTATCATTATTCACCTTTATTTGATAAAGGACTTGAGATTTGAGTTTGAATTGATTTCCCTATGCTTTAATCTTGTTTCTTAGCATATTCATCTCTTGAGACTCCTTGTAATGGTCGTCCTTGTTCTCTACTTTTGTTTGTATGAATGAAAGTGAGGAAGGAAATGGGAATGGGAAGGTATATGTTAAGGAAATATGGTCTTTGCCTTTTTTCCCTTCTCATAAATCCTTCTTCTTATTAATGTTCTAATCAATCGTATTAATTCATTAATTAAGACTTGATCCATATTATAATTATTAAATCGCAATCTCCTCTTCCTCTTAAATTATTTTATTTAATTTATCTAATTAAATGTCTAAATAATGTTAATCAAAATTAGGGATGTTATAGACTCACCTTCTTAAAGAATTTTATACTTGAAATTATGATAATGTGCATAACAAAAGTATAACATGGAGATAAAACATACCATCAGAAAAAGTTAGGATAAGTGTCTCTAATTCAGTCCTTTGTCTCCTGAGTACAGTCTTTCTCATTGTCACTCCATTGGACTTTCACTAATCTGAATGTCTTGTTCCTCAGCCTCTTCCAATCCCTTATCAAAGTACGGACTAGTTGCCTAACAATAGTCATGTCTGGTTCACTACTATATCTGTTATCCCGCCTTTTGGCAAGGCCGTGACACCAAGAGCTTGATTAGAATTTAGAGACAGTTCGTCTTGGAGATCGGTTACACAAAGGCTCGCTATGGATATCAATGAATTTTGTCCGAGTCCGGATCGAGCCACAATTAACGGGACATAACAATTGAAGCCAGGGAAGCCAAGGTTCCAAGTTTCAAGTTGATCCGAGTACGTATGCTCAAATTATGATCCACGCAAGTTAGAAGAGAAGCAATGATTCGAATCCATCTATTTGAATCCATCAGGATCGAATCGATCAACAGGCTGGTCTAGGTCATATGCTTTGTATTCGCATCCATCATTAAGACGTGGTTCGACTCGATTCAGTCCTTGACCATCACACATGTTCGAATCCATCAGGTTTCACCTACTTCGAATCCACGAAGTCGATTTGCTTCGAATCCATCAAAACAAAGTACCTCGAATCCACGGAGCTACTTCGCTTCGTAACCTTCATATTGAAGACCTTCGAATCCATCAGGACGAGGCACTTCGAATCCATGAAATCGAATCGTTCCGTGTTCGTCCAATGACCTAGTTTCGAACCCATCCTACTATAATGACTTCGAATCGATTGGCTGTAGCATAACATGATCGATTCGAACGAGCACACCTTCGAATCCATTCTCTAGAATCCATTACGTCAAAGCAGCTAGAAACATGGATTCGACCCAGTCAACTCGGAGACAAAGTCGGATCAATACGAAGAAGGCGCACCACGTCATCACAAAGGCACATTGGAACATCGATTCGACCCTATCGAGTCGATAAGAATCGATTCGAAGCGATCGACTCGAGTAAAGCGATTCGAAGGGAATCGATTCGAAGGAGCTTTTCAACCGATAACATGATCTTGAATCGATCATATCTCGAGATCTACAAGTTAAAATGCTATGAAATTTTCATAGTAGCTTACTGGCAACCTAAGGAATGTTCAAGCCAAATTTCATCTCAATCGGAGCAAATCTTGATCGATTCGAAGTTGAGTTCGAATCAATCCCGAATTGGGCCCGGATTTCCTAAAAGCGGGCATGTGGGCCCCCTCACGTACCAAAACTGGTCTCCCCGAATTTTAGGCGAAATATCAGCCTCCTACACCTATAAATAGAGCCCCTGGTCATTCAGAAAAGGGGTCGGACAATTCTAAGAGCTAAAGAGCGCCCAGACTCAGCCAGATTTACTCCAAATCACCAGTGCTACCTTAGATTAAGACTTAGATCATAAAATCAGTTGTACTACATTATAAGAAATTGTAATCCTCAAGTACCGAGCAATAAAATCATCAAACTTCATAGTGGACGTAGGTGAAACGTCGAACCACTCTAAATTGTTGTCTTCTGTGCAATTTACTTTCTGTTATTTGGAGTTTTTGTTAGATAATCCTCATTTTTAATTTTCTTTCTTCACTTTTATCTCTTCAAAAACTTCCGAAGAGTGTTGTGCCCATTTTTGGTACAAACACTTTGGTGCTTTCACTGAGAAAAAACCAGCTTTTTCTCCTGCTCCTTGGATCTACCATCGATACCGGATTGCATAAATCCAAGAGGAAGATCCAGATCTCTAATCCAGAATCCTTCCATTCTATTCAGATTTGCATAAAATCTAGGAAAGGAACCCACTACTCGAGTTGGTTAGCACAAGAACTACCTCTATAGCTGCTGGTCAAGAAGGTAGGGATGGCCAGAATCCTGCACAACAGTAGCCATCCAATCAAGATAACACTACTCACTTGGATCCTTCTGGACCAGTCACCAGACAAGAATTCCATGTGTTGCTCCAGGAATTAACTCAAAGTCGGCAACAGCTGGCCGAACAGTTGCGTGCTAATATTGAATTGACCAATCAATTGAACCGCCGAAGGCGCAGGAGGACCAGGACGGATGATGCTTCCCACTCGTCCACTGAAAGTTCTACTTCGTTTGACTATCATGGTAGATCTACACGCCCCTGATTGGACGCAAGTAATACACAAGCTACCGGATATCAACCTGCCTTGACTGTAGGGCAATTGAGGGTCGGATCGTCAACTAGCTGCCAGGTCGGGCCCTCGTCACGGGGAGGTGCTATTCCCAGCATACCACAGACAATCGCGCTGCAACCACCGCGGTAGAAACAAGGGTTGATACCCGAAATCTATCAGATCCGAATAATCAACAACGTGGGTGTACTCCTGAACCATACATTACAGAAGATGTGGAGCCAAGGAGGCGAGACATGGGCCATCGACAGCGTCCGGTCCAAACTCGCACCGTGGAACTCGACCACACCTTAGCTCAGCATACACAGAATGTGGCTATGCCTGATATTTCAACTATGATCCGTCAGATGATCCGCGAAAGCCAAGGCCTTACCAATGATGACTGGGGAATCTCCCGTAGTCATACTCCTTTCATGGATGAGATATTGTACGCTGAACCTCCTCGGCGATTCAGAATGCCAACTCTTCCTATGTACGAAGGAAATTCCGATCCCAATCAACACATTTTGAAATATGAATGGTCAATGAGCGCCGCAAGGGCTGACGATGCAGTAAAGTGCCGAAGTTTCCCCATCTCTTTGGGAGGAATCGCAACAATGTGGTTTACGCAATTAATGACTAGATCTATTTCTTCATTTGATCAACTGGCTAAGAAATTCGTCGAACAGTTCCGTATGCATGTCGCCAGACCTAAAGACGTTAACACTCTATCTAACGTCACCCAAGCTAAGGGAGAAACACTCAGACGTTATTTAGAAAGATTCCACGCGGCATGTGTAGAGATTAGTAATCCTAACGATAACTCAATCTTGATGGCATTAATCAAAGGAATCAACCCTGATTCTGAGTTTGGAAATTGGCTAGCCGGGAAGCCACCCGCATCGTTGGACCGTTTCTACTCCAAAGCCGCTCAATTCTTGCGACAAGAGGACGCGAAACAATCTACGAAACAGGACGATGCGTTACCCAGAACTGAAGGAATACAAAGTAATGTAGCAGTTAAGCAGTCCGGTGAGAGTTCCGGAAAAGTTCAATTAAACATACAGAACAAACAGACCAAGCCGCGAGGCAACAATGGTCAAGATAAGAAAAGAGACCAGAATCGAGGCCCACAACGTAGGACTCCAATGTTTGATAATTACACGCCATTGAATACATCGTTGGAGAACGTGTATCTGCAAACTTGCAACATTGTGCAATATAAGAAGCCTGCTCCGAAGCAATCGTCGGAGAGGCAGATTCAAACAGGGAAGTTCTGTAGATTTCACGAGAGTTATGGCCACAATACCAATGAGTGTCGACATTTGTAGGACCTCATCGAAAAGTTGATCAGGGAGAGAAAGTTAGACCAGTTCGTACGGGCGCCGCACTCTGGTGGAGCGAGCCCTTCAAATCAGAATCGTGCACAAAATCAAGAAGGACAGGAGGAACCCGCTCGTACGGGCGGAAGGCTAGTTATCAACACGATAAGTGGTGGCCCCCACCCAGCAGACAGAAGTTGGGGGGAAATGGAGTCGTATGCTAGTTCGATCAGGCATGCAGACTTCGAATGTTGCAGTAATTGTGAGGATGGAACTCCGGCTAAACAACAAAAGATAATGTCTGATGATATCGTATTCAGGAGCCGAGACGCTGATAAAGTCGAAGCCCCTACAATCGACCCACTAGTCATATCTGCCCAGGTAGGTCCTGCTTGGATGAAGAGGATCCTGGTTGACTGTGGGAGCTCTGTGAATATCTTGCTTAAACGAGCTTACGATTTAATGAAGATGGAAGCAAAGGATTTAAAACCCTGCCAATCCCGAATCCACAGTTTCAACGGGAGTGCTACGATACCCATTGAAGTAACAGAACTACCGGTGGAATTGGGAGTGGGAGAACGCCGGAGAGTCCGAATGTTGCAGTTTGTCATTTTAGATATTGATTCACCTTACAATGCGTTCTTGGGCCGTCCGGCCCTTGCTGAGTTCAGGGCAGCCATTGCCTCATGGTGTCTAACTCTGAAGTTCCCTACTGATCATGGAATCAGAGTCGTTCAAGGAGACCAGGCAGCGGGAAGAGCCTGTTATGTTGCTGAACTGCGCGGGGCGCAGAGAAAAGAGAAAGGAAAGGGCGTAGAGGAATCTCTCTGCGTCCGTTTTGCTGATGATTGACAATTAGTGCCTGGGCCCCGGCCCGGGCACCACGACCGATTCCTTAAAGATCTTGACCCTAGAGACAACGAAGATAAATACGAATCTAAAGAGAATCAAGCTTCCCCAGCCGAACTGACTATGGACGTCCTAGTCAGTGAAGATGACAATTCAAAAGTACTAAAGGTTGGATCTCAACTGGGAAAACAGACACAACAGGAATTGGTTGAGTTTCTCCGAGCGAATCTCGACGTTTTTGCGTGGACACACTCTGACATGTGCGGAATTTCACCAGACATCGCGAGTCACTCCCTGAATATTGATCCGCGACATGTTCCAGTCAAGCAGAAAAGGCGTGGCATGGATCCGGAGAGATCTGCTGCCCTTAAAGAATAAGTTGATAAGTTGCAATCGAATGGATTCATCCGAGATGCTTTGTATCCAGAATGGGTGACAAATCCCGTACTGGTTCGAAAACCGAATGGAAAATGGAGAACTTGCGTCGACTATTCTGACTTAAACAAGGCTTGTCCCAAAGATAGTTTTCCACTTCCTCGAATTGACCAGCTCGTAGATTCGACAGCCGGGCATGAATTACTATCTTTTGTGGATGCTTATTCTGGCTACAACCAAATACCCATGCATTTTCCCGACCAAGAGCATACCAGCTTCGTAACCGATCTGGGACTCTACTGTTACAAAGTCATGCCATTTGGTCTAAAGAACGCCGGAGCAACATACCAACGCTTGGTCAACCGGACGTTCGCCAATCAGATCGGGAAGACCATGGAGGTTTACGTGGATGACATGCTGGTGAAGTCTCGATTCTCCACAGATCACGTCAGAGATTTAAATTCAATGTTCAGCATTCTTCGAGAGTATGGGATGAAGCTTAATCCATTAAAGTGTCACTTTGGTGTCGCCTCTGGAAAATTCCTCGGGTTCATTGTCAACGCTCGAGGGATAGAAGCGAATCCCAAAAAGATCTGGGCAATAAGGAACCTGCAGACCCCAAGAACCATAAAACAAGTCCAGAGCCTCAAAGGGAAGGTAGCAGCATTAAGCAGGTTCATCTCGAAGTCAACCGATAAATGCATTCCTTTCTTTGATCTAATCCGAAAGGGAAAGCGAAACTTTGAATGGACCGCGGAGTGTGAAGGCGCGTTACGATCGCTGGTTCAACATCTTTCCACACCACCAATTTTGTCAAAACTAGTTGACCACGAGCAATTGTACCTCTACCTGGCAGTATCAGAGCATGCGATCAGTGCTGCTTTAGTTCGGGGGAAGACAAAGTGCAGAAACCGGTCTACTATGTTAGTAAACGGCTAACAGAAGCTGAAAGAAATTACCCAAGACTAGAGAAACTGGCTTATTGCCTGGTCATTGCCTCAAGGAAGCTCCGCCCTTATTTCCAAGCTCACCCCCTTACTGTGTATATCGATCAGCCGTTACGACAGGTCCTCACGCGGCCTGAGACGTCTGGTAGGTTACTCAAATGGAACATTGAATTAAGCCAATTTGATATCACTTATGCTCCGCGGAGAGCCATTCAAGGACAAGTCCTGGCAGATTTCATAGCTGAACTATCGTTTCAGAGGACTTGCCCGAAACCAGTAAATCCCCCGAATACATCTGGAAGTTGAATACTGACGGTGCATCAAACGACCGGTGTTCGGGCGCTGGTGTTGTACTTGAGACGCCCGAAGTCCGATCTATATGTTACGCTTTGAAGTTCGATTTTCATGCAACTAATAACGAAGCTAAATATGAAGCCCTCTTCACCGGCCTAAAACTCGCCAGAGATTTGAGGATTATCGCTGTGGAAATTTATTGTGATTCACAGTTAGTGGTATGTCAAGTACGGGGAGAATATCAAGCGAGAGATCGAAGACTGGCTGCTTACTTGGCTCAAGTTCAGAAAGTACTGGATCAGTTTGATTATTATACCATTTATTATATACCTCGAGAACGCAATCAAAAAGCCGATTCACTGGCAAAGTTAGCCATCACAGGTGAAACACAGCAAGTGGGACTTGTCCCCGTCAAAACTTTATCCTTTCCAAGCATCGATCAAATAGAGACGAGTTTTTTGTTTGAAATCGCTCCCGATAGAGAATCGTGGATGACTCCATATCGAAACTACATCGAGAATGGGGCATTGCCTGAACACAGAAATGAGAAGAGACAAATTCTACGAAAAGCTTCACGGTTCGTCATTCAAAACGGAGTCATGTATAGAAGGGGTTATTCTGTTCCTCTCCTCCGGTGTATCGCGCACGATGAAATTAAACGAGTGTTACATGACGTGCACGAAGGAGAGTGTGGCGATCACACCGGTGGGCAAGATCTCGCCAAGAAAATACTCCGATATGGATACTACTGGCCGACAGTAAACCGAGATGCAGCAAACTATGCCAGAAAGTGTGATAGATGCCAGAAACACGCCCGAATTCCGAGAACCCCACCTACCGAGATAACTCAAATGGTCAGTCCCTGGCCATTCGCGATATGGGGCATTGATATCATCGGCGCTCTACCTCTGGCAAGAGGTGGTGCGAAGTACGCCATCGTCGCCGTCGACTACTTTACAAAATGGGCTGAAGCCGAAGCTCTCGCAATGAGTACAACAAAGAAAGTAATAAATTTCGTAGTTCGCAATATCATCTATCGATTTGGACTCCCGCATACCATCATCACCGATATTGGAGCCCAATTCGAAAGTGCAGAGTTCAAGAATTTCTGTCAACGTTTTCATATTCATAAAAAATTCTCGGCAGTTGCACATCCTCAGGCAAACAGACAGGTTGAAGCTGTCAATAAAGTTATAAAATCCATTCTGAAAAAGCGATTGGAAAAGGCCGGGGGCAAATGGGTTGATGAACTCCCTATGGCATTATGGGCTTATCGAATGACTCACAAGACCGCAACCGGACACACCCCGTTTTCCTTATCTTATAGCTCAGAAGCCGTTATTCCAGTCGAGACAGAAGTTTTTTCCCATCGCGGGACTTATTATGATCCGAAACAAACGCTATATTGCTTGTTGAATCTTTGGATCTACTAGATGAGAAACGGGAAGAGGCCGATTTGAGAGCGGCCGCACATCGGGGTCGAGTCGCCCGACTGTACAATACCAAAGTTCGACCTCGAACTTTTAAACTCGGCGATCTCGTTCTCAAGAGAATCTATCCGGTTCCTTCACACATGAAACCAAATTGGGAAGGACCATACGCGATTACACGAAGACTCGGAGATGGCACATTCAAACTATCGACCGTTGACGGTCTTGATTTGCCAAGAGCCTGGAACAGCGAGAGTCTCCGTCGCTATTACACATAACATGCTCTATTTATTTCATTATTTTTTCCATTTAGAAATTTGCTTTTGCATTTCGAAATTAGAATTTGTAATAAGGCAACTGACATTGCCATATTTTCTTATTTCAGCAATAAAATGCCATCTCTTTGAGCCAGAGCTGTGATTCATTAAATACAATGTACAACATCACGATGCACGAAGAGCTAAATTCCATCACACAATGGGATTTATTCAAGAAAGGAGTGGCTGTGATACGCCCGGCCACTCACTAAGTGAAACCCGAGCTCGGGGGCAAGCCATCACATCAAAGCTAAGGATGGGTAGATGCACGTCAATACTTTCCTTAACTCCGTACTCCCAGAGAGCGAGGCGTAGTATAAACATTCCTTAACTCCGTACTCCCAGAGCGCGAGGCGGAGTATAAACATTCCTTAACTCCGTACTCCTAGAGCGTGAGGCGGAGTATAAACATTCCTTAACTCCGTACTCCCAGAGCGCGAGGCGGAGTATAAACATTCCTTAACTTCGTACTTCCAGAGCGCGAGGCGGAGTATAAACATTCCTTAACTCCGTACTCCCAGAGCGCGAGGCGGAGTATAAACATTCCTTAACTTCGTACTACCAGAGCGCGAGGCGGAGTATAAACATTCCTTAACTCCGTATTACCAGAGCGCGAGGCGGAGTATAAACATTCTTTAACTCCGTACTCCCAGAGCGCGAGGCGGAGTATAAACATTCCTTAACTCCGTACTCCCAGAGTGCGAGGCGGAGTATAAACATTGATCAACTCCGTACTCCCAGAGTGCGAGACGGAGTATAAAACATTCGCTAAACTCCGTACTCCCAGAGTGCGAAACGGAGTATAAAGATCCATCAATTCCATACTCATCCCCAAGACTGGGGGCAGGACCAAAGCAAAGCACGCCGGTTGAACGTTTATCTAAGAGAAGATTGCAATGAGATGAATAAAAGACGACTGTCAAGCAATCCACTGAACGGATATATTCAGCATGAAAGACCGCAGTTTTTCAAAGCACGTCATGTTTACACAAGACGTACTTTGGGGGGCAAATGTTATCCCGCCTTTTGGCAAGGCCGTGACACCAAGAGCTTGATTAGAATTTAGCGACAGTTCGTCTTAGAGATCGGTTACACAAAGGCTCGCTATGGATATCAATGAATTTTGTCCAAGTCCGGATCGAGCCACAATTAACGGGACATAACAATTGAAGCCAGTGTAGCCAAAGTTCCAAGTTTCAAGTCGATCCGAGTACGTATGCTCAAATTATGATCCACGCAAGTTAGAAGAGAAGCAATGATTCGAATCCATCTATTCGAATCCATCAGGATCGAATCGATCAACAGGCTGGGCTAGGTCATATGCTTTGTATTCGCATCCGTCATTAAGACGTGGTCCGACTCGATTCAGTCCTTGACCATCAAACATGTTCGAATCCATCAGGTTTCACCTGCTTCGAATCCACGAAGTCGATTTGCTTCGAATCCATCAAAACAAAGTAGCTAGAAACATGGATTCGACCCAGTCAACTCGGAGACAAAGTCGAATCAATACAAAGAAGGCGCACCACGTCATCACAAAGGCACGTTGGAACATCGATTCGACCTTATCGAGTCGATAAGAATCGATTCGAAGCGATCGACTCGAGTAAAGCGATTCGAAGGGAATCGATTCGAAGGAGCTTTTCAACCGATAACATGATCTTGAATCGATCATATCTCGAGATCTACAAGTCCAAATGCTATGAAATTTTCACAGTAGCTTACTGGCAACCTAAGGAATGTTCATGCCAAATTTCAACTCAATCGGAGCAAATCTTGATCGATTTGAAGTTGAGTTCGAATCAATCCCGAAGTGGGCCCGGATTTCCTGAAAGAGGGCATGTGGGCCCCCTCACGTACCAGAACTGGTCTCCCCGAATTTTAGGCGAAATATCAGCCTCCTACACCTATAAATCGAGCCCCTGGTCATTCAGAAAAGGGGTCGGACAATTCTAAGAGCTAAAGAGCGCCCAGACTTTGCCAGATTTACTTCAAATCACCACTGCTACCTTAGATTCAGACTTAGATCATAAAATCAGTTGTACTACATTATAAGAAATTGTAATCCTCAAGTACCGAGCAATAAAATCATCAAACTTCATAGTGGACGTAGGTGAAACGCCGAACCACTCTAAATTGTTGTCTTCTGTGCAATTTACTTTCTGTTATTTGGAGTTTTTGTTAGATAATCCTCATTTTTAATTTTCTTTCTTCACTTTTATCTCTTCAAAAACATCCGAAGAGTGTTGTGCCCATTTTTGGTACAAACATTATCTTCCAATGTAGTCGAAGTGATATTAGTCTCTGGATCTCGAACACACTTCATAAGATGAGAAAAATGAAAAACATTGTGGACTCCTGCCAAAGTACTCGGTGACTCTATCTTGTAAGCAGTTTTTCCGATCCTTTCTATAATAGGAAATGGTCCAACAAATCTAGATTCCAATTTCCCTGACTTCCCAAATCTTACTACACCCTTCATTGGTTGATATTTTGATGAAAACATGATCTCCCACCGAGAATTCTAAGTCTTTCCATACCTTGTCTACATAACTTTTCTACCATGACTGAGCTTCCCTCATCCTAGCTCGGATTAACTCAATCTTTCATGTGGCTTCTCTTACCATATTTGGACCAAGAACCAATCTATCTCTAATCTCCAAACAACATACATGTGATTTGCAGGGTCTTCCTTATAAAGCTTCAAAAGAAGTCATCCCTATACTAGTCTGATAACTATTGTTACAGGAAAATTTGACTAAATGTAGATGGTCTTCCCATGATCCTTCAAAATCTAGCACACAAGCTCTTAAAAAACCTCTAAGACTTTGTTAACTCTTTCTGGTTGCACGTCCATCTACGGATGATAAGCGTTGCTCATCTTGAGCTTGGTACCTAATAACCTCTTGTAGACTCTTCAAGAATTCGCTAGTGAATACAGTATCTCCTATCACTCACTATACTACAAGGAATCCCATGTAGACTAATAGTATTCTTCGTAGATTGCTTAACCAAAATAGGTGTCATCCTTGTCGACTTAACGGGAATGAAATGTGCACTCTTGGTCAATCTATCCACTATAACCCAAATACTTTCTTTTCACTTATTCGACCTTGGCAATCCATCAACAAAATCCATAGATATAAAATCTCATTTCCACACTGGTATATCTAAAGGCTCAAGTAATCCACTTGGCTTCAGATGCTTGACTTTTACTTATTAACAATTCAAGCATTTCTTTACCCGTTGTAATGACCTGCCTTTTTGACCATTGAAAGTCGACATCAAATACATCCACGGTATTCAAATGTCAAACATCCAATCGTCGAAAAGGTAGATTGTTAGGGTAAAATAAAAATAACAATATAGAAAAGAACAAGGGAAAATAGAATCTCATAGCGGAAATGACAACATATAATAAAATAAAGACATTATAAACCATCACTCTAAAATACAAGGTACATCAAAGTTAAAAATAGACCTTCGATTGGACAGTTATAAATTTTTGACCTTATAATTGCTGATAGGTATATATAATACAACGGAAAATATAATATTATGACAAATGAACATCCAACACTACTCCATGAGCTCCATGTCCCACTAATGACAACCTGGAAAAATGCTAGGTCTGACCCAAGCATTATAATAAAATAACACCCGGATCAGTCTGGAAAACCAGCATGAGAAAACTCAAGTAATAAGGCTAACATTTAATAATTTTGTAAAACCATGCCGCTAAACGCGGAACGGGTTTTTACCTCACAAGAACAACATCCATATATTAAGAAATGAGAAAAATCAGAATAATATACAAACCAGAAAGGATGTACATAGATAACAACAAAATCCAAACTTATAGAATGAACAGATATAAATAGACATCGAGAAGAGCTTTAGACAGTTCTCGATGCATATTAGAAACACAATTCAAAGGTTGAATTAAATGGGGAAAGGGAAATTTTGCAACAAATGATTAGAAAGGTGCGCCCCACTTACTGAAAGTATGCCTCTAGAAATAAAATTGAGAGTTACGATGGCTCTCAAACAATACCAAACCGGACCCCGCCAACAGTTACTAAGAATCCAAGTATTTCACATCTCCGAATGCATACCACCAAATCCAATCTAGACTAGATGTGAAGATACCCTAATGGGAAGAATCCTACATAGCTTGGCTTCCACTCACGCTTTGGTTTTTGTCATTTACGGCAAAGGATAGCAACACTAAGATAAGCAACAAATCGTCTTGAATTGATGAAATACAAAAGATGAATAGATCAATTCCAAGGTTCGAGATAGAAACAAGAAAAATGAATTTATCCAACATAACTAGGAGAGTGCTCCCCCCTTCAAAAAAAGTATACCTCTTGATAAAATATACTTGAGAGCACATGCGTCATTTTGGAAACTTCTAAGCTGGACCCCATTATATCCATAGGCATTCGAATATACTTACATGCATGCATGCTATCAACTTCTCTAGATGAATGTGAATATATCCTAATGGGTGCAACCCATATGGCTTGGCTCCCACTTGCACTTTCGTTTTAGTTTTGCCATTGTTAGATACTAATGCTCAAAGTGGGCGACAAATCGTCTTAGAATGACAAAGCACAACAATGACTAGATGGGTGCACCCTTCCTTTACAAGCGCTTTGGTTTTAGTCATTTTCGACAAAGGGTATCAAAACTCAAAAAAAGCAACACATCATCTTAAAGTGACGAAATACGAAAAAGATAGCAGAATCAAAATTGAGAGTCGATAAATCAACTATCGATAATAACAAAGTGATTTGTGTATGGAAATTAAATCGCATGCGCTTACCACTAATAAATGAATCAAATTTTTAAAATATTTAATCCATTCTTGGGCTTGATTTTCACATTTCTGATATTCAAAAAAATATTAAAATACTATTTGAAATACTCTTTTAGGGGGCAAATTATAATATTAAGTGTATTAAAACAATGGTCAAAAACAAATGTCATTAACATATTGTTTAAAATAAACCCAAAACAATTTATACTTAGCTTTATTTTTAAACAATTTCTATTAAAATATTTTCTCATTTATAAACCAGCATTTATAAATTTAAAACAACACTTATTATCCCAAAGGACTATAAATCAATTTAACTACCTTTATAAATTTAAAATAATGTTAATTTATCCCAAAAGATAATTTATATACAACTTTATAATCTTTTTAACAAATAAATCAATTATCTTTAAACACTTTTGTCCAATTAATTAATTAGCTTTAAAATATTTTTATTAAATCAATTAAGTAACTTTAAAACACTTTTATTAAATTAGTTGATTTACTTTAAAGTCTTTTATTAAATTAGTTAATTAAATTTTAAAATCGCCATTAATTAAAATCATTAATTAAATAAGAATATCATTAACTAAATAGATTAATTGCTTTCAAACATTATTAACTAAAATTAGTAATTAAATCTAAATATCATTAATTAAAAATGATTAACTAGATTTAATCATCATTAATTAAAATGATTAACTAAATTTAAAACATCATTAATTAAAATGATAAATTAAATTCAAATCGCATTAATTAAAATGATTAATTAATTTTAAATATCATTAATTAGGATGATTTACTAAATTCAAACAACATAAATTAAAATGATTGATTAAATTCAAATATCATTAATCAAAACGATTAATGAATTTTAAACATCTATTTTGTGAAAATACAAGCTTAAGTTCAACACACAAAGGTTTAGGGAGCTGATATTCAATAAGTTACAATATAGCAAAAAATCGCTATAACGACACTTAAATAATTCAAACAGAAGGTCATAAATTATTTTAACTAAACATCAATATAAGCAATAAAAGAATATAAATGAGATGTAGATAATAGTAAATAAATAATAATGGCGAGAAACCCCTTTAGGTCTCTCTACAAATGTCCTCTATAATTATACATAGGTGTATGTATTTTAAAAAGTGTTCCATAGCGACCTGTTCAGTACGATAACACTCCGACATCTTCTTCTTGTCCACTATAACAAAATGGTTATCTATGACATCTGCTACTTGGTGGGAACAAACAATAATATATATCGTTATATGAATTTCCAAAATGGGAATCCAATCCAAGCATTCAATCAAACAATAATATAAACTAACATCCATGTAGAAAATAAGTAATTTGTATCTACTTTATAATGTACTCATTAACCAAAAAGGTGAGCTTAACTCACCGAAATTCTATTTATCGCCGAAGTGTTTTAATTCAAACTAAAATCGAACGGGCGTTCAATTTTTAGCACAAAATTCCATCAGTTCCAAATTCAACGAAATCTATTCCAACGCGAAGCTAACGTTCCTACGAGTCCAATGCAACTGACCACGTCCAAATCCGACCTTGTATAGAAAAGTTATTTATTTCATAAGTTATCGGATTAAATAATATAATTAATCAACTTAATTGCAGAATTAAGTTAATTACCTTGCAATATCAATTCCCCCCTTCTTCCCAATTCAATTAGGTGCACGATCTGTAGATGCACGACATCATGGATGCGACTTCATCCTCCTTTGTCTCCTCCACCAATCGACGAACTTCAAACGGACAACGCCAGTGTCTCTCTCTCCTCGCGAACACTCCAACGCACACCGTTTAGTCCAACTCTCGCCTTAAACCAGAAATTGATAGTTCTATCCATAAAACGAGCACCCAAGTCATGATTTCCCATGGATCGTCGCACTCATCCAAACCAATGCAGATCGATGCTCCTGCCTAAGAACAACCCAAATCAAACGACGCAAGCACCTAACTCCCCTATAACTGCCAAAAACTACAACCCTAATGAAAGGGCTAACTCGTCGAACCCCTCAATCAAAGCCGCATGCCCTAAACACACCCAGAACTCGACTGTACGCTCGGAATTAGGTATGGATTCGAAGAGCTCGATAAAACAAACTCAATGATTCTTACTTTATATTTTATCATTGAGTATATTGTGTGATTTTGATTTTTAAAGTTTTGGATCCAATGTTGTTTACTGGTTTAGAAAGGGAAGGCATTGATTTGTTTACTGTAAACGAGGAGAAGAGAAAGGGGAAATTGAAATGATTGAGGAAAGAATGAAATGTCGGGGAGAAAAGAGATGTATGGAAGTCCACTTAAACAAAAACATCAACTTAACTTCCAACATAAGCAAAACAAAATTTCAAGCCACGCATCTCCTCAAAATCAAATCATTAGTAATGCTAGTTGAGAATTTTGAACTTTTGATTTGATTTTAAAAAGGTTTTGGAAAAAAAGATTTATGGTATTCAGTTACACAATATTCCATTCGGTGCGGATCACGAAAGAAGGGAATTAAATATGATCGTGCACTAAAATGTGACACAATCACAAATCAATAATAAAAAATGCAGAATATTTAGTTCTGTGAAATTTTAAAAATATCATCGTTCGTCGAAAAATCATCAAATGAAAATTTAAATATTTTCCAGATTAAAAATTATGGAAAAATAAATTGAACTGAAATAAAAAAAACGTCATTAAAATTGAATCATTTTATTAACAATTGATTTTCTTGTAATTTATTTGAACTATCTATTATTGCAAATAAATATACAAAATGAATTTACCATTACTATTATTAATTAAAAGGAGATAAATAAAACTTATTAAATCCATTCAATTAATATTTAATTCACGACCCAAATATTTAATTCTCAATTCAAATATTAAATGATACCTATATTTAAATACAAGTTATTTATATTTTTAAACACCAATTATCTAAATATTTAAAGTTGATTAAATATTCAAAATAAAAAACGATTAAAATTCTTGGATGTTACATTCTTCCCCCTTAAAAGAGTTTCATCTCCGAAATTCCCAAGGAAGAAAGTCTCTCAAACCCTTAAGGTTTCAAACAATAAATTAAAATGGGTTATCAAGCTATTAATTAATTCCCAAATATAAAATTTCGACAACCCCTCCTTTGTGCGGCTAGATCTTAAAAACGACAATTTGCCACAACTGGCTCAAATCAAAAAAAGAAAACAAAAGCCAAGCGGCCTCCCATATTTGGAGGATAAAATCATCAATAAATCACCAATATCTATACGTGCTACGTACCTTTTTACATTAAATTTTTATTTTTGCAAGCAACTTATTATCTCTATGTGAATGTAGGTGCATAAGAAATCAAGTAAAAACCTCTCGCTTTCCTATACTTACATAATTCAAAAGAGAATCATGCTGATAAAAGAGAAATACACAAGCAACAGAAACAAGATAGCAACCATATGCAACCAAAAGTATAGAAATTATCCTGTAATAAATTACTATGCATCTAATCATTTCAAAGGATAAAATTTTAAAACTAAATGCCTGGTTTTTATATTCAAAACATATTTTTAAATTCTACCAAGGAGAAACAAATCAAAACCAAAATCGATTATGACAAGGAGGGGGCTCCTTCTACCGAAGCATGGTATAACTCTAAAATTAAAACAACACGGAGTATCTAGTGGTATTTCGGTTCCTCCTAAACAATACCTAGAGTAAATAAAGATACATGGCTAGTCTTCTAATTTGGAAAACCCCCAATAGCCCATCTTTAGTCATAGCCAAAGATATTTGAAAAATCACTTTAAAAAACTCTTTTCAAATATCCTGAAATAATAATAGTTCACAAAAAATTTCAAAATAATAATATCATTATTCCTTTCACAAATTCTTTTTGAAATCATTGTCTTTGTCAAAAGTGCAGGGATTTAAGTCCTAACAAACAATAATTTTATAAACCAGAGTTTATAAAATCATACAATCAACCAAAATAAATCATACCCTGAAAAGGAATAAACTAACACTTAACATATTTTAAAATGTCAAATGACTAATAAACAAGATTTAGAATTTTTGCTTAGACTCTCATTTCCTTAAGAGTCACACACCAAATATACAAATATACTCAAGCCCGTATGATATACATAAATCATCTGTACGCTATAGTTGATCTGATCACTTGCTCGGATACATAGACTTCTACTTCCGAACTAGTATCGCTCACTTGACCTCCCTTAGAGCATACTCTGATCAGGTTGCTCGATTATAAACCTCCATTATCCTTACATAGTTATAAACTATGATAGAAAAATTTTAGTATCATATCGAGAATCTGAATCAAGTCTTCTCTGACAAAAATCAAGTGAGAAATCCTTTTTCGGATTGGTGTGAATCACCTCGAAGCTATGTATTCGAAGCTTAGACTAAGAATCGTGCGAATAATATGAACTACATATAATTTACGTAATTAATTCGATTAGTTCCTTAATTATACCAACCTCTTTCTAACTTCTTTAATTCTCATTAATATTATTTCATCGGTAGTAAAATTATTTATGAATTATTTCTTAAATTTTCGCTTAAGTTTACAAACATTTTATAAGGTCGCATCTTTATAAAACATTAGATTAAAACTTATTCCACTCTTATTTACTTGTATAATACTCCTCTACATCCTTAGAGTATATACAAAATATCAATTTTAATTTATGTGATGCCCCACCTCTATACCCACGCTAACCAAGAAAACTACGGTGTAGTGCTGTCAATTAGCACGGAGAATAAGGCTGTGGAGGAGCGACCATCCATGTAACTTCTTTGTGCGAGCACCGATATGTCAGATAGAATAGAATGCATATCATTTAAGGAGGAAATCCGACATACCGATACAAACTCAAAGCTATCACACGGTGGCTATATATAATCTTCGGAAACAAACATAGAAATAATCCTAACATAAAATCAGTCACAGACATCCATATCACAAAGGCGGAAGAAGATATGAATAAATATATAACACGTGAAAGTGTACATCAGAGTAGTGGTCAGAAAGATCCACGATAATACAAAAGAATAGCAACATGTGCTATACAAAAGAATAAGTACACAACATAGGGTCTATATCTCAATGTGTACATCCAAAAACTACTAATCTATATAGTTAGCCAAAAGTCAGAATAATCCTGAAGAGAAGTCAAGTAGAAGCACCTGTAACATCTCGGTTTGACCCGAGTATTATTTATAAGAAAATAATAAACGGATCAGTCTAGCTATAAATATCAGATGATAGGGTATAAAGTAAAAGACATGGCATGAACATGTAATAACCATCGTAGCATACTACTATAAGTAAGTAATTGAAAATCAACAAGAGATTAATCAATATCACAAGAATCTTCTCAAAGATAAAATAGGGTATCATACCCTAAACTTGTATTCATAACAAGTCAATAACACATGAACTCACCAATGCACAAAAAATTGATATCATATCAATGAAAATCACGAAAATTGGTGAAGCACAAAATTCCAGAAATCATCACAAGAAATCCAGAAAAAAAAACACATAAAAAGGGGGAGGCCCAACACATGAATGGGAGCATGAAAACTCACCAACGCGTATAACACATGAACGAGAAGCTATCTCATGGAAGCTATCCATTAAATTTTAACACATGAACGGCCCGAAGACCATGGGGTGCTACCCCATATATGTGATGGCGAAACATCACAAAAGCGGGGTCTAGTCTCCCTCGCAGACAAAGAGACATCGCTCAATCGCTAGTCTAAATCACAAAGATGATCGTCATGATCACAAGGAAGTGTCAATTACACTAAGCCAGTAAATATATGAGTTTAGCTTCATGTCCCATAACCACTAGCTTAACTTAAATATTTAAGAACAAACTGTAGATCTCCACTAGGAAATTGTCACAAAAGGATTCAATCGAACAAGTCCAAGAGCTAACCGACGAAGTGAACGCAAGCGTTTCATACCACTCGTTTTACTAAGTCGTTTAAGTCGATTTCTCATCCGAGTGAAGTTAAATTAGGTGAAACTTCAATCTCTTCCACAACACCGGGCTCAAGAATAAAATCGGAATCCCGGAGGCACTTCCGTAATTGAGAAACGTGAAACACGTCATGCATGGTAGAAAACTGAGCCGGTAATGAAAGGCGATAAGCCATGGAACCAATACGTTCGGTGATAGGAAATGGCCCAATATATCGAGGCGCTAACTTTCCCGATCGACTGAAACGTACAACACCCTTCATAGGTGAAACACGAATAAATACAAGATCACCAACAGAAAATTCTAATTTCCTTCTTCGGTTATCGGCGTAGGATTTTTGTCTACTCTGGGCTTCTTTCATCCTATTTCGAATAAGTTCAATCTTTTCTGTGGAATCATGAATAAAATCTGGTCCTAAAACCAGCTTTTCACCGGCCTCAAGCCAACAAGAAGGAGATCGGCATAGCCTTCCATAGAGTGCCTTAAAAGGAGCCATACCAATACTAGATTGGAAGCTGTTATTATAGGAAAATTCAACAAGTGAAATATGGTCTTCCCAACTTCCACCAAAGTCAAGAACACAAGCACGAAGAAGATCTTCAAGTGTTTGATTCACACGCTCAGTTTGTCCATCGGACTGGGGGTGATAAGCGGTGCTAAAATTAAGCTTCGTTCCCAAAGCTTTTTGAAGACTCTTCCAAAATCCACTAGTAAACAATGGATCACGATCACTAACAATGGAAGTAGGGACTCCATGAAATTTAACAATTTCTTTGATAAAGAGTTTGGCCAGAAGAGGAACGGTTCGGTTCGACCGAACGGGAATAAAATGGGCGGATTTAGTAAGTCTATCAACGATCACCCATAAGCTATCATGACCCGAATGAGAACGGGGAAGGCCATCAATAAAATCCATGGAAATTTGATCCCACTTCCAAACGGGAATTTCCAATGGTTGCAATAACCCACCAGGCCTTTGATGTTCAGCCTTAACAAGTTGGCAAGTCATGCAACACTTAACAAAGTTAGCAATATCAGATTTCATTCCCTCACAGTAAATAAGTCGCTTCATGTCTGCGTACATTTTACTGCCACCGAGATGAATGGAATATTTGGAACGATGTGAATCTTCAAGAATATCTTTACGAAGATCACTAATATTTGGTATGATAAGTCTACCAAATTTTCGAATGCCGCCACGAGAATCGATATCAAAGTCTTTCAAACCTTCAATATCGGTTTTATCCTTAAGATTTTGGCCAAGCAAAGCCAATTCAGGATCTAGCTATTGAGCTTCAAGAATGCGGTCTAAAATAGAAGGATGAGCCTCAAGGCTACATAAAACAAGAGATGAACATAGATCGGAAACACAATCTCGGATTTCATAAGTGGATAAAAGTTCGAGATCGTTCCATTCATATATCATCATGGAAACAACCGCTTGTTGCTTGCGACTAAGTGCATCGGGAACTCGATTTCCCTTTCCGGGAGTATAAAGAATATCGAGATCATAAGAGGCAAGGAACTCGAGCCAACGCTGTTGACGCAAATTAAGTTCCTTTTGAGAAAATAAATATTTCAAAGACTTATGATCAGTATAAAGTATAAATTTTTCTCCTAAAAGATAGTGCCGCCAAATTCGAAGGGCGAAAACAATAGCCGCGAGTTCTAAATCATGTGTGGCATATCTAGTCTCAACCGGCTTCAATTGCCTAGAAGCATAAGCAATAACACGTTCTTTCTGCATAAGAACGGCACCCAAACCAACGCGACTAGCATCGGTATAAACAACGAAATCTTGATTCCCTTCGGGAATAACAAGAATAGGAGCATCAGAAAGGAGTTCTTTTAATTTCTGAAAAGAAGTTTCACATTTGTCTGACCAAATGTATTTAACACCTTTCTTTGTTAAGCCATTAAGAGGCACGGCAATCTTAGAAAAGTCTTTTATGAAACGGCGGTAATAACCTGCCAATCCGAGAAAGCTACGGATTTCAGTCACGCTCTCCGGTCTTTTCCAACTTTGAATCGCTTCGATCTTTGAAGGATCCACTGATATTTCGGATTCGGAAATAATATGACCGAGAAACTTCACACTAGATTGCCAAAAGTGGCATTTGGAAAATTTTGCTTTTAGTTGATTGCTCCTAAGAGTTTCCAATACAATTCGAAGATGCTTTTCATGTTCCTCCTCGGTTTTAGAATACACAAGAATATCATCAATAAAGATGAGAACGAACCGATCGAGGAAATCTTTGAAAACTCGATTCATGAGGTCAACGAAATAAGCCGGAGCATTCGTTAAACCGAATGGCATAACTAGCCATTCATAAGATCCATAACGAGTTCGGAATGAAGTCAAAGGAATACTATCCTCTACTATACGAAGTTGATGAAAACCGGTAGCCAAGTCCAATTGTGAAAAGACTCTAGCACCACTAAGTTGATCAAACAGATCATCAATCCGAGGTAAAGGATATTTATTCTTAATAGTAAGATCATTAAGCTTGCGGTAGTCGACGCAAAGCCTAAGTGTACCATCGGAATTATTTACGAAAATAGCTGAAGCTCCATAAGGCAAGGAACTAGAGCGAATAAGTTGCTTCGTCTCCAACTCGGATAGTTGTTTGCGTATCTCTTCATTCTCCTTATTGGACATGCGATAAGGAGGACGGGTAATAGGTTGAGCTCTAGGTATAAGATTAATTTTGAACTCAATTGCTCGCTTAGGTGGTAATCCTAAAACGGGCTCAAAGATGTCGGAAAATTTGTGAACGACGTGAATAAGAGAAATGACATCTTCCTCATCATCATTATCATTATCACGAGGATTTAAAGAATATAAAGATGCAACCAAAGCGGAATCCGAATCTTTAAGAATAATGGAAATCTGATTAACAGATTGCGGATGACGAAGATAAATAGTCCGCTCAGGACATAGGATATGAGCTTCATAACGAGTAAGCCAATCCATACCCAAAATCATTCCAAGGCCTAAGTAACGCATGACATGCAAATCGGCTAGGAAAGAAAAATCACACAAAATAATCTCCACGTCTTTACAAAGTAAACTAAGAGTTGCGGATCCACCAACCGGATTCGCAATTCTTAAAGAAGTCATTAAAGCAACAACACTTAAAGAAAAAGTATCGACAAGTTCCTTTGATATAAAAGAATGGGATGCACCCGTATCAAAGAGAACTCTAATAGGTTGATCATGAAATATAATAATGCCATCAAGGATAGAATGAGACATACCTTGACCGCGAGATGTGTTGCCAGGGGCTTAAGCAACGTTTAACTTTCCCTCCTTATCTTGAAGCTTAGGGCATTGGTGCATAAAATGATCTGGACTTTTACAATAGCGGCAAGAGCGGGGCTTTGAACACTTGTTCGAAAAATGGCCCTTAGCACCACAGTTGAAGCATTTCTTATCACTGGGGGAAAATGTCTTTGCAGCAGGAGTTGCTTGTCTACCCTTTTTGTTGGGATAAGGACCTTTGAACTTGTTAGGCCTTTTCTTGTTGTTGAAGTTTGGTTTAGCAGCCACCACTTCAACATCACTGTCCTTATCTGCCTCTTCAAGACGAAGAGCGATATCAATGAGTTGATCGAAAGAGACTTCTAATTTTAGAAGTAATGGCTTCTTGAGATTCCTGTTTAAGCCATAGACGAACCTCTGGTTCTTCTTCAATGGGGTGTTGATGTATTCAACCCCATATTTGGACAGTGACTCGAAGGATGCGACATAATCTGTCACAGAGGATGCACCTTGAACAAGGTCTATGAAACGACGAGCCAATGTCACTTTCTCTGCTTCTGGTACGAATTTTAATTCGAAGCATTCCCGGAATTGCTCCCAGGTGAGATCTGCTTCATTAATTTCAAAAACAAGAAGTTCGTACCAATCCAATGCTCTCTCTTGGAGCATACTGGAGGCCACCTGAACACGGTGAAGATCGACAAGGTTCATGCGAGAGAAGATTCGATCGCATGTTCTTAACCAAGCCCGGACCTCAATAATAGTTTCGGAACCTTTGAATGGTTTCCCACCCAAGTTAGTATAATCATTGCACAAACGTGCAAATCCAGACTTAGGATGAGTAGGTTCCTGATTAGGACCAGCAGCTTGAGCATTCTTTACTAAATCAAGAAGCTGCTGAGCAGTCATGAAAACTCCATCCTGGGGAGTAACAGTAGATGGTCCAGCTTTGGGACGGCCTGGTCTAGACATTCTCTTCTTTTAGAAAGAGAGAAGAAGAAAAAGGTTATTCACCAAATGAATATCAAGCAATCTTGATAGATGAAACAAGGAATCATAAAGAAAACAGGATGAATCGGTTTGAAGACTCGAACTAAATCCTGAAACACAACTCCTAAGTTGGACTTAGGACGATGATCCTTGTTAAGTTATTCTACATTGTTCCAAAGTTTGGCTCTGATACCAAGCTGTGACGCCCCACCTCTATACCCACGCTAATCAAGAACACTACGGTGTAGTGCTGTCAATTAGCACGGAGAATAAGGCTGTGGAGGAGCGACCATCCATGTAACTTCTTTGTGCGAGCACCGATATGTCAGATAGAATAGAATGCATATCATTTAAGGAGGAAATCCGACATACCGATACAAACTCAAAGCTATCACACGGTGGCTATATATAATCTTCGGAAACAAACATAGAAATAATACTAACATAAATCAGTCACAGACATCCATATCACAAAGGCGGAAGAAGATATGAATAAATATATAACACATGAAAGTGTACATCAGAGTAGTGGTCAGAAAGATCCATGATAATACAAAAGAATAGCAACACGTGCTATACAAAAGAATAAGTACACAACATAGGGTCTATATCTCAAATGTGTACATCCAAAAACTACTAATCTATGTAGTTAGCCAAAAGTCAGAATAATCCTGAAGAGAAGTCAAGCAGAAGCACCTGTAACATCTTGGTCTGACCCGAGTATTATTTATAAGAAAATAATAAACGGATCAGTCTAGCTATAAATATCAAATGATAGGGTATAAAGTAAAAAACATGGCATGAACATGTAATAACCATCGTAGCATACTACTATAAGTATGTAATTGAAAATCAATAAGAGATTAATCAATATCACAAGAATCTTCTCAAAGATAAAATAGGGTATCATACCCTAAACTTGTATTCATAACAAGTCAATAACACATGAAATCACCAATGCACAAAAAATTGATATCATATCAATGAAAATCATGAAAATTGGTGAAGCACAAAATTCCAGAAATCATCACAAGAAATCCAGAAAAAAAAAACATAAAAAGTGGGAGGCCTAACACATGAACGGGAGCATGAAAACTCACCAACGCGTATAACACATGAACGAGAAGCTATCTCATGGAAGATATCCATTAAATTTTAACACATGAACGGCCCGAAGACCATGGGGTGCTACCCCATATATGTGATGGCGAAACATCACAAAAGCGGGGTCTAGTCTCCCTCGCAAACAAAGAGACATCGCTCAATCGCTAGTCTAAATCACAAAGATGATCATCATGATCACAAGGAAGTGTCAATTACACTAAGCCAGTAAATATATGAGTTTAGCTTCATGTCCCATAACCACTAGCTTAACTTAAATATTTAAGAACAAACTGTAGATCTCCACTAGGAAATTGTCACAAAAGGGTTCGATCGAACAAGTCCAAGAGCTAACCGACGAAGTGAAATCAAGCGTTTCATACCACTCATTTTACTAAGTCGTTTAAGTCGATTTCTCATCCGAGTGAAGTAAAGGCTTGTATATACTAGTAGATTGGAAATCAGTTTGAGAAAACGAACTTTTGATATTTAAAATAGTGTTGAAATCGCTTTGATGAAAGAGTTTTGATATTTACTACTAGTATTGAAACCTTCATATCTTTAAAGTGACAAGTCACAAAATGATTGTTGAAACAAATCGAATCACATAAATTCACGTTCGAAGAAGTGAGTAAAGTCCAAAGAAATCAATCCCAAAACCATCAAAGTAGGAATATACTTGCGACCTAACGTGGTCAAATTAAAATGCAAAAACTTCAAGTCAAATAGGTCGAACGACCTAAGGGTAGACTGCCTTGCGACCTAGCAGAAGAACAGGTCAAACGACCTAGTGGTATCAAGTGCAGAGCGACCTAGTGGTAACCTGAGCCGAGCGACCTAAAGAATTCAAGACCATGCGACCTAATGTAGTTGGGGTCTAGCGACCTATCGAAGTACGGTGACGAGCGACCTAACAGGGTCAAGTGGCGAGCGACCTAACGATGAGGTGGTCGAGCAACTTAGTGAAAATATGGTCAAGCGACCTATCGCTGTAAAGGCCAGCGACCTAAAGGGGTTATCTAAGCCGAGCGACCTATCGAAAATAAGGTCATACAACCTAAGGGAAATATGGTCTAATGACCTAAGGAAACAAGGTCATGCAACTTATAGGGAAACAGAGTCATGCGACCTATGACTTAGTGGTCCAAACGACCAAATGGTTATAAGGTCCAACGACCTAATGGATATAAGGTCCAACGACCTAAGTGAAGCAAGGCCTAGCGACCTAAGGAAATTAGACTCGCAACCTAAAGGCACGCGACCTAAAACTGGTGACCTAAAGACTCGCAACCTAGAGCGAGCGACCTAACAGGTCTTGAGATGCTGAAATGATCAAGCGACCTAAAGACGAACGACCTAAGTCCTGGCGACCAAATTGTGTCGAACTACCTAAAGTGTGCGCGACCTGGCATAGCGAATGACCTAACGAGTTAAACCACGCGACCTAACTCCGAGGTGCCTTTTCCAATAAGAGGGAGCGATCTACTCCGAGCGACTTATCAATGGCGTGACCTAAGCATGACGCGACCTAAAAGCAGGCGACTTAAATGCGAACGAGCTAAATGCACAAAGGTGATTTTTCCCAGTCCGAGTGACCTAAGCCCAGTAACATGCCAAAACACACAAAAATTTGGGATTTTCGCTGATTCAATCCAAACCAATTTCAAGTATTCATGCTAAAGTGATAGGAATACATCCCAAACAGTCCAATGACAAATATAGGCAAGATGTGAGATTAAAAATCTCACCTGTTTGTGCCAAAATTGGTCACAAACCCCGAATGTTGTGAAAGCACCAGTGTATGAATATAAATCAACAATATTCACACACAAATCTCAAATCTAAGCAAACAGAGTATCACAATTCAGAAATAATAAACAGAAAACACGAGAATTATAGTGGTTCGGCGATCTTGCCTACGTCCACTCTGAAGTTGATGATTTTATTGATGTTCACTCAATGATTACAATCTCTTCTAATGTAGTACAACTGAAATTATATGCTAAATCTCAATCTAAGGTAGCGGTGGTGATTCTGAGTAAATCTGGCAGAGTCTGGGTGCTCTTTAGCTCTCAAAATTGTCTGACCCTTTTTCTGAATGACCAGGGGCTCTATTTATAGGTGTAGGAGGCAGATATTTTGCCTAAAATGCAGGGAGACCAGTTCTGATACGTCAGGGGGCCCACATGGCCGAAATCTGGAGATCTGGGGCCCACTTTGGGATCGATTCGACCCTTGGTTCGAATCGATCAAGAAATCGTCCAATCGAGCTGAAATTTGGTGTGAACATTCTTCATCATGTGTTTAAGCTTCTGTGAAAATTTCATTGGATTTGGACTTGTAGAACTCGAGTTATGATCGATTCAAGTTGAAGATTTTCGTGTTCTTCGTCCTATGGATTCGTTCGAACCGATATCGTTCGAATCCATAGGGTCGAATCCATTCTCCTGCATGTGAAGGCGATGATGTGGCGCGCGTCCCTCGTATCGATCCACTTTTCGCTCTGAATTGACTGGGTCGACTCCATGTCCTCTGCAGCTTTGAATGGGTATCCTCGTGATAATGGATTCGAAGATGCGGTCCTTCGAATCGATAGGAGGGATGTTCCTTCGTATCGATCAGGACAGTCCACAGTCGATCGATACGAAGACTTCCCAGCTAGATGGATTCGAAGTGCCTTACCTCGAGGGATTCGAAGAGAGGTCTTGTGCCGGATTCAAGTGGTCTTTGACTTGATGGATTCGAACCGAGGTTGGGTTTCCTGGATTCGAAGTAGTACACGTATGATGGATTTGAAGAAGGGTTATGCTTCGTGGATGGATTCGAATCACTATGTGGCTGATGGATTCGAACGTTGGAGGTTAAAGCACTTTCATGGATTCGAAGGCATCAGGGGAACTTCGTTGGAATTTAGTTTGATGGATTCGACCCTAGGGGATTCGAACCATTGGGAGACGAACTCAAGGCTATGTCCTTCACTTGCGTCGATGATATCTTGGGCGTACGAACTCGGATTGACTCGAGATTTGGAATGTTGTTCTATCTGGCCTTGCTTGACATGTCTTACCAATTGTAGCCCAATCCGGACTCGGACAAAATTCATCGATATCCATGGTGAACTTGTGTACAACGAACTTTAACGACGAACTGTCTTTAGTTTTCCAGTCAACTTTTTGGTGTCACGGCCTTGCCAAAAGGCGGGATAACATTTGCCCCCCAAAACATGCCTTGCGATAGGAAGGTGTGTTTTGTAATGCCATTAGCTGGATGTTTATATCCTGTTGATGACCTGCAAAGACATTGATGGTTTTATCTGACCTTAAATGATGACCGTTCGCGATCTAGCCATTTTGAGGTGGAATGCGACCGTTCACGATCTAGCATTTCTTTACGGCCCCAAATGACGACCGTTCGTGATCAAGCCATTTGAGGCGAGGGGTGCCGTTCGAGGCGAGTTGTGACCGTTCGCGATCGGGTGTCGTGGAAAGAAGAATGTGATCGTTCGTGATCGTGTGCCGTACGAGGCAAAAATGTGATCGTTCGTGATCGAATGTCATTCTAGACAGATTACGACTGTTCGAAGTCGGATATCGTTCTAGACGGATTGTGACTGTTCGAAGTCGGATGTCGTTCTAGACGAATTATGATGGATTATGACCGTTCGTGGTCGAGTGCCGTACGAGGCAGGGTGTGATCGTTCGTGATCGAATGTTATACTAGATGAAGTGTGACCGTTCGCGGTCGGGTGCCGTTCGAGGCAAATGGTGACCGTTCGAGGTCGGGTGCCGTTCGAGGCTAATGGTGACCGTTCGAGGTCGGGTGCCGTTCGTGGCGAAGTGTGATCGTTCGCGATCGAATTGTGACCGCTCGCGGTCAGATGCCGTTCGAGGCGAATTGTGTGTGCCCGGGGAGGGACTTAGTATCATCAATACCAGGTTTCACGTTCGGGTGAATTCCCGGATTGTTTCTTGCAACGGTTTATCGCCATCTCAGAGCATGCCTAGGGACCGTTCGTGATCCCGTACATGTGTAAGTGGCTTAGCCGTTATGAAATCACAAGTAGCATTTTTTCATTGAAAATAAGTCTTTAGCAGAAATGTTAAACAAAGTCAAGTTCAAATATTCAAATCAAGATGAAACAAAAGCAAAGCAAGGATGTCAAAGTGTAAACTCCCACAACGATAAGGTTAGTAGTCATTCACAGCATGCCTATGGACCGTTCGTGATCTCGCACATGTGTAAATGACTTACCCGTGTTGGTGAGAGGTTTACAACTTGTCCATTGTTATTTCAACTAATTGATAATCATACGATGTCCTGGCTCGGGGGCACCCCTGGCTGATGTAGACGGTGGTCGCTCTGGCTCCACCGCTGGAGCTCGCCTCCTCACATACTGAAGTAGCATACCGTTCTTGATGTGCCCTTCCACCTCATCCTTCAGATGTCTACAGTCGTTAGTGTTATGACCATTCAGTTCGTGGAATAAGCAGTATCTGTCTGATTTCCTCTCGTCAACAGTGGGATCCCTTCGTATTGGCCTACGGTAGGGAACTTGCTCTCGTGTATCTTGGTAGATTCGCTCCAAACTCTCATTCAGCTCTGAATAAGTGGTGAATCGTGGCTCTCTCCGCAGTCGTTTTGACATGTCACCATTGTCCTCAGCCTTTCGTTTTCCTTTATCCTTGCCTGAATCATTTTTGAGAGGCTTTTTGTCTTTACGTGCATAAACTTCTATTCCCTCTCCTTCTTCTCTTTCAGCATTAGCGTCTTCCAATCGTAAAAAATTTTCTGCCTCGTGATAGAATTCTCCTAGATCCATTGGCGGATCCTTAGTTAATGAATTTTTAAATTCCATGCCATCAGCTACTCCGGACACAGTTTCCATCATAACCATGGATGGATCTGGTCGATACACCGATGCTGCTGCCGCATTGAACCGCGTCAAGAAATTCCTCAAAGACTCCCCAGCTTTCTGCTTTAGCGTTGCCAAACTCATCACATTCTTGGGTCTCGAAATATGAACTCTGAATTGCCTCATAAATTTCTCAATCAAATCGGTCCATGTCCCAATGGAGCCGCTCTCTAGCTGTCTGAACCATAAAGCTGCTATGTCTGTCAAATACAATGGGAAGCACCGGGCCATGACTTCCTGTGATGCCCCCAGCACTTCCATGTGCCTTATATACCTCGTTAGATGGACCGCAGGGTCCGTCCTCCCATCATACCCTTCTACTGTTGGCAGTTTGAATTCTGGTGGGTTCCTAGCCAACCTAATCGTAGGAGAAAAGGGACTCCTGTTCACATCTTCAAGATCTCTGTTTACCAATCCACCTCTCATGGCTCGCCTGACCATCTCTGCCAATCTATCATTGTCTCCAAGCTGTAGTCCTCGTTCACTACCTTCGATCTGCCTCTCGAGTCTGTGTGAGCATTCAGGTGTTTGCCCTTTGATTGAGCGTTCATCCCTCTATCACTGTCAGGTTGCTCGGATGTCCTTGTCTCTCTTCCCGTGTTCGGATCAACATGTCCTAAGTGTGTGCCCCCAGTTCCGGCGCTGCGTTGGATGGTCCTGCTTCGTTCTGGGCCATGGTTGGTCTTTGATTTTGCGCTCCAAGTTGCCCAATCTGTTGAAGCAAATTCTGGATCATTTCCTCCTGTCTCTTCATCATTGTCTCCATCTCATCCCTGGTGATGAAGACTGGCGCTTGGTTTGCTCCCGAGGAAGCCTCTTGACTTCCTTCGTGCTGACTTCTCTCAGCTCTTTGCCTTCTACTCGTTTGTCGGGTCATTGTCTTTCAAATCTCCAAGCTTTCAGATCTGAACTTCAAATTCTGTGTAGCGGGTGCTAGTCAATTCTCAGTGAAAGCACCAAAGTGTTTGTGCCAAAATTGGTCACAAACCCCGAATGTTGTGAAAGCACCAGTGTATGAATATAAATCAACAATATTCACACACAAATCTCAAATCTAAGCAAACAGAGTATCACAATTCAGAAATAATGAACAGAAAACACGAGATTTATAGTGGTTCGGCGATCTTGCCTACGTCCACTCTGAAGTTGATGATTTTATTGATGTTCACTCAATGATTACAATCTCTTCTAATGTAGTACAACTGAAATTATATGCTAAATCTCAATCTAAGGTAGCGGTGGTGATTCTGAGTAAATCTGGCAGAGTCTGGGTGCTCTTTAGCTCTCAAAATTGTCTGACCCCTTTTCTGAATGACCAGGAGCTCTATTTATAGGTGTAGGAGGCATATATTTTGCCTAAAATGAAGGGAGACCAGTTCTGATACGTCAGGGGGCCCACATGGCCGAAATCTGGAGATTTGGGGCCCACTTTGGGATCGATTCGACCCTTGGTTCGAATCGATCAAGAAATCGTCCAATCGAGCTGAAATTTGGCATGAACATTCTTCATCATGTGTTTAAGCTTCTGTGAAAATTTCATTGCATTTGGACTTGTAAAACTCGAGTTATGATCGATTCAAGTTGAAGATTTTCGTGTTCTTCGTCCTATGGATTCGTTCGAACCGATATCGTTCGAATCCATAGGGTCGAATCCATGCTCCTGCATGTGAAGGCGATGATGTGGCACGCGTCCCTCGTATCGATCCACTTTTCGCTCCGAATTGACTGGGTCGACTCCATGTCCTCTGCAGCTTTGACTGGGTATCCTCGTGATAATGGATTCGAAGATGCGGTCCTTCGAATCGATAGGAGGGATGTTCCTTCGTATCGATCAGGACAGTCCACAGTCGATCGATACGAAGACTTCCCAGCTGGATGGATTCGAAGTGCCTTACCTCGAGGGATTCGAAGAGAGGTCTTGTGCCGGATTCAAGTGGTCTTTGACTTGATGGATTCGAACCGAGGTTGGGTTTCCTGGATTCGAAGTAGTACACGTCTGATGGATTCGAAGAAGGGTTATGCTTCGTGGATGGATTCGAATCACTATGTGGCTGATGGATTCGAACGTTGGAGGTTAAAGCACTTTCATGGATTCGAAGTCATCAGGGGAACTTCGTTGGAATTTAGTTTGATGGATTCGACCCTAGGGGATTCGAACCATTGGGAGACGAACTCAAGGCTATGTCCTTCACTTGCGTCGATGATATCTTGGGCGTACGAACTCGGATTGACTCGAGATTTGGAATGTTGTTCTATCTGGCCTTGCTTGACATGTCTTACCAATTGTAGCCCGATCCGGACTCGGACAAAATTCATCGATATCCATGGTGAACTTGTGTACAACGAACTTTAACGATGAACTGTCTTTAGTTTTCCAGTCAACTTTTTGGTGTCACGGCCTTGCCAAAAGGCGGGATAACATCACCTTTTCACTAAAATGGATGAAGATGGAGCTTGAAAGCAAGGAGAAGCAATCCAAAGCTTGAATCCAATATCTTCTACTTGAAATTGGAGTTGAATGTTGGATTTGCAATTGAATTTGAGCTTGGAATTTTAATTTCCCCTTCCCACCACCATTTTTTATGAAGCTTGAATGTTAAAACGAATGATGAATGAAGTGAGGAAGTGGGTTGGGCTGAACTAAAGAAGGTGCAGTCCAAACCAAAGTCACAAGCGGGAAAAAGTAGTGAGAATTCCACTAACTCCAAACATATCGTAGTTTACACTCAAAAAGATCGCAAACGTCATTTTGAACTCAATGGAAATGGTCTCGAGTCCTAATTTGACCGTATGCAAAAAGTAGCTTTTCGGACCAAAATCTAATTAACGATAAAATATTTAAATAAAATATTTAAATATAAAATCGATAAATATGCGGGTTGTTACATTTTATTTATTTGTTATTTACTTTTTTACTTTTTATTTTTCTCAAAATTTAAATTTGAAGGCCCAATAGCACCAATCAATTTACACAACTTATGATTAACAAAAACTATGATTTTAATAAAATAAATTTACCAAAACGGTAACGACCTTAATTTTAATTAACATTATTTAGGACATTTAATTAGTTAAATTAAATGAAATAATGTAAATGGTTAAGGGATTGAGATTTGTGCTAATAGTGGGTTGCCGTGCTTAATGAACAATGAACTAAAAGGGGATTAAAATGAAATAGATAAGGGAAAAGTAGGAATAAGTTATATTCATACCCTAAACCCTCATACCACATCATTTTACACGTTCACAAACTAAAATCAAAACATAAGAGAGGCCGCCGCCATTAGGAGGAAAGCAAGAAGAAGATAAAGCCAGAATCAAAAGAAGGAAGCTTAATCAACTTAATCCGAGATCAAATCTCAACTCCTTAACAACAAGCTAAAGGTGAATAATAGATTACATCTCCTATTTTGTGATTTTCGGTTGCTAGATTTAGATCCGAATTTATTTTGCAAATATTTTGCCATGTTTCGATTGTCTAAATGGATATATATGCTTGTTGATTATTTAGGCTATTTCATATAGACTTTATGATAAGAATTTGATTTGGAAAACCTATTGGGTAACATCTAAATGAATTGTGTTTTTGATATGAGGTCGGAAATATTATTTTAGAAATGGGTTTCAAGTTTCATAATTTTCTGAATTATTGTGGATTTATTATGAATTTTCTAGTGAAGAAAATGGTCATTTTGCGTTTAAATTAATTACGGCTATTATATGTTAGCCTTGGGTCAGAAATTTAAATATGTTAGAAAACATATTAAAAGTGATTTATTGGAATTTTTGGAGAATTTTCTGAGGTGTTGCATTAAGTGTATAAAATTATTTAAGGTATGGGACTTAAATGTTTTATACGTTTAAAATAGGATAAGGGGCAATTCACTAAATGTTTTAGACAAATAATTACTGAATTCGGTAGCACTTTTAGAAAAGATTTTGGAAAAGAAATTGGCAACCAATTGTATTATGACAAATAAGCAAGTTAATTGGAAAGAAATTACTTTATAAAGAAAGAAAACAAGTTTTGTAAGTGTTTAATGTTTTGCCATTATCGACAGCAAGCTTTCCACTTCATGCTTCCGTCTTTGACCAAGTCGAAACTAATTCACATAGTATCAATGCTTTGGTACGTAGTGAATTGGAGTTAGGCGAAAGGCATAAGGTTGAAACAGTGCTTTCGAAGGGGTCGAGACCTCATTTTGCTTTCAATTGGAAACGCTGCTTGCTTGCTTTTAAAAGAATGCTTTCGAAAGGGTTTAAAGATAGCTTTCAACAGAGGTTGGCGCCTTTTGTTTTCAACTAGCTTTCGACAGGGTCGAAACATACGTTGCCATAATTCTACCTTTTGACCCAGTTCAGGCCGTTACCTTTAAACATGGTTTCGAAGGGGTGCTTTCACTTTTAAAATGAGAGCCGCTTCTCCAATGCTTTCGAAATGTTGGTGTCGAAACCTTCCACTTTCTTTTACTTAGGAAATTTGCTTTCGAAAGAGTGCTTACGACTTAGTTTACTTAAGACCCTTTGTTCTATTGAAAGATAAACCCATAGGTTTCGAAACTATGTTCACAAGCTTTTACTTGAACCCAATTCTTTCGAAAGGTTTAATTTTAGTAAAGAACTTTAAGTCTTTCAAAAGGTTTAAATGAAGGTTTCGAAGGGGAGGTTCCCCAATGGTTTCGAAAGGTACTTAAAGTATTTTAAATGGAAGGTTTCCAATTGCTTTTGAAAGGCAAGATTAAAGAGTTTTGAAAAGAGGACGTCTAAGGCTTATAAAGGTTTCAAAGGGATACCTTCAATGATCTCTAAAGGTTGTTATAAGGGTTCCAAAAGGTATGTTTTAGCCTTTCAGCCTGGCGTTTCAAGGTATAATAGTTAATATGTTTCGAAGGGGGTACTTTCAATGGTTTCTAAAAGGGACGTTTAAAGTTTTTAAACAAAAGGTTTGAATGGTTTACCTTAGCTTTATGGCCTAAGAGTTTGTAAGTTGAAAAGGGTTTTAACTTATATTGGAGGGATAGGTAACCCTCAGTATATTTCATCAACACTGTTTTGGGTAAAGTATATATATAACATGGCAAATAGCTTTGAGTAAAGCAAAGAGTATATTTTCCTTGTTTATGTATGATTTAAAGGGTTAAATCAATTTGAAAGGTTTTCAAGGAAAATTTTAAAGGGCAGTTAACCCTAAGTAAATGACTGAGATATTAGAATACCAGATGGGACTGGTATAGGGTCGCGCCCTACACATTAGCTATAGCCCCTAGCTAATTTAGTCCAAAATTCAAGTGTGTAGGGCTTAGTCATAGGTAAGACTTGAACGATGGTTACACACAGAAAGGAATATATATAAAGAAGGAGGATAGGTTATTAGGGAGCCCGTAAAACCATTAGGATCAGGTAATCCTTGGAGAAGTAAGTTAAGGACAAACCGTCCAGAAGTTTGTCTAATAGATGTTAGATTATTTATTTTGCCTGGTAGGCCCGAGTCAGCCAATGATTGGTAGTTAGCCAAACAAAACTATACTGTTCAGACAGATGGTCCAATTATTACCTGATTTATGAGCATATATGATATTGCTTTTATTGTTTAATCAGTTTGATTGCAGGATTCTGATTTGCAAAAGATATGTTTTTAAAGGGATATTAGTGAGGGGAAACCCGTTCCACTAAGTGGCGTGGTCTCAATTAATATTAGTAAACCGAGACGTAATAGAATTATTCACACCAGGCTTTATGTCTGACTCGAAGTTTATGTTTCCCCATAAACTCTCGGGTGCTCAAAATTAATTTGAGTAGATTGAAAGTTAAGGTTTTTAGGTTTAGTAAGTGGACGAATAAAGCTTCCGAAGACGTGCAGGAGGAAAAATTAGCTATTTAGGAGTTGCTATTTAGTTTTATTTCCACTGTGATGTATTAAGACTTTTGTGTCTATTTAGTACTCCGATCATCCAAGGGGGCATCTTCATATGTTGCTCTTGGCGTATTGTAACGACCTACCTTTTTGGATAGTTTAAAATTGACAATAATCCACACATGTCAACTCAAACCATTCAAAAAGGAGGATTGTTATGGGGTAAATAAGAAAAAGAAGAGAAAAGAAAGAAAAACAAAACACAGAATCTCGCAGCGGAATGAAAAAATTTAATAATCAAATAAACAGTTCGTGAAGCTGTTTTACAAATAAAATTTGATTACACTTTTACAATACAAATCAGAGTTACGCATACATCATGAATAAATAAATAATGTCGTGGAACAACATGATGCGGTGGAATAAATATAATAATTAGTAATAATATGCTAAATCTTAGTCTTTGTCCTCCAGAAATAAGGTCTTCAACACTTAAATGATTAGGCTAACCCGAGCGTAATGAAAAGACAAAACACTCGAATCAGAACTAAACGATCTTATGAAAGTTAAATCAACAATAAATAAATAAGAGTGTAACGGCTTAAGAGATGTTTACGGGTTTTTTCATCTCATATCCTGTGACTAACGTGCGTGCAGTAACTTAAGAGATGTTCGGGATTCCATCTCCTAAGGATCCATTAAACTATCTACATACATAGTACAATACGCTATTATAATATGTCTACAGTAAAGTACTAAAATAGCGTTAAGGCATTACCCATATCCCCCTTAACATATTTTATATAAATGTCGTAGTCTATACAGTACTGTAAACTCCACCGTAAAGTGGGCTATCAGGGAGCACTCTATAGGTATGACACAAACCAAACTCGTAGTGGGCGCGATAAGGCATATGACAAGGCACGTGAGGCAATGTCATGGTAGGATCCTACCGTTTGCACTCTCGAACTAGTGGTAACGCATAGCAGCTATTACCGCCCACCTCGGAACACACTCCCATAATCAAATCGAGGGGTGGCCACCAAATCAATCACAAAGTAATAAATATGGTATCGAAGAAATGAGCCCGATCAGAGGAGCGACCTCACTTGGCCAGGTATAGCACCTATTTTAGTCATATCAAGCTGACCCAAGGGGGTCAGGGCTGCGTTCATACCTCATACAGTAATGTTAGCCAAACCATCCTACTTCATTTTGGATTCTCCACCACGTGCACAGATGTTAAAGTGGTTTTTGGTATTGGCAGAGAGTATGAAAATATCTGATCCCAGTCTGTTTAACAACCAAACGCTTTTTCACACCGGTTGGTTCTTTTACATTTCAAACAATTCATACTTCATATCAAAATATCATATTCATTTTAAAAATCATATCACTTTCGAAAATCATATTCACTTCAAAATCATATCACTTTCGAAATCATATTCAATTTCACAATCATAACCATAAAATAGGTTAAACCATCATATCAAAATATTTGCATAAATCAGTTATATCTAAATCATAACAGTTCTAACTTTAAACAGTTTGAGTATTGAAAGTAGTTTATATATTGGAATAGTTATACATTAAAAATAGTTTATATTTAAAAAAAATAGGTTATAGATTAAAATAATTTATATATATTAGAAATAGTTTATATATTTAAAAACACACACACACAACACACACACATATATATATATATTAAAAGTTGTTTAAAATTTAAAATAATATATATTAAATAGTTTATAATTTAAATATAGGTTATACAATAAAATAGTTGATATATTAGAAAAAGTATATATATTAAAATAGGTTATTAAGATAGTTAATGTATTAAAATAGTTTATAATAGTTTACAATAGTTTAAAATAGTTTTATTAGTTTAAAATAGTATAATAGTTTAAATATCTAAGGATTTTAAAATAGTTAAAATAATTTAGTATAAATGGTTTGATTATTGGAATGGTTTATATAGTAAATAGTTTGAAAATCTAAATAATCTGAACTTTAAAATAATAGATTTTTAAACAGTTTAGATTAAAATAATTAATTTGAAAATAATATCAAATCAAACTATTTCTTCCATTTCAACAAATCTGGACCATATCCAGATTTCAAATCAATAAAACTCAATTTTAATCTTTCAATTAAAATTCTCATCAAAACCATTTCAATCTATATCGATTTCTAATCCATGTGTGAACTACAAATTTAAACCACTTTAAATTTAATATATTTCAAAGTTTAAATATTTAAACGTTTACAATAACTCAATTTTGATAAATTCCATTTATATTTCAAAATTCAACTTTAAATTTTCAATTTAAATTCTTTAAACAATTCATTTAAACTAATTTTAATTTCAACTTTTAAAGCTTGGATTTAAAAATTATTCAGTTCATATAAACCAAATTTTATTTCAAAATATCATTGAACTAGATTCAAAATTTAAGGATTTAAAATCATTTAATTTAACCAATCCGGTATCCGTATATAATTTTCTACCCTATGGTCAAGTGATACGGATATATATCATTTCAACCTGTAATAAATTTAATTTTACGGGTATATATCATTTCGATCCGCAATCCCGAGTCAAAATTCAAAAATCCATAAAATCGCTCGAGTTTATCATTTCAACCCATAATGATTTTTACCTAACCTATAGATTGTTCGGGTATGTATCATTTCAATCCATAGTGATTTTCCTAACAGCAACTAAGGGAACCTGCAGTGTGATAACAACATATAAAATAAACATACATCCAAAAATCAACAAATAAGCATCCATCACGATCATCATTCAAAATCAACCAATAAATCACAACAAACAAACTTGTTAAAATTATTAGGGATTTAACTGGCAATTAAATTCAATATTAATTTAAATGGCAATTCAATTCAGATAAACTCAAATTAAATTTAATTGATAATTTAAAATACCAAACAACCATCAATAAATTTCCAATAAAATCATAAATTTAATTTAACAACATCGGATGATTTAGTAGTTGTGAGTGGGTTAAAACACCCACCTTTGATTTTTCATCGATTTAAAATCCAATTAAAGCCCAAAAATCTAACAGTCTCAGAATCCAACAAAACCAGTTCCATAATGTTCGAAATTCCGATACGATCGCAATGGAAAAAACCGTGCATCAAACGGAGCTCGTATCAAAAAGTTATTTGAGTTAGAACGATAGAAAAATTAAATAAAAATTAAATAAAAAATAAGGACACGTCACGGCTACCACTCTCTTCCAGCAACCCCAGCATGCATACGTTCGAACCCAAGACAAGCTTCAGCCGCCTGCAAACTTCAACGTCGCACGCCTCTAGGAGCGCTCCCACCATGATCCAAACCCCTAGCCGAGCTTCCCATCTAAGGCCGACCCTATAATGGTCGAGCGGCCAACTCCGACCACCCCTAGATCAACCGCCGTCGTCCCCCTTTACCTCTATTTTCTGGTGAAACCGACAGGCTCAAACCTGAACTAACACCCTAGATCGCATTCCCTGATCGTCCTATACGCAACGGCGCCTCCCGATCGCCAATCAGACGACGATCCGCCGTTGGATCGAAAACCCTAGAAACGGACGACCGAGGTTCTTCATCAATTTCTGGTCAAATGATGCATCCAACTGAAAAACGAATTGATGCAATAGATTGCGCTCGTCGAGAGCTTTCCAACGATATATAATATGCCAGGATTTGAAGAGTTTGAATTTTTAAAATTGAATTTTGATTTGAAATTGAATTGGGATTTAGGTTTAGGTATGTCTGCCATTGGAAAGAGAAGCTGAGAAGGAAATGTATGTACATACAGAAATAATGAAATGAGAAACGGCTAGGGTTTATAACAGCCTATATATTGGCAGAGCTGAAATAGAAATGGATGGACCAAATCGATTTGGATCGAAGCGATAACAACGACCCGAAAAGCCCGTTTCGTTCCCGAAATGAAAATGGGTCATCCAATATATCGAATCAAAGGTTTTCGATATTTTTAAACTCAATGGAACTAGTTTCAAAACCTAATTCCATTGTATACAGAAGTTAGCTTTTAAAATATTATTTTAATTGAATTCATTAAATTGATTTCTATGCGTTTCGAGCTCGCATGATCAAACGACAAATCTGATCGCTACGAAACTTGAAATCCTACAATAATTAGCTGTTGCAGATCCGATGAAACTAATTTCATCGAAATCCGAGACAGTGGCCAAAATGGCTATTTTTCATGTTAATTAAATAAATTATTATTAAATTGATTAAATCACTTTTAAATTCAAATTTAAATAGTTAACAATTTCATCATTCTAGATTACATAGAAATTAATTATCTATCAAAATAAATTTTCTATGTTAAATTTACTATTAAAATATTTCATTAAATTCAACGTTCAATTAAACTATATTAAAATCCTAGTTAATTATATTTTAAATCCAAATAAATTCTTTTATTTGATTTCCACTCTTATTATTAAATTAACTATCACCCTATGGATATAATTAACACTGGTTTACATTTTATTACATCAATATTCAGCAGTTATCATCTTAATTCACATTAACTGCAATATTTAATTAGATTAATTTCAATCGATTTACAATTTAATTTCAATGGATTAAATAATGAAATGATAATTAAACAATTACTACACATTAATAATTCCAACATATTTCTATGTTTATTGTTTAAAAACAAAGCTAATAAATTCACATACTAATTAATTGATTTCATATTCCTTAATAAACCTATCCTAATTTATAACATATAATTTCAACATTAAATCCAACACTTAATTTATTCCTTATTTACAAATATAATAAAATTAACTTTATAATTATTTCAATTGATTGAAATTACATTAAAATAGTTATCAATCAAATCAGCATTATTAAATAACATTCTAGTTATTTCTCTCATTAATAAATCACAAATTTTAATTTCTTCCAATATTAATTTCCAAAATCTTATTTAGTTTAATATTTTTAATTATCGGAAAATACGGGTCGTTACACGTATTTTGTAATAATTATATTTGATCAAAACTTGGGAATTGATTATGGGATTATGTAATTTGAATATGAAATATTACTTTGAAATGTAGTTAGAAAAGATTTTTAATCTGTGTTGTTTTATTTCGTATTCATGTGCTTCTTATATTATGGATACCATTAACATTACCGTATTTTGTCACCGGAAGTTATTACTATGGATGACTGCAGCATTTGTAGCGCTTAGCTTCGGGCCTCAAGATAGGGGATGTTATAACTTAGTATTAGAGCATCGATTTATGAAAAACTTTAAATTTAAAATGATTTTGAAATCATAATCCTAAGGAATTAGAGAAAATGTTGGGGTATGGGATAATGCTATAGTAACGTACTTGTATTTGCTATATATAAGAATACGCTTTATCTCTATTCTCCCATCTCTATTAGGCTATTCTTTTATATCTTACGAAGACTCGAATGCAGATGTGGATGCTGGAAGTGGAAGAGTTAACGTCAGTGGGGGAAGCACCACAACCAATGGAAATGCTAGACCTAATACTAGGAGAAATCTAGGTCAGGCACAAGCTACAAATGTGGGCGCTGGAGTCCCACAAGTCAACATTGGAGCAATGTATCGGTTCTTCGTAAACATGATACAAGCGGGAATCGCTGCTGGAGTAGTTGGAGGAAATGCTGAAGAAGGAAATCAGGAAGCTCCAGTGTTGAACAACTATGCTATTTTGAGTAGAGATTATGCTCGGTTGGGAGGAAAGCCATTTATTGGTACTGAAGACGCAATCGAAGTGGAGAATTGGATACTTCTTTACGAGAGGATTTTTGTGACGACCCGACTTTTTCTCCACAGAAAGTCGTATCATCATGAAGAAAGAAAGGGAAAGAAGAAGAAAGAATAGAAAAGAAGAAACAACAACACAAAAGAATCTCACAGCGGAAACGAATGAAATATAATATATCATATAGAATATTACATAGTATCATATACATTGGAGTTACACAACTTATACAACACATATTAGACAGTTATAAACATCTGTCTAATTCATACAACTCAAGTATCACAGATACAGACACAACATATACACAGCGGAATCATCATATATCTACACGGTGAAGCCTCCTGCTCCAAATCTCCTCCAGAATTCGTCAAAGCTAACCTGAATCCCTCGACTACTCAATACAATATTGAGTACCCAAGAGTTTAATAAAACAGAAAATAAACACTTGGGTCAGACATGGGTCTGGTGTGAGTAAACGGTTTAAATTGCTTAACTTTGAAAACCTTTGAAAACAAAAGTATCACGTAAGACTCCCCACACATAAACATGGGTAAGTTTTTACCTTACGCTAACTAAATCATTTGATAGGAAATCCAGTTATATTATAATAGGGTCTAGGGTTTCCAAGTAAATTACAGAAATAGCTGAAATGCTTACATCTCACATTCCAACATAGTTGGGCACAACTAATACGTACGGCACTTATTGGAGTTTGGATTCCATACAATGGCAGGGCTACTGGGGTACCGCCCGTCACAGTACGTGGCCTAGATCACCGTACCGAGGAGTACGCCCGCTCCCCTGCAACACAAAGCCGGAACCATCCCTTACTGGATAATCCCGAACAAGATAACCCCGTAGTTGGCGCGGCCAACCACACACTAAGCCGAATAAAAAGAAAAGGGACCTCTAGACAGGGATCTATCTTGCTCTCAGTGGGTGCTACCCACGAAGCCTTGCTGCACCTCCCCTGTTTTAGCCATTCCCGGTTGATGAGGCTTGAGGTTACGATTACCTTTAATCAGAACATATCACTTAGAATGCTCATCGTCCGCCTGACGATGTGCTGAAAGCATTCAATCCATATAAGTTCGTTCCGGGTTCGAACGAAACCGAAGGCATTATCTCGTTACACTCGTTTTGGAATCACCCTCAGAGTTAACGACAATAACCCTTGCACTCTGAATCTTCATCTTCACTTGAGATTCACGACCTATCGTTAATTTGGATCGATGTGGTATTCGGGTCTCCAGACCTGGAATTCCGGTATACGCAAACCCGATCCCGGTCTCATCGAAATCCAAAACGTATCTTTTAAGGCCAAGTTGTTTAAAGGTTTAAACATTTAAACTTATATTCTGAATGATATAAACAGATAGATAAATAACATTATCACAATAGATAATTCATATCAACATTCATCTCACAAAGCAGCATATATCATATATATATCAGAGACATACAAATCATCCAATATCAACCAATCACCCAATATCAAACATCCAGTATTAATCAATTATCTAAACAGAATTGATTTACTCTAATCAATTTAATTAACCTTTAATTAAATTAATTACTATCCTTTAATTACTTGGATTATCTTAATCCTGCTCACTATCATCAATTAATTACAAATTAATTAATTAAACATCTAAATGATCTTCCTTAATTAATCTCCTTTGATTAATTATCTTTAATTACATCAAGTAATTATCCTTAACCATATACAGTAATTAACCTTTAATTACTATCATTAATTACAATAATCCTTATTAATTAATTAACCTTTTTTTTTATTAATTAAATAATTAATTTTTTATCAACCACTTCATTAACCAATTAGACTTAATTAATCATAAATAGTAATTAACAATTTGTAATTACTTATCTTAATTAATTACTTTTTAATTAATTATATTAATTTATTATTCTTTAATCACTTATTATTGATTAATTAATCTTAATTAATTAACCCTTAATTAATTACTTCCTTAATTAATTACTCTCTTTTAATTAATTACCTTAACTAGTAATTAATCATATTTTTAATTAACCTTAACCTTTTAATTAATTAATTACTCTTTAATTAATTTACTTTAAATTAATTATATTAATTAATCCTTTAATTAATAACATCAAGTGATTAACTCTTAATCAATTCCATTTAATTACTTCCATAAGTAATTTTCTCTTCTCTTAATTACATTCAGTAATTATCCATTTATTACTTGACTAAGTAATTATACTTAATTAATCATAGTGATTATCTTTAATTAATTATACTAATTAATTAACCTAAAATTAATTACATTAATTAATTAATCCATTAATCATCACTAAATTTTTAATTAAAGTAATTACTTAATTACATTCATTTCCACTAATTACTTCATTAAGTAATTATTCTTAATTACAAATAGTAGTTAACCTTTAATTTAATTTTATTAATTAACTATTCTTAATTAATCTCAACTTAATTAATTAAGAATACTTGTATTTATTTAAAATACTTACTCAAAGTATTTACTTTATTAAAACCAAATATAGAAATTAATTTTGAAATGTAATTTACTTTAAACCAAACAATTTTAATATTGATATACTTAAATTTTTGAAAAACCATTTCAAAACATGTTTAATTAAATCAAACCATTATTTAATTTAAAACTTGTTTTAATACTTAAAAACTTGTTTATGCTTTAAATTTTAAAACCCAGATATGATTTGCTTTTAAATTTTCAAAACCAGGTTACTGGAATTAAAACAACCCGAGTAAACCCACTAAAACCCCGAGTCGCTCGCGAGAAAAACTCTCGAACATCACTACTTCGAGTCGAACTTCAAATAACACGAGACTTTCCCCGAGTCAAACTCGTCTTCCCCAACGTCTCGAACTCCAGTGCACACGAACGTGCACGGTGCACGTGCCCCATCACCTCCGGCCAACCCAGGTCGTCGCGACCATCGGCGACAGTCTCTTGAACACGTGCGATCACAAAAACCAACCCAGATCGAACGAAACTCGTTCGAATCAAAATTCGAACATCATCTCGAACCACTGCAGAAACTAGAATCACCAAAACCCACCTCACCAACGACCATCCAACGCCGTTAGACCTCGCCGACCACTCCATCAAACCGCCTCGCCACGAGCTGCCTTCTCCCCAAAAGCGAACGACTCCGATCAAATATCCCAGTCGAAATGTCACGACATTCGAGCCGAGCAAAAGTTCAAGCTAAAACCCTAATTAAATCGAATTCGAACAATTCGTCCATAGGAAAAATCCAACTGTATTTTTCCCTTCATCAATGATACCAAAGCTAGCTACTACCAAGATTTCAACTTCAAACATTAAGTGGATCATCGGAAATACTCCAAATTGCTGATACCGTTCATTCCAAATTTTCAAGTTGAATATCAATTTAAAAATTCTGAAATTAGTGTTAAAATTCGCGATTTCCCATCACGAATTCATTCATACAATCCAAACTATAATTCGAGTTTATTAATTTTTGACATGCAACAGTATTTTACTGTATATCTTCTTTTTCCCAGATGATGTTCAAAACCATCATCCTTAAATATCTTTTAAAATCTTAGTTTAGGTTTAAATAGAGACAGCTTGTTTGAATTCCTAACCCTACAAGAGATTAGATGAGGAAATTTTGAATTTTCTAATTTGTTTAAACTCTGTTATTTATAAACAGAGACACATCTTTGCCTGAGAACAGACATGCACACTTCAATTCATATAACACATATATATACTCACTGATATGTATACATATTCACTAAATTCCAACATGCATTCATAAACAATATTCATATAAACATATATATATATTATCACAGCACAATTCATCACATATATCAAAGTAAATTTTCAAGTTTTAAGAACTGTTTTTAAAAGTATTTACTCACCTTAAAACAGAGCAGTTTATCACTTCCAGGCTTTAAATTTGATTTGGAAAAAGCTTTTGATTTCTTTGCTGTTGAAATTTGAATCCTTGCATGTTTGTTTAATAGTTGAATCTTTAACTTGAATCTTAGTTGAAAATTGAAACAAGCTGAAACCTTCTTCCAAAAGATTCTCAGGTTATAAAACAGAGAACAGAGGCACTCATTTATGAACTGCAGATTGAATTTGATCTGGATCAGCTTTGCATTCAATTCGAATTCTTTGATGATGAAACTGCTTTTGCTTGATTATTTAGTTGAATTTGAAACTGCTACTTGAGTTGTAGTTGAACTTCATTTTAGTTGCAGGTTGGAATAGTTTAATTTCTTTTGAATTTGATTTCAGATTTTTAGAAAGAAGAAAAAGTTTTTAGATGAAAAAGATTTGAACTGAGAAAATAGAAGATCAGATTTCTCTAAACATACATTTATTTATAAACTATAAATTCTTAAATGAAGATAATGTTGCCACTTGTTTATTTATAAATTGGACAAATGTCCATGTAAATTCATTTAGCTTACAAGTGTCTTTAATCATGTTAATATGTTTACACATATTACTTAAGTGTTTGTATATAAATTTTATTTTATTTAAATGTAAATATAAAGTTTTTAAATTAACCTTCTTAATTAATAAATACTTATCTTAGTATATGTATATATATATAAACTATTTTTAGAGAAAATATTATAAAACCAATTACCCTTTTGAAAAAGTATTTATATCTTAAAACCTTATTTACAAAAGTATTTATGTTATATTAATTATGTGAATATGGGTTTATATAATTTTATTTACTTGTTTACAAACTATTTTAGTTTAAGAGATATTTTAAAAAGAAAGTTTATTTAAACCTTGTATATATATATTTATAACCATTTTAAATTTAAACACTTTAAAGAATACAAAATAAAACTTTATTTAAACTATCATATTTAAAATAAACTATTATCTTATATTTTGAAAACAATTGAATTAATCTAAACTAACCTTTGAAAAATATAAATTTTAAAACAAAGCTTTAAATCACAGTTCATACATATATAAATTATCAATAGACTAAATTAAATTCAAAACAATCCAAATTATAACATATACATACATATATATTACAATTTGAAAATTCAACTTTAATTTAAAACAAAAGATATTTCCATTCACAATATATATCAAATATATATATTATAAATAGAATAAAATTTTATTAGCTTTAACAAACAAATCTTATCAATATTGTCAGATTAAGTATTTATTATCTTTTAAAAGATTAAATTACCAATTTTAAATTAAAATTATATAGGATAATTATCAATCCAATTTAATTATTAATAAAGATTATTAAATTTATATTGCCCAAAAACCCGGGATATCACATTCCTCCCCCCTTAAAATAATTTCGTCCCCGAAATTAAAACAAAGTTAATTTATTAATCCATCAAATATTTTAAAACAGCAAAGCATACCTATCATCCAGTAACTAACAACCATAGAAACCAATCAAACAAACAAACCTAACTAACTATTTTGATACAAATCAGGATAGATCTTCACTAACACTATCTAGAGTTTCCCAGATATAACACCGGGATACTCGCTCTACAGAATCTAACAATACCACTATAATCCAGAGCTCCTTTCTTCTCTAGATCCACTAATCTGAACAAAAATATCAGACCACACTCAAGTCCAATTCAACTTCCAAATCCATCTGAACTGCATAACCTACAATCAACAATGAATCATACACGTACTCCCTCAGAGATACGTGAAATACAATGAATTCCAGATATCCAAACTGGCTATTCAATCCTGTAGATCAAAGAACTACTTTTCTCGAGAACACAGGAAAATCCAAAATAATTCAGTGCTAGCTTTCCAGACTTACCAAATCTGATAGCTTTATAATCGGAGAAAACTTAAAACAAATTTCCAATCTCCAACTCCGAATTCCAAACTCTGTCTCATATCTGCATAACTCATTAGACGATCTTGGGCTACCTCATCTCTTCCTGGTCAGCTTAACCCTTACTGATGCTTCCAGAAACAATCAAGACCAAAATAATAAGTTCCTGGGTCTACTCATTCAAGGTGGTTTCCCAAAACCCGTCAAAATCCAGAACACAAACTCTACTTCACAAGCAATAGAAGACTGAACTTCCTTCTTTCAAATTCCAGAAACTTCTATACACACTCAGAATGTTCACATAAACTTCCTGTAGAAATCTGAGGTTATTTCCTTTCTCGCACAGCTACTACTTTTTGCTTCCGCTGCACAACTCTGATTTTGAAATAGATGAGAATGTCGATGAACTCGAGTACAAACTAGATCCACAAACAAGCGGGAACATTGGTTATCTTAAAGACATAGCCAACAACTCAAAGAATGGACGAGTCCTCGGTCAAGGGTACTGTCTTCAGCTATCCTTAGCTAGAGGAAACTCGAAACTAGAAACAGAAGAGAAAACACAGATACTCCATAAAATTCTAAGATGCTTCACCAATCCTTCTCTAGGAACAAATCGATATAAACTAAATCTTTACCTACGGGCAACCTTTGACCTCTTCGATAACTTTTACTTTCTCTTGAGATGCCTCAACTCCATACAAAAGATTACTTAAGATGAACTCTCAAACTAATCGCAAGTCACTTTTGCGATCCTACCTAGTTCGGATTCCAAAGATACTGTTCTCTCTTTACCAATTAAAACAGCCTTAAGCTTTTCCAAACAAGGTTAACCCTTCAAGAAAAACTTCACCATCTACTTGGACTGCTGATAGAAGATCCACAAAGATTCCTGAACCATCCGAAAAACGGACCACACTTCTGTTTCCAAACTCTATCTTGACAGCACACCGAACACTCCGAGCTGCACTGCTATCACAGCTAACCAAGAACTTCTAATCCAAAGGCTTCTCAAAACTAAAACCATCAACAAACCTCTCAACGAATCTCCGAGATGGCAGACATCCAAAAGAAACTCGGGCTCCAAACCAATCGCCAATAACTTACTCTTCTTAAGGGAACAATGAGACCATGTCCGAAGAACAACTAATCGACCTTAGTCCCATACTTCCAAACAGATAAAACTCTCTTACTCGATATCAAAGAATTCCTATACAGCCGAGTCTTTCCTATGGTAGACATCAACTGTTCCTCCAATACCTTCTTAATCTTGCTCCAAAAAGAACACCTCCTTCGGGAACATCCATAGATACTGTGTCTTATCACACAGCTACTCCTTCCTGAAGTCACCAAGCTACCATCACTTACTTCTGCACAACTGATAGATTCAACTCTAGAAAATCTGCTCACCCGAGCTCAACAAATCTTACATTCCAATAATGGACTCCAAATCTTGAAAAGGATTTTCTTCAGAGATCCGAGACATCCTTACTCCATACTACCAACTTACTCGAGACGATATTGGGTTTACAGTCTCGATATATACTTCCAGCCTCAAACATTCAAACTCCAACTATTGGTAATTGTGTTACACACACTACCACCTTATCTACCTTTATAACTTATATTGGAAAACCCGAACAGGTAACCCAATAAATAGGTAGAAATACATAAATATATATATTTAAAATGATATTTTTTTTTATAGAAATTATTTCTGGGTAAAATTATTTCATCTACCTCTTTAAAACAATATTGTGTCTGTTGGCCTGGTTCAAGTGTTTAGAGATCCCTATCAATAACGTTAGCTACTCGTATTGACCAGAATCCATATACCACTCAACCGATCAATTAACACAATATAAAACCATTTTTATATAACTAACAATTACGCGCTCTCAAGATAGACACCACTTCAGAGCCTAGGTATTCACTCAACCTACTACTCTGATACCAACTGTGACGACCCGACTATTTCTCCATAGAAAGTCGTATCATCATGAAGAAAGAAAGGGAAAGAAGAAGAAAGAATAGAAAAGAAGAAACAACAACACAAAAGAATCTCACAGCGGAAACGAATGAAATATAATATATCATATAGAATATTACATAGTATCATATACATCGGAGTTACACAACTTATACAACACATATTAGACAGTTATAAACATCTGTCTAATTCATACAACTCAAGTATCACAGATACAGACACAACATATACACAGCGGAATCATCATATATCTACACGGTGAAGCCTCCTGCTCCAAATCTCCTCCAGAATTCGTCAAAGCTAACCTGAATCCCTCGACTACTCAATACAATATTGAGTACCCAAGAGTTTAATAAAACAGAAAATAAACACTTGGGCCAGACATGGGTCTGGTGTGAGTAAACGGTTTAAATTGCTTAACTTTGAAAACCTTTGAAAACAAAAGTATCACGTAAGACTCCCCACACATAAACATGGGTAAGTTTTTACCTTACGCTAACTAAATCATTTGATAGGAAATCCAGTTATATTATAATAGGGTCTAGGGTTTCCAAGTAAATTACAGAAATAGCTGAAATGCTTACATCTCACATTCCAACATAGTTGGGCACAACTAATACGTACGGCACTTATTGGAGTTTGGATTCCATACAATGGCAGGGCTACTGGGGTACCGCCCGTCACAGTACGTGGCCTAGATCACCGTACCGAGGAGTACGCCCGCTCCCCTGCAACACAAAGCCGGAACCATCCCTTACTGGATAATCCCGAACAAGATAACCCCGTAGTTGGCGCGGCCAACCACACACTAAGCCAAATAAAAAGAAAAGGGACCTCTAGACAGGGATCTATCTTGCTCTCAGTGGGTGCTACCCACGAAGCCTTGCTGCACCTCCCCTGTTTTAGCCATTCCCGGTTGATGAGGCTTGAGGTTACGATTACCTTTAATCAGAACATATCACTTAGAATGCTCATCGTCCGCCTGACGATGTGCTGAAAGCATTCAATCCATATAAGTTCGTTCCGGGTTCGAACGAAACCGAAGGCATTATCTCGTTACACTCGTTTTGGAATCACCCTCAGAGTTAACGACAATAACCCTTGCACTCTGAATCTTCATCTTCACTTGAGATTCACGACCTATCGTTAATTTGGATCGATGTGGTATTCGGGTCTCCAGACCTGGAATTCCGGTATACGCAAACCCGATCCCGGTCTCATCGAAATCCAAAACGTATCTTTTAAGGCCAAGTTGTTTAAAGGTTTAAACATTTAAACTTATATTCTGAATGATATAAACAGATAGATAAATAACATTATCACAATAGATAATTCATATCAACATTCATCTCACAAAGCAGCATATATCATATATATATCAGAGACATACAAATCATCCAATATCAACCAATCACCCAATATCAAACATCCAGTATTAATCAATTATCTAAACAGAATTGATTTACTCTAATCAATTTAATTAACCTTTAATTAAATTAATTACTATCCTTTAATTACTTGGATTATCTTAATCCTGCTCACTATCATCAATTAATTACAAATTAATTAATTAAACATCTAAATGATCTTCCTTAATTAATCTCCTTTGATTAATTATCTTTAATTACATCAAGTAATTATCCTTAACCATATACAGTAATTAACCTTTAATTACTATCATTAATTACAATAATCCTTATTAATTAATTAACCTTTTTTTTATTAATTAAATAATTAATTTTTTATCAACCACTTCATTAACTAATTAGACTTAATTAATCATAAACAGTAATTAACAATTTGTAATTACTTATCTTAATTAATTACTTTTTAATTAATTATATTAATTTATTATTCTTTAATCACTTATTATTGATTAATTAATCTTAATTAATTAACCCTTAATTAATTACTTCCTTAATTAATTACTCTCTTTTAATTAATTACCTTAACTAGTAATTAATCATATTTTTAATTAACCTTAACCTTTTAATTAATTAATTACTCTTTAATTAATTTACTTTAAATTAATTATATTAATTAATCCTTTAATTAATAACATCAAGTGATTAACTCTTAATCAATTCCATTTAATTACTTCCATAAGTAATTTTCTCTTCTCTTAATTACATTCAGTAATTATCCATTTATTACTTGACTAAGTAATTATACTTAATTAATCATAGTGATTATCTTTAATTAATTATACTAATTAATTAACCTAAAATTAATTACATTAATTAATTAATCCATTAATCATCACTAAATTTTTAATTAAAGTAATTACTTAATTACATTCATTTCCACTAATTACTTCATTAAGTAATTATTCTTAATTACAAATAGTAGTTAACCTTTAATTTAATTTTATTAATTAACTATTCTTAATTAATCTCAACTTAATTAATTAAGAATACTTGTATTTATTTAAAATACTTACTCAAAGTATTTACTTTATTAAAACCAAATTTAGAAATTAATTTTGAAATGTAATTTACTTTAAACCAAACAATTTTAATATTGATATACTTAAATTTTTGAAAAACCATTTCAAAACATGTTTAATTAAATCAAACCATTATTTAATTTAAAACTTGTTTTAATACTTAAAAACTTGTTTATGCTTTAAATTTTAAAACCCAGATATGATTTGCTTTTAAATTTTCAAAACCAGGTTACTGGAATTAAAACAACCCGAGTAAACCCACTAAAACCCCGAGTCGCTCGCGAGAAAAACTCTCGAACATCACTACTTCGAGTCGAACTTCAAATAACACGAGACTTTCCCCGAGTCAAACTCGTCTTCCCCAACGTCTCGAACTCCAGTGCACACGAACGTGCACGGTGCACGTGCCCCATCACCTCCGGCCAACCCAGGTCGTCGCGACCATCGGCGACAGTCTCTTGAACGCGTGCGATCACAAAAACCAACCCAGATCGAATGAAACTCGTTCGAATCAAAATTCGAACATCATCTCGAACCACTGCAGAAACTAGAATCATCAAAACCCACCTCACCAACGACCATCCAACGCCGTTAGACCTCGCCGACCACTCCATCAAACCGCCTCGCCACGAGCTGCCTTCTCCCCAAAAGCGAACGACTCCGATCAAATATCCCAGTCGAAATGTCACGACATTCGAGCCGAGCAAAAGTTCAAGCTAAAACCCTAATTAAATCGAATTCGAACAATTCGTCCATAGGAAAAATCCAACTGTATTTTTCCCTTCATCAATGATACCAAAGCTAGCTACTACCAAGATTTCAACTTCAAACATTAAGTGGATCATCGGAAATTCTCCAAATTGCTGATACCGTTCATTCCAAATTTTCAAGTTGAATATCAATTTAAAAATTCTGAAATTAGTGTTAAAATTCGCGATTTCCCATCACGAATTCATTCATACAATCCAAACTATAATTCGAGTTTATTAATTTTTGACATGCAACAGTATTTTACTGTATATCTTCTTTTTCCCAGATGATGTTCAAAACCATCATCCTTAAATATCTTTTAAAATCTTAGTTTAGGTTTAAATAGAGACAGCTTGTTTGAATTCCTAACCCTACAAGAGATTAGATGAGGAAATTTTGAATTTTCTAATTTGTTTAAACTCTGTTATTTATAAACAGAGACACATCTTTGCCTGAGAACAGACATGCACACTTCAATTCATATAACACATATATATACTCACTGATATGTATACATATTCACTAAATTCCAACATGCATTCATAAACAATATTCATATAAACATATATATATATTATCACAGCACAATTCATCACATATATCAAAGTAAATTTTCAAGTTTTAAGAACTGTTTTTAAAAGTATTTACTCACCTTAAAACAGAGCAGTTTATCACTTCCAGGCTTTAGATTTGATTTGGAAAAAGCTTTTGATTTCTTTGCTGTTGAAATTTGAATCCTTGCATGTTTGTTTAATAGTTGAATCTTTAACTTGAATCTTAGTTGAAAATTGAAACAAGCTGAAACCTTCTTCCAAAAGATTCTCAGGTTATAAAACAGAGAACAGAGGCACTCATTTATGAACTGCAGATTGAATTTGATCTGGATCAGCTTTGCATTCAATTCGAATTCTTTGATGATGAAACTGCTTTTGCTTGATTATTTAGTTGAATTTGAAACTGCTACTTGAATTGTAGTTGAACTTCATTTTAGTTGCAGGTTGGAATAGTTTAATTTCTTTTGAATTTGATTTCAGATTTTTAGAAAGAAGAAAAAGTTTTTAGATGAAAAAGATTTGAATTGAGAAAATAGAAGATCAGATTTCTCTAAACATACATTTATTTATAAACTATAAATTCTTAAATGAAGATAATGTTGCCACTTGTTTATTTATAAATTGGACAAATGTCCATGTAAATTCATTTAGCTTACAAGTGTCTTTAATCATGTTAATATGTTTACACATATTACTTAAGTGTTTGTATATAAATTTTATTTTATTTAAATGTAAATATAAAGTTTTTAAATTAACCTTCCTAATTAATAAATACTTATCTTAGTATATGTATATATATATAAACTATTTTTAGAGAAAATATTATAAAACCAATTACCCTTTTGAAAAAGTATTTATATCTTAAAACCTTATTTACAAAAGTATTTATGTTATATTAATTATGTGAATATGGGTTTATATAATTTTATTTACTTGGTTACAAACTATTTTAGTTTAAGAGATATTTTAAAAAGAAAGTTTATTTAAACCTTGTATATATATATTTATAACCATTTTAAATTTAAACACTTTAAAGAATACAAAATAAAACTTTATTTAAACTATCATATTTAAAATAAACTATTATCTTATATTTTGAAAACAATTGAATTAATCTAAACTAACCTTTGAAAAATATAAATTTTAAAACAAAGCTTTAAATCACAGTTCATACATATATAAATTATCAATAGACTAAATTAAATTCAAAACAATCCAAATTATAACATATACATACATATATATTACAATTTGAAAATTCAACTTTAATTTAAAACAAAAGATATTTCCATTCACAATATATATCAAATATATATATTATAAATAGAATAAAATTTTATTAGCTTTAACAAACAAATCTTATCAATATTGTCAGATTAAGTATTTATTATCTTTTAAAAGATTAAATTACCAATTTTAAATTAAAATTATATAGGATAATTATCAATCCAATTTAATTATTAATAAAGATTATTAAATTTATATTGCCCAAAAACCCGGGATATCACAATTTTTGCTTATTTGGGGCTCAACAATGAGCAAAAAAGAAGGCTTTCCTTTAGACAGCTACAAGGGGCAGCATTGTATTGGTGGAACAGTGTTACTGTTGGAGTCAATGAGGAGACTATAACCTGGGCTGAGTTCGGAAGGAGGTTTGAAGAAAGGTTTATGTCGGAAATTGCTAAGTCTACTCTGCTTAGGAAGTTTGCTGAGTTGGAGCAGGGGGATATGACTTTACTTCAGTATGCAACAAGATTTGAGCAGCTAGCGAGATATGGCTATGCTACGGTTGATAGTGTTATTAAGAGGAATGAAAAGTTCATTCGGGGGTTGAAGCCTGAGTTTGCTAAGGCCATATCATCGCACACTAAAGATCCATGTGATGATGTTGTTGAGATGGCCTTGAGGCATGAAGAAATGCATGCTTAACTTATAGGTAATAAGGCAAAGGAAGCTCAAGGAGGGCAGAGTCAGAAAAGAAAGTTTTTCCATAAGAAAGGAGCTTAGAAGGGTGGAGCTGCTAAGAAAGGAAAGCCAGAGGTTGTCTGTTACAAGTGTGATAAAAAAGAACACTATGCCCATGAATGTCGTACATGCAAAGGAAAGAAAGTTGCTGAGAAGAAAGGGGTGAGGTGTTTCAATTGTGATCAGATTGGACACTATAAGAACCAGTGTAAGGAGCCAGCCAAGGATGGGAAAGGCAAGATGTTTGCATTGGAACCAACTACCTCGAGACCAACAGTAGAGGAGAGGGGAAAAGCTATATTGGGAGATACGCTTTTGATTTATGGTATGTCAGTTAGCGTTTTGTTTGATACTGGTGCATAACATTCTTTTATATCTCATTGCTTAGTAGATAAGCTTAACCTAGAGCCCTCATACCTAGTTACTTCCTTAAGGGTTGCAAATCCGATAGGAGGGTATGTGACACTTGGGATGAAGTGTGACCACCTAGAGTTTGAATTGTTAGGTCATGCCTTTGTTTGCAGTTTGCATGTGTTTGATTTCGTAGGATTCGGAATTAATTTGGGTATGGATTGGTTAAGTAAATACGATGCTAGGATATTTTTCCATGATAGGAAAATATCGCTTAGACACCCTGATTGTAGAGATCGGATTATATACTCCGTAGAAAATCCTAGTTTTGAGGTAAATGCTTTGTTGGGTGTTATGGAGGTAGAAGACGAGTTGAGTCGAGTTTTTGTTGTTAGAGAATTCGCAGATGCCTTTGCACCTGTAGTAGGACTACAACTGAAACGAGCCATTAAGTTTCAGATAGATTTGGTACCAAAGGCAGAATAGGTGAGTAGACTACCAAGCAGAGTGACACCTACCGAGATGAGGGAGCTGAAGTTGTAGTTGGTGGATTTGGAAGGAAATAATTTTATTAGACCAAGCAGTTCGCCTTGGGGAGCAGCCGTAGTGTTTGCTAAGAAGCCGGACTGATCGTTAAGGTTAAGTATCGATTATCGTAAGTTGAATGAGAAGACGATAAAGAATCAATATTCGTTTGCCTAGAATTGACGATTTGTTCGATCAGTTAAGTGGAGCCAAAGTATATTCCCAATTGGATTTGGAAAAAGGGTTCCATCAGCTTAAAGTGGCAGCGAATAGTATTCCTTTGACGGCATTTAGAACCAGATATGGATTGTACGAATGGTTAGTAATGCCATTCGGACTAACTAATGCGCCAACATTCTTTGTAGATTTGATGAACCAAATTTTTCGAGAGCACTTGGATAGGTTCGTGTTAGTGTTCATAGATTATATGTTGATATACTCTAAGGATGAAGAAGAGCATGATGTTCATCTTTGAATGGTGCTTGAGACGCTGAGGCAGCATCAGCTAAAAGCGAAGTTTTTCGAAGTGTCATTTTTGGAAGAAAGAAGTAAAGTTTCTTGGTCATGTAGTCTCAGAAAAAGGATTGTCTGTAGATCCGGCTAAGATTGAGTCAGTGAATAATTAGAAGAGACCCGATATAGTGACTGAGGTAAAGAGTTTTCTTGGATTAGCCGGGTATTATCGGAGATTCATTAAGGATTTTTCGTGGATAGCAGCACCGATAACCAAGCTAACGTGAAAGGATGTAAAGTTAATTTGGACCGATAAGTGTGAGGAGGCATTCCAAAAGAATACTTCGGGGACTATGCTTCTTCATCTTTCAGTGATAAATTGGACGAAAGTATTAATGTTGAGATGCCAAATTCGAATAGTGATATTGGGGTTATAGTTTATGGCTTCAAACATAATTTGGGTTTTACTGTTACTGAAAATAGAAAGGAACTAATTTCTTTTGATTCTGTGCTTCTAGATCCAGTAGTTTCACAATTCAATATGATTTCTCAACCACAAGAAACCATGGATAAAGTGATTGATAATGGATACGTAGATGGTGCTGTAATCTCTGATGTGAATAAAAAATTTATTCATACACAAAATAAAAAATTTAAAGCCGGAATTAATAAATTGGAGAATTTCGAGCTTATCACTTCAAATAGTTTTGACTGTTTAAGGTCACTTGATGATGAAGAATCTGATCTTAATCAAAATATTGCTTCTGGTAGTGGTTTGTCAGGCTGTAGTTTGGTGGATAATAAGTCTATGGTTGATAATGTTGCTTTTGATCATTCTTCAAGAGATATAGATAAGTATTTTAAGGTTTCTGATGGTGCCTCTGTATTCTCTTCTTCTTATATATCCTTGGCTGTTGATCCTTGAATAAATAATAAGACCTATGAGGATTTTCCTTCTTCTTCTGATAGTTGTCGTGAACTGTTAAGTGAATGTGATGTTGGTAAGGAGATTTCCAATGATGCTTCATCAAATAGCCTGGTTGTGAGAGATGTTAAATTAAGGAATCCAAATGTCTTAATGTTAAAACTAAAAGAAAATGATCTTAATATAGGAATTAAGGTGGTATTGGATGATTTATTCCACTCAGTTGGCTTAAAGATGGGTGCATAGATTGTTGAATACAATATGAACTCTGTGAATGCTTCAAAAACAAATACCGTTTAGTCTTTTACTGATAATTGGATAGTTGATGAAATGGTGGATACTTGTGTGAATTCCAGTGGTAAAAGTGATGATACAGAGATGCAATATATCAACCCGTGCACGAATTCGGATTCCTGTGTGATTGATAATGTAAAGTTTAATGAAGTTTCTATGGTTAGATGTGATATGGTGACTGTTAACTCTCTGTCTACTTCTAGTACATCATCAACTATTGCTGTTTATAGTTCATAGAAGAATGGTGAAGGCAATTCTATTGCTTCGGTGAATGCACGGTCAAGATCAGAGAAGGGTGATAAGCATTCGTTTGGTGATGAAGGAATCTGTCTAACTGAGTTGCTCGTTGATGATTCATAATATGCACATAAATATCAATGTGCACATATATCTGGTCTATCACAATGTTCAACAAAAGGAGATTTTTAGTCTATTGTTGATGTTTCTCATGGTAATGATTTGGTTGGGGATAGTTTTTCGGGCTCAGTTGATGTGGTGAGGCAACCAGAGGTGATGGGCATTTTAAATAAGTATGTTATTGATGACATACATCATGATACGATTGGATCAGGTGAACATTATTTTGAAGTTGTGGGGACACACAATGAGGTTGAGAGTGATATATTGGTTGCTGACTCTAAATTGGCAGTGAGTAACGTTGTTGTTAACAATATGAACGGAGATTTGGAGAATACTGTGTTGCATCATCCTTTATTCATAACAAATGTAGAATCTAGTGATATCGGCAACAAATCAGCATCTTGTTCTACATCATCGAGGAGAGGTAGGCGTAGGAAATCTATGGCTATAAGTGGATCTGTACGACGTAGTGCCAGGATCCGTAGTAGCCATTCTCATTCTATGGGTGGGTTACCTGATTCGAGTGCCACGAGTGGTGCTACGAATTCAGGCTCGGGTATGATTTCTGGTTTGGGTAGCACATATTCATCATATGCTTTAGGTAGTTTGTCTCTTTCTAAGTTTTGTCAGTTAGCTAGAGATACCGCTTTTTTTTCTAATGTTGAGGTAGATTTAGCATATATTAGAAGTGGGGAATTAGAGAGGGCTAGATCTTTTGGTTCATGAGGATTATTAAATGGAATATTAGAGGTTTGAACGATTTAAATAAATGTGACAAAATTAGAGCATTTTTTAAAGATTATTTTATTGATATTGCACTATTATAGGAAACTAAAACTGAATTTCCTGACATTCGTTTTTATAGAAGATTAGGCGGTTACCACTTTAGGAATTGGGCTTGTTTGCCTTCTGTAGGATCTTCTGGGGGTTTACTTATAGGGTGGAAGGAAAATTCTTTTAAATTGATTCAATGTATTTCTAAGCAACATTCTTTGCACATTATTCTCATCAATCTTAGCGACAATTCTATTTTAAATATATCTAATGTTTATGGCCCAAACTCAAAACTCGGTCGTAGGGTTCTATGGAATGAATGTTTTAAATTTAGATCATTAACTCCTGGTTCTTTGATTATGGGGGGACTTCAATGTTACGCGTTTTCTAGGAGAGCGCTCACCGTGGGAAGGTTATTTCTCTTCTATGTAAGAATTCAATCATTTTATTATTAATTCTAATTTGATTGAAATTCCTCTTTCTAACAGAGAATTCACTTGGAGTAATACTAGAGAGTCTCCCTCTATGGCACTTCTAGATAGGTTTTTCGTTAGTGATGAAATAGAGGACAAATTTCCTATTTGTAGAGTTTCGGGTTTGCCTTACACTTACTCCGATCATTGCCCCATAATTCTTACGTGTGATCATCATAAGATTGTTAATAGAACTTTTAAATTCGAAAATATGTGGTTATTAGAATTCAATTTTTCAGATTTAATAAAAAATAAATGGATTCCAATGAATTTTTATAATATTAGAAATTCAGGTAATTCAGCTAAAAAATTTTGTTTTAAAACTTAAGGGTCTTGGAAATTTTCTTAAAATTTGGAGTACGAATGTTTTTGGTAATATTAAAATTAAAAAGGAGAATATTCTATCTGAAATGCTTAAAATAAACAGGATTGAAGAAACTAGACAACTAAATCTAGGTGAGCATAATGTTCCTGCTAATCTAAAAGAAGAGCTTAATTCAATTTAAAAAAAAAGAAGAGGTTACGTGGAAACAAAGATCTAGAATTCAATGGATTAGTGAAGGTGATAATAATACTAAATTTTTTCATAATATGGCTAATGGTAGAAAACGTAGTAATATGATAAATTCTATTCTTGTGAATAACGTGGAATTGGTCGATCAAAGAGCTCTTAATAAGGCTTTTACTGATTATTATAGAGATATTTTCGTTAAAAAAATATACATAGAATTAATGCTAGATGGGATGATCTTTATCATTATGAATCTAGAATTGACCAATTTGAGTTTGATAATCCTTTTTCTAAAGAGGAAATTTTGAACGCTATTAATGACATGTCTAGTGATAAATCCCCGGGTCCTTATGGGTTCCCTATTTTATTTTACAAAATATTTTGGTATGTTTTAAAATTCGATTTAATTAGCATGTTTAACGAATTTTATAATGGAAAATTACAATTAGGAAGATTTAATTTTGCAAATGTAATTTTATTACACAAAAAATAGGAGCAAATAATTTAAAAGATTTTAGACCTATTTCCTTAATTAACTGTTCCATTAAAATTATTTCAAATGTTTTAGCTATTAGACTTAGTAAAAGAATGAATGATCTAATTGATTATTAACAAACTGCTTTTATTAAGCGTAGAAATATCACTGATGGTGTGGCTGCTGTTCAAGAATATATTAATCACTGCTGTAAGAATAATATTGCTTGTGCGATTCTAAAACTGGACTTTGCGAAAGCTTTTGATTCGGTGGATTGGGATTTTCTAATTGATATGTTACATGCTAGAGGTTTTAGTTACAAGTGGATAGGTTGGATTATGACTTTACTTAAAATGAGTAACTCCAGTATTATGGTTAACAGTATTTTAGGGAATAAAATTCAATCTAAACGTGGATTAAGGTAGGGTGATCCTTTATCGCTTCTTTTGTTTAACCTAGCCATAGATGTTTTTACTATGAAAATTAAAAAAAGGTCGGTAATGGATCTTTGGGGAGTATAGGTAGTGAAATCTCTCGTAATGGTATCTCTGTTCTTCAATTTGCGGATGATACCTTACTATTTGCCTCCCATTTGCCTAATCATGTCATTGCTCTTAAATTTATGTTATATAGTTTTGAACTTCTTTCAGGAATTAAAATCAATTTTGAGAAATGTTCTGTTTTAGTATTAAATGATATTGATAAGGTTGAAGGTTTAGTTGCTAATACACTTAATTGTAAAACCATGACTTTCCCTTTTGATTATTCTGATTAGACCAACTAAACTCAAACATGATGACTAGTTAGTTATAATAGATAAGATTAAAAATAGAATGTCTAATTGGAATGGGATGTTTTTATCGAGAGCGGGTAGATTAGTTCTTATTAACTTTGTTTTATCAGCTCTCCCAATCTATTAGATATCTATGCATCTTTTTCTAGATTGGGTGATTGATAAAGTTGATAAAATAAGAAGGGACTTCTTATGGAGTGAAGATAATTCCAACAGTAGTCTTAAATGTTTAGTCAATTGGGAAACAGTCTGTAACTCGAAAAAGGAAGGTGGTTTAGGAGTTATTAATTTACGTAACATGAATTTATTTAACTAGGGAAGTGGTTATGGAAATTTAAGGATATAAATGGTAATTCTATTTGGAAAGAAATTATTTCTAAACATTACTATAATAGTAGTAATAATTTACATCAAATTACACCGGCAGTTATAAATAAATTATCTAATTTTTGGAAGTCAATTTTAAAATGTCATGAAACTTTTAACCTTGGTACTAATACAATAGTGCATTCAGAAAATAATACTTCTTTTTGGCATGACCATTGGATTTCTGTTATTTCTCTTAGGATAGAATTTAAGAAGCTTTATGAAATTTGTAACTTTAAGAATGCTTTAATTATAGATATTTTTTCTCCAGAAAATGACCCCCTTTGGAATTTTAATTTTAATAGAATTTTAGAAGGTACAACTCTTAGGCTACATTCTTTGCTTTATGCTATATTGAATCTATATAATATTGATAATGAAAATGATAATATTAGCTGGGAATGGGATAAGAGTAAGAAATTTACATCTAATTCTTTTTATAAATTTCTTAATTTCTCGGGTGTAGCTAATAACTCTTTCAAATTTATTTGAAAAACAAATGCTCCTCCTAAATCTAAAATTCATATGTGGTTAATCATGCATGGAAAACTAAATACTATAGAATTTTTAAGAAGTAAAAATATGCGAGTTGATAATAAATGTTCTTTTTGTAATCTGCATTTTGAAGATATTAAACATATATACTATGATTGCATAGACACATATTATATTCTAAATAATACTCTCAAAGTATTTAACTTTAATCTTACAACTAAAATTACTGATTGTGACCATTATTGGAATAATTTAAGATTTAAGTTTAAAATGGAAAATAGATTTACTTGATTCGTTATTCATTATAGTTTGTTGGTATATTTTATTGAGAGAAATCAGAGAATTTTTAATAATAATAATAGGCATTGTAATAAATTGATTTTTATAATATCTTTATTTTTTTAATTGGATGTCAAATCCTAAATATAAATTAGCAAAAAATAAGCATTTTAAAGAATATCTTAATACGGTTAGTAATAATATCAAGTAATTTAAACATAAAAACAATAGTTTTGACATTAATAATTATAGTATTAAAATTTTGTCAAACATAAATGATGATTTCACTGAATATCATAATATCTAATTGATTAAAGGAGCACAAGGATAAGTTTTAATTTGTTTTAGTTTTAGTTTGTTTTAGTTTTAGTTTATAGATTTTAACTTCTTTTGATCATGGATTCTTTTTTAGTCTGTTTTCTAATTTTTATTGTTTTCTATCCTATTATCTTAGCTTTTGTATCTTTACTTTTATTTCATTAATACATATATATTATATAAATTTCATTTATATACATATATGTGTAATATTCTTATAATTTTCTTTAGTTCCTTTTACAGATACAGGTTTTGGCCAGAAATGGTGTTAGATTTTTGCAGGTTCACAGGATTGCTGATGGCAGGATTGATTTTGCAGTGAGGAGGTCTTATCAGTTCCTCTACATCTTCAGTGTGTCATTCTACTTTCCAGATGATTCACTTTTACAACGAGCCGATCTCTCCAGTTCTTCAGAGTCTACATAGTGGCGTCTTTCATTCTAGACCATTCGCATCTCTAGTTCTTCCTAGTCTGCGAAGTGGCGTTTCCTTCTCAGATGGAGTTGTCTTCTAGTATCATTGGTGCTGAGGTATTTCATATATTTTTTAGGTACTTCTAACACCTCATTATCGGGCGGTGACATTACCGGAGCTAGATATTGGGGTGTAATGGGTGGTGGCTTTGCCGAAGCTCATTCTAGGGGTACCTAAGTTCTTTTCTTTGTTATTTGTACTATTATTAGCTACCTGCCAGGCATGTTGGCAGCAGCTTGTCTTCAGTGATATATACATATTTACATGTGTGCTCTCCTCTATTCTAGAGGATCACACATTTTTCTCAAAAGTATGAGGAGGCATTCCAGAAGCTGAAACACTTATTAACTAATGCACTTGTGTTAGTTGTTCCAAAAGGGAATCGGGATTTAGTGGTATATACAGATGCATGTGGAATAAGGTTAGAAGCTGCGTTAATGCAAAGAGGTAAAGTAATTGCCTATGCATCTTGACAGCTTAGACCACATGAGGTTAGATATCCAACGCATGATTTGGAGTTAGCTGTGGTAATTTTTGCGTTGAAGGTGTGGAGACATTACTTGTTGGGAGAAAGATTCGAGTTGTATATGGATCATAAATGTCTGAGTTATTTATTCTCCTAGAAGGAGTTGAATATGAGACAGTAGAGGTGGTTAGAGTTTTTAGCCGCTTATGGCTTTGGTATTGAGTACACGCCAGGAAAAGGCAACAAGGTTGCAGATGCACTTAGTAGAAAACATCAGAATTCAGTGTTGGAAATGATAACGTAGTGGAAAGATTTAGAAGCATTGGCTACATGCAGGATACAGTAGAGATCTGAGGCTAGGTCTAGTAAGGAGACTGCTATGTTTTCATGCTTAGAAGTTCGACCGGTGATGATTGAAAGGATTGCTTCTAAGAAAAAAGAGGATCCAGTGTTAGCCGAGAGGATTAGAAGGCTTGAGCTTGGAACTGAGATTGATGATCTAAAGGATTTTCGTCTTGACCAGAAGGGATGGTTGAGAAAGAAGGGACGGTTGTGTGTTTCGAATGTTGAGAACTTAAGGAAAGAAATTCTTGGGGAATGTCATCGATCCAAGTTTACGATTCATCCTGGAGGGACCAAGATGTATCAAGATATGAAGAGAAGCTTCTATTGGGAAGGTATGAAGAGAGATGTAGGCTTATGGGTAAAGCAGCGTTTGAACTATCAACAGGTAAAAGCCGAACATTAGAAACCAAGTGGGTTACTTCAACCTTTAGATGTTCCAGTATGGAAGTGGATTCTATCTCAATGGATTTTATAGACGGGTTGCCAAGGTCAAATAGAGGAAATGAAAGTATATGGGTTCTAGTGGACAGGTTGACCAAGAGTGCCCATTTCATTCCAGTTAAGTCAACTAGAACGGCACCTGTTTTAGCTAAGTTATTTATGAAGAATATAGTTAGATTGCATGGGATTCCTAGTAGTATAGTAAGTGATAGAGATTCCTTATTCACTAGCGAGTTCTGGAAGAGTCTACGGGAGACTCTAGGTACCAAGCTCGAGATGAGTACCGCTCACCATCCGCAGACAGATGGGCAAACGGAAAGAGTTAACAGAGTCTTAGAAGATTTGTTACAAGATTGTATACTAGATTTTGGAGGATCATGGGAAGACCATCTACACTTAGTCGAGTTTTCATATAACAACAGTTATTAGACTAGCATAGGAATGGCACTGTTTGAAGCTTTGTATGGAAGACCATGCAAATCTCCAGTTTGTTGCTTAGAGACCGGGGATAGGTTTGTTCTTGGTCAAGATTTGGTTAGGGAAGCTGCAGAAAAGATTGAGTTAATTAGAACTAGAATGAAAGAAGCTTAGTCTAGGCAGAAGAATTATGCCGATAAGAGATGGAAAGACTTAGAATTCTTAGTTGGAGATCATGTTTTCGTCAAGGTATCACCGATGAAAGGTGTGTTCAGATTCAGGAAATTAGGAAAGTTAGCACCAAGATTCGTTGAACCATTTCCTATCGTGGAATGGATCGGGAAACTCGCATATAGAGTAGAGTTACCAAACAGTTTGACAGGAGTCCACGATGTTTTTCATATTTCTCATCTAAGGAAGTGTATTCGAGATCCGAAAACTACTGTAGCACCAACTATGTTAGAGGACTTAGTAGAATAACTGAATTTGACTATAGTTAGAAAGCCAGTTCATATACTCGCGAGAGATGAGAAGAGGCTAAAGAACAAGACAGTCAGATTAGTTAAAGTCCAGTGGAGCAACAACGAGGGAGACTGTACTTGGGAAACTGAGAGCATGATTAGAGACGCTTATCCTGAATTGTTCCATGGTATGTTTTACCTTTGTGATTGATATTGATGAGTGCCTTATCGTAATTTCGTGGACAAAATTCTTTATGGAGGGGGAGTCTGTAACAACCTTAATTTTAATTAACATTATTTAGGACATTTAATTAGTTAAATTAAATGAAAAAATGTAAATGGTTAAGGATTGAGATTTGTGCTAGTAGAGGGTAGCCGTGCCTAATGAACAATGAACTAAAAGGGGATTAATATGAAATATATAAGGGAAACAGATAAGTAAAAAGTAGGAATAAGTCATATTCATATACCCTAAACCCTTATACCATGTCATTTTACACGTTCACAAACTAAAACCAAAACATAAGAGAGGCTGGCCACCATTAGGGGGAAAGCAAGAAGAAGATAAAGCTAGAATCAAAAGAAGGAAGCTTAATCAACTTAATCCAAGATCAAATCTCAACTCCTTAACAATAAGCTAAAGATGAATAATAGATTACATCTCCTATTTTATGATTTTCGGTTGCTAGATTGAGATCCGAAATTATTTTGCAAATGTTTTTCCATGTTTTGATTGTCTAAAGATATATATATATATATATATATATATGCTTCTTGATGATTTAGGCTATTTCATATAGACTTTATGACAAGAATTTGATTTGGAAAACTTATTAAATGATATCCAAATGACTTGAGTTTTTTATATGGGGTCAGAAATATTATTTTAGAGATGGGTTTTAAGTTTCATAATTTTCTGAATTATTATGGATTTGTTATGAATTTTCTAGTGAACAAAATGGTCATTTTGGGTTTAAATTAGTTACAGCTATTATATGTTAGCCTTGGGTCAAAAATTTAAATATGTTAGAAAACATATTAAAAGTGATTTATTGGAATTTTTGGAGAATTTTCATCAGTGTTGTATTAAGTGTATAAAATTATTTAAGGTATGGAATTTAAATGTTTTATATGTTTAAAATAGGAGAAGGGGAAATTTGCTAAATGTTTTAAATAAATAATTACTAAATTCGGCAGCACTTTTAGAAAAGATTTTGGAAAAGAAACTGGAAACCAATTGTATTATGACAAATAAGCAAGTTAGTTGGAAGAAATTACTTTATAAAGAAAGAAAATAGTTTTTCTAAGTGTTTGCTGTTTCGCCACTACCGGAAGCAAGCTTTCGACATCATGCTTCCGCATTCGACAAAGTCGAAACTAATTCACATGGTATCAATGCTTTTGTACGTAGTTAATTTGAGTTTGGCGAAAGGCATAAGGTCGAAACAGTGCTTTCGAAGGGGCCGAGACCTCGTTTTTGCTTTCAAATGGAAATGCCGCTTGCTTGCTTTTAAAATAATGCTTTCGAAAGGGTTTAAAGATAGCTTTCGACAGAGGTTGCCGCCTTTTGTCTTAAACTAGCTGTTGACAGGGTCGAAACATACGTTGCCGCAATTCTACCTTTTAACCCAGTTGAGGCTGTTGCCTTTAAACATGGTTTCGAAGGGGTGCTTTCGATTTTAAAATAAGAGCCGCTTCTCCAATGCTTTCGAAAGGGTTAGTGTCGAAACCTTCCACTTTCTTTTACTTAGGAAATTTGCTTTCGAAAGAGAGCTTTCGACTTAGTTTACTTAAGACCCTTTGTTCTATTAAAAGACAAAACCCATAGGTTTCGAATAGAATGGTTTTAAAAGGTTTCAAAACTATGTTCCACAAGCTTTTACTCGAACCCAATGCTTTCGAAAGGTTTAATTTGAGTAAAAAACTTTAATGCTTTCGAAAGATTTAAATGAAGGTTTCGAAGGGGAGGTTCCCCAATGGTTTCGAAAGGTACTAAATATATTTTAAATGGAAGTTTTCCAATTGCTTTCGAAAGGAAAGATTAAAGAGTTTTGAAAAGGGGACGTCGAAGGCTTACAAAGGTTTCAAAGGGATACCTTCAATGATCTCGAAAGGTGATTTTGAAAGGTATGTTTTAGCCTTTCTGCCTAGTTTTTCAAGGTATAGTAATTAATATGTTTCGAAATGGGTACTTTCAATGGTTTCGAAAAGGGGCATTTAAAGTTTTTAAACAAAGGTTTCGAATGGTTTACCAAGGCTTTATGGCCTAAGAGTTTTTAAGTTAAAAAGGGTTCTAACTTACTTTAGAGGGATAGGTAACCCTTAATATATTTTATCAACATTGTTTTGGATAATATGTGTGTGTATATATATATATATATATAACATGGAAAATAGCTTCAAGTAAAGCAAAGAGTATATTTTCCTTGTTTTAGTATGATTTAAAGGATTAAATCAATTTGAAAGGTTTTCAAGGAAAATTTTAAAGGGTACTTAACCTTAAGTAAATGACTCAGATAATAGAATACCAGGTAGGACTGGTATAGGGTCGCACCCTATACATTAGCTATAGCCCCTAGCAATTTAGTCCAAAGTTCCAGTGTGTTGGGCTTAGTCATAGGTAAGACTTAAATGATGATTACACATAGAAAGGAATATATATAGAGACGAAGGATAGGTTATTGGTGAGCCCGCAAAACCATTAGGATCGGGTGACCCTTGGAGAAGCAAGTTAAGGACAGACCGTCCAGAAGTTTATCTAACAGATGTTAGGTTATTTATTTTGTCTGGTTGGCCTGAGTCAGCCAATGGTTAGTAGTTAGCCAAACAAAACTATATTGTTCGGACATATGATCCATTTATTAACTTATTTATGAGCATATATGATATTGCTTTTATTGTTTTAATCAGTTTGATTGCAGGATTCTGATTTGCAAAAGATATGTTTTAAAAGGGATATTAGTGAGGGGAAACCCGTTCCACTAAGTGGCGTGGTCTCATTTAATATTAGTAAACCGAGATGTAATAGTATTATTCACACCAAGCTTTGTGTCTGACTTGAAGTTTATGTTTCCCCTTAAACTCTCGGGTGCTCAAAATTAATTTGATTAGATTGAGAGTTAAGTTTTTCAGGTTTAGTAGGTGGACGAATAAAGCTTCCGAAGACGTGCATGAGACAAAGTTAGCTATTTAGGAGTTGCTATATAGTTTTATTTCATCTGTGATGTATTAAGACTTTTGTGTCTATTTAGTACTCTGATCATCCAGGGGGGCATCTTCATATGTCGCTTTTTGTGTATTTTGTAATAATTATATTTGATCAAAACCTAGGAATCGATTATGGGATTATGTAATTTGAATATGAAATATTACTTTGAAATGTAGTTAGAAAATTTGTTTTAATATGTACAGTTTTATTTCATATTCATGTGCTTCTAATATTATGGATACCATTAACATTACCATATTTTGTCACTGGAAGTTAATACTATGGATGACTACAGCATCTGTAGCGCTTAGCTTCGGGCCTCAAGATAGGGGATGTTACAAAAACCTTTTTATCTAATTTAACCCATTCAAAACTTGAGTTAAATTATCCCTTTTCTGTACAAACGTTTAAAATTTTCAACTATCAAATTATTTATCAAAACATCTTTTATTTTAAAATTAATTTCCTTTAGGGTAACTTAATAACTAAATAATCGGTTTTTTTTATTTCAAATCTTTTTTTGAAAACATTCCCTAAATATTCTATATGAAATAACTCCAACAATTTATTTATTAAAACTCCTTTTAGGTTTGTCCGGATTTGAACACATTTGATTGCACAATGATAAAGAGAATAATTTACTAAGTACTCTACAACGTTCGCCTAAACAAACATATAATCGTCACTTAGAAGATTATTCAGATTATCACAAAACTAATCGAGACGGTTTTCTCCAAATTACCCAAAAAAATGCATTCCATTTAAAATTTCTCTTTTGAAATATATATATTTTGAAATATTTCCAAGTAGTACTACTATATATTATTATATATATTTTTTCAAAACGTTTCGAGATTATTTCAAACGACTCCAGGATTTAATTTCAAAAATCCTTTTTAAAACATATTTTATAAATCAAATTTATATAAAATTAACTTTATATAAAATCATTTCACATTATAATAATTTTCATTTATTATAATAAAATTTTCTCAGAACTTTATATCCTAAATGTCCTAACTTACCATTTAGATTCTATTAAACAACTTTTACTAAAAGTTTTACCTTTTATTCAACATTATTAAAAGTTGACTTTTAACTTGACATTTTCTCCAAACACCTTATAGTCAAATACTGAATCTTAATTCACCAAAGGGATTGTTCTAATACGCTTACAATTATCAATAAATGCTCATAACTGGATGAGCGTAAATTAACAAACAATAGTCAACTCTCATAAACTATCTAAGCATGACAAATCAAATAATTATGATAATAAATAAATATTATAATTTTCAAACAAACACAACATAATAACTATATAAATTTTGAAAATTATTCCTTTATATATATAAAATATAATCCTAGGTAAAATATGTAACGACCCGTATTTTTTGATAATTAAAAATATTGAATTTAATGAGAATTTGGAAATTAATATTGTGAGAAATTAAAATTTATGATTTATAAATGGAAAAACTTATCAGAATATAATTTAATAATATTGATTGAGTGAAATTGACAACTTTTTAAGGTAATTTCAATTAATGGTAATAATACAAGTAAATAAGGATTTAAATCAATGTTGTATTTAATGGTAAAATTATATGTTATTTAATTGAAATTGGTTAATATAGAATATGAAATCAGTTTTTGATAAGTAATTGTAAATCCTTGGTTGTAAACAATAATTTTATAAATGTGTTTAAATTACTTAAAAGTGACAATTTTTATTTATCATCTCATTATTTAATCTGTTTGGAATTAATTTGGAAATCAACGAAATTTAATGTAATGTTTAAATATTGGATTTAACGTGGAAATTAGATGTTATTGCAATAGTGTAGTTAATATAAGAAAAGACATTAATTGTAGAGTAATGAGTGAAATAAAATGTAAACTTATGTCTAATTAACACATAAAGTATTTGTTGATTTAGTATAAGAATTTAAATCAAAAATAAAAGAATTTGTTTGGAATTTAAATTATAATGAGTGGATTTATTTCAGTTGTAATTGAACGCTGAAAGTAATGTAATATTTATATCTTAAAATTAACATGGAAAATTTTATTTTAAAAGATTATTAAAATCTGTTTGGCTAAGAATGATGATAGAATACATTTAATTGGTAATTTAAAAGTGATTAAATCAATTAAATAAAAAAATGTTTAATTAACATGTAAAAGTAGTCTTTTTGGGCATTGTCTCGGATTTCGACGAAACCAGTTTCATCAGATCCGTAATAGTGAATTATTATAGGATTTCAAGTTTCGTAGCGATCAGACTTATCGTTTGATCGTGCGAGCTCGAAACGCTTATAAATCAATTAAAGGAATTTAAATGAATATTATTCGATTTTAAAAGCTAACTTCTATATATAATAGAATTAGGGTTTGAAACTAGTTCTATTGAGTTTAAAAATATTGAAAACCTATATTTTGATATATGGGATGACCTATTTTCGTTTCGGGAACGAAACGGGTTTTTCGGGCCTTTGTTATCGCTTCGACCCAATTCGATCTGTTCCATCCATTCTTATCCATCTTTGTCAATATATAGGCTGTTATAAACCCTAGCAGTCTTTTATTCTATTTGTCTGTACGTACAATTTCTGTTCTTATTTGTTCGGTTATCTGTTCCTTCTCAATGGCAGACACCTCAAACCTTAATTACAATTCCAAATCAAATCGAAAATTCAAACTACTCAAATCATGTCATATATTATATCATCGCTAAGCTCTCGACGAACGTAATCTGCGTCTACAGTTCGTTTTTGCAATTGAGTTTTGGTTTGTCCAGAAATTGCCGAAACATTCTCGGCTGTCCGTTGAGGGGTTCACAGATCAATGGTGGATCGTCGACCATTCGACGATTGGGGAGATGCATAAGGTAGAGGGGACGATACAGAGTGCATCCATATGGTTCAATCGCCTCAACAGTGCACGAATTCACCAGGATTAGAGGAGGAAGGCGGCGACGGATCGCGTGGGGGGGGGGAGGGCGCCTGGAGGCCACGTGCGAGGTGGAGATGGTCGGCCTGAGGTGCTGAGCATGGCACGGCGGTAAGATCCGGTCGACGGCAGCTGTAGATGCGTGCTGTGGTTAGGGTTTCGTGGCGGCTGTAGGCATGTTATGGTTCGACTGTGTCATTTTCGAGATTGAGGAAGGTAACGTATTTACAATTTTGCTCCTCTTTCATTTTTAATTTAAAATTTAAAATTCAAACTTCTAACATCCATAACTTTTGCATACGAGCTCGGATTTGGACGCGGTTTCTTCCGTTGATTGTGATGGATGTTTATTTGTTGACATTTAGGATGTTTTGTTGTTTATTTATTTATATATATCCCTGTTATCTCCCTATATATTAATTGAAAGCATATAAACTATTATTTAAATTATTTCGAATAAATTAAGAAATAGGTTGAAATGATATATACCTATGACACTTTGATTTGGATTGAAATGGTATATATCCATCCCTAAAATTTAAATTTGAAATAACTATTCACTTGGCTATAGGATAGAAAATTATATATAGACAATGGATTGGTTAAATTAAATGGTTTTAAAATCTTGATTTTTAGATTTTGATTAAATGTTTTTGTTTAAAAGGAATAAAATGTGGATTTATATGAATTAAATTATTTTCTAATTCAAGCTTCGAAATGTTGAAATTGGAATTGGTTAAAAGCAATTGTTTTAAAGAATTGAATTGGAAATGTAAAGTTATAATCGATATATGGCTTGAATTCAGAAAATTGAATTATTTTAAAGATTTGGATCTTAAAATTAAATAATGAAGTTAATTTGAGTTAAATGTTTTAAATCGGTAAATTGAAATTGGACTTGAAATCGATATGAATTAAAATAGTTTATAATAAGAATTGGATTGAATGGTTTAAAATAAGAATTGGATTGAAGTTTAAATCACCTCCTTGAATTGTTGAATCGAATTTGAAGTTAAAATGAATTTTCAAAAATTGAAGTTAGTCCGAATTGAAATTGAAACTTAATTGATTTGAAAGTAAATCGAAATTGATTCAATTGAATTGCAAGATTGGAAATTGAGTTTTATTGATTTGAAATTTGGATATGGGCCCAAATTTGTTGAAATGGAAAGAAACAGTTTGGTTTGATATTATTTTCAAAATAAATTATTTTAATATAAACTGTTTAAAAATCTATCTTTTTAATATTCAAATTATTTAGATTTTTCAAACAATCTTATTATATAAACCATTTTCAATACTCAAACCATTTTTATATCAAACTATTTAAACTATTCAAACTATTTTCTAAAATTTCAAAACTGTACAAGGTTGAGTTGGTTATATTTAAATCGTTGATTTGAATGCGAATGTGGTTAAATGAGGTTATAGCCTAAGTTGGGATTTGATATGATATTTTCAAGTGAAAATGACATATTTTGAGTAAATATGATGATTTTGAAATGAAGGATATTTTGAATTGAATATGATATTTTGATATCAAATATGAATCGATTTCGAAATGTAAAAGAACCAACCGGTGTGAAAAATGACGTTTGGTTGTTAAATAGACCGGAGCCTCTTATTGGCATACTCTCTATCAATATTGAAACCACTTTAACAACTGTGTACGTGGCGGATGATCCAGAATGAAGTGGTTGAATTGGAGGCGTTTGCTTGATTTGAAGAAAGAGAACGATGATGGATGACCTCGGGACTTGTGCCAATTTGAAATGACTAAAACAGGATGGCTTGTCAGGGCTAAGTGGGCTAGCTACCCCTAGTGGACACACCTCTTCATATTACTATTGATGTGGCTTGATCGGTGCACCTTGATTTGATTTGATTTTGGAGGCGTTGGACGCGGTGGGCGGTCGTAGCTACAATGCGTTACCACCAGCCCTGCCACCCGAACTGGTAGTATCCTACCTTGGGCATTGCCCCATGTTCCTTGTTATACTCTTTATCCTTATTCGCGACCACTATGATTTTGTTTTAGTATGTTATCTATAGGGGACTCACTGGCTACCGACGTTATTGGTTGTGTTACAGGACCTGCATAGACTACCTGCTTAAAAATGTGTTAAGGGGGATCAATGTAAAGCCTTAACGCTATTTTAATACTTTACATTACTAATAGACACTACTTATATAGCGTAATTTACTACATATGGATGGTTTAACGGATCCTTAGGAGATGGAAAATCTTGTAACATCTCTTTAGTTATTGCGCGCACGTTATACAATGGATAAGAGATGTAAAATACCGTAAACATCTTTGAAGCTATTACACTCATATTCACTTGTTATTGATTTAACTTACATAAGAACTTTTAGTTCTGACTCGAGTGTTTTATCTTTCCATTACGCTCGGGTCAGCCTGAGCATTTCAGTGTTTGAAGACATTATTTCTGGAGGACGAATACGGAGTTTGGTATATTATATTATTAGTATTATTCTGCTACATCATTATTGGTATGTTGTTGTTTGTACTTTGATTTTGTTGTAAAATTGTGTAATCAAATATATATTGTAAAACAGCTTCATGAACTATTTATTTGATTATTATATTTTGTCATTCCGCTGCGAGATTCTTTTTTTCTTATTCTTTTCTCTTATTTTCTTATTTACCCCATTGACAATCCTCCCTTTTGAATGGTTTGAGTTGGACATGTGTGGTTTATTGTCGATTTAAATCGTCCGAAAAGGTGGGTCGTCACAAAATATTTCATTCGTCTTTTCAAAAATCAATATCGTGTCTATTTACCTTGGTCAAGTGTTTAGAAATCCTTGTCGACACCGTGGCGACCCACGACTTGACCAGAATTCACAAACAACTCAATAGATCAATTAGCACAATACGTTTTTATAGAAAATAACGAATACACTCTCGTGTATATAATACTCTCAAACTCATTCTAGGGTGCCACTTACCCTATATCTAATGAGCTATACCCTAGCAAAGCCAAGGTTCTTGCTTAACCTTCAGCTCTGATACCAAGTGTAACGACCTACCTTTTCAACCATCAAAAGTCGACATCAAATACGTCCACGGTATTCAAATACTGAACATCCATTTGCCGAAAAGGCAGATTGTTAGGGTTAAATAAAAGGAATAACACATAAAAGAACAGGAAAAAACAAAATCGCACAATGGAAACGACAACATATAATAAAATAAAGACAGTATAAAGTATCACTCCAAAATACAAGGTACATCAGAGTTAAAAATAAATCTTATCAACTGGACTGTTATAAATTTTTGACCTTACAATTGTTGATAGGTATATATATCATACAGAGGAAAATAAAATCCATGAGCTCCATGTCCCATCAACGACAACCTGAAAAATACTCGATCTGACTCGAGCATTATAATAAAATAACGATCGGATCAGTCTGGAAAACCAGCTTGAGAAAACTCAAGTGATAAGGTTAATTTTTAATAATTCTGTAAGACCACGCCACTAAATGCGAAATGGGTTTTTACCTCACAAGAACAACATCCATATATTAAAAAATAAGAAACAATCAGAATAATAATCCAAACAAGAAAGGATGTACATATATAACAACAAAATCCGAACTTATAGAATGGTCAAATATAATTAGACATCAAGAAGAGCTTCAGACCCTTCTCGATTCAAATTGCGAAACACAATTCAAAGGTTTGAATTAAATAAGGAAATGGAAATTTCTCAACAAATGACTAGGAGGGTGCGCCCCTTACCAAAAGTGTACTTCTAGAAATATACTTGAGAGGCACAATGGCTCTTCGATAATACCAAACCGGACCCCGCCAATGGTTACCGAGAATCTGAGTATTTCACATCTCCGAATGCATACCACCAATCCAGTCTAGAGTAGATGTGAAGATACTCTAACGGGAAAAATGCCATATAGTTAGGCTTCCACTTGAACTTTGGTTTTAGTCATTTTCGATAAAGTATAGCAGCACTCAAATAAGAAAAAAATCATCTTGAATTGACGAAACACAAAAGACAAATAGATAATCTCCAAGGTTCAAGATAGAAACGAGGAAAATGAATTTATCCAACATAACTAGGAGGGTGCTCCCCCCTTCAACAAAAAGTATACCTCTAGATAAAATACACACTTGAGAGCACACGCGTTACTCTCGGAAACTTCCAAGCTAGACCTCGTTAAATCCACAGGCATCTGAATACTTACATTAATGCATGCATGCTATCGACTTCGCTAGATGAATACGAATATATCCAAATAGGCGCGACTCATATGGTTTGGCTCCCACTCGCGCTTTGGTTTAAGTTTTTTCGGCGTTGGATAGCAATGCTCAAAATGAGCAACAAATCGTCTTAGAATGACGAAACACAATGACTAAGAGGGTGCACCCCCATTTACACGTGCTTTGGTTTTAGTCATGTTCAACAAAAGGTGTCAAAACTCAAAAAAAGTAACACATCGTCTTAGAGTGAAGAAAAACAAAGAAGATAGCAGAATCAAAATCAAGAGTCGATAAATCAATTATCGAGGATAACAAAGTGATTTGTGTATGGAAATTAAATCGCATACGCTCACCACTAATAAATGAATCAAACTTTTAAAACTTCTGATCCACACTTGGGCTTGATTTTCACATTTCAAATATTTTAAAATACTCTTTGAAATATTCTTTTAAGAGGGCAAACTATAATACCAAGTGTATTAAAACAAGTCAAAAACAAATGTCATTAAAACATTGTTTACTATAAACCCAAAACAATTTACACTTAGCTTTATTTTTAAACAATTTATATTAAAAGTTTTCTCATTTGTAAACCAGCATTTATAAATTTAAAACAACAATTATTATCCCAAAGGACAATAAACCAATTTAAATACCTTTATAAATATAAAACAATGTTAATTTGTCCCAAAGGATAACTTATATACAACTTTATAATCTTTTTAATAAATTAATCAATTATCTTTAAACACTTGTGTTAAATTAATTAATTAACTTTAAAACATTTTTATTAAATCAATTAAGTAACTTTAAAACACTTTAATTAAATCTGCTGATTTATTTTAAACTCTTTTATTAAATTAGTTAGTTAACTATTAAAACCACCATTAATTAAAATCATTAATTAAAGCCGAATATCATTAACTAAATGGATTAATTACATTCAAACATCATTAATTAAAATTGGTTATTAAATCCAAATATCATTAATTCAAAAGGATTAATTAGATTCAATCATCATTAATTAAAATGATTAACTAAATTTAAAACATCATTAATTAAAATGATTAACTAAATTCAAATCCCATTAACTAAAATGATTAATTAATTTTAAATATCATTTACTAAAATGGTTTACTAAATTCAAACATCGTAAATTACAATGGTTGATTAAATTAAAATATCATCAATCAAAATGATTAATGAATTTTAAACATCTATTTTCTAAAAATACAAGCTCAAATTCAACACACGAAGATTTAGGGAGATGGTATTCAATAAGTGACGATATAGCAAAAAATCGCTATAATGACACTTAAACAATTCAAGTAGAGGATCACAAATTATTTTAGCTAAACATCAATATAAGCAATAAAAGAATATAAATGAGATGCAGATAACGGTAAAGGAATAATAATGGCAATAAACCCCTTCGGTCTCTCTACAAATATCTCATGTAAATCATACATATGTATGTGTACTTTCGAAATGTATCGTACTGACCTGTTCGCTACGATAACACTCCAACTTCTACTTCTTATCCCTTGCAACAAAATGGATATTTATGACATCCGCTACTAGGCAGGAACAAACAATAATATATGTAGTTATATAAATTTCCAAAACAGGAATCCAATCCAAACAGTCAATCAAACAACAATATAAACTAACATCCAAGCAGGCAATAAATAATTTGTATCTACTTTATAATGTACTGATTAACCAAAAATGTGAGTTTAACTCATCGAAATTCCAGTTATTGCCGAAGCATTTCAGTTTAAACTAAAATCAAATGGGCGTTCGATTTTTAGCACTAAATTCTATTAGCTCCAAATTCAACGAAATATATTCCAACGCGAAGCTAACATTCCTATGAGTCCAACGCAACTGACCACGTCCAAATCCGACCTCATATGGAAAAGTTATTCATTTTATAAGTTATCGGATTAAATAGTATGATTAATCAACTTAATTACAAAATTAAGTTAATTACCCTACTAAAACAATTCCACCCTTCTTTCAAATTCAATTAGGTACATGACCTAACATTGAGATGCACGACGCCATGGCCGCGACTTCATCCTCTCATATCTTCTCCACCAAGCGACGAAACTTCAAACCAACAACGCCAGCGTCTCCCCCCCCCACGGCCACTCCAACCCACACCATCTAGTCCAGCTTGCCGCCCTAAACCAGAAATTGATAGTTCCAGCCCTAAAACTAGCACCCCGGTCGTGATTTCCCATGGACCGCCACTCTCACCCAAACCAACGCAGATCGATGCTCCGCCCTAAGAGCAACCCAAATCAAACGATGCAACCACCTAACTCCCTCTATAACCGCCAAAAACTACAACCCTAATGTACGATCCAACTTGTTGAACCCCTTAAATCACAGTCACATGCCCTCAAACACACACGAAGCTTGACTGTACACTCAGAATTCGGTATGGATCCGAAGAGCTCGACAAAACGATCTCAAAGATTCTTACTTTATATTTTATCATTAAGTATATTATGTGAATTTTATTTTTAAAATTTTTGTAGCCAATTTTGTTTACTGATTTAGAAAGGGAAAGCATTGATTTTGTATACTGTAAACGAGGAGGAGAGAAAGGATAAATTGAAATAAGTGAGGGAAGAATTATATGTCAAGGGGAAAAGTGATGTATGGAAGTCCACTTAAACAAAAACATCAACTTAACTTCCAACATAAGCTAAACAAATATTTCAAGCAACACATCTCCTCAAAATCAAATCGTTATAAATGTTATTTGAGAGTTTTGAATTTTTGATTTGATTTTAAAAAGGTTTTGGGAAGAGAGATTTGTGGTATTCTGTTACACAATATCTCATTCACATACGGACCGCGAATGATGTGAATAAAAATATCATCGTGTACCAAAATATGACATGATCACAAGTCAATAATAAAATACACAAATTATTTAATTCTATGAAATTTTGAAAATACCATCATTCGTCGAAAAATCGTCAAGATAATTTAGATATTTTTCAGATTCAAAATTATGGAAAAATCAATTAAATTGAAATAAAAATACGTCAATAAAATCGAATCGTTTTATTAAAAATTAATTTTCTTGTTATTTATTCAAACTATTTATTAGTGTAAATAAATTTAAAATAAATTTACCATTGCTATTTATTAATTAAAAGGAGTTAAATAAAACTTATTAGATCCATTCAATTAATATTTAATTCACAACCCAAATACTTAATTCTCAATTCTAATATCTAAAAAATATCTATATTTGAATATAAATTATTTATGTTTTTAAACATAAATTATTTAAATATCTAAAGTTAATTAAATATTCAAAATAAAAAACGATCAAAATTATGGGATGTTACACCCGTAAACCTACATCCCTTTTTATACCTTTCCAGAAGAAACTTCTCTTCATATCCTGATACATCTTATTTCCTCCAAGATGAATGGTAAACTTCGATCGATGACACTCCCTAAGTACTTCATTCCTTAAGTCTCCCATATCTAGAACACACAATCATCCCTTCTTTTTCAACCATTCATTTTGGTCAGGATAAAAATCCATCAAATCATCAATTTCAGTTCCACTTTCAAATCTTCTAATTTGTTTAGCAAATCATGGATCATCTCTTTTTTTAGAAGCAATCTTTTCAATAAATACTGCTTGAACTTCCAAGCAAGATAGCATTGCAGTACACTGACTAGAACTAGCAGTCGATCTTAACTGCACACTATAAGTAGTCAATGCGTCCAAATCTTTCCTGTCCACTAACATCGCCAACATTGCAGTATACACCTTGAATCTTTCTCCCAAAAGATAGTGTCTCCATACCTTCAAAGCGAAGATTACCGCTACCAACTCCAAATCATGAGTCGGATATCTAACTTCATATGGTCTAAGCTGTTGAGAAGTAGATGCAACCACTTTACCCCTTTGCATTAACACAGCTCCTAATCATGTTCCACATGCATCAGTATACACCACCAGATCTTGATTCCCATCTGAAACAAGGAACACAGGTGTTAGCACCAAAATTGGTCACTAACACCCTAGAATAGATTTGTGTAAAGATATTAATGAAGACAGTAAATTGAAACAAAGAAATAGCGCAATATAATTCAAAAACAACAGCAAAAAACAAGAACAACAGAATTATAGTGGTTCAGCATAACTGCCTACGTCCACTTTGAATATGATCTTTATTGCTTTTTCACCTGTTTAAATACAGACACAATTCATAAAGAGTAGCTTGAATTCAATTTGGAATAAAAGGAAATGAGTACAGAAAATGGCAGAGTCTCCCCCTCATTTTTCCCCAAAAAAGAGAATCCCTTAAACTGGACCCCTGCCCCTCTATTTATAGACAAGGATAGGCTGGATCTCCCATGCAGGCCCATGACCAAGATAGCTCGGCCCATAGCTGGTAGGTTAGGTAGACCGAACCAGGCTTGCCGACCCACACGCACTGATCCACACGTGTCGAACAACCAAGGCCGAACCACCTTGACCGACCCACCCCAAGCTTCCTTCCTTGACCAAGCCACCCATGCGACCCATATGTGCCGAACCATATACATAGGCCGAACTGCACATGAATGCCGATCCACATATACTAATCCTCCTGAGGCCGACCCACATCTACATCGAGCCACTACGCCGAAACACTACGTGCCGACCCATATTGGTCTGTCTCCCCTGACCGAACAACACGTGCCGACCCACAAAGGCCGACCCATCCACGACCTTCCATAAGAGCTATCCTACTCACACCAAACCACCATTGAACACCGATCCACATAGACATGCCGAACCACACAGGTTGCATCAATGCCTTATATCTCCAATCTCCTCCTAGTTCGAGTCCTGTCTAGCTTCAACCATATCTTCTGCAACTATCGCTTTGTAGCCGGACCAAGTAGCCGGGTAACATTTGCCCCCCAAAGTACGTCTTGTTACATACATGACGTGCTTTGAATCGAATCAAGTTAGAGTCTCCAGAATGAAATCCATCATGTTCCCTGAATAGTCGTTATCCTTCAATTTTATCCTCCCAAAGTGTCGTATCCTTCTTTGGTCGTTATGACGCTTGGTCGATTCCCAATAGTATAAATTCAGGATTGTAGTTCATCAGTGGCCATCTGTGTTCGATTCTATAGGGCTAGTAAGCTTCGGCTATCTGATCCAGTCTTTTCTTCATAACTCTAAGTGAAAATTCAATTTCTGTTGATTTTAAGAAATCGAATTTTTCGAATAAACACGTTCTAGTCATTGGCTCCCGGATGCGTTTTATATGCTTATAAGTCGTCACCAATTCCATCTAGTTTAATTGCAATTCGATTGCAATTCCTTGTTTGTAATCAGCCACTCGATGAGAGGAGACTTTAAGTTCTACATAGATGACGACCTCAGAGCTGTAAGCATGGGTGAATGGAGTATGGCCAGTTGCAGAATCATGGGTAGTTCTATAATCCCATGATGCTGTTGGGAGTTCATCCACCCATTTACCTCTAGTCTTTTCCAAACCTCTCTTCAGAATGGACTTTATGATTTTGTTCACAGCTTCAACCCGTCCATTTTCTTGAGGGCGAGCAAATATCGTAAATCTCTTTTCAATATGATGCTGACGGCAGAAGTCTTTTAAATTTAGCGCTGTCCAAATTGGATTCATTTCCAGTTATAATGGTTCATGGAAGGTCATAATGATAGATGATGTTCCAGACAATGAAGTTGATTATTTTCTTCATCTTGGTTGTGGTTAAAAGTTCTGCATCTGCCCATTTGGTGAAGTAATCAACTGCTACGATGGTGTATTTCGCACAACCTTTCAGATCGAAAAGAAGACGATGATGTTAATGTCCCCAAGTGGCAAACGGCTATGGACTAGCCATTTGGGTAATTTCCATCGGCGGGGCTCTCGGATTTTTTGCAAACATCTTGCACTCATCGCATTGTCTAGCATGATCAACCACATCTTGATTGATAGTCGGCCAGTAAACCCATAGCAGAGTATGTTCTTTGTCAAGGTTTGCCCCCTGATGTAATCGCCACATTCTTTTTCATAGACTTCACTCAAGACTCATTTGATATCATCATGGGTGATACATCGAAGCATGGGAATGGATAAACTCCTTTCTACACATGACTTCTTCTTGGATGATTTGGCATGAAGCTTTAAGGAGGATCTGTCGTTTTCCATTCCTCCATTCAGTAAGAATTCCTCACTGTAGATAGTCTTTAATAGGAGTCATCGATGACTCCTTTTCTGGCTCTGTCTCCAAGTTCTAGTCGATCTCCATCCTTCAATGCTTGGAATATTAAGTACTTCAACCGAAACAAAGTATGTCCATTGAACGTCCCTGAAACTGGCCAGCTTGGCCAGTGACTTGACTCTTTTCATTTCGTTCACTGAGCATGTGTGTAATGATGTAATACGTGAAGTCTGCTAGTAGCTCTTAGACCCGGCCGAGATAAGGAGCAAGACAATGCCCCCTGGCAAGAATAACTTCCCTAACTTTGCATACTACTAATCAGGAATCACAAAAGATATTTAAAGTTTCCACTCCAAGTTCTCTAGCAAGTTTGAGGCTGGTGGTCAAGGCTTCATACTTAGCTTTGTTGTTAGCTACAAGGAAATCAAGTTTCAGGGCGTAGCAGATCGATCGTTCCTCAGAAGTTATTAACACGACTCCTGCACCATAACACCGATCATTGGATGCTCCATCCACGTAAATTTTCCATCTGTTGGTTGTTTCTCCACTACTCTTTGAGTAGTCGTCTGATGCAGTGAATTCAGATATTAGGTCTGCTAATTTCCGTCCTTGGATAGCTCTTGGAGGGAAATAAGTGATATCGAATTGGCTTAGTTCGATATTCTATTTAAGTAGTCTTTCAAACGTCTCTGGTCGTTGTATGACCTGTCATAACGGCTGGTAGGCATAGACGTTAATGGGGTGAGCCTAAAAGTAAGAACGGATCTGTCATGATGAAATCAATAGACATTACGCTAGCTTTTGTAGCTTCAAGTCGATATTCAATGCATGGCTCGCGATAGTCGGTGAAATCACACACGCATGTCAGAAAGGGTCCAAGGGAACATATCATCATTTATTTAGAGAAATCCATCTAATTCTTTTATCATCATTGCACTGAGCTGTGATCCGATCTTCTGCACCTGTAACGGGTCACCATGGCTGACTGTAATGTCGACTGTCAACTCAGCGGGTGCAATCTCGAATTCTTTAAGTTCAGATGTAACTATTTCGCGTAACATTCAATATGAAATCTGGTTGGGACGGTCAATGTTGATGGATACTCTAGTCGAATCCTAGAGTCTTGTCATGAGTTATTAAGTCTGATAGTGAAGGGCTCTGAATGCTCTGATCTGTTATCTGCAAATGGCCAAAGATCAGGTTTAGAAGCATGTTTAAGAAAATGTCGAGTAGGGGTCAGCCTCGAGTTCCGTGAAGCTGCATAGCTGGATCTTGCTTTGAGATTGAATTCGCTTGTATATTCGAGTAATGGGCTTTCCATTCGATGCATTCATGATCCTTTACCCATCCTTCGGGTTAGAGTGATAGTCAGTTGCCTACGAGCTTAGGCATCGATTTAATGATTCTATCTCTAGGCATTCTTTCGGTCATAGCCTTGAGTAGTTGTAAACAATATATATAAGTTTCAATATTAAGCTATCGTAGCCAGTCTTTGGATGATCACACTTCTGCTCCCAGTCTTGGGTTGATAAATGTACTGCATGGACGGTTGAGTCTCGTCCTAGCTATGTTTATACCCCCACCTAAACTCCAAAGACATAGAGATGATCAGTGAATAGTCGGTTCACATTCATCCTACTTCTCGCTCTTGCCCCCAAGTCTGGGGCATATACCGATAAGTAGGAAGGCCAGCCATGCCCACTTTAGCTTTATTCTCTTTCCCATTGAATCGTGGGATCAGGTCATTTGATGGGAGGCTGAGTCTCGCCTATCCTGGATTATATTGTTGTTTTCATTCCAAGGGGAATACTTTGATGCCTCGTCAGTTTCTGGGCATAAGTTGGGTACTGGATGGTCAGCCACGTCCACTTTGGTTCATGTTCTGTAATCAGATCTCGGGGTAAAGTGGGCTCAAGTGCAGTCTGGTCATGCTCATCTAGTTTCATACTCCTCCTAACAGATCGAAGGAAGGTGCTGGAGAATTAATGATCAAGTCTTCATGGATTACTCTCCTTTCCACACTCTGGTGGTCATAGTTTTTCAAGGGACATTTGGGTCACATTCGTATGTGCTTGGTGCGGATCGATATTGACCCTCGATATGAGGTATGATATAGTCGGTCGCCTATAGCTTTGGATGTCGTTTCGATTGGTTCTATATTGAGACCTCCTTGCAGCCGTTGCCTTAAGTTGTAAAGAACTCCAAGCTAGAGCTATAATGAGCTGTCGTATTTAGCTTTTAGTGATTTGTAATCGTGCCCCCAACATTGATTTGGCCAGGCCACAAGTCGGATGGTCGAAATCCATCCTTACCGAGTAAATACTCCTTATGTCAATTTCAGGCCAAGGTTTGCGGAATAGAGAACGGTCGGAATCCACTCATCTATTTATCGATGTTTATACGCCACTCTTCATTCTGGTGACTTAGAGTTATTATTCCCCCGGTCGACTCACGCCCAATTTGTGTTCACGCTTCGATCCACTCTCCGGGGACTTAGAGATTTGTCGAACGGTTTATGCTCTAGTCCACAATCAAGGACGTAGAGATTTTCATCAAGTCATTTATACTCTAGCCTGTGCTCTGGGGACCCAGAGTACTCTAGTCCGCTTCAGGGAGTTAGAGATTTTTCTCAAATTATTTATAGTCTAGTCCGCACTTTGGGGACTCAGAGTACTCTAGTACGCTTCTGGGAAATAGAGATTTTTCTCAACTCATTTATACTCTAGTCCACGCTTTGAGGACTCAGAGTACTCTAGTCTGCTTCAGGGACTTAGAGATTTTTCTCAAATCATTTATACTCTAGTCTGCGCTCTAGGACTGAGAGTACTCTAGTCCGCTTCAGGGACATAGAGATTTTTCTCAAGTCGTTTATACTCTAGTCCGCGCTCTGGGGACTCAGAGTACTATAGCCCACTTCAGGGACTTAAAGTTTTTTCTCAAATCGTTTATACTCTAGTCCGCGCTCTAGGGACTGGGAGTACTCTAGTCCGCTTCAGGGACTCAGAGATTTTTCTCAAGTCGTTTATGCTCTAGTCTGTGCTCTGGGGACTCAGAGTACTCTAGCCCACTTCAGGGACTTAGAGATTTTTCTTAAGTCGTTTATACTCTAGTCCGCGCTCTAGGGACTCGAGTACTCTAGTCCGCTTTAGGGACTTAGAGATTTTGCTCAAATCGTTTATACTCTAGTCCGCGCTCTGGGGACTGAGAGTACTCTAGTCCGCTTCAGGGACCTAGAGATTTTTCTCAAGTCATTTATACTCTAGTCTGCGCTCTGGGGACTCAGAGTACTCTAGCCCACTTCAGGGACTTAGAGATTTTTCTTAAATTATTTATACTCTAGTCTGCGCTCTGGGGACTAGGAGTACTCTAGTCCACTTCAGGGACTTAGAGATTTTTCTCAAGCCGTTTATACTCAAGTCCGCTCTCTAGAGACTCAGAGTACTCTAGCCCGCTTTAGGGACTTAGAGATTTTTCTCAAATCGTTTATACTTTAGTCTGTGCTCTGGGGACTGGGAGTACTATAGTCCACTTCAAGGACTTAGAGATTTTTCTCAAGTCGTTTATACTCTAGTCCGCACTCTGGGGACTCAGAGTACTCTAGCCTGCTTCACGGACTTAGAGATTTTTCTCAAGTCGTTTATACTATAGTCCGTGCTCTGGGGACTCAGAGTACTGTAGTCCGCTTCAGGGACTTATTGATTTTTCTCAAATCTTTTATACTCTAGTCCGCGCTCTGAAGACTGAGAGTACTCTAGTCTGATTCAGGGACTTAGAGATTTTTCTCAAGTCGTTTATACTCTAGTCCGCGCTCTGGGGACTCAGAGTACTCTAGCCTGCTTCAAGGACTTAGAGATTTTTCTCAAATCGTTTATACTCTAGTCCGTGCTTTGGGGACTGGGTGTACTCTAGTCTGCTTCAGGGACTTAGGGATTTATCTCGAGTCGATTATACTCTAGTCCGCGCTTTGGGGACTCAGAGTACTCTAACCCGCTTCAGGGACTTAGAGATTTTTCTCAAATCGTTTATACTCTAGTCCGCACTTTAGAGACTCAGAGTACTCTAGTCTGCTTCAGGGACTTAGAGATTTTTCTCAAGTCGTTTATACTCTAGTCCGTGCTCTGGGGACTCAGAGTACTCTAGCCCGCTTTAGGGACTTAGAGATTTTTCTTGAGAGCAGTCGTATTTCCACCCGTTTGATTTGTATTTCATTTACCGTGTCGAGGCTAATGTTGTCGAATGAACGGTCGATCCACACTTGCTCATGGAATGGGACTATGCCCCCAGCATCAAGGACGAAACTTGAAAAATGGACGGTCGATTCTCGTCCGCTTGGTGATTGTAGCTCTTCCATTCAAGTCAAGGAAGGAGGTATATGATAGATGGTTGGATCACATCCATGCTGGGGTTGGATAATCAAGTCTCGCACGATTTGCTTCATATCTCTTTCTAGAAAACGAGGATAATGGATTATTGATTAGACAAACTAAGTTGCATATGTTCCAAGGTGCAGTCGTGTCCATGTATTGAGGGCGATGGTTGACGATTAGGCGGTCCATCACAGCTACTTCAAGTCGGGCTTTCGAACTACCTCTTGTGTTCCAGGTAGGAGTTGATGTGTAGATGATCAAATCACGTCTGCTCTAGTTAGATCCCGGCATCACTGAGCTTAAGGAGAGGCATATGTATTTTATCGAACTTTACTTCATGACTCGAGGAGTGGATGATCGGGCCACATTCATTCCAAGCCTTGCTTAGGCCACCAAATCAAATATGGAGGTCAATGAATGGACGGTCAATCATGTACGCTTTGTATTAGGCTCTGACCATGACAAGCTTTTCCATCTCTAGTCCATGGCCTCAAATCAAAGGCATATGGTTGATGATGAGCGGTCGAATCATGCTCGTCTTGATGAAACTCCATAGGTCCGATCACGGTCTGCGTGGATTGGTTGGCGGCCAACTCTGAGTACATGGTAACCTGCATCATTTTGAAAGTAGTTTCGTTCAAGTTGGTCGTAGTTCATAGAACAATTGAAATTGAAATAGAAATAATTCAAAGAAGATTGGAATAAATCTCATTGATAAGTGAAGCAACATTGTGTGCTCGCTATTCAACTTTGCCCCTAGCTCCTTTCAAAGGGATGTCGGCCGGCAGCAGTCCAATTGATAATCATAGTTCTTTATTGATAGGCATCGGATGTTCGTTGCCCGCCATTCTGTAGGACATGTACATACTATTGAAGCTTTCCTTTCCATATCAGCTTTTCAATCACACCTAAGAGGTATTTGTAATCGCTAGTGTTAGGATCAGTGAGCATCTTGGAATATACAACATTCCCCTGATTTTCTCTGGGCTTCGGTGGACTCTCTCGAGGTTGGTTTTCAGTACCACTCTAAGTCACGAGTCTCCAAGTAGAGGCTATCGATTGAATCTTTCAAAGAGCATATGAGTCGAATTTTGAGATCTTGGTTCGTCTACTGGAATCTGAGTCCTTAGTCAACGATCTTGTATTGTTATTTTTCCTAGTCTGCTCCACTCCTCCTCACTTTGGTTTTGATTCATTTTGTAACAGAAATGATCCATGGTCGTAGGAGGTTCTCCACCTAACTAGCTGCTAAAATATATCTGGAGGTCGACTCCCCTCAAACACGATCAGTATGATATCCTTGTTAGCATTTGGAACAAATTGCTTGGAGTCAAACATTGGTTTGCTTGGAGTCACTAAATTCGAAGTGCCGGGTCAGTGAAGAATTGTGCTTAGAGCCATCTTGGCGTTTTCCTAGAGTCATATTATCTATGTTCTCCAACCTTTGGGAGTATCGTTTGAGTAGCGGTTGCTTGTCCGTTCCCTTGTTGCGATTCAAAGGTTGCCGCTTGATCCTCTATGCCCTGGTCGGTCATAGAATTTAAGGGAAGTGGATAGAATGTTCCTTCATTAAGTTGAGTTTTGAATTAACTATGCGGAGGCACTGTGCTGCGGCTAGGGTTTGGGAATAGGGATCGGCCAGATTATTTTTTGAGAGAGGGATCGGTAAACAGTAAGGGATCGGTATACATTGGGTCGGTAACACTGGATCGGTATAAGCCGGGTCGGTATATGCCGGGTCGGTAACACCGGGTTGGTATACACTGGGTCGGTATACGTCGGGTCGGTATACTTCGGGCCGGTATACTCTGGGTCGGTATACTATGGGTTGGTAACACCGGGTCGGTATACACTGGGTCGGTATACACTGGGTCGTTCGGTGCATATGGTTCTTGAAGCGATCGACGCATACGGTCTTTGGAGCGATCGAGACATATGGTTTTTGGAGCGATCGGTATGTAAGCTTTTTTTGTGAGGGATCATATATCTGCATTGAGTGAGAGGTCGGCTATATGAGAGATTGGCTGAATTGCCTTCAGAGAGGGATCGACCTTCATATAACTCCAGTGCAAACTTCAACATCCAATCCCAAAAACTTGCGTACATCGGTGAATCCAATCCCATGGCTAATAGCTTCCTTTAGATCTCTTTCAAATATGAGTAAAATAGGAAGTTTGCTGGTAAACAACTGGATCTATCTCACGAATATGGAAATCCACTAGTAGACGATGAGATCCAATCAAGCTGAGAATTCAATTCTCGGTGAAAGCACCAAAATGTTAGCACCAAAATTGGTCACTAACACCCTAAAATAGATTTGTGTAGAGAGATTAATGAAGACAGTAAATTGGAACAGAGGAATAGTGCAATATAATTCAAAAACAATAGCAAAAAACAAGAACACTAGAATTATAGTGGTTCGGCGTAACTGCCTACGTTCACTTTGACGATGATCTTTATTGCTTTTTCAGCTGTTTAAATACAGATACAATCTACAAAGAGCAGCTTGAATTTAATTTGGAATAAAAGGAAATGAGTACAGAAAATGGCAGAGTCTCCCCCTCATTTTTCCCCAAAAAAGAGAATCCCTTAAACTGGACCCCTGCCCCTCTATTTATAGACGAGGATAGGCTGAATCCCCCGTGCAGGACCATGACCAAGATATCTCGGCCCATAGCTGGTAGGTTAGGTAGACCGAACTAGGCATGCCAACCCACACACACCGATCCACACATGTTGAACAACCAAGGCCGAACCACAATGGCCGAACCACCTTGACCGACCCACCCCGAGTTTCCTTCCTTGACCGAGCCACCCATGCGACCCATACGTGCCGAACCGTATACATAGGCCGAACCACACATGAATGCCAATCCATATATACTAATCCTCCTGAGGCCGACCCACATCTACACCGAGCCACCTAGGCCGAAACACTATGTGCCGACCCACATTGGCTTGTCTCCCCTGACCGAACAACACGTGCCGACCCACAAAGGCCGACCCATCCATGTCCTTCCATAAGAGCTATCCTACTCCAACCAAACCACCATCGAACACCGATCCACATAGACATGCCAAACCACACAGGTTGCATCAATCCCTTATATCTCCAATCTCCTCCTGGTTCGAGTCATGTCTAGCTTCAACCATATATCTTCTGCAACTATTGCTTTGTAGCCGGGCCAAGTAGCCGGGTAACAATAGGCCCATTGGTCAATAAATGTTTTAGCATCAGGAATGCCTCCTCATATTTATCAGTCCAAACATACTTCACATCCATCCTTTTTAGTTTAGTCACTGGTGCTACTATACGAGAAAAATCCTTAATGAATCTTCGGTAATAGCCAGCTAATCCAAGAAAACTCTTTATCTCAATCGCTATCTTTGGTCTCTTCCAATTATTTACAGCTTCTATCTTAGCTGGATAAACTGATGGCTCCTTTTTTGAGACTACATGACCAAGGAACTTCACTTCTTTCTTCCAAAAGACATTTCAAAAAAATTTCCTTTAGTTGATGATACCTCAACGTCTCAAGCACTATTCTAAGGTGGGTCTCATGATCTTGTTCATTCTCAGAATGTCATCTATAAATACTAACATGAATCTATCCGAATGATCTCGGAAGATCCGGTTCATCAAACCTATGAAGAAAACAGGTGCATTAATTAGCCCAAATGACATTACTAACCACTCATACGAACCATATCTTGTTCAAAACATCGTCAGTGGAATACTATGCTCTACTAACCTTAACTGATGGAACCCTGTTGCCAAATCCAATTGAGAAAATACTTTGGCTTCACTGAACTGATCAAATAAATCATCTATTCTTGTTCGATTCTTTATCGTCTTTCATTCAATTTATGATAATCAATTCATAATCTCAATGACCTGTCCGGTTTCTTTACGAACACCGCAGCCACTCCCCAAGGTGAATTTCTTGGTCTAACAAAACTTTTTCCTTCTAACTCCACCAGCTGCACCTTCAACTCTTTCATCTTTATAGGTGTCATTTTGCTAGGCGGTGTACTTATGGGTTCAGCTCCAGGTATAAGATCTACTCGAAACTCAATAGCTCGTTTTGACGATAGCCTGTTGCTGGCTCAAAAACATCTACAAACTCTTTAATGACAAAAACTCGACTCAGCACATCTTTCTATTCAATTGCACCTAACAAAGTGCAAACATCAAAATTTGAGTCCTTTAATGGGTATATAATTCGATGGCTACTATTATGGTGTCTTAGTAATATTTCCTTATCTTGACAAAATATTCTAGCATCATATTTGCTTAACCAATCCATACCCAATCTAATTCTAAAGCCCATAAAATCGAACACATGAAAACTGCAGGCAAACATACGACCTAACAACTCAAACTCTAAATGGTCACATCTTATCCAATGAGTTGCATACCCTCCTATCGGATTGGCAACCCTTAAGGAAGTAACAAGGTATGATGGTTCTATATGTAGCTTATTTTCCAAACAATGAGAGATAAAAGAATGTGATGCGCCATTATCAAATAGCAGGTATGCCATAAATCAAAAGCTTACCTCCCATTACAAGTTTTCCTTTCTCCTTTGCTGGTTGTCTCAAGGTAGCTAGTTCCAAAGCAAACACTTTTCCTTTCTTAACCTTAACTGGTTCTTTGCACTGAATCTTGTAATGGCCTATCTGGTCACAACCGAAGCACTTAATGTTCTTCCTCTCAATAACTTTCTTTCCATCTCCAGAGTGTCATTCGTTCGCAAAATGCCTTTCTAGTCACACTTGTAACACACAACATCCGTTTTTCCTTTCTTGGTAGCTCTACCCTTCTGAGCTTTTTTTTTCTGAAAGAACTTCCTTTTTCGATTCTAACCACTTTGAGTGTCCATTACTTTGTTGCCATCAAAGAAAGCAAGCATCCCTTCATTTCTTAAATCCATCTCCACTACTTTTTCATATGGATCCCTAAGATGCAGCAAGTTGCCCTCGCGAGCTCTATCTTAATCCACGGATGAACTTTTCAATTCTTTCAATCACCGTGTCAACCGTAGCATATCCATACCTGGAAAACTCCTCAAATCTTGTTGCATACTCTAACACAGTCATGTCTCCTTGCACTAACTCGGCAAATTTCATAAGCAAAGTTGACTTGGCTTTTTCAAACATGAACTCTCCTCGAACCTCCTTTTAAACTCAGCCCAAGTCAAAGTTTCCTATGGCACTCCAACGGTAACACTATTCCACCAGTATAATGCAGCTCATAACAATTATCTGGATGCCAATCTCCTCTTCTGCTCGTCATTCAGACGTAAATCAGGAAAAATCCTTTTATAATAAAGTAGTCAATTCCCTACTTAGATAGCATCCTTAGTTCCAATGAATGGCTTTCCTCAAAGTCTTGCATAATTCTTACTCAAAACAACAAAATTGTTGACAACTGAAACTTCAAGATTTTCTCCTCCAGCATTTCTACCAACTAACCCAGCAGTAGCTCCTACTTGCATCATGTTGATAAAGAACTGATACATAGCTCCCATATCCATCGGTGTTCCAACACCCACATTAGCAGCTGTTTGTCGACCTGGATTTCTCCTAGTAACCTGACATTTCCATTGGTTTTGGTGTTTCCTCTATCAAGATTCTCTCTTCCATTTCCTACCTCCATATATTACTTTCCTTAAATCTACATTCCAGCCTTAGTAATATGCAGAAGAATGGTCTAAGAGAGATGGGAAGAATAGCAATAAGATATATACTTTTGTATGTCAAATACGAGTATATTACTATAACGTTATCCCATACACCAATCTCATTCTTTAATTCATTAGGATTATGTTTTCAAAAACTCTTTTAAAATCAAAATTCTTTTAGTTTTACAAAAACCTTTGCTCTGATACCAAGTTGTAACATTCCCCATTCCGAGGCCCAAAAATAAGCGCTACTGATGTTGTAGTCAATAATAGTTTTATTATCCGGTGACAAAACGAGATCAGTTAATAGTATCATTAACATCAAAGCACATGAATATGAAAAAATTTCAAAACAAAGATTTCATTAATTAATTTCCATATTCATTACATATAATCCCAAACATTGCCCAGGTTCAGATAAAATATAATTATTACAAAATACTCGAAGAGCGACATATGAAGATGCCTCCTTGGTTGATCAGAGTAGAAAGATACAATTTCTGCCCTTATATACATACAGTAAAAAAGTCATAACAACACAGGGGATAATTAAATAAATAGACTCCTACATAATTAGCTCTGCCTCTTGCACGTCTTTGGAAGCTTTATTCATCAAACCTAAATAACCTGGAAACCTTACTCTCGAACTACTCAAATGAGTACCTGAGAGTTTAAGAGAAAAATTAAAAAAAATTGGATCAAACAGAAAGTCTAGTGTGAATAATAGTATGCCATCTCAGTTAATAGATATCTAGTGAGACCACGCCGTTGAGTGGAACGGGTTTTCTCCTGACTAGTATTCTCGAAATATGTCTTTTATAAATCAAGCACATGCAACCACAATGGTTAAACTGGACAATATAAACAATCATATGCATGCAACCTAGGTAATCATGACTAATCTGTCTAAATAAATAGTCTATCTATCCCACGCAATAGTTTTCTCAGGGTAACTACAAACCTACATGGCTGACTCAGGCCTACCAGATACATCAAATTCTCCAACTTACTATTAGAAGGAAACTTAAGGTCTTTCTAAAGCTTACTATTCCAAGGATCACTCTGATCCTAATGGTTTCACAGGCCAACCAATAACCTAACTCATCTTGTGTATTCCTTTCTGTGCGTAAACCTACTTTTAGTCTTACCCTTGGCAAATCCCTTTGCATTAGAATTTAAACTAATATCAGCTAGGGGATAACAGCTGAAGTATAGGGCATGACTCTACACCATACACATCTAGTTTCCTAATCTCTGAGTCAATTCGTCATATTATAATTTATCTAAAGATGATAAGAATAATCTTTATAGTAAAATTCTTGGCTAAATACCATTTTATATTTCCTTGAAAACATAAATCTTTTTAATTGATTTACCCTTGAAATCATACTTTAAACAAGGAAAATGTAGCCCTTTACTTTATCCAAAATGTTATGCTAAGATATATATGCCGTTATAAAATAACTTTAATGAATTTCAAAATCACTTAGAGGTTATTGAACCTCAAAACCATAGGCTATGAGACCATATATAATAAAACCACTGAATTGATAAAGTGTGGCATTGATATAACCGATATGGGATTGTCACACCCTTCTATAACGAAATCATGTTAAAGCATCTGATTTATAAAACATAAGGCCATAAGGTCAAAACTATTTACGGCTCGTATTATAAATACATATAGGTAGCCGACTATAAGCGGCATAGTTATGGGTTGCATAGCATAAAATTTTAAAACTTAGAAATATGGGAATGTCGATATTAAGGTTATGGCATCATTGTCGTATAAAACCATTGTCGAAAATAGCCTATAGAAGCATCATGGCTAAAACAAGGTGGCATAAGAATCTAGCGGTATCATTGCCTCTTTATAATTATTGTTGAAAATAGCCTATAGCGGCATCATGGCCAAAACACAACGGCATAAGAAAATAGTGGCATTGAAACCATAAGGAGTTGGTATTGAAAACTGATGGCGTTGCTGACTTCTGGAGTTGATGTCAGTATAGAAAATATGTGACATTGATATGCGGCATTGAAACATATGGTATAAAACAGGTGGCATAAAACGTATGCGACATAGAACATCAATGACATCACCAATGTCGCAGGCATCAATGTCGGCATTGATATGTCACAAATTTAGTGCAATCATTGCATACCAACAAAATTGCTATGATATGCTTCCATATATGTTAGAGATGACATGCGACATAGATGGGCTATGGCATTGATCAATAGTGCATGGCAATACCCTAATTAACATAAAAACAGTTTTATTTCTTTAAAAAGCAATATTTTTTTACTAACTCCAATTATTTGTCAAATTATAATTAGATAATAATTTTCTTTACCAAATCCTTTTCATAAAACTGCTATAGATCTGATTTCTCATTCCCAAAATAATTAGCAAACCATATAATTTATGTTAATATTTTAATATAATTATTAGGCTTTTCTAGCCTTATAAATTCACAATAATTCATAAACACTTGGGAAATATCCCCACAAATCACAATAAATCTGATTTATCATATTCTTTAATATATAAAATTTTCGAAGCCAAAAACATTATTTAATTATTTTTAATAATTAAAACCTAAAATAAACCATTTTCTTCACTTAAGAAATTCATAATATATTCATACTTGATTAGAAAATTATGAAGTTAAAAACCCGCTTCTAAAATAATGTTTCTAACTTCATATCAAAGTATAAGTTGAATGGATGTCATAAATTAGGTTTTTACTCTTAAAACCTATTAAATAATTTCATAATAAATCCAATAATTCATCAGTCAACCATATATTAAACCAATCACTCAAAACATGGCATAAAACAATCATAAGGTTTGGATTTAATCATAAAACTGAAATTAACATCCGTACTTGAGATGGGTTATCATTATTAACCTTGGTTTGATAAAGGAACTTGAGATTTGAGTTTGAATTGGTTTCCCTTCGCTTTAATCTTGTTTTTTAGCTTTTCATCACTTGAAACACCTTGTGGTGGCCCAGCCTTGTTCTCTATTTTTGTTTGTATGAATGAAGGTGGGAGAGGAAATGAGAATAGGAAGGTGTATGTTAAGGAAATGTGGTATTTACCTTTTTTTGCCCTTCTCATAAATCCTCCTTCTCATTAATGTTCTATTCAATCTTATTAGTTCATTAATTAAGGCTTGAACCATATTCTAATTATCAAATTTCAATATTCTTATGCTCTTACATTATTTTATTCAATTTATCTAATTAAATATCCTAAATAATGTTAATCAAAATTAGGGGTGTTACAGATAATCACCAGTCATCCTAATTATAACTCATACGAATATCGTCATGCGTGCATGCGTGTGTGTGCGTGTGTATTTAATCGGTAGGTGTGATTATACGTATGTGTGTGTATTACTATTTCTTCAACGACCCACCTTTTCGGCCATCGAAATTCGATACAGAATACATCCTCGGTATTCAAATGTCGAACATTTAATAGTTGGAATGGCAGATTGTTTGGGTAAAATAAAAAAGAAAAGAACAGAGAACAGAAAAAAATCTCACCGCAGAATCAATAACATATTATAACCAAGACAGTATAAAATGCCACTCCAAAATACAGAATATATTAAAGTTAAAAACAAACCTTATTAGCTAGAAAGTTATAAAATTCCGACCTTATAAACTGCTGATAGGTAAATATCATACAGCGAAAAATAAAATACTGGTAGATACACCTCCAGCTCTGTTCCAAAGAATCTATATCTCCAAAGCCAAACTGGGGAAATATACTTGGTTTGACCTGAGCATTATAACAAAATAACACCAGAATCAGCCTGGAATACCAGCGTGAGAAAAATCAAGTAATATGATAAATATATAATAAAAAATTGAGACTACGCCGCTAAATGCAGAACAGGATTTTACCTCACAAGAACAGCATCCATACCGGCAAGGGTGGAAATAAACTATAGGGAAACAAATCCAAATAAGGATGGGCATAAATAATATTAAAATCCAGACTTGAAAGAATAGAAATAATCTGAAAAAAATCCAAAATTGAATGAATGGAAAAAACAAGGTAAACTCTTCAAACTTGAACAAATGGACAGAACTAATAATTAAACATCACGAAGGGTGATAGACTCTTCCTGTCGCAATTAAAGAAAAATAGATTCGAGTTTTCGAATCAATTAAGGAAAGGAGGTTTTTCCAACAATGACTAGAATGGTGCAACCCCTTGAAGTATACCTCTAGTAATATACTTCTGAGAAGCTCATTTACCCTGTGACAGTTCTCGGAAACCTCTCAGCTGGACCCCACCAAACCTTACCGAGTATCCAAATACTTCACATCTAATAGCAGTACCGAATCCAATTTAGAAGAGATGTGAAAGTATCATGATGGGACCAACCCCATATAGCTTGGCCCTTTCTCATGCTTTGCATTTGGTCATTTTCTAGTAAAGGATATCAAAGCTCAAAGAGCAACATATCGTCTTGAACGACGAAAAATAGCTGAACCGGAAACAATAGTCGATAAATCGACTATTGGAAAAATGATTTGTGTACGAGAATTAAATAGCATACACTTATCACAAATAAATGAATTAAACATTTGAAACATTTGATTCGTACTGGTGCTTGATTTTCACATTTCGATTATTGGTAAAAACACTTCAAAAATACTCTTTAAAATATTCTTTTAAAAGGGTAAATTTAAAATACTAAGTGTATTAAAACAGGGGTCAAAAACAAATGTCATTAAAATATTGTTTACTCTAAATTTAAAACAATTTACACTTAGCTTTACTTTTAAAAACAATTTAAATACCTTTATAAATTCAAAGCAATGCTAATCGTCTTGGAAATTTTTTATAATACATTTTTTACAACTTTAAAACCACATAAATTTTCCCAATGAAAATAAACCAAATTTAAAATCTTTTTATAGATTTTAAAACAACATTAATTATCCCAAAAGATAATTAATCAAATTTACAATTTTCTTTTAATAAACAAATCAATTATCTTTAGATAAAATAGTTAATTATTTCCAAAACACTTTCATTAAATCAATAAATTAAATTTAAAACAATAAATCAATTATTTGACTTTAAAACACCTTTATCGAATCAGTTAATATACTTTAAACTCACTTATTAAATCAACTAATTAACTTAAAATATTATTTATTAAATTTGAATAATCATAATTAAAATGAATAATTAATCTCAAACATTATTAACTAAAATGGTAAATAAAATTTAAACGCAATAAATAAAAATAATTAATTAAATTAAAATAATCATTAATTAAAATGATTAATTATATTTCAAATATCATTAATTAAAATGATTTAATCAAATTCAACCATCATTAATTAAAATTATTAACTAAATTTCAAACTCTATTAGTCAAAACAATTAATCAAATTAATTAAAATGATTAGTTAAAGTTCAATATCATTAATTAAAATGAATTGATTAAATTCAAATCTTGTTAATCAAATAGATTACTTAATTTCAAAACATCATTAATTAAAATGATTAATTACATTCAAATATCGAACATTAGGATGATTAATTTAAAATCAAATATCATTAATCAAAATGATTAGTTAAATTCAAATATCATTATTTAAAATGATTAATTACTTTTAAACATCATTAAAAAATGATTATTAATTTCAAATATCATTAATTAAAATCATTAATTAAACTCCATTATCATTGATTAAAATAATTATTAAACTCAAGTAATCATTAGTTAAAATGATTAATTAAATCCAAATTTCATCAAATCAAAATATGAATAAATTTTTGATTAAATTGGTTAATTAATTTCAAAATCATTAGTTAAAATGATTAATTAATTTAAATTATCATTAATTAAAATGATCGATGAATTTTAAACATCTGTTTTATGAAAATTCAAGCTCAAAACAATTCATACGAAAGTTAGGGTAGATGATATTCAATAAGTGATGATATAGCGAAAATTCGCTTGAACGACACTTAAGCAATTTTTAAATAGATTATCACGATCAATTTCAAACAAACGACAATATAAGCGATGCAAGGATGTAAATAACTAAATATTGGCAAGAAACCCCTTGGAGTCTCTCTACAAATGATCCTTGCATAACAATGGTTACAGCCGATATATATAATCGATATGGTTTTACTACAATTGAATAAATATGTCGTCCCTTTTCAAAAATGGGAATTTTAACCAATCAAACAATTTAACTGACATCCAAGAAATCAATAATAGTTTATAACATCACAAATATGATATAATAAATTTGAATGTGAGTTAAACTCACATTGATTCCAGTTTTCGCTGAAGCATTCAGGTTTGAATTAAAACCGATCGGACGTTCGATTTTAGCCAAATATTCCACTAGCTCCAAATTTCTCTAAACCAACTCCATCGCGAAGATAATGTCAATAAGAGTGCAACGCAATAAACGACGTTCAGATCCGACATCGTACGCAAAAGTTATTCAAATTACAATTTATCGACTAATTTAAATTAATTAATAACTTAATTAACAATCCAATTACCCCATAACTCATTCACACATCCTTCTCCCCCATCTCCTTAATTACCCTCATATGCACGTACTGGTGCATAAAGAACCCAAAACCAGTAACCTTCAAACGGCAATATCTCTTTCGTTTCTCAACGAAACAATCTCTCGTTTTCGCCAACTCGTCTGTCTTCATGCGAGCTTCGACCTCGACCCCTCGGATTCACCTCCACTTGCCCTTAAAAATTCTGATCTGAAGCTCCCGTATAGGCCGTACAATATACGAAAATGGACCCAAGCGACCTGACGCCTCTAAACTTTGGCCAACTGTGCCGCAAATCCGAATCTAGCCTTGAATTCATCCATCATCGACTCCATCGACCTCAAATCAAAGCCCTAGCCTATTAACATGAATGACCTCCTCCCCAAAACATCGATGCAACCCAAATCGAGACTATAGGATCATACCTTAAGCTCATACGAATCTAGCGAATAATATTTGAGAATTTTTAGTAGAGAAACGGATTTGATTTTGATTTTTAAAAATCAAAAGGCTTCCTTTCTTAGTTTACAGGCTTGGTTTTATAAGCGAGAAGGGTATGGGTAGTATGCAAGGGGGTATGGCTGATGTGAAGGGGTATGGCTGATGTGAGGAGCATGGGCCCCAAAAGTAGGGTACATATTATTTTATGTTAAAATATCCAACACCATATACTCCAAAAGTCTCAAACTTCAATTGAGGCGTGCCGACTGGCGTTCTATACTAAATACCCATATTCTGAACTCAATTAAACTATTTTCGAGACCTAATTCCAAAGTATATGAAAATTAACTTTTTAAATCAAGTTATATTTTAAATTAATCGCATTGCGTTTTGAGCTCGCAGGACTACACAGTATGTCTAATTGTTACAAAACTTGATAGCGTACAATAATTTATTATTTCGGATCTAATGGCACTGATTTTGTCAAAATCAAAGGCAGTGCCTTGAAATGATAATTTCACATATTTATATATCGTTTTATATTTTCGATCCAATTGTCAATATTTATCTGATCTATTTATTGTTGTAAATAGTTTTACAAAATGAGTTCACCAATATTATTTCTTAATTAAAAAGAGTTAAATAAAATTATTAAATCCATTAAATTAATATTTAATCCACGATTCAAATATTTAAATGATTACAATATTTGAATTATAAGTTATTAAATTTCAAAATCCAGTTATTTAAATACATAACATTAATTAAACATTTAAATTCAAATGTTAAAAATTCTGCGTTGTTGCATTATCCCCTCTTAAAAAAATTCATCCTTGAAATTTCGAAGGTAGGGGAAATGCCTCAAAAAAAACCCTTAAACTTTTCAATAATCAATTGGTTGAAATTTGTTATCAAAATTTCAAAGTTCTTAAAATTACGGAAAATTTTGGCAGTGCCTCCTTTGTGCGGCTTAATCGGAACAACAACAAATTGCCTCTACGGGCTCCAAACTAACCAAAGAAAATAAAAGCCAAGTGGCTTCCCATAACTGGGGCATAAAATCATCAACCAATCTAAATTTCTAAATCTATTACATGACTTTTTGCGTTTGATTTATATTTTTGCAAGCAGTTTATTATCTCGATGCAATTGCAGGTGCGCAAGAAATTAGGTGGAAATCTCTTGCTTACCTGTACTTACATGATCCAAAAGAGTAATCGGGCTGCCAAAAAGCAATATAACGTAACTCTACATGTGAAAACTAGCCTGATATAAATCTATATGCATCTCTAGTATGAAATAGCTACATACAACCAACAACAATATCACAATCATATGCAACACAATTCAGAAGGTATTCTGTAATAAATGCATTGCATCCAATTATTTCAAAATTTAAATTTAGAACTAAATGCCCGGGTTTATAAATTTAAAAAAAATTCAAATTTCTCAGACGGGAATTAAATCAAATATCAAAAATCAAAATGACAAGGAAGAGGCTCCTTCTAATAAAGTATGGTGAAACTCTAAAATCAAAAACAACATGGAGCATCCAGTGGTATTCTGGTTCCTCCAAAAACAACAACTAGAGTGAATAAGTATTATTTCTTTCTCAAAATTTTCAAAATTTCTTTTTTAAAATCACCAGGATTTAGGTCCTAATAACAACAAATCAAAATCTTTTGCCTATAAATTTAAACTTTATAAACAATGGTATATATTATCAAACAATCAACTCTATCAAATCAAATCAAATCAATTAAATTCCGCAAAGGAATAAACTAACATTTTTAGTCAATCAAATTCCATAAGGTAAAAATCTAACATTTAACATTATTCAAAATGTCAAATGACTAATAAACAAATCTTAACTTGGATTCAAAAACTTCCTTGATTATCCAAAATATAGATAATTATCTAAGTGTACCATTTTGCTCATCAGGCTTTGGTTATTGCCTAGAAGATCATACAAACTCACTCGGACAAAATTGAAAGTCATACTTTAAATTTATTGGTTTCTTAACTACACCAATTTTCTAAGTCAGTTACATTTTCTAGTTAGTATTTTATTCATTACTAAAATTATTTATGAATTATTCCATAAATTTTTACCTAAGTTTTAAAAATATTTTATAAATTCATTTCTTTACTAAACATCAACTAAAAATTTACTCTAATTTATTTACCTATATAATACCCTTCTAAATCCTAAGAGTACATACAAATTTTATTTTACTTTTCACAATGTAGGTGAAGATCTACTCAAAATTTGGGTCTTTTAAAACTGAGTCAACCTCTCGACCTCTTTAACTTAGAGTGTTAAAATGGAAGATATTTATGGGTTGACCCAATCAACAAATAGCTTACATTACTTAGATGTTTTAAACAAACATATGGTTTTAATAAAACAATGTTTATCAAAACCTTCCTATCCAATTTTTTTTTACCCATTTTAAACCTGTGTTAAATTGTCCCCTATCTTATCTAAGGGTAAACTCTCATTTATCAAAACAATCTCTTATCCAAAATACTTTTTATTTTGAAAACAATTCCCTTCAAGGGAACTTAAAGATTAAATTCACGGTTTTTTTTTAGTTTCAAAAACTCATCTTTGAAAGCATACTACATATATTTTTATATGAAATAACTTCATCAATTTATTTATTAAAACTCACTTTGGGTTCATTTGGATTTGAACTCATTTCGATCGCACAATGATAAAGAGAATAATTTACTAAGTAATCAACAACGTTCGCCTAAGCAAAAATCTGATCCTCACTTAGAAGATTATTAATATTACTACAAAACTAATTGAGAGGTTTTCCTCCGAGTTATCCCAAAGAAAATGCATTCCATTTAAAATTTAACTTCCCAAAATATTCTTGCTTTTAAATACTTCCAAAAATCATACTATTTCATTTTTCAGTATCCTTTTGTAATTATTTGCATATCTTTCGTGATTTGGAATCAAAATCCTTTTTAAAACACATTTAATAAACTAAATTTATATAAAATCATTTCATATTATAATAACTCTTCCTTATTATAATATAATTATCTCAAATATTTATCCTCTAAATGTCTTATTCTACCATTAAGATTATATTAAACAACTTTTATTAAAATTTAATCCTTAACTCACCATTATTAAAAGGTAAATTTTAACGTAGCATTTTTCTCCGAACACCTTATAATCAAATTGTGAAACTTAATTCACAAAGGGGTTCATTTTAATATTCTAACAATAAATGCTTATAAATAAGATGAGCATACATAATTAGCAATCAACAAATGAGAGTCAACACTCCTAATTTAATCGAGCATGACTGATAAAATAATAGCAATAATAATTAAATATTATCATATTTAAACAAACACGCTCTATAACTGTATAAAGTTCTGAAAATTATTCCTTTATATATATAAAATATAATGCTAGGCAAAATACTTAATTTGCCAAATTTTCAAAAATCAATATCATGTCTGTTGGTCTTGTTCGAGTGTTCAAAAATCTCTATCAACACCGTGGCGTCCCACGTCTCTACCAGGATTCATAAACAACTCAATAGATAAATTAACACAATATGTTTTTATTACATTAACAAATATGCTCTCGTATATATAATACTCTCAAACTCATTCTAGGGTATTACTAACTTTATCTCTAATGAGTAATATCCTACCAAAGCCTAGGCTCTCGCTTAGCCTTCAGCTCTGATACCAAATATAACGACCTGCCTTTTCGACTATCGAAAGTCGACACGGAATTCATCCTCGGTGTTCAAATGTCAAACATTCAATCGCCGAAATGGTAGATTATTAGGGTAAATAAAAAAGAAAAGAACATAAAACAGGGAAAAAAAATTCACAGCATAATGAATAACATATTATAACAAAGACAGTATCAACTACACTCCAAAATAGAGAATATATCAAAGTTAAAAACAAACCTTTTTAGATGGGCAGTTATAAAATTCTGACCCTACAAATTGCTGATAGGTCAATATCATACAGAGAAAAATAAAATACTATGGTAGATACACCTCCAGCTCTGCTCCAAAGAATCTATATCTTCAAAGCCAACCTGGGGAAAAACACTCGGTATGACCCGAGCATTATAATAAAGTAACACCCGAATCAGCCTGGAATACCAATGTGAAAAAGCTCATGTAATATGATGAATATATAAAAATTCTGTGGCACCACACCGCTAAATGCCGAATGAGTTTTTACCTCACAAGAACAGCATCCATACTGGCAAGGGTGGAAATAAACAACAGGGAAACAAATCCAAACAAGGATAGGCATAATTAATATTAAAATCTAGACTTGAAAGAATAGAAATAGTCTGAAAAAAAATCCAAACTTGAATGAATGGACAAAATAAGGTAAGCCGTCTAAAATTGAACGAATGGAAAAAACAAGGTAAACTGTCCAAACTTGAACAAATGGACAAAACCAATAATTAAACATCGCGAAGAGTGGTAGACTCTTCCCGTTGCAATTAAAGGAAAACAAATTCAAATGTTCAAATCAATTAAGGAAAGGAGATTTTTCCCATAATGACTAGGAGGATGCATCCCCCTTGAAGTACACCTCTAGTAATATACTTCTGAAAAGCTCATTTACTCTGTGACACTTCTCGGAAACCTACAAGCCGGACCACGCCAAACCTTACCGAGTATCTGAATACTTCACATCTAATAGCGCTACCGAATACAGTCTAGATGAGATGTGAAAGTATCCTGATAGGAGCAACCCCACATAACTTGGTCCCCTCTCGCGCTTTGGATCTAGTCATTTTCCAGCAAAGAATATCAAAGCTCAAAGAGCAACAAATCGTCTTGAATGATGAAAATAGCTGAATGGAAATCGATAGTCGATAAATCGACTATCGGGAAAAATGATTCGTGTATGAGAATTAAATCGCATACACTTATTACAGATAAATGAATCAAACGTGAAACGGCCCGTACATTTTAACGGTTTTTAATAACGTAATTAATTGAATTTTTGTGAAATTTTAAATAATTGAATTTTGAAATAAAAATTTGATATTTAGATTACGTCTACTTAAACATAGCAAATGGTAAATTTTCATCAGATAATATGAAGGTTCATTTTATTGTGTAATTTTATTTCAATTCAAATCAATTAATATTAGATGATAATAAAATGTTTTCCAAACCTGAATATTTTTATATAATAAATTTGTAAATTATCTTCTGAGTGAGACGTCATATTTTGTTTCTCCAAATTTGGACTGTTATTGCTCCGTTTATCTTATTTTCGACGGATTAGCAGCATTTTCTATACTGATATCGACTTTTGATAGGATGGTCCTATCAATGATATTTGTATACCTTTTTAATCGTCTCGTCGTGCTAATTCCCGTAGTATATTCGTTTTTGTATTTCGGTGATCGTTAGGCGACAAAAACCGTGAAATGGATAGCCGTGTCGGTTACGAAATTTAAATTTTGTTTTTTTGTCTTTTCAATTTTCCACCGTGAATACTAAAGCCCAATAGCCATTGGAATTTTTTTCTGAATTCCGATCGACTTGATCTTTGGTTTTATTTAGTTTCAAATTATTTTTGGTCCATTTGCATTTCATCTCCTCTTCTATTTTTTTTCTCTGCTCATTCTTCAAAAAGAAAAAAAATGTTTGTTTCGTTCAAGCCCGGGTATTTCTCTCAGCACCATCCAAGCACGCGCAAGCTTGGCATCACCGTGCGATTCACCACTGCTCCACATCTCTTCGCCACTCACTCACTCGTCGCCAATCGGCCAGTCTCCTCTTTATCCTCCAGTTCTTCCTCCTTTTCTCTGCCGAGCTCAACAGTGCCAAGCGCCAACCTCCCCTACACATCGTCCTTCATCCTCAGGCCGAACTTTCCACTCGTCCTCCGCCCGACATAGCTACGCCATCCCCAAGGTGACTGCCTCTCCACTGTTCCTGGCCACCTCCGCCCTACTTTCACCTCTCCTCCTTGTTCTCCTCTGGCCGAAATGTATGCAGCTTGCCTCCGAGCCTGTTTTGTGGGTTGTGGCGTTGCTTGCTTGTAAGTGTATTTATATATATAACAGTTTTATTTATATATTAAGGTATACGTATATAAATATTTTTTTTTCTTTCTTCTGTTAGTATACTTATATGTTTATGTAGTATGTGTATAAATGAGTTCTGTTTTTTTTAGATCTGTTATTTGAAAATGTTATATGAGTTGTTTATATATATATAGCAATTTATAACATCAGAGCTTGGTACACTTACTGTATGAATATTTATAAGAGAAGTATATAAATATTATATATCAAAGTAGCTGTACTAGTTTGTTTAAAATATAAGTATACTAAAGAGATACCTATGAATATTTTTGTTATATGTATTATATAGAGAATTGTTTGACTTTAGGAGAAAAATAGATATGATCAGTCTACTAATATATATCTATATTGATATTTTTATTGAATTTTGAATTATAATGTATTTATATATTGGGTTATATGAGATATGTATGGTCTGGAAACTCAATTATGTCAGTATTGTAACTTAACACATGATTTTATATTAGTTTATTTATATAAATATATATATATATATATGCAAGTTATATATCGGCTGATATATTAATTATATATATGTGTATTATTGATTTCAAAGTATATATATAGTTTATATAAGATCTGTTGTCTGAAATGTATAATCTATTGTATTGAAATTATATTTTTCCAGGGCTTTATATATAGGTTAGTTATAATGTATGGTTGCTGTTATATATTAGTATATATATATTTCATATAAAGATACAGTATATATGAGTTTTATATAAGTTTATATGGATAAAGTAAGTTTATAATAGTTTACTTTATGATATAAGCTATAGGCTTCACATATATGTGTATTCATATATTTATTTTTATGTTTAAGGAATTTCAATTTCGAATGTTGCATTAAAATATGGTACTGTAAAAATATATACATGCTGTGTTAAGATGAAATGAGCAATATATATATAAGCATTGTTTTTAAATATATTATGTATATATGTTGATTTTAATATATGTGTTTTAATTTGAAGCAATGGATTTTGAAATACACATATATTTTATTTAATATGTGTTTGAAATATGATTATATATATATAATTATATATAAGTTCACTTATACCATTTATCTTCATCAATCCAGTTCTAATTTGATTTCGTCAATTCTTATTTATCAGCTCTGTTTGTCGAATTCGTGACCATCTAGCTTTGCTTTGAAATTCGTGCTTGGATTCGAAACTTATCTCATTCTAGTTCATCTCTAGCCTCGAAAGGTGAGCAATCACTCACGACTAGCGTTCTTATTTTTATTAAATTTGATTTCAATTGAAACGACAATTGAAATATGATGCTGTTAGTTATTTAACTGCAATATATATGATATTATCTATATCTGTTCACTTGTGACATCTGACACCATGATCTGTTAGTTATTTTATCACTGATGATATATGCATGTTGCTGATTGTTATATTATTATCATATATGTTATCGCTCTGCAAGTTCTCTGTTAGTATAGAATTCCCTATGGGTTGAAATGATACATACCCGAACGATCTTGTAGAATAGGAGAAAATCGTTGTGGGTTGAAATGATAAACCCAAGCGATTTTCATTGAATTGAATTTAGGATTGTGGGTTGGAATGATATATACCCGTATATATATAATTTACGGATTGATATGACAAAATATCGGTATCACTTGACCATGGGATAGAAAATTATATACAGACACCGTTGGTCTACACATATATTTTTGAAATGATTTCCAAGGTTTTAAAGGAAATATATGCGGTTCTAATAAATATTGATCTTTAATTATTTTTTATATATATAAATGTTATTTTTATAAAGATTTAAATTTAGATTTTTAAAGTTATATAGTTGAAAATTTTAAATTTATAAGTTTGTTTGGAAGATATAATTGTTAAGATTTGTTAATAATTTTTACTATTTTAAAATATATATATTAAGTTTTAATATAAAGTAAATTTAATAATAATATTTAATTTTAAAAAAAAGTTAATTTAATTAGTATATAATATGTTTTTAAGTATTTATTCAAATTTTTATTTTAAAAGATAGGTTTTTATAAAAAAAATTAATAAATTGACGTTGGGAAGATAAATTTAAGTTGATTTGAAATAGTATTCTTTTAAGAAATATATTAAAATAAAATCGATTTGAAACTTATTGAATTTGAGATTTTCAAGATATGATTTTATAACTTGATTTTGATTTAAAGCGATTAAATGAATATTTCAAGTTTAACTAAATTGAAGGGAATATTTAGTTTATTTAAATTGTAATTTAAGGCTTTATTTAAATGATATTGAATTGACTAAGTGAATATTTTCAATATTAAATAATGGTAAAGTTGAATTTGAAATATAAATGAATTTATCAAAATTGAGTTATTGTAAATGTTTGAATATTTAAAGTTTCGAAAAACCTATTGAAATCAAAATGGTATGATTTGTAGTTCAAATCTATATTTGAAATCGATATAAATTAATAGTTTATTGAGATATTGAATTAAGTTGAAATGTGTGAATTAAGATTGAATTAAATTGAATTTTGGTATTCGAGTTGATTTGAGTCGATTGGTGAAATTTGAGAAAAACTATTTTAATATATATATTATTTTAATATAAAACTATTTTAACTTATAACTATTTTAATACACTAACTATTTTATTTTATTAACTATTTTATTTTATTAACTATTTCTATATCTAAACTGTTTAAGTGGGAAGTATTATAATTTCAAACTGTTATAATTTCGAAAGAGTTATAATTTTGGAAAGTGTTATGATTTTGAAAATGAATATTATTTTAAGTGAGAAATGATATCGTATTGATATGGTTTTGAAATGGATATGATATTTTGGTTTTGAAGTATGACATTTTGAAATGACCACGGTGTTATAATAACGTTTGGTTGTTCAAGAAACCGGGATCGGTTATTGTCATACTCTCTGCCAATACTGAAAACCACTTTAACAACTGTGTACGGTGGAGATTATGGTACTATATAAACTATGAGAATATATAAAGTGTGTTAAGAGGGATATGAGTAGCGCCTTAACGCTATTTTAATACTTTTACTTTACTATAGACATATTATAATAGCATATATTACTACATAATAGATAGTTCCACGGATCCTTAAAGGATGGGTATCCCAAACATCCTTTGAGTTACTTGTATTTCAGTTGATATTTCACTTGAGTTGGATTTATTGATATAAGAATGTTAATCCTGACTCGAGTGTTTTGTGTTTTTCTTTACGCTCGGGTCAGACTGAGAGTCACAGTATTCGACTCACCTTTGGAGTTAGAGCTTCGCTTGGAGATCCATCTATCGATCCAACTTTCAATTATTCAGTAGATTCCAGCGATGTATTCAGATTTTGTTATTGACTACTGTATTGAGATTTCTATGTATTCGAAACTTCTGTTGTATCTTATTTGAATATAGTAGCTTCATGAACTACTATTCTTTTGTTTCCGCTGCTTATTGTTCTATTACTCTGTGTCTGTGATTCTGTGGTTTATTTATTTACTGTATATGCTGAGTTTTGCGAAATATAAATTAACAATCTGATATTTTGAGCAATTCAAGTCCGACATTTGCGGATGCGAATGGTTGAAAATACCAGGATGTAACATGTGGTATCAGAGCTCTGGTTTTAGGCAAAACTTATCAAATAAATTAAATTAAATTACGGAATCACTTTCGTTCGAGCTTGAATCTCTTCCTCTTTGACTCGGTTTCTTTTGAAACTTTGGAACTCTCCCATTTGTTCTGAAATCCACTCTTATCTTTCCTATTCATGTTCTTCTCGATTCTGGAGCATCCCATAGCTCCACTATTTAATTTAAAAGGGGTGAAACTCTTTTACAGCAACATTGATTCACTATAGATTTCTGTATCCTCGTTTTAGATGTTGCTATCTTTTAATATGCCCGAATTCTATCTCTTGCGATCGAATTCCGATTTGACTCTGAATTCTGCATTGATCCCATTCTTAAAGTCATGGTTGACCCGGTTAAGGTCGCCCGCGATTAATACAAGGCTATCTATCTTCATCTTTTGTAATTTAATTATCATATCCTCCTCCCGAGTCCGTTTTCGTGATTTGAGTTCTCTTCGATTAGGACTCCTCTAATTTTGAATCTCATATGGCTTTTCATACAACGAAATTTATTTTGAAATTTTTTTTATTCTTGTATAAGACAGACTTTATATAAGTACAAGGTGATTTTCAAAACTGTTGATTTTGGAAGGTATTCGATTTGAAGAAATAAACCTTATATATATGGAATTTATATAAGAATGATTTGATATATTCGAGATTATTGATTTTGGAAAGTACTTTGTCTGAAAATGAAATCTTATATATAATGGAATTTATATAAGTTTGATATTTGAAGCTATGATTTGAAAGGGTATTATATATGGTATATTATATTTTGAAGTAAGAGGTATGGGAAGTACCCTCTGCGAAGAAGTATAGTATGATATGCTTCAACCCAGATGGACTTGGGGAATCTAGGAATGGATTCGACCGATAAACCCTAATGGACTTGGGTGAATTCAGAAATGGCTTCAAACTGATATGGTTTTCCGGACTTAAACTCATGAGTTCCTCGATTTTTGTTTTCAGGGTAGATGGTTCTTTAGTTTACCCATTGGAGGCGCTTTCGGTCCTGGGATCTGTTGTTTATGGATCTTCCGGGAAGGAAGTGCATCCATTGCGTAATGCATTGAATCAGCAGCGTACCACTGCAGCACGGGTTGATGGTCCCTTGTTTACAAAATGGCTACGATATTTTTCTAGAATCCGGAAGGTGGAAGGATTTTCTGGAAAGTTTGGTGCCCATTGCGTAAATACTGGATCAGCAGCGGGCCACTGCTATCGTATTATCATCATTTGACATTGGATTTTGAGCGGTACTTCTCATACCTATTTTTTAAGTATTTTTCACTGGGTGTTGAAACAGGTCTACTAAGTACTTGGAGAATTCTAGCCTTACGCCTGATCAACGCATGGCCAGAGTCTGCAAAAACGAGGATAAACCTGTTAAGACATCGAGTTATAAAAGTATTTTGATAAAGTATTATATAAAGGATATTTCGATCATTTTTTTTTCTTTCTAAATAATTTAAATTGTTTAAAATATTGTTTATTTATATACTACATGGTTTAATAGTAAATTATTAGTGTTGTAAATATTTTAGAAGTTAAAAAAAATTAAAGTAAATGATTATTGATTTATTAATAATGTTTGAAAAGTATCTTGAGATAAAATTAATAAATTTATGAATTATGGATTTAATGTTTTCAGTAGCTTCTTTGTAAATATCAGTAATAATGTAAATAATTGTTTTCAAATAGTTTACATATATTTATAAAGGTGTTATTTAAATATTTATATGGTATTTATAAATGAAGTAAGAAATTTTACAAATGAGTTTTGAAAAGTATTAAAGTATTAAAGATAATTGATTTGCAAATGAAGCTTTCAAATGAAAATTTCAAGTAAAATTTATATAAGTTTCTTTGAATGTATAATTTAAAGATATTATATAAATGGAAAAAAAATTGATTTGCAAAGTTTATTTATAGTAACATACTTGATAAATAAATTTGAATCTCTATTTTGGAAGTATAGTTTGGAATATTTACTTGATTTCGAAGTACTAATAGTAAATTTATTGGTTTATTTACTGTTTGAAATTTTGTATTAAACTATAGTAAATGTTTTTCCATGATTTGAATATTCATTTTAAACAAGTGTGTAAAATTAATTACGAAGATATGAAATTTTATATTTTGATTTAGAAATTTAAGGTAAGATTTGAAGTATACTATTAGTTTCAGTTTAATAATCTCTAGTTTATACTTATTTTAAAAATAACGATTCTAATAAATTATCGGATTTATGGAACTTTATTTTAAAGCTTATTATAATGTTTTGATATAAATTTCTAACATTGTTTTAGACTTTTGAAAAATCTTTGCATAATGCTATGAGGATGTTTTAAATATATCTTATATTTTTACTAAGTGAATGAGGTTAAATGTTTTAATTGAATTTTTTTAGATATATTGAAATATTTCTTTTCTCTTTAAGGGCGAATACCAAAAACTTAAAAAAAAATATTCAATAACCGAATTAGGTTATAAACTTAAGTAAGGCAATAGAAGCTAAAGTAATATTTTATGAAATGATTCATTAATGACTTAAATCTTTAATGGAAAACAAATTATGTAAGTGATTGATCTTTATATAAATAAGTGAATGTAAATCAATTTAAAACTAAATGAAATTTTTATGATCTGGATTGACAGTTTGAACTAACAAATTTGAATCGAATGACTATTTATGGATATAATAAAATGGGTTTAACCAAATTATTGAATATTAATTAATTTAAATTGAAATTTATATAGTTTCAAATTAATGGTTTTATTTTGTTTTTCACTCTATTTTCTTTTGGTTGTTTCTATTCTCCTACCTCGTTCCTTTTCGGGGATGAAAAGTTTTGAGTGGGGGAGAGTGTAAAGAACCGTAACTTTTAACGGTTTTTAATAACGTAATTAATTGAATTTTTGTGAAATTTTAAATAATTGAATTTTGAAATAAAAATTTGATATTTAGATTACGTCTACTTAAACATAGCAAATGGTAAATTTTCATCAGATTATATGGAGGTTCATTTTATTGTGTAATTTTATATAAATTCAAAGCAGTTAATATTAGATGATAATAAAATGTTTTCCAAACTTGAATATTTTTATATAATAAATTTGTAAATTATCTTCTGAGTGAGACATCATATTTTGTTTCTCCAAATTTGAACTGTTATTCCTCCGTTTATCTTATTTTCGACGGATTAGCAGCATTTTCTATACCGATATCGACTTTTGATAGGATGGTCCTATCACTGATATCTGTATACCTTTTTGATCATCTCGTCATGCTGATTCCCGTAGTATATTTGTTTTTGTATTTCGGTGATCGTTAGGCGACGAAAACTATGAAACGGATAGCCGTATCGGTTACGAAATTTTAACTTTTGTTTTTTTGTCTTTTCAATTTTCCACCGTGAAGTCTAAAGGCCAATGGCCATTAGAATTTTTTTCTGAATTCCAATTGACCTGACCTTTGGTTTTATTTAGTTTCAAATTTTTTTTGGTCCATTTGCATTTCATATCCTCTTCTATTTTTTTTCTCTGCTCATTCTTCAAAAAGAAAAAAATGTTTGTTTCGTTCAAGCCCGAGTATTTCTCTCAGCACCATCCAAGCACGCGCAAGCTTGGCATCACCGTGCGACTCACCACTGCTCCACATCTCTTCGCCACTCACTCACTCGTCGCCAACCGGCCAGCCTCCTCTTTCTCCTCCAGTTCTTCCTCCTTTTCTCTGCCGAGCTCAACACTGCCAAGCACCATCCTCCCTGACACATTGGCCTTCATCCTCAGGCCGAATTTTCCACTTGTCCTCCGCCCGACACAGCTACGCCATCTCCAAGGTGACTGCCTCTGCACCGTTCCTGGCCACCTCCACCCTGCTTTCACCTCTCCTCCTTGTTCTCCTCTCTTGCCGAAATGTATGCAGCTTGCCTCCTAGCCTGATTTGTTGGTTGTGGCATTGCTTGCTTGTAAGTGTATTCATATATATATAACAGTTTTATTTATATATTAAGGTATACGTATATAATTTTTTTTTCTTTCTTCTTTTAGTATACTTATATGTTTATGTAGTATGTGTATAAATGAGTTCTGTTATTTTTTGATCTGTTATTGGAAAATGTTATATGAGTTCTTTATATATATATATAGCTGTTTATAACATTAGAGCTTGGTACACTACTGTATGAATATTTATAAGAGAAGTATATAAATATTATATATCAAAGTAGCTGTACTAGTTTGTTTAAAATATATGTATACTAAAGAGATATATATGGATATTTTGGTATATGTATTATATAGAGAATTGTTTGACTTTAGGAGATAAATAGATATGATCAGTCTACTAATATATATCTATATTGATATTCTTATTAGAATTTTGAATTATAATGTGTAACGACCCAGAATTTCTGTCATTTGAAATTCAGATATTTAGTTGATTTTAAATATTAACAAGTGAAATTTGTAAGCTGAATGAATTAAAATTCGAATATAGTGATTTAATTGGATAATTAAATTGATAATTTAATATTTGAAATTCTAGAAATAATTAGAAATTGGGTTTAACGTAATTAAAAATGATTTATAAAGTTATATTAAATCATATTGGAGTTAGAATGATGTTATAGAACTTTTAAAATTGGATTAAAAGTTAATTTGTTGAAAATTGAATATTTTAATATTTAATTGACGAGTAAAAATGACCATTTTTCAAACAGTCTCGGATTTCGACGAAACTAGTTTCATCGGATCCGTAATGTGAAATTATTGTATGGTTTCAAATTTCGTGTCAATCGGATTTACGGTTTGTTCAGGGCAAGCCAAAACGCATAGAAATTATTTTAAATCGATTTAATTTAAATTGATCGTTTATTTCCGTAACTCACACATATGATCGAATTGACCTCCGAAACACATTCCATTGTGTTCGGAATGCGGGTAAAACCTTAGAAATGCCTGGCGGCATGTCTCATTCGGAGTTCGTTCAAAAAATTTGTGAATTGGTGAATTTAATAATAATATAATTAGATTTATACGTATATATACGTTTATTCTTGGCCAAACCCTAGAGATAAATCTCGTGGCCGCCGTTCTTAACAATCAATGGCCGAAACCCTTCGATTTTCACCTCAATTTTTCTCCTCATCCACGCAATAATTTCGAAAACTCCCAACTGCATTATTGTAGAGCGTGGTTGGATCTACGTATCCAACGATAGGTTATCGCAATCATCGTCGAGGGTGGCCAGAAATTGTTTGGGAAGGGCGCACGTTTGCACGCATATCTCAGGGAAGTGGAGCTGCGGAGTTCCACTAGGGTCTGGGTGATGATGGTGTTCGCCTTGCTCTTCGCCGTGAAGTTCCCCGATTGATTTATTATTGAGAGTTGTGGTCGCGGCATTTAGGGTTTTGGAGGCGGCATGGGTTCGTTTGAACTGGAAACGTGCATTTGGGGAAGAAGACTAGTGAGTGGCCGTGATTGTCTTTCCAGAATGAACGGCCAGATGTAATAATAAAAAAAATTCTTTTATATAAATTATATTCGAAACTTTGAAATAATGTATCTTGTTCATACATTGTTAGAATTCGACGAAACAGGAAGCGTCGGAATCGCATCAGCAAGCAGCACGCTATGGTGCAGATCTGGGATCGTTCTGAGCAAGTTAAAATTTTTGTGTTAAATCGAACGTGCTCGATTTAATGTAAAATTGAATGCTTGACATTTTAAAGCAAAGGTGAGAACTTCTCACTCAATCGAAATTGTTTCGATTTAAATTTCAAATAGTTAAATTTAAAATTGCTTGATTGTGTGTTTGGATAATGATTGATGATTGGTTGAATTGAAATAGACCCTATACGCCGCATATTAAGAGGAGGTTATTATATTAAAAACATATACCGCGATATTCCACCTTGAAGTGGAATTGGTATTATATATGTATTTGGAGTTGATTTCCCGCATTATATAGCGGATGAGACCCTATTGCGCCGCATAATAGCGGATAATATTTTATAAATCCCATATACCGCGATATTCCACCTCGAAGTGGAATTGGTATTGTGCTAACATCTGTGGATACAGGGAAACAGGTTGGAGGGATCCAACTGGATTCCTCAAACATTTGAATTTGTTTCATATGTTCTGTGTTGTGATTTGTGATCTATTTATCTATGATATGAATATCTATGATCTGTGAATTAAAGATAAGCGTTATAGTTTATACCGCTTATCAACTATATTTCCGTGTTCTGAACTGTGATGGTTGAATGTTGTTGCACTATTGTGTTAAACCCTTGGACTACACAATACACACACCAATGTGGATTTCACGTGGAAATCGGTTAAGTCATAGATTTTTAACAATTCTAAAGATTGAATTTTTGAATCCAAATTAGTTTTGGAAATTGGAATTGAAAGTTTTTGAAAATGAGATTCAAAAATAAGAGTTATTTTAAATAACTTAATAAAAATTGGAATTTAAATCATTTGATTTAAAATTTGAATTCAATATTTTGAAATTGAATTCAATAATTTGGGAATTTTGGTTTAAAAGATTATGCAAGTATAAAAGGTGTTTATATGGGTTTTTAACTATTTAAAAATATGGTTTTGGAAATTTAAATTTAAATCCAAGATTTGTACTTGGATGGCTTTAACCTGCGTAATTGTAACCAGTTTTTCCCAAAACGAAAACTATCTGTTTTCAAATAATAATAGCTTTCATAAAGTGAAAAGATTTCCAATTTGTATCGAAACATTTCAAGTTGAAATGAAATTGTGAATAGTTTGGAAAAACCATGAATTAACCTTTGTGAAGATGATTAAGCTTTATCTTGAAATCAAAGAAGATTTTAAAAGGTGTATCTTTTATATTATAAAAGACTTGAATTGTGAATAGTTTTGAAAGCTATAAGTTAAATCTTGATTTAAAGATTTAATGGGTTAATCCAATTGAAATGGGAAATGATTTGGGAATCTGTGAATGAATCTTTGTGAAATTGGGTGAACTTTGTGAAGTAAATCTTTTTGTTTAAAGATTTAAAATGGTAATTTGTTTAAACCAATTAAAGGAAAGGATTTGGGTAATAAGTTGTGACTTAATTGAAATCCCTATATCCATATGTTTTAAATATTGTGCTCACTATTCGGTTTAGCCGGGAAAGGACCTTTGTGTCATATAACCCATTCCGAATAAGTGATATGACGATATGGATAACAGTTGAAGACCGGTGGTGAAGACCGGGTATTTGTGAAAAAGATAGGTGACCTATTGATTATCTCTGCACCGTTAGCTAAGGTATAGAGATTTCCTTTGTGATGGGAAGTTTGATCAGGATTGTGAATACCCGGATTGCAAGGGCTTCTTCGGAAGTGCCTTCGGTTCTGTTCGAACCCGGAACAGACTTGTATGGTTACATGTCTGACATTACACTTTGAGATATAAAGCAGATTTCTTTCAAATACATTTCTGTTGGTGGCGGAGAATTTATTCTCTTAGCTTAACACCCTTCTCTGAGACGTACGAGCTCAGAGGTTATGTAGTTGAAGGTTATCAGCGATATATTCCCAATTTGGTCGTGTGGCATGCTGAGTGTTGCTGTGTGATGATTATTTATTGATCATTTGTTGATCAAAGCGTGGCTTTGTGAAAAAGCGTAGCTTTAAGGACGAGACCTCTTCGGACCTCACAACCCGGAAATGGTCGAAACAGGAATGATGCGGCAAGGTTATGAGGGTCGCTCCCTTTAGAGTATGTCATTTCCTTCTGGAAAAGGGTGGTATCAGGTATGGAGCCCTGGTATTTAACCTATGTGGTTACTCCAATCTCATTTACTGTGTGATTGTTGTTTTGTTGAGACGCCTTGGATAAAGGTCCCAAAGGACCAGGGGGTGGCATATTCGTGTAGTAGTTACCTAGTGTAAGGGGTAACCCGGCCTTGTGTTGGCAGAGAGCTAGTTAGTTCTCGGGACGTCCATCCAGAGGTGTACCCATTGGCAGTAGGAAGTTCCTTAGCCTGACCATTTGTTGGAAATCCAATTCCCAATACGAATCTTGTACGGTTTTAGTTGTAGAACCTGCCATTTACTTATGGTGGTCACCACTGTTTAAATGGTAGCTATAGTAGGCATAGTTCGGAATGTCTATGCTGGCTAAGATTAATATTATACTTTCGAAATGTTTTTATGCACTATGCACTAATAATAATATCAAATCAAATGATTTTGCGTAGTAAGCATGTTTGACTATCATAAGGAGAAATCTCCTCCAATTCTGCGTTTGCATTGTATGTGTGGCGGGAGGCCTTATGGTAGTTTCATTTTCCAAAAGCATTGTGGATGTCTTTTACTTCCTTTGTTGTTGTTGTTTTAAAGATAATAACTGTTTTAAGTTCTCACACCAGTCCCATGACTGACATGGAGTTCATTGTTCCTTTCCTAAACTCTGGGTGCCCATAATTTTCCACACAGGCAGCCTAGAGTCAGGTTATCAGGTCATTCTGGATTTCAGGAGGCTTTGGAGCTCAAGTGGCGAGCTGGATGGCGAGACACAGCATTTGTATATGATATTATCTTTTCCACTGTAAAAATTCATTTGTAACGATAAGTTCATATAATTGTCCAGTTGTGTTGTATATTTTTGTTGTAAACTCTGATGATGATGTGATGTATAAACTGATATAGTTCTTTGATTTAAAGATTATTCATTTATCTTTTATATTTTGTTCCGCTGCGATATGTGAGATTCTGATATTGTTTCTGTTGCTTCTTCTTTCTTTCTTTCTGTCTTCTTCTACCTCTTCTTTTTAACCATAACAATTCGGTTTTCCGGCATTCGATTGCTCAGCAGTTGATACAGTGGACGTATTAATGTCGATTTTCGGAAGTCGAAAAATCTCAAACCGTTACATAATGTATTTATATATTGGGTTATATGAGATATGTATGGTCTGGAAACTCAAATATGTCAGTATTGTAACTTAACACATGATTTTATATTAGTTTATTAATATAAGTATATATATAGGCAAGTTATATATCGGCTGATATATTAATTATATATATGTGTATTATTGATTTCAAAGTATATATATATAGTTTATATAAGATCTGTTGTCTGAAATGTATAATCTATTGTATTGAAATTATATTTTTCCAGGGCTTTATATATAGGTTAGTTATAATGTATGGTTGCTGTTATATATTAGTATATATATATATATATTTCATATAAAGATACAGTATATATGAGTTTTATATAAGTTAATATGGATAAAGTAAGTTTATAATAGTTTACTTTATGATATAAGCTGCAGGCTTCACATATATGTGTATTCATATATTTATTTTTATGTTTAAGGAATTCCAATTTTAAATGTTGCATTAAAATATGGTACTGTAAAAATATATACATAATGTGTTAAGATGAAATGAGCAATATATATATAAGCATTATTTTTAAATATATTATGTATATATGTTGATTGTAATATATGTGTTTTAATTTGAAGCAATGGAACTTGAAATACACATATATTTTATTTAATATGTGTTTGAAATATGATTATATATATATATAATTATATATAAGTTCACTTATACCATTTATCTTCATCAATCCAGTTCTGATTTGATTTCATCAATTCTTATTTATCAGCTTTGTTCGTCGAATTCTTGTCCATCTAGCTTTTCTTTGAAATTCGTGCTTGGATTCGAAACTTATCCCATTCTCGTTCATCTCTAGCCTCGAAAGGTGAGCAATCACTCACGATTAGCGTTCTTATATTTATTAAATTTGATTTCAATTGAAACGACAATTGAAATATGCTGCCGTTAGTTATTTAACTGTAATATATATGCTATTATCTGTATCTGTAACGACCCGTAAAATATAATGGTTTTAAAAGTATATTTACCTGGAAATTTGTGAAATTTTAAACAATAAAATTTGAAATAAAAAAAGTTATTATTTGGAATACGTCTATTTAATCATAGCAACTGGTAAATTTTCATCTGATAATATTGAAGTTTATTTTTTTGTGTAATTTTATTTCAATTCAGATCAGTTAAAAATTGATGATAATAAAACGTTTTCCAAACTTTAATATTTTTATGTAATAAAATTCTAAATCATCTTCTGAGCAATTCATCATTTTTCATTTTTCCAAAATTTGGACTTCTGGTTCTCCGTTTATCTTATTTCTGTTAGAATAGCAGCATTTCTAGTACTGGTTATCGACTTTTGATCGGATGACCGTACCACTGATATCTGTGTACCGTTTTGATCGTCTCGTCGCACTGATCTCTACGGTATATTCAACTCTGTATTTTGATGCCCGGTACGCGACGGAGACGATTGAACAGTCCACTGCACCGGTACCGCATTCGTGACTTTTTAATTCTCTTTACCCGTTCAAACTAAATCGTGCACTCCAAGCAACATTAAATGGCGTTAATAATTTTCTGCTAAAACATAGCTCCTGACCGTTGGAATTTCTTTTATATTTTTATTGATATTCGTTCTCCTCTCCTCTGTTCGTTTGCTAAGCAAAGAAAAAAACTTTATATTCCTAAACTTGTTCATATTTGCCTGTTTCCCTTTTTTCTTTTTTTTCTGCCATTCCTTTTCTTCCCAAAACTTGTAGCCTCCGCCTTCAATACAACCCAACCACCAAACCCGATCTGCTCCTCCGTCTCTGCCCTCACCACCGAGGCCATCACCATCTTCCTCTTCTTTCTCCGCTTCCTCAACAGCCTGCGAGCAACTCCAAACACCCCACCGACCTCGCCCTCATCTCACCAGATCCACCGCCCATCCCCTCCACGTTCGGCAGCCCTACCCAGCTCCTCCTCCTTAGCCTTGCCGCTCTTCAAGCCTCCGAAACCCTAACCACTCACCCCTCTCTTTCTCTCGACCTGCCGCACCGCTGCCAGCTTCGCCCATCCTCCCGCAACCTCCGCCACGTCAGCACTCGGCAACACCACCACCACAAAAACCCGAACACTCCCACCTTCACCTTGTTGCCCTAGCTTTGCCATCTATCCCCTCTGTTCTCGTAAGTATATATGCTAGATTATATAAATTTGTTTTAATGTTAGTTAGTTCAGTCACAATCAGCAAATATACATATATATATATATATAGGTTATATAATCATATTGAGTTATATAGATTTTGACAGTATTGGCCTAAAATAGTTACTTTTATGTATAGAATCTGATTTTTAAAAACGTATTTAAGCTTCATGTTATATACGTATGTTCATATTTTTGTATAGATTTCAATATACAAGTATAATATATGTACAAGCACCTTGGTTTCCAGAAATTGTATGCAGATCTTAAATTTAATACATTTTGACATCTGGAATTAAAGATATATGTTCGTTGATAAACGCAATGTTGTAAAAGGCTGTAACATATGTAAGCTTTTACAGTTTATATATATATATTAAAGTATATAAAGTTGGTTACTATATAATATATTCATCTCAGTTGTTTATTTGATTTCCTGAGTTGTTTTCGAGATCTGACGCATATTAACAAGTTAAGATTAAAATTTGTTTATTTTTAAATCTGATTTTTTGAGATATAACATATATAGGTTGTTGAGTTGTGATGTACTATAATAAGACATGTTATGTCGATTGTGTTATAAACGTTTATCGTAAATTATAATAAGCCTGCATGCATATATTGTAAATATATACTTTTTGATTTATTTGTTTATATATGTTCTGAGTTGTAAACTATTATCAGTTATATATGATAGATATTTTGTTTTAAATTATGAGTTTATAAGTATATATATAAGTGGTTACTTCAAATTTTATGATGTATATATGTTGATTTTAATATATGTGTTTTAATGTAAAACAATGGTTTTGAATTTCATATATGTTTAATTTAGTATATGATTAAATTTATAATATGATGTTATAGGTATATAGTTATATATATAAGTTAACTTATATAAATTTTCTTCATCGATCCAGTTCTGATTTATTTCGTCTATTCCTATTTATCAGCCCTATTCGTCAAATTCGTGCCAATCTTGCTTTGCTTTGGAAGTCGTGCTTGTATTTGTAATTCATTCCATTCTCGTTTATCTCTAGCCTCGAAAGGTGAGCAATCACTCACTATTAACGTTCTTTTATTTATTAAATTTGATTTCAATTGAAACGCCAATTGAAATATGTTGTTGTAGTTATTTAAATTGTTATATATGCTATTATCTGTAACTGTTCACCTGTGGGATATGACACCATATCCTGCTGTTTATATTATATTGTTATTGATGATATATCTATGCCTGTTATATTATTTCTATATCTGTTATCACTCTGCAAGTTCCCTGTTAGTATAGAAATCACCATGGGTTGAAATGATACATATCCGAACGGACTTTAGAATAGGAGAAAATCGTTATGGGTTGAAATGATAAACCCAAGCGATTTTCATTTGAATTGAAATTGGAATTACGGGTTGAAATGATATCTACCTGTATATATTTAAACTACGGATTGAAATGATAAATATCCGTATCACTTAACCATATGATAGATATATGTATACAAACACCGTTGGTCCATATATATAAATATTTTGAAAATAAATTCTATGGATTTGGGAAGAAATATATGGTTTTAAATAAAAGTTGATTCTTAAATTATTACATATAAATAGTAACGATATATATAGATTAAATAATGATATTTAATTTAATTAAGATGGATTTAATACATATAATAGGTTTAAGTATAAAATTTATATTTCAAAATAGATTTTTGGTAATAGTATTGAATAAGTTAAGGTTGGGAAGATAATTTGAATTTAGTTGAAATTTTATTCATTTAAAGAATTTTATTTAATTAAACCGATTTAAAACTTATTGGAATTGAGATTTAAGATATGATTTATAACTTAGGTTTGATTTAAATAATTTAATGAATATTTCTTGTTTAAATAAATTTAAGGAAATATTTAGTAAAAATGAAATTTAAGGCTAGTTAAATGATATTGAATTTATTAAATGAATATTCCTTGATTAAATAATAATAAAGTTAAATCAAGAGCTATAACAAACTGTTAAATTTAACTTTGAAATGTTGAATATTAAAGCTTTGAAATATATTGAAAATTTAAATGGTATATTTAGAACTGAATTGAATTGATGAATTGAGCTTTGAATAAATTTGAATTTGAAATTTGGGTGGATGTGAAGCAATTTGTGAGACTTAAGGAAATTATAAATACTTTACTTTTAAATTATTTAACCTATATATACTATCTTGGAAAATAAATATATTTGAAATGAAATGATATTTTGGTTTTGAAGTATAAATTAATTTGGAATGACCACGGTGTTATAGTGTATATTTCTACTTTGTAGATAGTTCAGCAGATCCTTAGAGGATGGTTATCCCAAACATCCTTTAAGTTACTTGTATTTCAGTTGATATTTCACTTGAGCTGGATTTATTAGTATAAGAATGTTAATCCTGACTCGAGTGTTTTGTGTTTTGCTTTACGCTCGGGTCAGACCGAGTGATACAGCATTTGAGACTCACCTTTGGAGTTTGGAGCTTCCTTTGGAGATCCAATTATCGCCTCAGCTTTCAGCTCTTCTAGTTGATTTGTTCAGAGAAGTCATCTATTCGTACTGAAGACTTCATTGTATTTGAGATATTCTGTTGTATTTTATTTTTAACTCTGATGTTTATATAGTAGCTTCATGAACTACTATTTTATCTATTCCGCTGCGTATTATTGTATTACTCTATGTCTGTGATTCTGTGATTGATTTATTTACTACATATGCTGAGTTTTGCCAAATTTTAAATTAACAATCTGATATTTTGAACTATTCAAGTCAGACATGTGTGGATTATTGTCGATTTGAATGGTCCAAAATAGTGGGTCGTTACAGTATCTGTTCACCTGTGACATCTGACACCATGATCTGTTAGTTATTTTATCACTGATGATATATGCATGTTGTTGATTGTTATATTATTATCATATATGTTATCACTCTGCAAGTTCCCTGTTAGTATAGAATTCCCTATGGGTTGAAATGATACATACCCGAACGATCTTGTAGAATAGGAGAAAATCGTTGTGGGTTGAAATGATAAACCCAAGCGATTTTCATTGAATTAAATTTGGGATTGCGGGTTGAAATGATATATACCCGTATATATATAATTTACGGATTGAAATGATAAATATCCATATCACTTGACCATGGGATAGAAAATTATATACAGACACCGTTGGTCTATATATATATTTTTGAAATGATTTCCAAGGTTTTAAAGGAAATATATATGGTTCTAATAAATATTGATCTTTAAATATTATATATATATATGTATAAATGTTATTTTTATAAAGATTTAAATTTTGATTTTCAAAGTTATAGTTGAAATTTTTTAATTTATAAGTTAGTTTTGAAGATATAATTATTAAGATTTGTTTATAATTTTTACTATTTTAAAATATATATATTAAGTTTTAATATAAAGTAAATTTAATAATAATATTTAATTTAAAATAAAAGTTAATTTAATTAGTATATAATATGTTTTTAAGTATTTATTCAAATTTTTATTTTCAAAGATAGGTTTTTATAATAATTTTAATAAATTGAGGTTGGGAAGATAAATTTAAGTTGATTTGAAATAGTATTCTTTTAAGAACTATATTAAAATAAAATCGATTTGAAACTTATTGAATTTTGAGATTTTCAAGATATGATTTTATAACTTGATTTTGATTTAAAGCGATTGAATGAATATTTCAAGTTTAACTAAATTGAAGGGAATATTTAGTGTATTTAAATTGTAATTTAAGGCTTTATTTAAATGATATTGAATTGACTAAGTGAACATTTTCAATATTAAATAATGGTAAAGTTGAATTTGAAATATAAATGAATTTATCAAAATTGAGTTATTGTAAATTTTTGAATATTTAAAGTTTCGAAAAACCTATTGAAATCGAAATTGTTTGATTTGTAGTTCAAATCTATATTTGAAATCGATATAAATTAATAGTTTATTGAGATATTGAATTAAGTTGAAATGTGTGAATTAAGATTGAATTAAATTGAATTTTGGTATTCGAGTTGATTTGAGTCGATTGGTGAAATTTGAGAAAAACTATTTTAATATATATATTATTTGAATATAAAACTATTTTAACTTATAACTATTTTAATACACTAACTATTTTATTTTATAAACTATTTTATTTTATTAACTATTTTATTTTATTAACTATTTTCTATATCTAAACTGTTTAAGTGGGAAGTATTATAATTTCAAAGTGTTATAATTTCGAAAGAGTTATAATTTTGGAAAGTGTTATGATTTTGGAAATGAATATTATTTTAAGTGAGAAATGATATCGTATTGATATGGTTTTGAAATGGATATGATATTTTGGTTTTGAAGTATGATATTTTGAAATGACCACGGTGTTATAATAACGTTTGGTTGTTCTAGAGACCGGGATCGGTTATTGTCATACTCTCTGCCAATACCGAAAACCACTTTAACAACTGTGTACGGTGGAGATTATGGTACTATATAGACTATGAGAATATATAAAATGTGTTAAGAGGGATATGGGTAGCGCCTTAACGTTATTTTAATACTTTTACTTTACCATAGACATATTATAATAGCGTATATTACTACAAAATAGATAGTTCCACAGATCCTTAAAGGATGGGTATCCCAAACATTCTTTGAGTTACTTGTATTTCAGTTGATATTTCACTTGAGTTGGATTTATTGATATAAGAATGTTAATCCTGACTCGAGTGTTTTGTGTTTTTCTTTACGCTCGGGTCAGACTGAGAGTCACAATATTCGACTCACCTTTGGAGTTAGAGCTTCGCTTGGAGATCCATCTATCGATCCAGCTTTCAATTATTCAGTTGATTCTAGTGATGTATTCAGATTTTGTTATTGACTACTGTATTGAGACTTCTATGTATTCGAAACTTCTATTGTATCTTATTTGAACATAGTAGCTTCATGAACTACTATTCTTTTGTTTCCGCTGCTTATTGTTCTATTACTCTGTGTCTGTGATTCTGTGGTTTATTTATTTACTGTATATGCTGAGTTTTGCCAAATATAAATTAACAATCTGATATTTTGAGCAATTCAAGTCCGACATGTGCGGATGCGAATGGTTGAAAATACTAGGATGTTACAAAACGGTTGAAAGATTTCATTCGTACTTGTGCTTGTTTTTCACATTTCAATTATTGGTAAAAACATTTCAAAAATACTCTTTAAAATATTCTTTTAAAAAGTTAAATTTAAAATACTAAGTGTATTAAAACATGTGTCAAAAACAAATGTCATTAAAATTTTGTTTACTCTAAATCCAAAACAATTTACACTTAGCTTTACTTTAAAAAACAATTTAAAACCTTGATAAATTTAAAACAATGCTAATCGTCCCGGAAATTTTTTATAATACTCTTTTTACAACTTTAAAACCATATAAATTTCCCCCAAAAAAAATAAACCAAATTTAAAATCTTTTTATAAATTTTAAAACAACAATAATTATCCCAAAAGATAATTGATAAAATTTACAATTTTCTTGTAATGAACAAATCAATTGTCTTTATATATCCAAAACACTTTCATTAAATCAGTAAATTAACTTTAAAACACTAAATCAATTATTTGACTTTAAAACACTTTTATCGAATCAGTTAATTTACTTTAAACTCACTTATTAAATCAATTAATTAACTTAAAATATTATTTATTAAAAGATTGATTAAATCTGAATAATCATTAATTAAAATGAATAATTAATCTCAAACATTATTAACTAAAATGATTTAAAAAAATTAAACACTATTAATCAAAATAATTAATTAAATTCAAATAATCATTAGTTAAAATAATTAATTATATTTAAAATATCATTAATTAAAATGATTTAATTAAAGCCAACCATCTTTAATTAAGATGATTAACTAAATTTCAAACTCTATTAGTTAAAACAATTAATTAAATTTAAACAATCATTAAGTAATATGATTAATTAAAGTTCAATATCATTGATTAAAATGACTTGATTAAATTCAAATCTCATTAATCAAATAGATTACTTATTTTCAAAACATCATTAATTAAAATGATTAATTACATTCAAATATCGAAAATTAGGATAATTAATTTAAAATCAAATATCATTAATTAAAATGATTACTTAAATTCAAATATCATTATTTAAAATGATTAATTACTATTAATCATCGTTAATTAAAATGATTATTAATTTCAAATATCATTAATTAAACTCCATTATCATTAATTAAAATAATTAATTAAACTCAAATAATCATTAGTTAAAATGATTAATTAAATCCAAATCTCATTAAATCAAAAGATGAATAAATGTTTAATTTAATTGGTTAATTAATTTCAAAATCATTAGTTAAAATGATTAATAAATTTAAATTATAATTAATCAAAATGATAAATGAATTTTAAACATCTATATTATGAAAATACAAGCTCAAAACAATTCATATGAAAGTTAGGGGAGATGATATTCAATAAGTGACGACATAAGGAAAAATTGCTAGAACGATACTTAAGCAATTTTTAAATAGAATATCACGACCACTTTCAACCAAATGACAATATAAGCGACGTAAGGATGTAAATAACTAAATATTGGCAAGAAACTGTTGAATCGGCGGATATTCCATCGAACTAGATAACCGCCGAAAAATTGTAATAAAAATAACCGCAAGCGCACGGCGTGCAATTTTAGTACGTGGCAAGTATGGATTGATCTATACGAAATTGAATTGATTTTAAACTCTACTCAATCAAATTAACCAAAGAGCTTGAGATTGTTTAAACTAAAAATGTAAAAAACTAACAAAAGAAAGTGAATAAAAATATGAGAGTAGGAGGCAATTTAAAGATAATTTCCTTCTAGTGATCACATAAATCAACATAATGAAATTATGATTTCCCTTCTTTCGGTCAATAGGGAATTTAGTTGATGTGTTTATCATAAGTATGGTCTATTTGTGCTATTAATTAGCCCAACATAAACCATCAAACTTTAACACACCCACTAAACCCCTTGTTAACTCTCATTAAAATGATAATGAAATTGAAAACAAAATCTATTCTAAGCATGATCTACTTACAATTGATTAGTAATATAGACCATCAAATTTGATTCTCGAATCCACTTCATTATCATATGTAGATGAAGAGGTAAGTTGTGTTTATGTTTGTTTAAGCATACCTATTTGTTGTCAACAATATAGACTATGAAATTCAAAGCTAAACAACAAAATTTAACCACATCAAATATTGTCATTAAGCACAAAATGAGATCAAAAATTAGCAAAATGTTGAATCTACATGATTAAGAGAGCTTCATTACCCTTAAATTGAAGAGGTTTAGCTTCTCATATTTGTTATCACTTCAACAAATGTAGAGTTCAACATTAAACAAAAACAAGAGAAAGTGCAAGCTAATTAACTAAAAAGAGAATTAAACTACTTGCATAAATAAATAAATATACACTACTAACATGAAAGGAAAAAGAGCATGTAAGTAAAAATGACCATGAAAATAAAATAAAAGCAAAGAAGAAAAGGAGGAAAAAGAGGCTTAGGAAGCCATTTTAATTCTCATATAATTTGTTGCTACCACTAAACTAACTACAAGTTGGTGCTAAGAGATAAGAGCTTTATTACATGAAACATAAGGGGTATTTATACATGCCTAAAACCCTAATCCATATTTTAGGGGACCACCCAAAATACCCCTCTAGGAAGTGTGGCCTCCAAGTTTTCATTAGCATGAGCCTAATCATCCATTACATGTGCATGTAGCTTTAATCCCACTAACATGTGCATTAGCTCTAAATAGTGGATTATGATAAGTGGGTAGGTGAGGTCGTCCATGTTGCATGAAATGATTTATTTCCATCTTCATTTGTTTCCTTGTCTTGTGCATGCATTTTTTCATGAAGCCTCTTTATATTTTTCCATCCAATTTTCTACAAATAAAAATAAAATATGCAAATAAATATTCTCAAATTAATTCACACACAAAAATGACCATTTTGCCGCCATATGAAGATGAATCAATGATAATTTGAAAGCAATTTAAATTTTGGTTTAAATATGTTAAAACACCCTATATGCTCATTTATTTTATTAAACTAAATTAAATATGGAAGTAAAAATATGCACATTTACGTGCACATCAAATACCCCCACACTTATCTTTTTATTCGTCCTCGAATAAACTAAAACTAAGATAAATCCATTTTCGTAGGAAGCACGATTGCATTGAGCGTATGCAATAAGCCGTTAAACCTCTAGGTGTCACTACTAGGACGAGTGTTGTCTCGTGAGGGTTTTCAGCACATACTACCCACAAAATCCAAATGCAACATGAAAAATTCCTAAATGCAAGATGTATTTATAAAGATATGAATGCAAGTTTTTGAAAATATTTACAAATAAATAATTTACTTTCAAATTGACACGATAAGTTAAATATAAATTTTGGTCATCATCATGAAATTTTAGTCATTTTACTCGTCAAAATATCCAACAAAAATTAAGTTATCATTACAATTAGACTCTAGATTAGCTAGTTGTGTCGGTTGATAACATAGTGTAACTATGAAATGGATCCTTAATTGATTATCAAAGTTTTCCAAAGTGGTATATTCATTTCTTTTAAATAACAAGTCAAATCAAATAAGTAAAAATAGTGCTTGGATTTCAATTGCTTACACTCTCTTTATTTGAAAATTTTATTGATATGAACAATATTTACATATGCCTAACTCTGATAAACCGAGGCCAGATATACCACCCATGCACTACCTTGTGGGCTTATGTGAGGGGAATACATAACATGGCGAGTGTACACACAAGTGTATTAACCTATCGACTGTAGGCATTATTAATGAAAGCATTTTTATATACATACACCTAACTCAGGTAAACTGAGGCCAGATATACCGATCATGCGCTGCCTTTTGGGCTTACGTGAGAAGGGTACAGAGCATGGCGAGTGTACACACTTGCGTGTGAACACATGAATCTAGGTGTTTCTTATTTTCACAAATAGTTTAATTTGATATTACTTTCAAATTAATTATTTTATATAAACTGTTTAAAAATCTATTATTTTAAATTTTAGATTATTTAGATTTTCAAACTATTTACTATATAAACCATTCCAATAATCAAACCATTTTATATTAAACTATTTTAACTGTTTTAAAAATCTTTAAACTATTTTAATCTACTTTAGACTATTAAATCTATTTTAAACTATTTTTATTTATTTTAAACTATTAAAAATACTTTAAACTATTGAATCTATTTTAAACTATTTTTATCTATTTTAAACTATTAAAACTACTTTAAACTGTTAAATCTATTTTAAACTATTTTTATCTATTTTAAACTATTAAAACTACTTTAAACAATTAAATCTATTTTTAACTATTTTTATCTATTTTTATCTATTTAAACTATTTAAACCATTAAAACTATTTTAAACTATTAAAACTATTTTAAACTATTAAAACTAATTTAAAATTATTAAAACTACTTAAACTATTTAAATTATTTATGACTATCCAACTATTTTCTAAAATTCAAACTGTGCAAGGTTGAATTGTTATATTTAAATCCTTGATTTAAAGGCGAATATGCTTAAATGATGTTATAACCTACGTTCGAATTTGAAATGATGTTCTCTAGTAAATGGCATATTTTGAGTAAATATGATGGTTTTGAAATGAGGAATATTTTGAATTGAATTTGATATTTTGATATCAATTATGAATCGGTTTTGGAAATGTAAAAGAACCAACCGGTGTGAAATAAGTGTTTGGTTGTTAAAGAGACCGAGATCGGATATTGTCATACTCTCTGCCAATACCGAAAACCACTTTAACAACTGTGCACGTGGTGGAGAATCCAGAATGAAGTATGATGGTTTGGTGAACGCTACTGGAATGAAGTAAGAGAACGATGATGGATAGCTTGACCTTTGGGTCATAATTAAAATGAGTAAAACAGGAGCCACGCCGGGCCAAGTGGCGTCGCACCCCCTATCGGGCACATTTCTTCGATACCATATTTATTACTTTGTGATTAATTTGGTGGCCACCCCTCGACTTGATTATGGGAGTGTGTTCCGAGGTGGGCGGTAGTAGCTGCTATGCGTCACCACCATTCCGGATCCGCAAAATGGTAGTATCCTACCCTGGGCATTGCCTCACGTGCCTTGTCATATTTATCCCGATCGTGCCCACTACGAGTTTGGTTTGTGTCATACACTATGGAGTACCCTCTGATAGCCCTCCAGTTTATGGAGGAATTACGGTAATGTATAGACTACGACATTTATATAAAAATGTGTTAGGGGGAATATGGATAACGTCTTAACGCTATTTTAATACTTTACTTTACTATAGACATATTATAATAGCGTATTGTACTATGTATGTAGATAGTTTAACGGATCCTTAGAAGATGGAATCCCGAACATCTCTTAAGTTATTGCATGCACATTAGATACTAGATAGGAGATGTAAAATCCCGTAAACATCTCTGAAGCCGTTACACTCATATTTACTTATTTTGATTTAACTTGCATAAGATCTTTTAGTTCTGACTCGAGTGTTTTGTCTTTTCATTACGCTCGGGTCAGCCTGAGTATTTTAGCACATTGAAGACTATTTTTCTGGAGGACAAAGACGGGTTAGCCTGAGTATTTTAGTTCTTCTCCTTCGGCATTCAACAATTCATCTTCGAAAAGTCAAAAAAAATTGTGTTCACTAAATTCGTCTTTCTTTGTTGAATTATTCACAACTTCATTGCTTGTATCATGTTCAAAATCCAAAGTTGTTATATTCAATTTTTCAAAATCGAGAAAAGGAAGATCGAATTTTAAATTTGGTTCCACACTCTCAAAAGAATTGAAATCCAACTCAATTATTGCATTTTCAACAACTTCATTAAGATTGTCGTTTTCAATTTCAAAAGTTGTTATTTGAAAATCGTCAATTTTGGTAAAAGGTGGATTATCGCTTGACTCGTCACACGTTGAGATTTGATTTTGTTTCTCACGTTGTTTCATATATGTTTCAAACAACAAATCTGTGTGATTTTTCTTATTTTCTTCCATTTGCTCAACAAAAACAAATTCATAATTATTAACTGGAGGATTTTCAATTTGAAATTATTGAGAGAAATTTTTTCCATTGCACCATAATTGAAATTATTCTCATTGCCAAAATCAATTAGAAAAATGGTTCACATTTCCATTTTGACTTTGAAATTCATTTTGGAGTTCGAAGTTGTATTGGTATGAGTTACAATCGGAATCACTTGAATTTTGAAGTGAATTCAAATTTTGATCATTTTGAAATCCTTGACTTGAGTTATTGCATAGATTACTAAAATTATTTATCATTTGATTTCGTTGTTCAAGTAAAGACCAAATCGTTTCAATACTCTTTTCAAGAGTCAAGGGTTGCTCATCATTTTGAAAACTTTGTTGTTCAAAATTCGAATTGTTTGTACAATAGTTGCCATTAAAATATCCATAAGAGTTTGATGTGAAACTATATGGATTATATTGATTTTCACAACTATTGTAAAATTCTTGGGAGTAGGGAAATTCCGACATTTTCAAAAATGTTTTTTTTCTGTTTTTTGTTTTTTTAAAGGAAAAGTATTTACCAAGGAGAATTTATTTTTAAAAAGGTAAATTTTATTTTTGTTTTGTTTTTTGGATTTTCATTTTTTTTTAAAAGATTATATTTTTTTTGGATTTTTGATTTTCTAAAAACAACTACTTAATATATTTTTTTGGACTTTTGATTTTGTTTGAAAATTTTCAAAGGAAAAGATTTAAAAAACTAAGTTAAGGAAAATTTACAATTTTTACAGTTTTGGATTTTGAATTTTTTTTTGAATATGCATGAACTAATGCAACTAAATGAATGCAAGGACTAAATTACAAATTTTCTGCCTAAGTAGCTCCTAATCCAAAATTGTATAATCACACTTTATCTTAATTCACCAAGATATTTCTTTGCTATGTAACGGGCAGGAGTTATCGGTGCACCACGAATCACCGTAGCAATGCAACCGAAGGTTTAAGTACCTTTAGAGAAACAACCAGTATAATATTTATGAACCACCGTAATATTTATAACTGATTATTGCTCTGTCATAGCCTAGACACCAAAACTATAAATTGTTCAAAGAATACAACTTGTCAAGATATAATTAAGCCCTAGGTGAGCTCGCGACTCCCTTAATCCAAATGCCTAACCATTATTATTGGTCAAAATTCTAAGATAAAATGCAATTTATGGGCCAAGGAAGGGGTGATGAAATCCCCCTCCTTATGTGAATTTGGGTGTTGCCCTTAGAAAAGAAAATAAAATGATATGAATGCAAAGCAGAAATTAAACGTGTATTAACAATGAAACTACAGATGAGATTTGTTTTTGTTTTTAAATTATATATATATATATATATATATATAAATGCAAATGCAAGCAACCAACAAGCAAAGCAACTAAAACAAGAGATGAAAGCAAGATACAAGAGCGTGTAGAATTATTAGCAAATTATTTAAAGCGGCAATATTTTTTTGTTTTTTTTAAGCAAGCAATTTGGCAAGTAGTTCCCCTCCTTATATACTTTTGCAACTTGAAAATTATTGCACAAGACATATATATATATATATATATATATTTCGAAAATAGAACATGAGAAAAAAAATTTGGACAAGCAAAACAAACCCATTAACAAAATAAACAAAACAAAAAAAAAATATACAATAAAGTAAACAAAGCAAATTATACAAAATAACTAATCAAAAATCCAACACAGTCCCAATAACAAGCCCAATACCCGAATAACCTCCCCAATTTTTAATTTTCTCTGTTAAACTGAAAAGAATTATTATCCCAAATGATCTATTACACCCCAGAATTATTGCAAATAATTTTTTTTTTGAAATCCACTGCAATTGAAAGGCGATTCACTCGTCGAATTTGCTTTTGTTCTAATATTTGGGTTCAACGGCTATCATCGAGGAATTTGATTTCGATAGGAGGTTGGTTCAGGTGTGTTTTTCGATTTGGATCGGAGGAGTGAGGTGGAGTTCTGCAGTGATTTAGGCGTTTGGGTGATGTTGCGGTTTGTTGAAGGAGGCAGGAAGGAGGAGTTTTAGGTGATGCAGGGGCACTGACGTAGTGGTTAATGTAGTGGAGTTTTGAAGGAGTTCGAGTAGTAACCAGAGGTTGTTGTGATGTTTGGAAGTGTACAGGCAGGTTGAGGGACGTTGATGTGAGTACAATGCAGAGGAGGATAAATGGAGCAGTTTTAGGTGGAATGCAATGATGAAGGAGCAGGCATAGGGACGGAAATGGGATGGTGGGCAGGGAAATTGTTATGGCAACAGTTTTGCATAAAGCAGTGGTGGAAAAGTATTGGCAAGTGGTAGTAAGGTGGTTATCTAGTGGATATGAGTGCAGTAAACTGATAATATTGGATGTGGGATGGGTAGAAGGCAGGGGTAAGGACCAGTTGATGTAAGATTGCTACAGAAGTGGTTGGAAGTCAAGTTATAGTGATGTAATGTTGTGGCGGTATGGGCAAGGATGGAACTGTAGTGGAGGTGTGAAGTGACGTCAGTTGGTACGGGGATGATTGAAGTAGCAGTGGGTGGTTGTAGATGTTGATGGGCGGTTTGGTATGTAGGAGGTGGTTGTATGTTGTAGTAAGTGTGGGGGTTGTGTGGTAAGCAATGTTGTTGAAGGTGGAGGTTTTAGGTGATTAGTTTTGTGATGATGTGCACAGTGATATATGGACTGTGCTCTAGTGGCAGCAAGTGGTGGCACAGTTTTTTTTGGTGGTCGAGGATGAGGAGGTATGGAGATGACAGTGTAGCAGGCAGAGGAGGGTGTGTTGACTGTAGTGAAGAATTGTGCACACAGAGCAGTGCACAAAGAAGTGAAGTATGGGGGGAATGAGATGGCAGTTATGGGAATGTAGGCAGAGGTTGGTGGAACAGTTACAACAGTTGGTAGAGGAAGCAATAGTTGGTCAATATGTGGCAACAGTTGCAACAGGGTTAAGTAATGAGATTGCAGTTATGGACTGTGAGTGGGATGTGGATGTGCACAAATGATGAAGGAATGTTGCACAACAGTATGTACAGGTGGAATGTTGCACTGCGCTAGGTTGAAGGCAGGCAGATGGTTTGGAGGAGATTGTGGGATATTTGATGGCCAGTAGCAAGGGGTGAATGAATTGGAGGTAGTGGATATTGGCTGTGACTATTAATTGTGTTGTATGCACTGATGTGAATTCAGAAAGCAGTGATTAAGGAATGATGGCAGTAGTGAATGAATTGTATACATAGCAGTGATTGTTTATGTTGGCTGTTTTGTTTGGGCAGTGAGGAGTTTTTGTTGGAAGTTTTTACGGTGAAGCAGTGGGCAGTGAAGAGGCATTGGTGGTATGGTTGAAGGCAGTGTAGAAGTTAGGTTTGTGGATATGGCAGTGGAGGAGTAGCAGTGGGATTGTGGAGTTATGGCAGTGATTATATGGTAATGTGGTAGTAAGGAGTTTGGTTGAGTGATTGAAGGTGGTGTGCAGCTAGGCAGGTCAATTGGAAGAGGTGGTATGACTGGGATGGTGATAGTGTAGTTTAGCACAGTTGCACAGGGAAGAATGTGTGATGGATGGTTCGAAGCAGAAATGGTAGCAAATTTGTGGCAAGAGAAGGAAATTTCATAAATGTGCAAAGTGCACTGTCAGGCAGAGACGATGTAGACAGTTTTTGCACTGTTTATTTTTTTTGTAAATGTAAACAAAAGAAGAAAAAGAAAATTGTAAATGTAAAAATGTAAATACAAATGTAAATTGATAAAATATTTCTTTTTTTTTGTTTTGAAATTGTGTATTTTAAAAAAAAAATAGAAATGAAAATAGAAAAACAACAAACACACAATCAAAATGCAAACAACGATCGCACAAACACACAAAAAAAATTTCAAAAAAATGCAAATTAACACACAAAACAAACACACAATAAAATCAAACAAAAATAATTCGAAGAATAGAAATAAAATCAAATTAATTCTCCGGCAACGGCACCAAAAACTTGTTGAATCGGCAGATTTTCTATCGAACTAGAAAACCACCGAAAAATTATAATAAAAATAACCACAAGCGCACGACATACAATTTTAGTAAGTGGGGAGTACGTGTCGATCCGTAGGGAATTGAATTGATTTTAAACTCTACTCAGTCAGATTAGTCAAAGAGCTTGAGATTGTTTAAACTAAAATTGTAAAAAACTAACAAAAGAAAGTGAATAAAAATATGAGAGTAGAAGGCAATTTAGAGGTAATTTCCTTCTCATGATCACATAAATCAACATAATGAAATTATGATCTCTCTTCTTTTGGTCATTAGTGAATTTAGTTGATGTGTTTATCATAAGTATGACATATTTGTGCTATTAATTAGCCCAACATAAACCATCAAACGTTAACACACCCATTAAACCACTTGTTAACTCTCATGAAAATGAAATTGAAAATAAAATCTATTCTAAGCATGAACTATTTACTATTGATTAGTAATATAGACCATCACATTTGATTCTCAAATCCACTTCATTACCAACATCATATGTAGATGAAGATGTAATTTGTGTTTATGTTTGTTAAAGCAGAGCCTATTTGGTGTCAACAATATAGACTATCAAATTCAAAGCTAAACAACAAAATTTAACCACATCAAATATTGTCATTAAACACAAAAAGATTTCAAAAAGTAGCCAAATGTTGAATCTACATGATTAAGAGAGCTTCATTACCCCTAAATTGAAGGGGTTAACTTCTCATATTTGTTATCCTTTCAACAAATGTAGAGTTCAACATGAAACAAAAATAAGAGAAAGTGCAAGCTAATTAACTAAAAAGAGAATTAAACTACTTGAATAAATAAATAGATTTGCACACAGAAAAAAGAGCATGTAAGTAAAAATGAGCATGAAAATAAAATAAAAGAAAAAAAGAAAAGGAGGCATAGGAAGCCATTTTATTTCTCATATAATTTGTTGCTACCACTAAACTAACTACAAGTTGGTGCTAAGAGCTAAGAGCTTCATTACATGAAACATAAGGGGTATTTATACATGCCTAAAACCCTAATCCATATTTTAGGGGACCATCCAAAATACCCCTCTAGGAAGTGTGGCCTCCAAGTTGTCATTAGCATGAGCTTAATCATCCATTACATGTGCATGTAGCTTTAATCCCACTATCATGTGCATTAGCTCTAAATAGTGGATCATGGTAAGTGGGTAGGTGGGGTCCTCCATGTTGCATGTAATGATTTATTTCCATCTTCATTTGTTTCCTTCTCTTGTGCATGCATTTTTTTGTGAAGGCTCTTCATATTTTTCCATCCAATTTCCTACAAATAAAAATAAAATGTGCAAATAAATATTCTCAAATTAATTCACACACAAAAATGCCCATTTTGCCCTCATATGAAAATGAATCAATGATAATTTTAAAACAGTTTAAATTTCGATTTAAACATGTTAATTACCCTATATGCTCATTTATTTAATTAAATTAGATTAAATATGGAAGTAAAAATATGCACATTTACGTGCACATAAAAAATCCCTTAGGGTCTCTCTACAAATTATCCCTGCAAAACAATGGTTACGGACGATATATATAATCGATATGGTTTTACTACAATTGAATTAATATGTCGTCCGTTTTCAAAAACGTGAATTTCAACCAAACAACCAATCAAACAATCACATCCAAGCAATCAATAATAGTTTATAACATCACAGATATGATATAATAATATTGAATGTGAGTTAAACTCACACTGATTCCAGTTTTCGCTGAAGCATTCCGGTTTGAACTAAAATCGAACGGACATTCGATTTTAGCCAAAAATCCCACTAGCTCTAAATTCCTCCAAACCAACTCCATTACTAAGATAATATCGATACGAGTGCAACGCAACAAACAACGTTCGAATCCGACCTCGTACGCAAAAGTTATTTCATCATAAGTTATCGATTAAATTAAATTAATTAATAACTTAATTAACAATCTAATTACCCTTAACTCATTCACTAATTCTTCTCCCCCGTCTCCTTAATTATCCTCCTATGTACGTACAGGTGCACAAAGAACCCAAAACCAATAACCTTCAAATGGCGATATCTCTTTCGTTTCTCAACGAAACGATCTCCCATTTTCGCCAACGCGTCCGTCTTCATGCGAGCTTCGACCTCGACCCCTCAGATCCACCTCTACCTGCCCCTAAAAGTTCAGACCTGAGGCTCCCGTACAGGTCGTACAGTGCACGGAAATGGACCTACGTGACTAGACGCCTCCTAACTTTGGCCAACGGTGCTCCTCTTTGTCGCAAACCTGAATCTAGCCTTGAATTCGTCCATTGTCGACTCCATCGACCACAAATCGAAGCCCTAGCCTACTGCCACAAATCTCCCTAAAACATCAACGCAACCCAAATCGAGACTATAGGATCATAGCTTAAACTTATACGAATCTAACGAATCAAATTTGAGAACTTTTATTGGAAAAACAGATTTGATTTTGATTTTTAAAAATCAAAAAGCTTCCTTTATTAGTTTACAAGCTTGGTTTTTCTAAGGAAGAAGGGTATAGGTAGCATGCAAGGGGGTATGGCTGATGTGAGGGAGTATGGTGAGGGGTATGGGCCTCAAAAGTAGGGTGTACATATTATTTTATGTTAAAATATCCGGCCTCATGTACTCTAAAAATTTCGAACTTCAATCGAGGCATGCTGATTGGCGTTCTATACTAAATACCCTATTCCGAACTCAATGGAACTATTTTCAAGACCTAATTCCAAAGTATACGAAAGTTTGCTTTTTAAATCAAGCTATATCTTAAATTAATCACAATGCATTACGAGCTCGTACGACCACACAGTACATTTAATCATTACAAAACTCTACATCGTACATTATTATTCTGGATCTAATGGCACTGGTTTTGTCAAAATCCGAGGCAGTGTCCCGAAATGATAATTTCATATATTTAAATATCGTTTTATATTTTCGATCCAATTATCGATATTTATCTGATCTATTTATTGTTGTAAATAGATTTACAAAATGAGTTCACCAATATTATTTATTAATTAAAATTATTAAATCCATTTAATTAATATTTAATTCACAACTCAAATATTTAAATGATTAAAATACTTGAATTATAAGTTATTAATTCCAAAAATATAATTATTTAAATATTTAAAATTAATTAAACATTTAAAATAAAATGACCAAAATTCTGGGTTGTTACATTCTCCTCCCTTTAAAAGAATTTCGTCCCCGAAATTCCAAAGGTAGGAAAAATGCCTCAAAAAACCCTATAACTTTTCAAAAATCAATTGGTTGAAATTTGCTATCAAATTTTCTAAGTTCTTAAAATTACGGATATTTCGGCAGCATCTCCTTTGCGCGGCTCGATCGGAACAACTACAAATTGCCTCTACGGGCTTCAAACCAACCGAAGAAAACAAAAGCCAGGTGGCTTCCAATAACTGGGGTATAAACTCATCAACCAATTTAAAATTTAAAATCTATTACGTACCTTTTTGTGTTTGATTCAGGTTTGTGCTTATATGCTATCGAATTAATTATATCTGTTAGATTTAAAATAATTAAATCTAGGTCGTTCGAACATGTTCAACATTTGCTGCAAGCAATAGATTGGTCGACCACTAGCGATCGATCGGCCTAAGGATGGGGTTGATCAGTGGTGTCCACGCGATTAATATTATTTATTTCCTTTTGTTCTTTTTTTAATTATTTTCTTTTCGAAAACTTCAAACACTAATAACTTTTTAGTTTGAACTCTGATCGTAAAAACTCCAAATATGAATGTTGCTCAGACCATGAACACAATGGTGCAAGATTCGTGGCCAAATTCTGACATTTGCTCAAATTCCATTTTTGGGACTTAATACTTATTTATTAGTTACCATTAATTTTTCGAGGTGTTACATTTTCCCCCCTAAAGAATTTCATCCTCGAAATTCCTTAAGGGTTGAATCATGTAACATAGCGCACAACCATTTTAAATTATCCAACCCATTAGTGTACAACCAATTTTACAACCAAACGTGTAGAAGTTCAAGGTGTATCACAATATATATGATATGTATGCAAAATAACTCTAAATCGGTGCCTCCTATATGAATGTATTATTTTAAAAACATTTTGAAAATATGATGCAAATAACCTCTATTTACTGACAGTTCTATATATATATATATATATATATATATATATGAAAGTATTTAAAAATCAAAAATCCTTTTTCACACAATAATTTCCACACTCCTACGAGTAGAAATATGGTTCAACCAATTTTGCATCCAATCCCTAGCACACAATTTCTAACATCCAAAAATCTTCAAAAGCTGGTTTTCTTAATCTATACTCCTATGCTAGAAAACAATTTTGATGTAGAATTTTACATTTCCACCTTCTTTTGGATACAAATTCTATTCACCTTGAAACCTTCTCTTTTGCCACTAAATCTTTTTCAACTTTTCCAAATACAATTTAAATAAAGAATTTTATTGTTGAATGTTAAAACGGAATTATTCTAAATGCAAGTTTTGTTCACTATTAAAAAGGTATGGAAATAAAAATTCCAAAGCAAAAACAGCTTGTTCCCTTGTTATACCCTCTATTTTGTATACGGTCACCTTTGTTAGACAGTAAAATTCATATTCACTAACACGTCAACCCTGCCTACACTAAGTGTGTGGCACTAAAAAATTAGAAATTTTCATTTTCTATCAAAATTCTTTTTCCCATTTTCAATCAAGCTTGCAAAATAGTTTTAAAATTAAATATTCAAAAGCATTTAAACACAATTTTTCAAAATCATTTTAACACAACTTTTCAAAAGCATTTGAACATAAACCTTTCAAAACATTTGAATGCAAGTTTTCTAAAACATTTGAATGCAGTCTTTCCAAAACATTAGCCTCTCCATTTTTAAAAACAAAGCCACATCTTAACATAATCGAGACTTGGTCAACGAGTTAATGCATATGATTAACCCCAGAATTATGCAGTTCATCCTAGATTTTAAAAACCTTCATTTTTTACTTCAAAAAAACAAACAATGCACAAGCATACTTATAAATTATGCTTCTAAGGCATAGGGATATTGGCCTGTGATTCCGCAAGAACCCTTCCCTGTCCCCCGCATGCTAAAATTTATTTTTTTCCAAAATTCTAAAATTTTTGGGATTAAAGTGTTCTTTTTTTCTGGTTGCTAATTTAATTTCCTAATTCATTTTATAAACTTTCTGCCTTAATTACATTCATTGCTAGTCAAGTGTCCTTATGAGATTTCATTATTTACACTTTTTCCAATATATATATTTGTGTGTGTAGGGGTCACAGCTCATTCAGAAAATCAACAAAGTAATAAAATTGGAACACATCTCATATCATATCATACATTTTGTCCATTACACGAAAAGAGACAACTAGGGATTACAACCTAAATATCCTAAAACAATCAATTATTGGAAGTTGCCCTCATACATCAACTGGTGTTGATGATGTTATGGCCTTATCACTACTTATGCAATTAAGATGCACATTTCTAGTATGTCATTCTACTATAATCCGCATATCTTAACTTACATCATTGGCTTCTAATAAATACGGTCCATCCAATACTTCAGTTATCATACCCGATTATGAGGTAAATTGTGCATTCCCACTCTACAGTGGGTAAGAAATATAAACTATGCACATTTAAAATAACTCATCAAAACATTGGCTTGGTAGAATAACTTTCCTATCACTTATCATACCTTCTTTAACCGTAAGTCAACTAACATCCTTTATGTGTAATTTCCATCTCATTACCTTCTTCTCCAATTATACGACTATCTCGTTTCAATCAAAATCTCTTGATAGTATTCTCAAACCTTGTATTTACTTCCTTTATCCTTGATTTTCATGCGAGCATAACTTACGACTCGTAAAAGTGTACTATAATACCATTCCCCATTCCATTGAGAGTCATTCTTATGGCTTTCACACATATCTAATCAAACGTTCTTAGGTTCATACCAATATTTCTTATATTCAATCGGGATTCCTTATTACGAGCATTCATAGCTATTCTATTCATAGCCTTGACCTTCACCATCTCTTATCAAGGCAGTTATCCCTATCAACTCCATCTTAAACTTTGGTTTAGTTTTCATCATATTTTATAAAATTAAAACTTAACAGTCATAAAGTACTCAATCCAAAACTTTCGTCTTTGAAAATATAAACTCAGAAACCCTTTTCAAAAATTGCTTGGTTTCCAAAAGGAGTCATGAAAATTTTCCCGTTCTAACCAACTTTCTCTTTTTGAAAGACTTTCTACATCATGGATTTATTTCTTTTAAAAGTTTAATTTTTAAACTCAAAGCATTTATTTACATTCAAAAAATTCAATAGTCGTAGCAAACCTTTTTTTTCAAAAACATCTTCTATAACTTTTAAACAATGTAAAGTGGAGCAGAC